>JAREIS010000324.1:0-600000 GCA_030060385.1 Muscicapa striata striata
CCCCATATAACCAAACCCCATCCAGAGGAGCAAACAGAATAAAGACTAGTGCAGACCCCTGGTATCACACAGTGAAGTGCTCCAGTAATAGAAGAACAATAAAACAGTCTCTGAAAAGATTCACTTTTTCTGGAGCTATTCTTTGAGAAGACCAGTGTCTGCCAGATGGATTCTGGCTGAGCATCAGAAAGGCAGTGCCAATACAGATCATGAAAATGGTTGGTCTGAAAGATCCAGAAAGATCATCAGAGAATCAGATGATTAACATAGCATTGGATAATAATAGAATTCAGTTGATTATCAGGAGAATTCAGTTAGTGATCAAATGAATGACAGAATGGTTTGGTTAGAAGAGTTTGTAAAGGTAATTTAGTTTGAACCCCTGCCATGGGCATGGACTTCTCAAAGCCTCATTCAACCTGCTCTTGGAAATTAGAAAATTTTCTCCAGGAAAAAAATCCCCAGGTTTCTTACCAAATTAGCAAAATGAAAATGTCATACAAGTTGCAGATATGCTAAGTTCTTAGTCAACTAGTTCTAAGACAATTGACAATCATTATGCTAAAGCCTGGCCACAACAATAAAACATCACTTGGAATTGAAAAGAAAGGTGTGAAAAATACACAGGAACATGATGGAATTTTGCCACTGAAATCATACAAATCAACATTTTTCTCACAACTGAGGATAATTGGATTGTAAGCTACTGCTTAACAGGAATAAATCAGGGCAGTTAGTAAGCAACTTTTAATTTAAAATAAATGGACGTGCATCACACAAAGCTCAATTCTCATCTGATTGAAAGCTTTTACTACTCTGGCAGCAAATCCACTGTGGAAACATGAGAATGTAGCCTCAGGGAACACAGGCCTGCCAGATATAACTGCCAGTATGTGCTCTGACCAGATCTATTACATGCATTGAGGGCCTCACCAGTTCTGAGAGAAGGAAAACCGGTTCTAGAAGTTAGTAATTCACTGGGATAACTTATCTAAAGAGAAATTCTGGCAGACACATGACAAAACACATCTTCCCTTGCTTTCATTAACATTGAATCTCAACAAATCAGGCCCAAATTTTGAAAGTAACCTCCAATGAGATCTGGATGAAAGCTCATCCATTAAATGATGGATTTATATTCCTTCAAAATAATTTACTGGAAAGCAGGAGTGAACTTTGACCAATTACTTAGGCTGTGAGTTTTTGTTATAGCTAGGAGACAATTAATTTCAAAGGTTCTTTTGAAGAATTCATTTACAGCTTCTAGAGCATGTGAATTGCCAATGTCTACAACATCTACAATAATATCAGGCACTTTAAATCTCTGAGTCAATCAAAGAACGGAGTTGAAAGTAACTTCCCAGTTTGAGGCAATTTCTCCATAATATACCCTGTTAAAAATCCTTTGGAGTTGCTACATTCCCTTCTGTTGTTAAGACTGAGTACACTGAGTCTACTAAATCAGGAGTGGCAGGTGGTATGATCAGACCAGACCTCCTCCTGTCTTACATACAAGAACCCACAGGTCCACTTCTCTCCAGCTTCAGAGTTCTGAAGTTACAGCTTCCCTTCCTGCTTGCACCCCAAAGCTTGAACAAAATCTGAACACAGCACTGCCATCATTAGCAACATCTGTGTGAGAAAATATCACCTCCTTCGAGGTAATATTTTGTTTGACACCATCTTTGCTGAGACATTTTTATTGCTGAGCATCTCTGACACTACAGCATGCTGGTCCCTTGTGTTGTACTTCATTTGTTGTTTTGGCAAAGAAAAATACCATACATTTGACTGTTCACAATCAGAAAAATGAATGATTTAATTTACTGTATTTCTTTAAGAAGCAGTCTGCTTGTGCTTCAAACAAAGTAACATAATGGGGTAAATGCCATTTCATAAAAGGAAAGTTCAGATAGAATGGCACTGCACAGAAAAAAAACTTTGTTTTGGCATTACTCTGTGCTTTAACAATTGCTCCTTTAGTCCAATGGATCCACTAGACTCTGCCACAAAGACATTTCTAGATTTAGTATTTTAGTAGCACGGCTGTTAATTAAGGCATCAATAAAAAAAATAGAGGCATTTCTGAAAGAAGATTTAGCTGCTTAAACTTACTGTAATTTGACTGTTTTAAAAAGAAAATTGTAACACTAGACTCTGAAAATGAAGGAAGCACAATTCTCAGAACACTAAGGGAGAAAAATTACTATAGTAATACTTTTATGAAGAACCTTTAAGGGGGTTTTAAGGTAACAAACCCCTAGAATTGAAGCATCTTCAGAATTTTCTTATTAGCCTGACATTTTCGCTGACAAAGATTATTCATGAGCCTATCACATCTGTCAAAGACCCATAATGGTAACACTATTGATAAAACTGTATATAGGGATATATATTCTCCCTTTTTATATACATGTGTATGTCAGCACGTACACACCTCTGCATATGGCATGTCTCCAACATGAGGCCTCATGCACAAGTTGTTGTGGGCAAGCAGGTAAGAAATGAAGTGGAAAGATCACAAGATGGATGGAAAACCAGCTAACCCACTCGACTCAAAGGGTGGTGAGCAAGGGCTTGAAGTTCAAGTGTTAGCTGGTTTGTCAGGGTGGATACTGGGCCCAGTACAATTCCATGTCTCAGGAATGATCTGGATGACAAGAGCCTCTCACCAAGCTTGTGGGTGGAAATGGCAGGAGGTCAGCCAGAAAGCATACAAAGATAAATATGAACTCCTGCATCCAGCATAACTCACACAGCAGTGTGGGCTGGGATCTAACTATGTGGTGAACAGCTCTACAGAAAAAGTCCTGCAGGTCCTGGTGCACATGGGCTTGTTTACATTTAAGCTGAACATGAACCTGCAGGCCAATATGTCCTATGCTGCATCAACAGGAGGAGCACAGCCCAGCAGATGGAGGGATGTGGGAATACCCTATCTGCCCTGCACTTGTTAGGTCAAAGTTGAAACACCATTAATCCTGCCCTGCTGTACCAAGTCCTGGTCTCCAGATTCCATGAGCAGCATAGAAAATTTGAGGGAATTCAGTGGAGAGTCACCAAGATGATCGGGGGGTTGAAGAAGTTGACATAGGAAGAAAGGTTGCTGGAATTGGCTCCATTCAGCCTAGAGAAGAGAAGGCTCAGAGGGATATAAACACACTTACATCTAAATGTCTAAATGCAATACCTAAAAGCTAGTTATAGAGCAGACTGAGTCACTCCATGAGAATATCCACTGATAAGAGAACAGGTGAAGGGCTTCACAAGTGGTGCAGTTGCTTCAGTGTAAATTCCATAGGAAAATAAATTGTATACTGGGAAAATAATTAAATGCTGGAACAGGTTGCCCATAGAAGTGGAATCTCCTTCACTGAGAACACTCAAGACAATTGGACAGGTCCTTGGATAGCCTAACCCAAGCCTTGTTTTGGGCACAACCCAGAAGGTTAAACCAGATGCTCCTCAGAGGTTCCTCCTAACCTTGACCTTTCTGTGGTTACATATGTAAATGAATGAATCAATAGACTGCTACAAGGATTTCAAATGCACAATGGGTATGATGGATTTTTCACTCTGTATGAAAAGCTTACTTGAATTTATTCATGAGCAACCAAGCCATGTCTGGGATATGCTATATATTCCAAACAAGTGTAGACAAGGTCCCTAGATCATATCTTAAATGCACAAGTTTGGTGTCATATTTATTGTGAAAGGGGAAAAATTTTGAAATGTTAATGGCATTCTTCAACTCTAAAAACCTTTACTGTGCTATTTCTCTATGCACATTTGTAGGCTCTGTGTCTTGTAAACTTAACATTGGACTATTGAGACAGAGAAAGAAGTATGAATACATAATTTTTAAAAAACAACTGAAACTCACCACAATCTAAAGTGATATCACAGGTATTCCTATGCAGCAATGCAAATTGTTCTGAGACTGTATTTATCAACCTTATAGTAATAAATAAGACTGATAAACTACAATATATTGTCCCTTGGAATGAGACTCAATATTGACCATTTTAGATCTTGAGTTACAGCAAATATAGGGAGTAAAATCCAGCAAAGTCAGGCCACTTGGCACTGAAAAAATGAAACAGCTCCTACCTGACCATGCTCAGAATCTTGAAAATATGCAAACAGCTGGAATAAAGTTGCAGCACAGGGAAACACTTTGATTTCTTTGCATATTGTTGCAATGGATATTATGTGTTTTATGAAGGATGGGCCTTTCGCTTGAGTAATGTAGATCAGTCAACCTGACTGAGCTACTCAGAACTTCAGTTTGTCATTTTCCAAAATTGTTTTTTCCCACCAGACCTAAAAATGCATTGCTTCAGTCATTGCCTGCATTCTTTTCTGGCAGCCAACCATATGTCCTTTCTGTCTGGGTAGCACAGGAAATCCCTGTCCATCACTTCAATAGCACCAAGCTAGATTATCCTCTGAGGATCAACAGCTGCTAACAGACTCAAATGATAAATGCAATTCTGCCACACTGTTACAGATACACTACAACATTACTCCTTGTTTTCAATTTTTAATGACCTATGAAAAAGAAGGAATTCCTTATGTTTCAAGTCACAAGACAGCACACACATCTTTCCACTACTACAGGGAAGGGAACAGGTAATTTCATCCAAGCTCAAAAAGGATTTGCATGTGTACTTTCTAAAAATACTGCACAGAGACTTTACTTATGCAAAACAAAATGAAAATCAAACATTACAAATAAGTCAGTAAAAATGCATAAATTTAACTTGGAAACTTTTTAATGAAGTCTTCTGTTCCATAAAACTTAGTCTCCTGCTGAAATAGTGCCAACTGCTTCACATTTGACAGAAACATGCAAAGAGGCTGCTTGAAGCTACAGATAAATAATAGATGATACTCTTCCCAATGGAAAAACAGTAAATGCTGTAGAAATAAAGCAAAATGAAGAAAATCTGTGCTAAGTTGCAAAGACCTAGAATTTCACATGAAAGAAAGTGCTATTGTGTTTAGATTTGTAAATTAACACTACATATCTGGGTCAGTGTCCATTCCTGAGTCAGAATAACTTTTGACACATTTTAAAAAGTTATTCACACTACAAAGAGAATACAGGACAACAAAAGAGAGCTTTCAATGAAAAAGAAGAGCACAAACTAATCCCTTTCTCTACTGTTGCATTAAGCAATTATCCCTGCACATTTGAAGTTGTAAAAGACATGATAACTTAATATGAATAGGTTAGAACTTTACTCCATTACAGACTAAAATATTTTATTTCATGGTTAATTGTTAAATAATGTCACAAAATGCAGTCCATTCTCCTGAGACCAGGCAAAGATTTCCTTTCCAAGCATGAGAGAAAGAAATCTCTATTGTATTCAGCCCAGCTATAAACGAGGTACTGAAACTTATGGATTTTATGAATAAAAGTAATTAAACATATTTTTGCATTCAAGAGTGAAAAGCTAAGAAACACAGGCATTAGTCAAGCCAGGAATGACAAAGGATTTCAGTTACTTAGCACCTCCTGAAGTAAAAGTCAGAAAATTGCTTTGATTTCTTTCATAGCACTGTAGTGCAAAGCCCAAGTCAGCAACTGGCTGAAAAACCTTGCAAGTGGAAGGGGAGCATTTTGTATGAAATTATCTTCTCTCACAGCAAAGGAGCTCTCTCTGAGAGCAGATCTTTTCCAACTCCTCTTCAGACAATTCCCAAAAAGACAGTATGCTGTATGCTTCCAAAGGCTGTATCTATATCTCACAGCTGTTGAGAAGTTTTCTAGGAAAATTTTTCCCATAAAATTAGATTCAAGATGTATGTAAGGAGACTTAAGAGAATATACATAGCCTCTTTCTTTCTCTCCTCCCCTCCTTTATGCCCCATGAGGATGTGAGTGTACAAGAAAACAATAGGAATTAGAAGCAATGTCCTGAATCTTATTCTATGCATTTATAAATCTTGTTCCTATTTCTATTAAAAAATGTTCTTTGTTGTCTTTACAAGAAGGTACATAATTTGGTGTATTTGAATAAGCTTAAGAGTTCAAGCATGCACTTGCAATGTTGCCACAATGAACTACAGACACAATTCTCCATGTAGCAACACCACTGAATCTGCACAGCCCAACATAATAATTTAACTGCTGACAGTTCTCACCTGGGCCACTATTTTTGTTCTTAGCATATGGTTGCTCATGTCACTTTTAACAATTAATTAGGATACTCCTCAGAGACTATTTGGCATCTAGCAGTATTAAGGTAGCTGTCAAACCTAATCAAACCTAATCAAACCTAAACTGCATTTACAACTATTTAAAGAGAATTCTGTCATTGTAGTCACTGAAAAAAAAACATTTGGACTCAAAATGTAGATCTACATTCCCTGTTTTCAACATGTAATGGATTATAGAACACCAAGAAACTGCCCTATTGTGAAACAAGTACTGAAATTTATGGACATTACTTATTTTCATCTCAATACCACAGCATCTGTCTCATGGTGACTTTGTATCTCACATTCATCTCACTTTAAGTGAGCTCTAGATATTTGCTTCTATTCTCACATATAGCTGAATGTATGCATCATTGTAAACAGGTAAGATTAATCCAGTATATGAATTTATCAGAAACTGGAAAAAATTACAAGTTTACCTACATATTGAAATATATTCATTCAAAGACAAGGTTTCCAACAGCTCAGGTCCCAGACAGAGATTTTTCATCATGTAATGAATAAGAAATATGCAGAAACAAGGCATAGTATGTAAGTAACACATAAATCTTAGATTTTATGCATGCTATTTTACATTGGGTACCAACCCTATTACTTCCACCAACCTCTACAACTGCAAAATAAGATCTTGTGCCTGAATACTGAACTAAGAAGTGCAAACATACTACTAAGAAATTAGTCTCTCCCTGTTGCAACAATTTCCATGGCAGCATCAAACTACTGACAGTTTCTAATAAAAACACAAACTTTTTAGTTTTGTCCCTCAAATAATTTCATGCTGATATACTGCTGCAGCAGGACTCTGCATTACAAAAAAATGTTCCTAACAAAGTATGACAACTACCTATCCTTGCTGAAGAATTAAATAATAATTAAATCTATGTGGAAGTGAATCAGATAGATTTTGAAGTGTAATCAGGAAAATAGTTTGACTTGGAAAGATTAAAAATTGCTGTTTCATTGTGAAACCTCTATTTTGATACCTGTTCAGAGTTCAGCAGCACTTTAAAAACCACAGGTTGCCCAACTGCCTACTCAGAAACCAGATTATTTTGTCCACTAAACTGACAAGAAGTGTGATTTGAGAGTTCAGATGGCATGGATTTTGTGGTCTTTGTGGACAGTTTAGAAGGTTTTACTTTCTTCTAAAGGCTGATGTAACCCTCACCCTTATACTGCTAGGATTTAATTGGAATAGCATTGTTTTGAATGTGGAAAAATTCACGGGATAGAGAGAACAGACCTTTGAAGTACCAGAGCAAGCACACCAAAATACTGTAAATCCCAGAAGTTTTGGTTTGCATGCATCTCCTGGGCCAGGTCAGTTACTGCTTCAGCCTATTTCAATCTGAAATACTTTGTGCAGAGGAAAATCTTTCTGTCAGTTTCTAGTTTCCTATCAAATGTTATAGTGTCTTAATCTCTTTAAATTAGAGACATAACTGACCAAGCCATTTGTTTGAAAGGAAATGGCTAATAATTATCTATTTACTGTGCAGAGCATACAATTAGTACTTTTGGCTCAATGTTTGCAGCTGAATTAGTCCACAAATGAGTTTTCACTGTACTCTAATAAAATATTCAAAAGGAAATACTGCAATCAGTTGAGGATTAGAATTTAAGGTATATTGAAGAACCTTGAATTGCATTATTTTTGCCACAGTGATGTCAACAATGACTTAAGGTCTTGGGTCTCCACTGAGACTGCCTGCTGCCAGTGGGATGAGTCTTCAGCTAAACTGCCTTCGTGCTGCAAGGAAGCAAACAGCTCCAAATTGAGCTGCTTCACGATTTCAATTAAGAACATAATTGTAAAAGTGGCCTGATTCACCCTGCTTCTTTTGCAATCTCAGTAAGGCCACCTACCCACTGCACAGATTTTTCCACTACCTCCTCTCCTGCTCCTACTACGGATTTGCTCAAGGGAAGACTCTTGTTTTCAAATGATTAATATTAAAGTTGTGCAAGAAAGGGGATTTTCGATTGAATGTGGAATAAAAAACACCCAAGGAAAAAATAATTTCATGGCTGGTATGAACTCTCATTATTCCTCTGTATTGCTACTTCTTTGCACTATTCATTGTACTCCTGCAAGTTGTGCAGTTTTGATAAGAAGGGTGAAAAATGCTAATGGAGGAGCATCCTGAGAAGTCAGTCACTGTTATGAACTCAACAGATGTTAGTTTTCTGTGCTCCCTGAGGCTAAGGAGTTATTTATTTATAGAATGTAAAACTTAAATTGACAAGTATCTTATATTGAGGCTTCAAAAAATCCCATATTCTATTTTACCTCTAGATCTACTGCACTAAGGAAAGGGCAACATGCTCATATTGAAATCTAGGTGGAAATTTCACTAACTCTTAATTTGAAACTGGCCTTTCCTGATGGTGCACAGAATCAAAACCAGGCCTTTTGGTCAGCTCCATGTAAAGATGAGGAGTTGCCAGCTGAACCAGTCATCATAACAGGAGAAATGTGATGGCTTGGGTCTGCAATGTTTTGCTGATGTAACTCAAGTTGTCCTTGAAAACCCACCAGATTCATTTAGTGTGATAATGTATTTCATGATTAAAATGGGCTTGAAAAAACTTTTGCATGGAGTTGGAAAGACACATTATTAATAGTTACAATATTCAAAACACCTTAAGGAATAACAAAATAACACTGCATTGATTCCAAAAGTGCAGTTTTCTTTCCTGTCTTGGCAGAAGAGATTTCATAAATAATGTAAGCAAACATATGTGCAAGAAGATAAGCATTTCATAACTTAAATTAGTATTTCTTTTCATAACAAGTGACCACTTAGAAAAACACCACATATGAATTTGAGCGATGCTTTTGAAACTGTCAGTGCACTGGGAAAAAACTAAAGAAATAAATGTATCCTTTATGTATTTGTAATTTTTAAGGATTTGGGAAGAAACAAGATGCTTGGGCTAAAGCATTCAATCTTTCTCTGCATTGTAAGTGATAGATTTTTATCAAAGATGCATTTTATTTGGAAAACAATTATTTTCTCTGTCAGCATGAACATCTGATTATATCATCTAGAATTTTGTGCAAAGCCAAAATGTGATATGAAGCCTAGCTGTTTTCTCTAGATGTGGGGTTGGTTGATTTGACTCACATTTAGAAACATAATAGCATTATATTTCAGAGCAGAATGACAATTTTTTTCCCCAAATTATTTTTCAGGACAGACACAGGGAATAAAATTAAACCCTTTTCAATATCAGGCTGTGCCAAGTCCATTATGAATAGCAAAACTGAACATCAGTGTCCTTCCTATGCTTTTGTACAGAATACAGGTTGTCTAAGAATGACTGGAGACTGGGTCTCATTACACTCTTATAATATTTCCACTGGCGTCCTGGGCCATGAAATTCACAGATATATGTACTTATAAGCTAATTTTACAACAAGCTGCAGCTTGAAACTATGTATTTGCCCTCCACAACCTACATGGTAGATACATGCACAAATACAAGGCTCAATAACAGTAAGACTAACTTCAAAATTGTTATGTATAAACATTAAAAGAGAAAGATGAGCTGGTAGGGAGGAATGCCCCACAGAAACTAAAAGAGATAAACTTGAAAAATCAAAATACTTGGCTCTCTTCCCTGTTTTAACACACAGTAATAGATAACAATTCTAAAAATAGGTATCTGTTAGTTGAGCAAGATAAAAAAATATCCACTGGAAGAATTTAGGAGGACAAAACATGCTCACACAATCTGAATTTACCAGGTTCACTAGAGCTATTATTAACACTCTTCCAAAATTCTGTAAGATCACAGAGTAGTAGAATCACAGAATGGTTTATTTCAGAAGGACCTTTGAAAGCTCATCTAGTCCCAACAGCCCTGCCATGGATAAGGACATCTTCCACTAGACAAGGTTGCCCAAAGTCCATCCAACCTGCCCTTGAACACTTCCAGATTGGATGAGGCATTCACGACTTCTCAGGGCAACCTGTTCCAGTGCCTCATCACCCTGACTGTGAAAAATGTCTTCCTTATGCCCCTAATTTACCCTTTTTCAGTTTGGACCCATTTCCCCTTGTCCTGCCACTAAAGGCAGCTTTAAAGTGATTATACTGTGCCTGACTAGGATTTGCAGCCAATCTGCTCTTCTGAGTTTAGAGTATGGGGAGTCACCTTGCAGGACCTCTTAAACTCTGCTTGCATTATGGATTCATACAAATTGTGTTTCGCTCCAGTTGTGTAAGTTGAATTTTACCCTCAGTAGCACTTGGGCTATTTCTAGTGTTCAATCCTGTGGGAGCTCTGACAAAAAGTAACTTCTGCTACTTTCACATAGGAAAAAAAAAAACTACCCAAACTTTTTTTCT
The DNA here is from genome assembly GCA_030060385.1 of Muscicapa striata striata. Lineage (NCBI taxonomy): Eukaryota > Metazoa > Chordata > Aves > Passeriformes > Muscicapidae > Muscicapa > Muscicapa striata. The sequence goes on from JAREIS010000324.1 coordinate 10,584, forward strand.
GAAAGGAAAACAGAAATACTCAGGCAACACTAATGTTACTGTGGAAAATCCAGGGATGTTACAAAAGATTTGCAGCCACCATGCTCTGGACCACTCAGCATCCCAGCTACATGCAAAGTTGACGTTCTTCCTTTGGAAATAAGTTCTAACTTTTCTGACATATATTAAATGTTGACATATGGTGACAAAAGTATTGCCAGCAAGAGCAGTACTTGAATAATTCAACAATGGAGTCATGGCCAAAAAAGCTAAAAGAAGTAATATTTAAAGCAGATGTTAAGGATGCATTCTTGGAGTTTTTCCTACAGTGGCGTCACCAGACACAATGCCACTTGCTTTCTGTCAGCATGAATAAAAATAAACAGGGTACACTACTGCACTTATTTCAGTGATAAATAAGGTTACTTTGCTGATTTCTTAAGTAAGTTTGTAACTTTACCCAATACTTCTGGTGAGACTGATTGGGCAAAATACCTCCCAGAGGTATCTCCCAGCTGCTAATTTGATAAGATTAAATTTCTGATAGGGGACACAATTTTTGATTGTTAGCTTGTCAACTAGTTCAGATTTTCAGAGAAAAATGTAGGGTAATTTGAATGCTTGCAGTCTGTATCTCTAGCATTTCTCCAATGGTCAGTACAGTGATAAAACTAAAAACTAATAGAAAAGTTAAAATGAAGTATGATGGTTGAATAAGTGCACAATTTGTTTCCCTACAGATATCTAAATTCTTAAAAAATCAAGGGCTCTCTCCATGATATGTGGAGGTAGATGAGTCCTAAGTTGATTTGTAAGTTTGTTCTAACTATTTACTAAATGAAAAAATAATATTTATAACATCTCCATTTTGAAAGGCTTGGCTTAAAAACCATTGAATTCAGTGATAAGTTGTCTGACTTACTTTGAAATACCTTGTATTAGTTACTTGAATATTTTCCTTACTGAGGCTGAAAGACAGCATTTCAAAATTCAGGAGGAAAGTCACCAACAGGCTCATTTTGCCCAAAAGCAAACTTGAATGGGATTTGTTCTTATTTCTGTCAGTCAATATGTTACACAAGAATAAAATCATGTGATGTGCTACACAAGCAGATACTGCTTAAGAAGGTATAAAAGCATGACATGCATAAGACCTGGTGCCTTTAGAAACCTGTCTGACTATTGCCAAAGGGACAAAAGGCTAATATGTACATATATACATTGTATATACATACACACACAAAACATTCCAATCAAGCAGATGTTATCCATGCAGACTCACAGCCAGTATGTGAAACTAATCTTCTGTCTGTGGAAGAGAAACCTGGGAATGACATTTATTTTTGGGAAAGGTGCAGGGACTAGTGTACCTCTTGTAATTTCTCCTCTGTCTAGGAATGAAGCTTTGAAATTACAAACATAATGAGGCACTTACCTTGCACTGAAAAAAATGGGGTTTAGATTTTTTCCTAAAGCAATTTAATTACTAAAATATAGACTTTAGAGATATAAGAGCTCTTGAGGATCTCATCTTAAGCCTAGAGCTATAGATTTGGAATGATTAAAACAGACTGCAGTCGCAAAATCCTGGAGATCTTGAATTCACAATACAAAACAGCCTCTCGGCCTGATGTCTTCAATGTATCCATCTATTGTTATTAGAGCTAGCTCACAGTTTAGCCACCAAAAGAAACACCTTCCTGTACACAGTCCTTTCATGACACACAAGAGCTTATACACCCACCCACACAAAGTATATTTTTGTTTTTGCAAAGCAGTTCTGGTAATGACTAAACACATAGTAACATACATTCCCAATATGTGACAAACACAAAATCCAAGTAGCCACGTCCTAAGGACTGTGTTTAGCTAAAATACTAACGACCCTTTAGGCTGGTAGATCCTGGATCAAATTATTGACTTCAACATATTCAGCAGAAAAGTCAGCAACTCATTTCTCATGCTCACCCAGCCCTGGGTTCAAAACTCTTTAAGTTCTCACTGCCCACTGTTTTGCTCTTGACCAAAAAGGAATTACTTACTTTGTAAGGTCTAGTGGCTGCAGAGACAATTCCCCCCTACAGTCCTGTATACATGACTGGGAGAGGTATTGCCTATCTCTGACAGCCTGCAAGAAAATTCATTTTCTAAGGCTGACAATGTACAAAGGGAAGAAAAAGACAAATTACTTAAAATTAGATAAAACTGAGGTTTATTTGGCAAGGGATTACAAAACTGTGGCTATTTTTAAAGAAGTAAAATAGGTTTATTCATAGCATCATAGAACCATTTGGGCTGAAAAAGATGTGCAGAGGCACAAAATGACCACCTACAGCTAAGTTTCACAGAACTTGCATGCTTTTCCTATCACAAATGTAAAGAACGATGGGAGCCAATTTTCCATTTGAAGAACATGGAGCAGAGTCAAAGAGATAAAAATAACTCACCATTTGAGCTAGAGGGATGAGACACGTGTATCCCTGCACCACTTTAACAACTCCCCAAAAATATGCTTATGGAGATTTACCAAATAAAACTATCAATCATGTACTTAGGCTAAAGCAATCATGCAATTTTGTTGGAACTTCAGGCAATAGCTTGAAATTGCATTAAATTATTTATTCCCTAGAATTACTTCATGGGTCCACCAGGGAAAAGCAAATGAAACTCTTCTTATCATGCATTTCCCACAATTTCTCCAAGCAGACAGTAAGAGGCAATATTGCCATTTGTCCTTAAGCTTTCCTTGGGGGAAGCTTTCCTTGAGGAAGAGACATTTTAGGCTATGGCAGAGGTACTGAAAGGAAACACAGAGAAGCAGTCCCAGCCCCACTGGTTTCTGGCAATACAGAATTCTCTCTGCAGCATTTAGCTGGTGGCTCTCCAGAGCCTTTCTCAGCCAAGTGGAACTGCGCCTGCTTTCCATTGCAAATAACCACAAGAGCAAAGTCTCCCTGTTGCCAAACTCTTAAACCTGTGTTCCTTTTCTCTAGCTCAGTGTAACACCAAATGGTCTATGTAACAGGAACAATTGCTACTGGTAATTAGTTCTGTTTAAGTTGGTTTTTAGAAAGCTCTGTTTTCCTAGGAGAAATCCTGCCACCCATGAGCAGAAACTTGAAATGTCCCTCCAGAGACTGCCTAGAGGTGTTACAGCTCTGCCTGCCAGTAGCCATCTCACCATTTTGAAGTGGCCTGGTTTGGATGCATATATATGGAGAAAGACTTTCAATTCATTTTATTGTCAATCAGGGCCAAGGATAACTGTGCACTGAAAAACCTTGTTGTTTGTGTATTATTGTTTATCCTTTATTACTTTGGATGGCAGATCCATAAAAGTGGTGGCCTTCTGCCTGTCTTATACAGCAATGGTTATTTAACAAACCTAGTATTTTCTAAATTGCTGCTCAAGTGATTAATATTTAATTAATCTTAGCCTATAAATAAATAAATAAATAAATAAATAAACAAAACCCTCAGTGCACTGCACCTAGAAGTGCTACTGGTCTAATCTAGTGGTGGAAGATTGTTTTTTGAAAGCAAGGATATTATGTTTAATCTTACAGAGAAGCAATCAGTTGTCACTTTACTGCTTCTCAATTAAGCAACTTCACTGGAAATTGGTAAATTCATAGGACATTTCTACAAAGAGTGAGAGTTATGAAGCTGCAGGTTTAAAAAATACATGTAGTATTCAGCTTGGATTTTATAAGAAATACTGAAGCCTGAGAAAGATGTGAGCAAGCTTGTAGGCTTCTCATGTGGTCCCTGAACACCCAGTCTGGAGACTGCCCCCTTTTTGCCTTGGATCTTCTTCACATTTTATATCATAATATTCCAATACTGAATACCAGGACTGTTGCCTTCTCTATCTCATTCTCATCATCTCTGTATGCATAAAACATCAGAGTCAAAGTACTTGTTGAGTAGATGCTTTAATTTTGTCTCTTCAGTGCATGAACAATTTAATTTTTTCCTCTTCCGACTTACTGTATTTGCAGTTTTCTACTCTTGAGTCATGTTTTGCACATGGTTTACTTGTACTCAAATCCACTTTGACAAGTGGCAGTGTTTTATTGTAAAGGATTTGTGAGCTTAAATTCACCATCTCAGTGTACTTACTGAGCTTTTTATTTTTCTTGGATAAGAAGTAATATGTTTTCTAGTAAAAAAAAAGCTGCAATGAAGAATGCTGCAGAACTGATCATTGTATCTGCCACAAAAAGCCAAATATCAGATTAGTTTTTATCCTTTATAAGTCCTTTTCTTTCATGTTAACAAACTCCTATCTTGACTTGCTTAGATATATATTAATGGAGCAACAGGTGTCAACAGCTGAAAGTGCACTCCTTCTCAAACTCTATCTATTTTCATTAATAATGCAAGTTTATCTGAGGAAGCTGTTCTCAAGTACTCTACATGCTGCCAGTTCACTGAATGCATGCCTGGACTGCATAAATTTCAAATAAGGTGGAAAAAACATTGCTTCTCTTTTGGAAGCCTTAAAATTTATCCCTCTAACAAAAAAACCCAGACACATAAGATTTACTAGCAATTCTTAAGCAAAGATTATACCTTTGTATTCCAATGGAGATGTGGTATTAGAGATTTAATGCTTTTCTATCAAAAATACAGAAGTGAAGTCAGAAGAAATAATTGGTGAATCACAGAATCATTAAGGTTGAAAAAGACTTCCAAGACCATTGAGTCCAACCCTTGACCAAACACCACCTGGACAACTAAACCCCAGCACTAAGAGCCACATGCAATCGTTTCTTGAATATCTCCAGGGATGGTGACTCCCCCACCTCCCTGGGCAGCCTGTCCCAATTCTTAACAGCCTTCAGGTTAGAAATTCTTCCTGATGTCCAATCTGAACCTCTCTTTGTGCCACTTGAAATGCTGTTCTCTAATCCTGTCACTTGCTGCCTGGGAGAAGAGGACAATTCCCACCTGGCTACACTCCTCGGGTGGTTGTAGAGAGTGGTATATAGAGAGCCTCCTCTTCTCCAGGCTAAACAACCCAGAGCTGCTTCCTCATAAGACTCACAGGGGCTCTGCTGCCCTTCTCTGGACATTTTCCAGCACCTCAGTGTCTTACTCATAGTGAGGGAGTGACATTGAACACAGCACTTGAGGTGTGGCCTCACCAGTGCTCAATACTGAAACACTGTCACCTCCCTGGTCCTGCTGGCCACACTATTGCTGATACAGCCAGGATGCCACTGACCTTTCTGGCCACCTGGGCTCAGCTGCCTCATGTTCATTCAGCTGCCAAGCAGAACCTCCAGGTCCTTTTCTGCCAAGCAGATTTCCAGCTACTCTGCCCCAAGCCTGTAATGCTGCATGGGGTTGTCGTGGTCCATGAGAAGGATTTAGCACTTGGCCTTACTGAATCTCATACAACTGGCCTTGGCCCATTAATCCAGCCTGTCCAGATCCTTATGTGGAGCCTTCCTGCCCCTCCACAGATTGACATTCCCACCCAACTCAGTGTCATCTGCAAACTTACTGAGGGTGCACTCAATTCCCTCACCTAGATCATCAGTGGAGATATTAAACAGAACTGGCCCCAGTACTGAGCCCTGGTGAATACCACTAGTGACTGGATGACAGCTGGATGTAACTCCATTCTCTGGGCCTGGCTGCCCAGCAGGTTCTTAACTCAGTGAAGAGTGCAGCTGCCCAACTTTCCAGAAGTATGCTGTGGGAAACAATGTCCAAGGCTTTGCTGAAGTCCAGGTAGAGCACATCAACACAGCAGCTTTTCCCTTATCCACCTGGTCATAAAGGAGAACAGATTGACCAAGAAGGACCTGCCTTTCCTAAACCCATGATGACTGGGCTTGATCCCCTGGCACTCAGGATGATCTGTTCCATAACCTTCCCTGGCACCAAGGGCAGGCTGACAGGCCTGTAGTTCCCTGAGTCCTCCTTCAAACCCTTTTTGTGGTTGGATATGACACTGGCCAACCTCCAGTGGTTGGAGACCTGCCCCATGAACCAGAACTTAGGATAGATGAAGCAGGGCTCCTCCACCAGCTCTCTCAGGTCCATCATGTAAAAATACAACAGTAATTTTCTGTTACTCCTCTTACAAACTCTCCCTACTACAACAACACTGAAGGACTGTCACAACCTTTACAACGTTAAATATGACCAAAATAACATAAATCATCATGAGCTATTAAATACTCATCTAATGGGTATATATAGAGAGGTATTTATTTATATGATCATGTGCTACCACTGCACTGTGGAGGTGCCTTGTTATTTACACTAGGGTTCCACTACTATCATGAAGCCTTTCCTATTCTCCATTTAAATCCATACTGCCTGGATACATTTTTCATACAAGTTTTGAATACTCTCTCATTCTGGACAGCATTACAGATTACCTGTTTAGAAGATAGGTAATTCTGCTATCTTCTAAGGATAACTCACCTAGCCATATTTCTAATAAAATTTATTTACTGTTTTTCAGTTAAACTGTTGCCTGATCTGTGACAATCTTCCAAGTCAAATAACATTCAGGGGAATGAGAAAGCCACTATGCACTACACAAGTTCAATCTTGCATTTTACAAGATGTTTCTGTGGTGTTAAACTGATAATTTTTATTATCTTTTTTAAGGTTGCTGAAATCTTGCTCTATATAGAACACATTTTTTATTTCAAATGTATTATAGAATAACCATTACAATATCTGTAAACTCTCACTTAGAGAATTGTTCCAAAGCTGTGAAGAGATGAAAAGTTAAAATACTCTCAAGCTGGGGAGGTCATTCTGCTTCTGGAGGCAGTTAGCTTAGTTCAAGGTTTTATCTTCACAATAACATGTGCTGCTCCAGTCTTTTGCTGTCTTTTTCCTTTTTATTTAGAAAATGAGGACAGCAATTTTATATGCCAAGGTAATTAAATATTACTGTGGGCTATGATTGTGAATTTATAAAATAGGTAATAAATCAGGTGATAAAAGAGTAATGCACCTCTGTTGCATAAATCTAGGCTTCACATGCTTTTTCATTCCATTCTGGTACACCTCATTTCCAAACTGAACTGAAAGATATTTTTCCAGACTAGACACAGAGAATACTATGACGAAGCATGGTAAAGCAGTTCCAATTTACAGAGAACAGTCTGGTTACAATTCCTTGATGGTTGCTACCGACTATCAACAGCAAGTCTAGCTTAAATTTTTCTTTTGTTGAACAAAATAACCTGCAGATGGATCCTGCTACATCCATTAATCCACAGTCACAAAACATTGATGCACCTCACTTTCCTATTTAATGATGTAATAGTTATTTAATAGGTGCAAATCCCACAATGATTCTGTTTTTCTTCTAAAAGAATATTTCTAAAATTTTTAAGCTGCCTACTGGTTGCATGAACTAAATGTCTTTTCTCTTAGTCCTAGTGAAAAAAAGCAAAACACACTCAACCCTAAACCTAACTTTGTGAAAGAAGGTACATATGCCATCTTTCAAGGTTTCTGTCATCTATATGAGAAAGAAGATCAAGTCCTTTAAAAATAATTAAAACCTGTGTATTTTAACCAGCAGCTCTCATAAGTCTCAGAAAAATTTGAAAGCAAGGTGGAGGAGAACAACAGAGGAAGAGAGAATAAAAAACTATCTACCTGCCTAATCCACTCAGCAATGACATAGAACTTCATACTCAGAGCTTGGTACAGTCTCAAAAATTTAAAATTAACATCTGTCACTGTCCAGTTTTAAAAGAGAAAAAGAGTGAGGGAGAACACAGAAAATGTTCTCTTTTATATTTTTCTTTGTTCAAAACAGATTTTATATTGTACCTGAGCTACAGCTGAGTGACCTGAGCACCCAGAAGATCACACATTAAAGCAGGCAGAGGAGGGATGAGAGGAGCTGTGGAAGAGAACTCAGCAGCAGGAGAGGCACACTGGACAGATGCCAAGAAAATTACAGCAAGGGAAAGAGGGGAGAAACCCCCATCCCATTCTCAAAATGGTTCTGAGACAGATCATGGGAAGAAGCATGGACATGAGGTAGTCTTAATGGGGAATGCTGGAATGCCCTAATTCCAAATACTTAAGTCTGTGATGTTCTAAACTCCCAAAGCAGAGCAAAGGGAACACTAGGAATTTTGCTGGAGTAAAGCTGTTTTAAAATACAATCTGTGTAATGTTTCTGGGGATTGATATTTTCCAATTTGTAGTCGAACTAACTATTATACATAATAGTTTTGGAAAGCAAAAAAGGCTTCAGTCAAATTACAAGTTCCTGTAAAGGTATATTTTAAAATATACCTTTGAGGCCTCTTCATGTGATGTCTAATCATTCATTTTACATATTTAGGTCACATGAATACTGGAAATCAAGTATTTGGACTTTTGCTTTAAAGTGTTACTAATTTTGAAAGATACTATTTAAAAGCTGAGGTTACCAGTTTATCACTAAGTTTTGAGAAAAATGTCATTAAATGAAAGCAGCAGTTGGTTTTCACTGCATTTCTCATGGATGCAGAAGCATAAACATCTGCTTTTGTGTCTTTTTCCCCCCAAGTTTCTCCAGGCTTGAAAAATAGTTATGCACCATAAATATCACTCTATGAGTCATTTACTTAAGTGAACAGCTGCCTGCTAATTAGCCAAATGCTCTCCATTTTAAATCATACAGTTAAATGAACACACTGCAACAGGCACAAGAATGAAGTGCAGGAACTTTACTAAAATGATGAAATGGCAGAAATTTGTTATTTCAGTGTCAGCAGACAGAGGTCATTTCCTTATTCTGTATCTATGGACTGAGAGACATAATGATCATTTGCAATAGATTGTGGCTCTGAATATAGAAAACCAGGCAAACATTACAGAGCCTTGGTTGAATATAAGAAATGACATAGCTCTTAGACTACCACTATTTTCTGCCAATTTAATAATGCTAGCTTTGCTTTTTCTCATGGAACTGCTGATCAGTGCTAATATCTGAAGAGCCAGATTGATAGGCAATAGTGAGGATGGCTGCTCATGTTCATGGAAAACTCTCCTGTTCTTCAGTGTTCTAGAAAGATGGTCAAACCTAGACAAAAGATGGAACAGGCATGTCATCCTGGAAGAAGCCAAAGCAAAGCAAAGCAAACCAAAGCACCTTTTTGTCTTGACCATTCTCCTCCATTTTCAAATCTCAATTTTTTTCCCCTGATTAGCATAATTGTTGGGAAAAGTAAATAATTGTGTGAGCCAGGACTTTCCTTTGAGCCTCATATCCTGCTTTCTGAAATAGAAACTCTGTTAATTGTAAATAGAATAAAACCCCAACACAAATCCACAGTTTTCAAATTAAACTCAAGTGGCTGAAACAATGTTGTGTGTATATTGAGAACAAAGCATCTGACCATAACTAATAGAACAAAAGTCCACCTTTGAAGTCTGCTAAGCTTTGGGCATGCTTTTATAAAGCTACATTGGGGCAGAATTTAAAGAATTTTTCATCATATACTTGAATCTTTCAGTCAAGAAAAGTCAGTTGACACAGAAGCTAAGACAGCCAAAGCCATAAGATCAAAGAAACCAATATTTGAAATCCTTACTGAAGTTTTTCATTAAATTCTCAATTCAGATTAAACCAAAAAGCCCAACTCCAACAACCAACAAAACAAATAAACCAACCAACCAAGGAAAAATACTCAGGTAATTATTTTTTCCTGAGAAACTCTGTTTTTCACAAAAAACTGACATGCCTTAGGGAGAGGGTTACCGTGTTGGAGGACACATTCTGGTTTACACTAGAAAGAAAATGCACACATTCCTTCTTGTTCTCTGTTCATTAAAACTCAGAGGAACACTTAAACCATTAACCAGGCCTTCAATATCATTACAACAGTGACCTCCAGTGAAAGATAACCATAAAAGGAATCACTCACTGAGAGAATAGCCACTATGAAGGGCTTTAAAAATTAAATTGTTCTACACTATTTGCCATATTTCTACTTTATTTCAGAAATATTCAATAAAGGTAGAAGCTATGAGTACTTGATGAACAGTTTCAGAAGTCTAGTATTCCACACTTTGCTTAAAATATCAAAATAATTTCTGAAGTGTTGTGCATTTAAAATAGAAGTGTGTGACACATTATTTGCAGTAGAAAAAGAATTTACTCAATAACCCTCCAAATCCTTTAAAATCCTACATTCATAATGATAATGAAAAAATCCCCAGAAGCTAAAGGTGTGTTGTGTATCAGAATCTGATGTCTTATTCCAAATGACCTTATGTTACCTGTTCATTTTCATTTTCTCATTAGTGCATCATAATTGGGGGCTTAAAGTGACAATTAAGTATAACTTCTTAATGTTTTAGCAGTTTTATAGTGATTCATCCACTCATCCAGTCCCACAGTCCACTGAAATCTCTTGCAGTAAACCTTACAAAACTAAAATAAAAAATCCACTTCGCAAACACACAGGCTGGAAAACCATGTCCACAGATCCTGTTGATTTCTATTTCAAATGTAGTTTAAGGCCTTTTGAATTTTAGGTTTATAGTCACTATTCTGTACTTTTGTGAGATGTAAATGACTTCTTGAGACTTGAAGCCTATGAAAAGGAATGACAAATGGACAAACAACTTCTGCTGTAATCTGTGCTTTGCAACACGCTCCTTACATTCTGCTTTCCTCTGTATTTGCAAAAGAGTGAATATACCTCAGTAGCTAAAAAGATTTTATCTCAAAACAATAAATAGTCAGAAATTGAAAAGCTTTGCATGAAACCTCAACTGTTTTACAAAGGACGCAGAGGGCAAAATTTGTTATTAAAAGATGCAGATGCCATCTGTTCATTGGGAAAATAACATCATTCACCTAGTATGTCCCTCATTCTTGCCAATACTCATGATTCAAACAGAAGTCACATATTTTTGCAAAAATTATTCATATCACACATGGAGAATGAACACTTACTTTTTAAGCACAGGCATTGCCTCTTCTTACCAAGAGCCCTCAAGAAGACTCTCTGCAACAAAAAGCAATCTAATTCTCATAAATCATATCTTTCTGAATCAAGCTTTTTCTCCTTCTTGCTCTAATAAGAACACCACCTGCCAAATACGCAAATTCTTTCAGGGATGTAAGAGCCACAGGTACAGGGCTGGGGCAGGATTTGGGTATGTAAAGATTACCTATTTGAGGTTTGTCTTCTTGTAATGGGGTTAGACCCAACTGTGATGAGAATAGTAAAATAAACCAGCATAAGGAAATAAGAAAATTTTCAGGAAAGGAAAAAGGACCATACATTTTGGACATCTACAGAAAGGATTATAAATATTCATGTTTATGAAACCCATCTCAGCTGTGGGTCAGGAGTTCAGGCACAGCCAAATGCATTTTTAACTTAAAGTTTGTGCACAGAAGAAATGTATCAATGTCCAAAGAGAAATGTTAAAGTAAAAAAAAACTTCAGGACATTTAAAAACAGAATGCAAGTATTCAAAAATTCAACAGTAACAACAGAAAATTGCAAACTGTAATCAAAAGTCCTGAGCATACACAGTCAATTAATGTAAATCAACTGGGTTTTTTTATAGAAGACTAAATAACAAGAAAAGAAGTAGAAAATTGACTTTAGATGGATAGCTTCATTATTTCTACAAAGTAACTGTCTGTGTCTTTCATCTTACATATCCTAAAAATGCAGAACTTGGTCTGAATGCTTCTCTCCACAAGGTTTAGGGACAGTTAGGTTTTCCTTCCTTGTTTAGAACACTCAAACTGACTCAAAGTCACTTTGAACTTCTGTGCATTACTTTTGTGTTAGGAAGACATACAGCCTGAAGCAAATGGAAAATCAGCCAAGATGTTTGAAAACACAGAGTCTGCAGCAGTGAAATGAAATTAATTTTATTCCCAGATTAGAGGGCAGGAAAATAAAGCGTAACTCGCCTTTCTCATTCTCTCCTTTTCTCACTCTCCAGCATTAAACTTATTGTGTTACTTGTCTGGAATAAGACATCCTTGCTTTTTGCTGACAGCCTAAAACTGAAATTAAAAGCCCATGAGAGGATTAAAGTGCTCGTAGCAGGACCAGAACATGCACTGTGTGCTCAGAAACAGATCAGCACCAAAGATTTTCCATCTGCCTGTACAAAACCACAGGCAAAGTTCACAAAATCACCTCAGTCTTTGGTTTTGCATCTCTTCAGTGTGGGTGTTTTACTGTGCTAGATGTTGGAAAAGGATGTAATTAATTTAAAAGCCTTTAGTATTGTCTCACCAGTGCAGGTGAATCAAACTCAGATGGCAGAGAGCAGTTACCATCCTCAGCTGTTTGCTCTACTTCTCTTCAAAGAGTTGCCATTAACACTGCATGGATGGGCAAACCTCACATGAAGCATATCCTGAAACCATCACAGTTAACAGCCTCAGGCTGTTTTCAGGCAAACAAAAATTGATTCTGGACTGTAAAATACGCAGCAGGAGATGCTTAACAAAAAGCTCAGTAGTTTATACAGTGTGACTGCTCAGGAGAGTTGCTTAATCAAACATCTCAAAAAACTGTCCCAGCCTAACCACAAAATGGATTTAAGAGGCTGACACTGGGAAATCATTCAAGTGCTAAACAATCCTTTTTCAGCAACGTTGTTACATAAGTCAGGTACTTCTGTTAATTCTCTGCCTTACAAATGCAGGGAAAAAAAAAAAAGAGGACAGGTCTGTAAAAGCCTACAGAGATGATGCAGCTCCTCCAGGGAGTGTTTACTCCTTTCTAAGACAGTTACCTGAGATATGAAATTGCTTTCCAAACTATGACCACTCCTTGACCACAAAGCAAGACTGGTGATGTTCTCAGACAAGGCACCTGACTTTTTTAAACATTCAGTTTGCTGTGTCCTACACTGAGCATTTCTGCTCTGATTCAGGTTTCTCCTTACCATGTATGTCATCTTTTCTCAGACAGGAAAAAAAAAAAAAAAAGAAAAGATAAAGGCATTTCAGCCTCTTTATCCTAGATTGCTACCTGTCTACTGAATATGACATTAGAAAGATTTTCCTAATGCTCAGCCTAGATTTTTTTCCTCCTTTAATGCTATCGTATACTCTTAATTACACTCCCACTTTCTTCTGTGCTAAATAGATCCACTGTTACTATTTATGGAGCTTAGAAGAGATATTTCCAAGTCTATGAACAGCAAAAAGAGCTTGCTCTTGCATATGATAAATGTATAGATACCATACCAGAACAAAAGGAAATGACATGCTTCTGAAGACATACTTGGCTTTGCCTTGTAGACACACCATATGACTCATTTAAATCTCAAGCATTCTCTGTAGGATTGGCAGGCTACCATACACAGCTGAAGCTAAGGTAAAACCAAAATTTCACAGATAGTCTATTGAGCCTGGAAGTTCTTACTGCTGTGCATAAGTTACTTATTTCCTATGGAAATTCAGATTTGTGGATTGTTATTAGAAACAGCATAAAATGTGAGCTGAAAATGTTGTCAAAATGCATTTGGTCATGAAAATTTGTACTCAAGTTCTAGCTTTAGTATTTTAAAAAATCACTATCAAAATTATTATCTCTAAACCAAAATATTGATCTAGTAAGATGATTTATGTTTGGTAAGAACCTAACACTTCCTTTGGATAGATTTTTTTGGTAAAATTATTTTCTCACCACATAACCTTTTTTTTGAAGTGAGGAATGTGAGGAAGCTGCCATTCAACCCAAGATCAATAATTTTTAAATTCTGGGCAGACAAGGTTATTTTCTTCTCACCTCCAAACACTTCACTAGGTGCCAGTATCCAAAGGTCATACAACATATGAGAAACAAAAAATCCTTCTAAGAAAGTTCAATTTGGAATAAATCTCCAAAAGAAAAAGGACTTTTTTTCCTTCTTCTCTTCCATAATGTTATTTTCTTTTAACATTAAAACTCCATGGACTCATTACCATTTTGAAATTATATGGAGCAAAGTTTATCTATCACAGAGTCGAAAAACAATTTTCTCATGAACTTTACTATGGTAAGGAATATAAATTAGAACTAAAGGTCAATGAAGAAGACCAAGTAAGATTTGATATTTTATGAAAAAAAACCCAAAGTCTCATGTGGTTTGTGGAAATAACAGATGCATAAAGAAAAACTACATGAAGTCTCTGAAAGAAAAATGATACTTATTTGTAAATTGATGATAAAAATAAATTTATGATAGGAAGTAAATTAATGATAGGAAGAAGTTACATTCATGCATTCCCTTTTACTACTTGGCTTTGAATTGAGCACTCTGTTGATTTATGCAAAATCCTGTAATGTTTTATACTATGCTTTATCAGCCTCCAGGCAGATTAATACTCTGATTCTCTAAATTGTATGGTCTTTGCAATAGAGGCCTCTGTAGTCTCTATGTTTTTACAGTAGCTTGTACAATAGAGTCCTGACTGATTAAGGCATCTGAGTATTTTAAATAAACTGATAAATAATTATCAATACAAGGTTGAGATATTTTAAAAAACACATACTGAGACTGTTTTTTTCTCTTTCTGTTTTTTTGTGAAGGGAAGGAGAAACCAAAAAATGTTTTCAGACACTTAAATTCATACTTTGCAGTATTAACTCAAATGTCACCTCAGATATTCAAAACATTTGCAGTTTTTTCATTAAAATTCGTGAGCATTTTTTAAAGTTCCATGGATTTTTTCATACATTTTGAGAAATGAAAGTGAAAAATCCATACTAAGTATACAGATATACATCATAAGATTAAATGGAAAAGAGGGGAGAAAACAAAAGGCAGATTTAAAAAATGAAATGAGAAAGAGATTTAATTGCACCATAAATGTACTTTATTATTGTACTCAGTCCTAAAATAAGGAAGAGAACATTATACCAGAAAATACAGCATATACTGTAACAAATTAGGTTTTAAGTTACACGAAGGAAAAAAACAGAGTCAAATGTGCGTCATTTGTAAGGGTTTCTTCTCCCTTAATTACAGATATTTGATGTGACACTAAATGATTAAGAGGACCAGACTGTCAGTTTTCATTAGCAGACACTTAAACAGGATGACAACAAGTAGCTTTGAAGAAATTGTTAGAAGAAGGGGCATCTTTACAAGAAATCCCTTGCTGTTGCAAAATGGGAATTCTCTGAATTCCTCTCCAGGTCAGTGCTGAAGATTAACACTCCAGTGGAAAAGAGAAAAGTACCAGGAAAAGGGCAAGGGGGAAAAGTGAGCACAAAGCAAGTACTGATTGTCAGTCCACATGACTTGAGAGGGAAATCCATGGATCCACATTTCTTATGTATCCTTTCTTCAGAGAATGCACATGACCTGGTATTTCCAGAAGTATCTATTTTCACATCTTGATTTTGATACTTTATCTGTGATAGAGCTTGGTATCTAAGGAAACTGGAGATGGATATGATGAAAAAGTAGGATCTAAATATTTTCCTCTATTTCAGTCCTCTGTATCCATGAGACACTAACAGCCAAGGGATTGTGTGAGAATCGAAGGGTCAAGAGCTGGTGAAACACCTAAACAATGTGAAGTGCAATTTAAAAGCTGAAACGCTGGCTGGGCTGGGCCCACACAGCCTCACTGAACTGGCTCTACAACATTGGCTGACACTGGTTTAACAGTTCACAAAAGCAATCTCAGAGAGGGACACAACCTTTCAGAGAGGAAAACAGCCTCACTACAGCTTCCTTCTTTCCACTGAATCACAAAGTCTCCACACTCTGATGCTGGACATTGCATTTCTTGGTCTTATAATCTGCTCTTGAAGCCTGTCCATGACAGGTTCTTTGGTGTTTCTCTGATTCACCTACTGAAAAGAACAAACCCCACCCCCCTCCCCCCCATCAAATCAAACATACTTGTTTGAATTAAGACTTTATGTGTCAGTCCTACATTCTGCTGTGTAATCGCTCCTATGGATTTTGCTCACTGTCCTCAAAGTAGTGATTCAAGAAAAGATTTTGCCTTAAATGTCTTTTTATCTTATTAATTAATTCCTGCTGAGGTAATCTTAAACTTTGTCTTTCTCAACTGTGGTGTTACACAAAGGAAAGTATTCTCCTTCATGCATTAAATGGCATACCAAATAACTGCTCTAGTTAAAACTTAACATTTTTTGTTGAAGCATTTTTGTTCACCTGCAGTGCTTGCTCTGGCTGCCTCAGTTTTTGGAATTAAAATTATCATGCTGTCAACTTTGATCTCTGCGGATGTTTTTCAGGTTTTGCTCTTCCCTGGAATGCAAACTTAGATGAATTCCATTTAGTCATAATAACGCCTTGGCAATTTCTCTACCAGTCGAAATAGACAATTTAGGCAGCATGTAATATTTAAATCCTTTATGCTCCCTTCACTTTTTCCAAAGGATGTCTAAAGCCTCTCCCTTGTATATTAGAGCAGTCATTTCAAACAGTGTTTCCTAATGAGAAGGCTCTATGGTATCTTTGTATGATGGAGAGATGCAGCTTTAAGTAAAAATAAAAGGAATTACTTGCTGTAAGCTTTTGTTTGAGCAACTAGGACATTTAAACATTCAAGAGGAAAGAAAACAGCACAGTCCTAACATTGTTACCCACATAGCCTAGATTAATTTCTTTAAAATTAATTAGCTATATGTCACAGTTATGTAACATGAATTACATGTTATAGACTCGCCCAGCCTTAAAAACAAGAGGTAAAAAGGAAGAAAAAAAACAAACCCAGACCCCAAACCAGGAGCCATTCTTTGATATTCATCTTGCAGTTTCTTAGTTGTCAACCCCTTCACAGTCCAAGCAACACATTTTACCACTAGCTATTTACCTTATTTAAGTTCTGCAATACATTCTTGCCTATGCTGGTACTTCCACAGACAGCATCAGTGCTCACCAATACAAAAGAGATTATCTTTGAAACAGCAGTGACTCAAAAGAAACTTTTACAGACTGGGAGATTTGCCTACCAGGATTTTTCACCTAGGAAATCTCTTAAAGAGCAAGAAAAAACCCTCATCTAATGTTTTGATGTTTTGTCATTTTGACAATAAAATGCCCCAAATTAAACACAAGGAATACTGGTTTCATGATTGCCACAACTGGAAGAACCCATGCCCTGATGGAGCTCTGTGAAGTATGGATTCTGCACGCCCTCTGTTCCTCTGGATCTGGCTGGGATGTATTTGTGATGTGTGTAAGTAGCACTGAGCACTGACTATCAGAGCAGGCAGGAAGAGTGGCAGGAGAAAGCTGAGAGTCAGCACGGCCTCTAATTTGTGTAGTAGCTCCATCTACCCGAGTGGAATTTCCTTGTGAAGACCCCCTGCTTAGAAAATGTTCTGTGCAGTTTTGGAAAACAATACTCAGTGCCTGCAATGAATACTTGTAAGCCAGGAACTTGTCAGAGTCTATGGAAAGAGCTACTGCAGCTTAATGTTATTGTGCACATCATTATCACCCACACAAACCTTTTGATGGATGGATGAATAATTCCCATGTGTGGGAAAGTAACACCAAGTGATGGATTTCACCAGCATAAATATCACCAGTAATTACTTGAAACTGGTAAGGGAAGAAGAAAAAAAGGGAAAAGAAGAAGTAAAAATAAGAGTATGGTGAACACTTTGATTTGGAAATACATTAATTTTTAGATAAGTGGTTCTAATTGAGAGTTTTATATATCATGACATTAGAGAGCTTTCAGAATGGGGATGAAGTTTTTTTACCTTTACTATGAGAGCAAAAGGGATGCATAAATGATGAAACAACTTCCAAAGAAGGACAGTGAAGAATATTTTCAGTATAGCTGTCCATCTGTTTTGCTAATACAGATTAAAAATACTCTTGTGTAATATGAGCTTCACACAGTCCCTCACAAATGATACAGTTAAGTTCTTCATACTCAGTATTTGGCTAGCAAACATTTAACATCATTATGGATAAAATCAGTTTTGCTCATAACCAATAACAACTATAATGACAACTATAAATGACAGCTGTAATACAGCACAGCCCAGTACCTGACAACTAAATGCAGAAAGCACAGTGACTTCTTATTACAGAAGAAGACCTACTGATATTCCTAGTAAACAACCAAATTATTCCTATTTTTCTTTAAAGATAGAGTATTTTCAAGAGGACTAAGACATACACTGCTGCTCCTCTAACTTAAGTCATTCAAATTCTTCTTGGTATACATTACACATTGTAAGAAATACCAAATTACCCCATATAGTGTTTCTTAAACTTTGCCAATACATTCCAGGTTTCTCTGCATCTTGTAGTACAAAATATACCTTAAAGAACTTATTTTTCTACCATGAATTGCTCTACTTGCAGATACCAGAAAATGACAAAATGACCAAACAGAAAATGGAAACAAACACCCCAAATTGCTGATGGAGCAACTCTGTGTCACTGAAGCAGAAATGTGATTTGTAAAGCCAGAAGGAGTTGAACAATACTGGGGGAAGTCTCCTACAGGGCATATTAAGCAGGCTTTTCAATGAAGGGCTAAATGATAAAACAATCACAGTAGACAAAATGGGCTTGAGGAAGACTTTAAAAGCCTTTATTTGAAAGATGGTTTTGCAAGACATCTATATGGCTTTGAGAGACATGAAGTTCTGTATCTCTATATAAGCATATAACTGATAGAAAGAAGGAAACAAAATCATATTTAGCTCCTTGATGTAAAATTAAAAAAATGTGCCTGATGTTTAGCAGTTTCATATTTTTAAAGGTCTTATTTTGGTATGAAATCAGAGTATTGGACCAAAAAATCAAGTCTTAGAAACTTCAGGGAGCTTAACTCATAGATGTTATATGGCACGTACTCTTAAATAATTGTTGGAAGTTCATGAATAAATAAATAAATGAGAGCATCATGTCACTGCTTAGGTTGTACAAGTATTCTATTCTATTCTATTCTATTCTATTCTATTCTATTCTATTCTATTCTATTCTATTCTATTCTATTCTATTCTATTCTATTCTATTCTACTCTACCCTACCCTACCCTACCCTACCCTACCCTACCCTACCCTACCCTATTCTATTTCTTCCATTCCATTCCATTCCATTCCATTCCATTCCATTCCATTCCATTCCATTCCATTCCAAAGATTAAACATTCCCCATTGACTTTATGCTACTACTCATGTAATCTATGTAGCATCTGTGTCCTTTTGAAAAAAAAAAAAAAAAAACAAAACAAAAAACCCAAAAGAATAAAATATAACAGGAACAATTCTGGGATAGGGCCAAGGCTATTTTCAGCTCAGCTATGATGTATATGGAAGACAGTACAAAACTATATATATGACTCTTTGGCCTTATATTGAGTTCACATAGTAGCCAAAAGATTAAATTACATTAGATATTAAATTATGAGTCTTGGGAATGTTTTATGGTATGCATTAAAGGTATGAACTCCCTTTAGAAGAACATAGGGCCATATAAGATGATGTGTATATGCCACTCCTTGTTGCACAGATGGCTGTTAGACCCTGTCTTCTGGATGTTTGAAAGTATCATTTCCACAAGCATTAGGTACTGAATTTATCTGTTTTTTTGCTGTTTGGTTTTTTTTTTTTTTAGCTGAAGGCTGTAATTTTTTTTTGTTGTTGTTCCCTCAGTTTACATGGAAATTTCCAAATTATTTTCAGCTATTTAGTGAATACCAAAACTCCAGCTTTGCTTCTTTTTCCACAGAAACATCTTTTGCATTTATTTGCTGTCCTTAAAACTGTGAAGGCCCTTGAGCTCAAGACAGGTGGAAAGGCCTATTTAGTTTACAAGCATTCTTCTGAGAAGACAATTGCAGACAGTGAAGGGGAATTACATATGTAATGGACTTAGACTGTAACAGGTTACTGACTTCATTGAAAATGTTTTTTCAAATCATATCATATGAGTGCTCATATTTTCAAAATAAATTCATTATTTGCATATTTTGGGGCAAGAAGAGAGAAAGCAATCTTTAATGATATTATATTTCTATTATTATACCTTGAATAATCTGAAAGTGGATATATTAAAGAATGAGAAATCTAAGTCTCAGGTTTTTTGGATTAGCAGAATAGTGTTTTCTGCTATAATTGTGGTTTTTTTGAGACTTCATTTATAATCCAAAATGCTGTCAGGGACATAAAATATGTATCAACACACTTATGCTCTCTTTTATTTTTACTGTATTATATTGCAGAGTATGTGGCAAGCAGTAGAGGCAATACCTACAGAATGTGGCAAATAACAAAAACATGGCTTAAGATTCTGATAGCTAGTAAGTCCTGTCATTTGTTTTGTGATTTGTATTCTGATGATTGCTGCATTCTGTTAATTTCCTTTTTGACCATCAGATGTCTGTCTTTCCTTATTAAAGGTTCACTGCATTTGTATGCTCTCCTTTCACTCTTACATGCAAAAGAAGCATTTTGTTCCTCTTACCTCTCTGTTTTTAGTCAGCTCCTCAAAGATATATACACCACTTATGCATTTTTGATAATCTTATCCCCACTGCTCCAGAATAAATCATATTCAATGTGCAATATCTCATAGATCAGAGATTCTTTCTTGTGTGGCTTGGTTTTAAACTAAAAGGCAGGTGTGGGGCAAGCTAATCTTTCTGTTCTCCCTGTGGATCTGGTCAAAGAAACTGAGAAACCAGCTACATCTATGAAACACTTCCACAGCTCCACAGTATTTCAAATGTTAGGCTCTGTCCTGCACAGTTTGAAAAAGTTTTATTATTTTAAGTCTGATTGAGCTGATGAAATTGAAATTGCTGTATGTATTAGCTGACTCTTAACCATCTTAAAGTTATCTTTGTATCATTAGAAAGAAAATTTGCTGGTACCAAACTAAAAAGAAGAGAGCGAAAAGTAGGGATCTGTATACAGGTTCTTCATTAACACAATTAAATTGGCTTAAAACCAATGCAAGTTAGGGCAAAAGTCTTTTCTCTGGAGGCAAGATGTAAATCAGCTTCAGCACTACATTATATAATAAATATAGAAACATCAAACTAGCAGGCTACCACAGATGGTTTCACCTTCATTTTCCACATTCTTCTCCCAAGCCAAAAGTTACAGGAAAAAAAATGAAACAAAATTATGCATACTTTTGATAACAGTACAGAACTGAAATCTCTGTGCCCCCTCTGACCTCTCTGGAATGGAAATGCCCTGAAGGACAGAGAGGAAGATACTCTGATATTTTCTACTGGACCATTCCAGAGAAAACAAGCTGCCTTTCACCCTGGGCTGAGGTGCCAGGTTCCTACATGACCCTTCCTATGTTCTTACATTTATCCTTTGCAAAGTTTGTCTCTCAGTTTATCAACCTTTTAAAAATGGAACAATGACACTCATCCACCCATTTAAGGATCTCTAAAGAAAATTAGTTACTGCTTTTATTACTCTACAATCTTGTTGAGATTCCTGATTCTCTTCCAGGCTTTCCCCTCCCCACCCTTTTTAAAATTTACTTTTTAAAAAGAAAATCCTCAAGAAGCAGGAAAATTAGAAAAGCAGGCTAAAGAAACAATTCAAGTTGTGACTCCAATGGGGTCGTTAATGATTTAAATTGGCTTGGCAAAGGAATTTGAGAGAGAAAATCAATCCTTTGATGTTTTTTAATCACAGTAAACATTATTTGTATCTCAAGCTGTATGGTTGAAAGGAAGCTTGGAGAAATTAGACCACTAGGCCCATCAAAAGCCCAGGGTAGAAGACCATTTTAAAATAATTTTTAAAGTATAACTTAAATTACATTAAGGCATAGAAATCATTTATGCTCTGTACTTTCATGGCCTAAGTTGCTGATGCTATCTCACCTGAAAATGACAATATATTCTGCTTTAATACTCTTTTCCCTTGCTTCAGAGGTTGACAGGCTGATAAGTTGAGTCTCACTGGCAATTCAGCACAAGAAAATTTCTGAGCAAACAAGTCAAAATTAGTTTCCTTATCTCTTCACTTCTGAATAGAGATTTACAACAATTGGGTGGCCTTCCAATACATTTCAGTGGTTCTAATAACAGAGTCCTCAGAAAAACCTACTGTAGATTGCAAAAAATATTTAAATAAAAGTACTTCAGAGAGTTAACATACATGCACTCTCATTCTTTCAGAGGTTAGGGGGCTTTAAAAAAGTTTTTAAAAAGTAATTTAAAAGTAATTGAAGCCCATACTAAGGATTGCTCAGTGATTATTTGATGGCAGTTGCTTTTAATGTGATTTATGCACTGTACAATGATCCTAAGATTTACACCCAATTTAATTCATTAATTTCAGTGTCACAAAAGCATGGCAGGAATTATCCAGTGAAAGCAATATTTTGCCTTTTTAATATACAGAATATTTATAGGTGTATCAAGAAGTATCACTATTTTAACATATTAGTAAGTTTATTATAATCAGATGCCAAACTCACAGCTAAAGCTGAAAGGCATTTTAATTATCATTGAAAAGACAAAAAAAAAAAAAAAAGGTGTAGGTTTTAATAAAAAGATGCACATGTTTGTACTCAGCTACACAATGCTTACAAGCACCACTAGCAATATATTAAAAATTCCCACAATAACATTCCATCTCCTTTGACTGACAAAAATGGACAGGAATGTGACTTCTATTCAGAAACTAAAAAGATAACATAGAGACAGTTTAAGGTTTATTGACATAAGTAACTTGTAGGTGTAAAACTGGAATAGTATTTTGTAAATATAGACTATATGTTAGCAATATGACTATTCTTAGTGAATAAGAATAATAAAACAAAAAACAATGAACAATAGCAGTGTTTTCAGCTTCCTTGTTTAAAAGTCTTGATTATTGACTAATCATCAATTTTGATGATTTAGGGATAGAATTTACTAAAATCTGCTTGATTGTTATCTAAAGTCTATTGAAATGAAGATGAATCATTCTGATAAGTCTCATTCATATGGAAGGCTGAAAAAGCTCAATTTCTTTATTCATAATTTAAGCTGAAAATAAATAGCAAGATATCAAATTATCCTACATTATTAAATTATCCTATCCTATCAAATTATACCATACATTGTTTTGATGGAGGTTTTTGAACATTAAATTTATCAACAGCTGCTAACCTGCAGTTGCTGAGGGTCAGATAAAAAGATCAAAACATTTTTTCACTAGAGACATTTAAAAAAAGAAGTCTTAGCACTCTATTCAGGGATCTGACATGCAAGACTGAGTTGCATTCAACCTTTTTTTCTGACAATCTGAGCAGCAAGTTCAGAATGCATCTCATGTTCTCTAATGTAACTCTCATGGCACAAAACTGCTTTCCAAGTGTTCTGAGTGTGCATATTGTTGACTGACTTTCTTCAAGTTGTTTTCAGTTTTTCAAGCTGAACATCTGTTATTCTATCTAGACTGAGAAATGCACTTAGGTCTGTTTCTCCTCAAGGTGATGTCTAATATTTCTGTTTAATAAAATTTACGTACACTTTATTTTCCTTCCTCAACTCTCGGATGTCAAGGAAATTGAATCTAACCCTGTATCTAGGTTTTAAGACATCTCCTACCTATTGATTGTTGCAACTTACCAGTTTCTAGTTTCAGTTTCTGGACAGAGCAGTATTTTATTCAAAATACTATAAGTAATAATGGTAGATAAAATACATCTTAATCTAAAAGAGGAACGTTGCACTGAAGGCTCCATTTAGATTCTCTATCACCCTCTATGAGTTATTAGAGGTGCAGATCACTGTCAAGTCTGTCTTGGCTATTTGTATTTAAAACAGAGCATTTCATATCACTGGAAATTGATCCCAAATGTGGGTGTGTTGTCAGCTCTAAACATAATTTGGCAAACACATATCCTAGCATAGAATATCCTTAGGGATTCACTTCCACTACTTTATACACTGGAGTTGTAATTACATCCTGCAAGTGTCACATCACACAAGCCCTCCAAGCAAGAGCCTGTAATTGCAATGTTGTGAAACTTCTGTTGTTCAGCACAAATATTGAACAGTTTGGTGCAGGTCAGGAGACAAAATGAGTGGTACAGCCAAAGTAAGGAGAAACAAAGGTGTGCTTACATCACCTTTACCCTCTGTGTTGCAGACATCCAGTTGCCCTACATTACTACATGTTGGTGTGCTGAAATAAGCCCATGCAGAAATGACAAGCCAGAGTTACAATGGGGAAGCAATTACAGTAATTAATTTCGTGACGTGTATGTCACACACAGTTTTGTCAATGTTAAGCTTCCTTTGTTAAAGATCTTCAAAACAGGGTTCAATGTACTCCCTAGCCTAGCAACAGCAAGACCATGCTTTATTTTAGCAATAGCAGTTAGTCAGCAGAGAATATACTAGGAAAGTTCCTACCACTAGAAAAACACTCAGTGAAGGCACAACATAGAATGGCCAAAAAAACCCAAAAAAACCCATAGGTGAAAAATAGAGTAGTTTTGGGTGGACAACCCAAAAAACCCAGAACAAAACATGCCACTATAGCCAAGCTTAGACTTGCTTAAACTCTAGATAACAGCTCCAGGATAGAGATACAGATCAGGCATTGTATCAAAAGTTGTTTGCAGCTGACTTGAACTTCATTCAAATAACATTCCAGTTGGAAAAGAAACTGGCTGTATACAGGAGGCTTTCATGGTGGTCAAGGCCCTGCCCTCCTAAGCAAATTCACCATTGGTATCTTTCAGTCTTGAAGGATTTACAAGTGCACGTTGAGCTTAAAAAGGGTACTACATTCAGATCATACTTTAATAACATGCCCTAGTGGATGTTTTAATTGAAAGTGTCAGTATGTTGAGAACTGTCTTCTTAATGTTCTTAATCAGAGAACATGTAGATTCAATGAAATTTCAGAAAAGTCAGAAAAGGCAACACTGGACTAATTTTAGATGGCTGACAGTGTTTTGTATCCCAGTACAAACATCTTTAGAATCTTTCCACAGCATGCTTTCCTTCTCGTGAGTCATACACATAATTTTCATGGCTTGAAGTCATATACAAATTTTAATACAACCTCCATTCTGCTATGTTAGGCAGTGCATATTTTCAGCTAGAAGGATACAGTCCAAATTTTTGCCAAAAATTTAAGAAACTGGTGGGTTTGACTTCAGCTGACTCAAGCATCCATCAAGCCATTCTCTCTCTCTCTCTCTCTCTCTCTCCTCCCCTCAACAGGAAAAGCAAAGAAAATAAGATGAAAAAGCTTGAGATAAAGGCAAGGACCAATTAACACCACAGGCAAAACAAATTATAATTTTACGTTATAGCCAGTCACAAACAGAGTAGCATTTAAGTAAAAAAGACAAAATTACAAATACTTCTTCCCTACTCTTTGTCAGGATTAACTTTTTCTACCTGCCTGCCAATGGAACAGGGGGATGGGGAATGGGGTTTGTGGTGAGATCATAATGCTCCATCTCTGCTGCTCCTTCCACCTCACACTGTCCCCCTGTCCCAGAGTATAGTCCATATATATAGTTCATATATATGAACTGCTTCAATGTGGGCCCTTTCCCCAGGCTGCAGTCCTGCAACAGCAGCTCCAATGTGGATCTTTTCCAGAGTGCTGTAGTTTGGGTTTCCCATGGGCTGCAGCTCCTGAGAAAACCTGCTCCTGTGTGGGCTCCTCTCCATGGGCTGCAGTCCTGCCAGGGGCTGTTACAGAATGGGTTTTCCATGGAATGCAGCTCCTTCAAGCCATTTCCAACTGCTCCAGTATGGAAGGCTGCAGGTGGAAGACTGCTCCAGTGGGGTCCCTCTTGGGCTGCAGGGACACAGCTGCCTCGCCATGGTCCTCACCACAGGCTGCAGGGGAACCTCTGCTCTGGTGCCTGAAGCATCTCCTCTCCCTCCTTCTTCACTGACCCTGGTGTCTCTCTCTCTCATTTTCCTCACTCCTCTCTCACACCTGCTCTGCAGCAGTTTTTGCTTTTTGTTGATCATGGTGTTGTAGAGGTGCAGTGTCCCTGAGGGGCTCAGCCATGCCCTGCGATGGGTTGGCTGGAGCCACCTCTGTCCTTAACAGGACAGCCCCAGTGCCACCTCACAGAGGCAGCCCCAGCATCACTCCTGGGCAGTGCTAGGGCATGGACACTCAAAACAGAAACAAAATGAGTAAGTTTTCTCTTGTTAAAGCAATAGTTCAAGAGTTCAGCTCAAGAACATTCATGATGACTCAACTGGCTCCTTTAGTTACCTCATTAAATAATGTAATTTCATCTGGACAGAAACAAGCTGATATAGTCAGCAAGTAATTCAGAAAAATTACATAAAATAAAGAAATTGAAGGAAACAAGACAGGCTGAAGGTCCACGGTTCACAATATCTATGTACACCACTCTATGAGAAATGCTGTGACAAATTATTATGATGTCATCCCATTACATGGTAACACAGGCTCAGAGTTTCACTTGAATGTTGGAGGGAAAAATAGATTAAGAATTAGGACATGTAGGTAGACAGCATTAAAAATATTAAAAAACCACTTCATCATACACCTGAGTATGAAATCAGCTTCATTACACCTTGTCTTCCAAAGCAAGTTGAAAGCTACAACTAGTACTGTCCTTTCCATCAAAAGGTTATTTCCTTTATTCTCTCTATTGAGGTCTGTGCTGAATGACTAAAAGCAATAGGAATTGAAATATCTGGAAGGAAGAGAATGTTAAAACAGTGAGTTGGCTGCTGGCAGAAGCTATACATAGTGTAACTGCAACATAATCACAGAAAGTAAAATTAATTTCCAGTAAAAATGCAAACATTTGGAGAAAGACTGGTGTGTCTTAGGCAAGAGAGGCTCTAAGGCTCCTAATATTAGATATCTTCCATAGAGGTCTGCCTGGAGGCTTCTCTTCTCCAGGTTGCACAACCCAAACTCTCTCAATCTTTTCTCATAGCAGAGGTGCTCCAGCCTTCTGGTCATCTTTGGATCCCTCTTCTGGACTCACTTCCAAATGTCCATGTCCTTCCTGTGCTGGGACATCCAGAGATATAACTTGGATCTAATATGTAAAAAAAAAAGGACCGAAATCACCCCAACTAATGGGGTTCTCTGAGAGGTACAGGAAGGATTCATGGTAGATTTTAAAAGTACATTTTTATGAAACCAGCTGACAGAGTGGAAGGAAATCAGTGAAGCTCTCTCATGCACAGAAGGGCTTTTTCAACTCAAAATTGTTAAATGCCTTTGAGCACCATCCAAGTCAAAGCACACTTTCACTTTTCTCAAAAGAAAAAAAAGTAAGCAAATGCCCCAAATTATTCTTGAATAGTACTAATACCAAAGTGCACATGGTCACTAGAAGGACCAAAATGTGTATGTGAGGTCCAATTAGTTACAATTTTCAGCTGTGTAGTTTTCAAACACCTTCATCAGCACTGATTTATATAAATACGATAATTGCTTTAGCAACTCCAAAGAAACAAACAATCCTCACAAAATAATCATCATATTTGTATCTAAATGGATCTGTGCTCTACAAAATCTGGTTTAGGGTAGGATGGGTAAAGGAGGATGAAGGAGTCTGCACAGCTGATCGTGGCTGCACTGGACTTTCCACTCCACAGGCTCTTTGTCACTTATGATAACAATGAAAATACCATATATAGCAGGACTCTGGCTTCAGCCAATATCTACAGAGGTTGAGAAAGAAAACTCACTTGAAGCCATTTATGTGGATTTTAGCCGTAATATAATTTACAAAGGAATGAATGGGAGCTCTAAAAAATTGATTAGTTCGGATATCACTGACAATGCACATTTAAAGCAAATGCTGAACAGTAAGAAGGCAATAGTCCAGCTGCAATTTAAAATACCTATTAGAGCTGACAGATTTGGAATCTGAAATTACTTTATGAGAAAGATGAAGGACAGCATGGAACATGAATGGTGAAATGCTTACAAGGGCTTCTTTAGAGAAGCATTTTCTTCAGACAAGATTGACATTACACACTATTTTACATTCCTGAAAAACTACATTTGAAAAAGCCAATAAGCCATTTCCAAATTTTATTTAGTGAATACAGAATGAAGTGAAAAAAGTAAGAATGACACATTGTGATTTTTAAACTATTGTACAGTTGTGCACAATGTCATATTTTCATATTTATTTTATGTCATATTATTTATGTCATATTTATTTTAATATTCTGTTAGGCATAATAAGAATGTGGAATCCCATCTCAGAAAAAGAGAAGAAAAGGAAGACCAACAGCCACTAGAAAAAAAACACACACAATCTTTTCCATGGTCAGTGACTATAGGAAGAAATAACTTCATCAAACTCCTTAGAAGTTCTGTGTAGGCTAGTTATTCCCCACCTTAAAAATGGAAGAACAATCCTTGAAAAGCCACAACATTCATCAGAGTGCATGAGAAAAGCCCTCAGCCTGGTGGAAAGGCCTATATCATTAATCCCAATAGACAGTGACATCTGGAGGGTGTATGTTTCTACAAATCAACACATCTCCAAGATCTTCACCATCACTGGTACTTGAAGCTCAGGCTCACAGCTCCCCTCACAGTAGTGCTTAGTGGACCCCCAAATATCCCACCTTCCCTAGCCTCACCTCACTATGCCAAGAACAGTATCAATATCCCATCCATTCACTACTGCCAAGCTTGTCTCCTTCTGCCAAATGATGTTTTTATCTCATTTCATTTGAAACTTTCCAATGTGCTGTTCTTGTCCAGGAAGACAGAGCAGGCTGCAGATATTTCATTTGAAAAAGCTACAGTCATAGCAAAATTATTCTTTTGACAAGCTTTAACTGAAAAAAAAATCAAATGTAGGATCACCCCACTTGCTTTCAGTTGCATAACTAGGCTTCTGTAACTAGACTTCCTCCATTCAGTTAAATCCATTTTGAAATGTAAAAGTAACATTTACTGCAAAAGGGCTGAAATCTTTCCTTGTTTATTTGTTTTAGCATTTCTCAGTCTTTGGGAGAAGAGTAATGAGATTTCTCTGAGTTAAAAATGTAAATTTGCCAGTCCTATAAAGATGAAAACAGTATCTGTGTTTGCTGTATTAGGGGGATATTGATAGTTTATGGTAATCTGGACAGTTCAGGAAACACTTGCCATCCAAGCATACCTACACCATAGCTCCTAGGATGAAATACTCAGGTGAACATGGCATTGCACCATTGCTGCATTGATCTCCATTGCAGCACTCCCACGTACCATCCCACTGCACTGGGAACCAAGGCATTTTCACAGCTTGTCACACCACTGACTTACTTGACACTATAAAAGATGCTAATAGCTGTGTCTAGGGAGTTGATGTTTTCACTCCTTAATTATCAAAGAACTAGTTAAGTTTGTCTATCAGTTCTGTGGAAGCTTGGGGGAGGAAAAACACTTTTTCCCTTGGTCACAGGGTGGCAGCTGCAATGATAGTGCTCAGACTGCAGACCTGCCTGCCTGCCTGACAGATGCTGCAGCAGGGTCTGCTCAGCTAAAATGTCTTCATCCCCACCTTCCTCTGCACATCTCAACCCATGTGCAGTCCCAGACACAGGAAGCTTTGCACTGAGCTGAGAGTCACAAGGTGCAAGGTCCCACATCCACACTCCTTTGATTTCTACACAGTGAACACAGTGACCACTAAAAGCAAAGGAGCTGGATTTTTCTCTTTAATGATGCAACTAGGAAGTCTAACTTCTTGAAGGATCTCTTATTTTTTAAGGAAAAAGTCTACCAGAAGGAGAGTGTTCAGAAAGAAGATTTACTTGCACAAGCTGGCTTAGTTCAGCTGAAGCTGGCTGCTCAGAGACTCCTGGATGAAGTGGGAAAGGCTAACAACATTATGTGCCTAACAACTGGAAATTTAATGGGAAGGCTTCCTTCTCACAGCCCCTGACTGAAAACCTCCAGCAATTTAAAATCAATATGACAGTCTTCTGTGGCAGGGAAATGTACAACTTACATATTTCTGAATATAGGTTATTTAGTAAATGATACCCTTACTAGTGAAGGAACTACAATTAGATACTTTTCATTTTTAAGGTAATTTTTTCCTCTGCTCCCCTGTTTCCCTCTGCTCTGCTCCCCCCTGCCCCATTAAGAATGGAGTAAAAGAAAGTAATTTCTATAATTAAACTGCTAAGTTGCCATGGTAGATGGAAAAAATCCCCAGTGATTCTCTCCCACCAGCTCTGTGAGCTGTCGGCACAGGAGGCACCGGAGCGCTGGAAGTGCAGAGCCCCTCACAGAGAAGATGGGATCAAACACAAGGCAGTGCAAACCCAAACACTCTGCACTTGTACCAGAATGCCTGACAGGAACACTTCAGGGAACCATAGCACCTTATTATTTCTAAGGACTAACACTTCCAGCAGTTTCTGCCTCCTGTTACATACACTGAGAGGGTTCTGCACTGCCCCACTGTGTGGTACAGGAATGGATTGTGTGCCCTTTTTAGAGATAAAATTGGTTTTAATCCCTCTTTCTGTGGGCTGAATTCT
Organism: Muscicapa striata striata; assembly: GCA_030060385.1. Lineage (NCBI taxonomy): Eukaryota > Metazoa > Chordata > Aves > Passeriformes > Muscicapidae > Muscicapa > Muscicapa striata. The sequence goes on from JAREIS010000324.1 coordinate 41,017, forward strand.
GGTTGGGATCAGTCCCTGTTTAATGGTCTATTTTACCCTCTCTGAGGCATATACCTGATCTGCAGTGCCTCTAGGCTGTCCCACACCACAAGGTCCCCTAATGATGCTCTTATCCGACAACAGATCTCATCCCTTTTATCCATATAATGCCCCAGACATTCCCAGCACCAGATCTCACAAAGAAATCCACAGAGGACATTCACTGTGGCTGTCTTTCCATATCACAGGGAGAAGCTCCAACACCGATGAACTAGTCGGTGATTGAGCCCTGGACAGGAATTCAACACTGATCTCTATTCACTAAACTAGCAAACACTGATTTACAAATAAGAAGTTGAAATTCCCAAGTATTGCGCTGAATGTGGATTTTAGTAAAATGTCTTATATCACAAACATTTTTCAAGGCATATGAGAATGTTAGTGAGCTGTTTTAAAATACTAAACATTATTTAGAAGTAAAGTCTAATTTAAATGACATTCCAGGCATTAAAAAAAGTCTGAGTTTATATTTTATATTAATGGAATACTATCAAATGTAATCTAAACAATTTAATGGTTGACTGGGTTAATTAGCATTTTTCAAAGACTGATAATTAATATTTTTTTTAACCTCAAGGTCACAGCTCAAAGTCAAGATTAAAGCAATAACAGTAACTAGGAGGACAAATATAGCATTTTCATCTGAAGATCTAAATGTTTTACTTCAGTATTTCCTCAAAACAGCTACAGGTTAAGTGACATTTTTAAAGACCTGTGTTCCAAGGAAGTAGGCTGAGACACTGATAGAAAATAACACTTTCTTCAATCATCATAGTAGAATGAAGAAAAAGATTTTGCACACATGTTGGTAAACTGTCTTGACAACTTTGCAAGGCTGATAAAAATGTATGTCCCTTTTTATCCTCTTCCAAAATGGAAGTATCACTGCTGAGCTTGACACAAATAGTGTCACACAAATACCTAAAAGTGCTTTCAGTGCAGCTAGTAAGGGTCAAAATAATCAGAATCACTAAGACCACTGAACTGTTTGCTTATTTAATTAAAACTTCCTTTTACTAGAAATGAATGTATTAAGTACAAAATTGTTCCTATAGTACTCAGGAACATAAACTCACTTTTCATACAAAAGTAATTGATTTTTTTTTCCTAATGCCGTTAATATTAATTAGCCTACACAATTCCTACATACTGTGTATTGACATTTACAGTTTTGGGCAGTTTAAGTCCCAAGAGCTTAATGTATAAATATCAGAACAAAGAGCTCCTTTCTCAAATAGTTTATTATCTTTTCACTCATTTACTACTATTCATACTACTAGTTTAGCACAAGAGAGATTTAGGGACACAGAGCTAAGATCATGTGCTCAAGATCCCAAGTTCTTTCACAGGATCCTTTTAGTTGATCTAATCAAGGCAAATGAATAGCAGGAACAAGAATATATATTAGGACCTTTTATGGAATTGGAGAAAAACATCAACATATGGCTAGAAATTTGCTGGTGGTTAAGCATGAAATCTGCAGTGAAAATTCAGTTTGGTACCTTAAAAGCCCTCCAAATGGTACAGTAAGAAGCAGGATTCAGGTGCCTAAACAAAAGCAGCTTGTGCCAGTTTGAATACTCAAAGCATTGATGATGTCTGAGACATTTTTGTGGGCTGGCAGGTACAAACAAGGAGTGAAACCTGAGCTGTGCCCTTTTTGAGGAATAGCTTCAAGCCAAGCAGGCTAACTTAGAGTATTACAAATAGTAGCAGATGCTCAATTCCCTAAAGTTGAGTTCAACCTCTGATTCATGCCTGAGAGAAAACAGCCTCCAGTATTTTAAACAGAAAAATTTAAGTAATCTGTATATTTTGGCTTTGTTTGATTTTGAGTTCCACTTGCAAAAAATGGTGGAAAAATGACATGCTGCCAGAATCAGGTCATCATTAGAAAATTCTCCTTTCATACACAAAGCTGTAAACATATGGCAATGTTAATGATTCAGCTTTGTCTTTCCTGATTTTCTTCTACAGGCTGGTGACCTGTACAGTCACCATCTCAACTCCTTATTAGTATACAAAAAATTGCAATGAATAATGTAAAATTTGGAAAATTCATACAAATAAAGCCAACTCTTTAAAATTACATGCTTTCAGAGGAAAGATGGTGTAATGTATCAGGTATTATGTTTCTTTCAAGTTTACCTGTTTTCTATGAAAGCAATGAAAATAAAAGTATGAAAGGAAAAGCATCAAGTAAATAAAGCACGAACTGACAATATCCCTGATTCTTTCTGCACATGCACCTCTTCTAAATTCCTTTAAACACAGTGTGCTTTACACATCATGGACACATAATTCTTACACTAATTTTCTTCAGTTTCTTCAGTTCTTTTCAGGGCATCTGGAAAAGTTTGTTTTCTGCTACGAAGTCTAGGAGGCATCTTTACTCTCTGATCATAAGGAATTTACATAAAACCAGCATAAAAGTAATTATTGTTGGTTAAAATCAAAGGACAAAAAAGAACAAAATTCCATCTTGTCGTACTTCACAAAACACTGCAGTATAGCCAGTGCAATTTTACATCTATACTTGGATGGAAGTGTATCTGTCACTGTCAGTTTCAGCACTTTGGATCAGACAAAATATTTGCAATGGAGCTCAAATCCAAATCTGTCTGTTTGACACTGCAAGATATTTGGAGTGGAAATCAAAGACTGCACTGTTTTAGAAAGCAGAGGCTCCCTGTGATGTGTCAAGCACACAGGCCCTGCTTCCCTGGGCAAAGGCCTTAAATCATCCTTCTGCTGACAGGTGTGCTCAGGGAAAAAGAAGGGTTGTTTATCTTCATGTCTTTATATATTTTCTACAGCCTATTCACATTAAATGTAACAAAGCATCTTGGAAAACATGCTGCTGACGTAACTCCGTGCTGTGGCTGAACAACATTAAAAAACATTTATCTAGCCTTTGAAGTGCAACCTTTTTATTCTCTGCTCTAAATACAAAAATAAGTAAAAAATTGAGGCTTTCATGTTAGATGTCCAATTCTTATCTCCATTTTCTCCAGCAAACACAAAGCACAATGAAAGCTGGACTAGCAAGTGGACAGTAATGTATCAGAGAGAACTACACATCTGCTGGAAAATTTGGTGGCATAACAGAAAGAGAACATAGAACTTGTCACAGCCATTTATATAACAAGTTTTGCCTACATCTGCACTTTTATTTTTTTCTCAAGGCTAAGGGCCAAATTCTGTTACTTTTTATGCTCAGTCTGTGGCAGCCCAGAACACAGAGTCCTGCTTCTCATTTAATTGTTAGACACCATATGTCCATGCCTGAACATTGAAAGTAAATTCACTTTTCCCCATTTTTAAGCCCTTATCTGTATTGACATAACTATGTTGCCATGTCATATTTGAACACAGTGAAGCGTTCCTTATAGAGATGTTGAATATTCCTGGCTAATATCTCTCTAATGCAGTACAAAGCAGATCTGTAACAGCCTAACACAGATTAACACAAATGACTCATTTTTATTAATATATGCAATAAAAAAAGTGCCTAAACACCTGCTGGCTTCCAGACTGAGCTATTTTTGTCAGATGTTTTAAAAGAAACTGTCAAAGTACTTTCAAACAGGAAGATCAAAGTTCCTATGATGAATTCAAAGGCATTGACTACCCACATTCAGTTCTCTGTTGCACAGGGAGACAAGTAATAATGGCTGTACCACAGAGCTGATGATATCCCAGGAGCAGCAGAGGGGTGCCGTGGCTCAGCTGACATCTGCTCTTCCCATCCACACTTAGCAAGGAAAACATGAGAGCCCAGCATGGGGCAGTGGCTCAGGGCAGGGAAGGCAGGGACATGCTGTACAAGAACAGTTCCTTTTTGGCTGCAGCACAGCTCTGCTCTGCCAAGTCAGGCAGCTTCAGGGGACAGAGTCATAGAATAATCTAGGCTGGCAGGGACCTCTGAAAGTCATTGGTTCAACCCCTTGGTCAGAGCAAGGGCAGCTTAAAAGTTAAAGCTAACTTTAAAGTAAGATCAGGTTGCTCAGGGCCATGTCCAGTCAAGTTCTGAATATCTCCAAGGATGGAGATGCCACAGCCTCTCTCAGGGATCTGATCTAATGCTTGATCACCACCTTACCTGTAAATTGTTTTCCCTAATATCAAAATTGAATTTCTTTGTCAACTGGTAAAATTGAAAATAGCAATACATTCACACTCCTTTATAAGCTGTACTGAGCAAACCCAGCTCTCAGCCTCCCTACCTTGCAAACCCTAATCACCTTGATGACCCTACTCACTGCATGGTGACAATTTCACTCCTCTCAGCTTCCTATTTACAGTGGTGAAGGGCTCTTGTGAAAGGGAATAATTATTTTGTAATGAGCAATGGTCTCAGGGTATTGGAGTTCTACCTTTTTTGTATTGTTCCTGTGTGAGTATGGAAAAGTCACCTCCTTGGGTTTGGTTCTAGAAGACACTGCTGAGATTTGTGACTTGAATTTAAACCTACTTAATTTTAGTTATCTAATATGCCAAATAATACTTGTTTATATTGATTACATGAGAACAGAGTGTAGTTAGGCCCTTGAAATAGCCACTTCAGTTAACAGCCAAAGGTAATGTGAAAGAAGGACTAGGACATAATTTAATACAGAAAGGAGATTGAGCTAAATCTGCCCAGTGATGGTGTAACAAATGCCTCATTTGATGTAACAGTATCATCTTTGAACTCCATCCCTTTCTGTGCATGTTTTTCAAAAGAGAATGGCCAAGGCAGAGGGATTTAAGCATAAGTCAGGTCCAAAACTCAAGAGTTGAGGCAAAAAAACCCCAATTATGAAGGCTTTAAAGAAGGTTAAGCCAGAATTCTTTTCTCTATCTTCTAATTCTCCACCTCATTTCCTAGATAAGTATAGTAATAATCATTTTGCCACTCCCTGCAAATAGGCAGTCAGTTTAATATGCCTCCAGAGGCAGGAGCTCTTAGCAGGAAATCAAGGTTTCATTGGGCTGGGCCAGGAACCCAGCAAACACTAAAGGGATGCCTCTGCACTGAAGAACTAAAAAAGTCCCTTGGACAGTGAACTGGAAATTCACAAAATCACCAAAACTGCATCTCATAGAGATTCCAAATACCTCTTGGATGGTAATGGCACTTCAAACACTGAGCTGTGCAGGATTCAAACTGGACCTGTAAGAGAAGAGCTTTATGCACAACTGGAAATAGTTTGAGAACTCTCATGTCCTTAAAGAACTTTGGCTGCATCTTTCAAAATGAACTGAAAGACATGCTTATTAACTGAAATGTTAACATTTTTAGTAGCTTTAATCAGCAGATATCCTGCTTATAAGAAATGGGCAAAAGCTTCCGTAAGAGGCTCTGAATATACACATTCAAATGAATACAAAACTGTTTTGAGAAAAATAGGTTTTCTTAGCTGAAAACATAAAAATGAACATTATAAGACCATCCAAATTCACTACTTAGTGCAAATGTTTTGCAGTATAAAAATTATTTTCCTAAATTCTGTTGCAGGATTGGCAAAGCAAATGAGTCTTAATGCCAATGCAATAGAAATCTGAAGTCTGTTCCCAGCTCTGCTTAAAGTGACCTTGAAGGAGCTGTCCAATATTTTGTGAAAATGAACCACTGTCAAAGATACTGTCAAAGTTAGAAATATGAACCATGTGTAATGTGAAGGAAATAGAAATATTAACAGCAATTAGGAGGAGAGCTGGAACTGAAATTTATGGTTTCTGGGCTTCCTATCAAATGTATCTTTGTACATAATAACAGGGATAATAACCAAGGACTGTCTGTGCCTCTTCCGCAGTTCTGGTTCAGATAAAATCACATGCTCTGGCTGAGCTGTTTATCTTAATGCTGTATATGAAATAAATGGGAGCAACTGAGAATATTAAATGATGAAAATCTGAAGGTCCAAACCAGAATCAGTGGAACGCAGATTATTTCTTCTTCTCCTGAAAGCCATATTCTTTGATTTTTTCTCTTTTTCAGCTATGAAATAATTTTAAGAAGGGGGACTTAAAACACATTTTCTTCAATTTAAAAGTGCCTCAGATTATAATTTCACTGAAGATATTTTTCTAATCTTTTTAAATAATCAGGAACACTTAAGGAAAAATATATAATGTTTCCCACTGCAATACAAAATTTTCCCTTCTCCTAGAAGGGATCCCACCAGAAAAAAGGATGAAAAAAGCAGGCTTGCATTGCCTAAGAAAACCATTATTTGTATTGCAAATCTCAAGTATCAATGATAACGGCTGCAAATAAAATAAACCCCACTTGACTCTCAGGAAATGTTCAACATTCACAACACTTAATTTTTTTTTTTTACTTGCAAAATGAAGACCTACAAAGACCACTACAAAGCTACTTTTACTGCTATCTTGAAAGTAAACCTAAAAGCACTGGTGTAGACTTGTCCTACTCCTGGAATAATGACAAATAAAAAAGTGATTAGACTGTTTTCATAGAATATGGAAACAGGACAACTGTCAACTCATCTTCAGTCCCTTCAGACATCAAAACTATATACTTACTAACTGGATAATACTTTGTTACGTGATGTGACTTGAAGTCTTCTGACACTGAAAGGGTTTAAAAATTTTTATGTGGAACTAAATTTATTAATAGTGAATTCTATGTCAGTATCATGCTGATTCTCTAATCAGCAAAAAATGTGTTTAAGAGCATGTCCTACAAGACTTAACAGGGATATTTAGTTAAAAGGAGCCATGAGCACTGAGAGTATTAAATTGGACTTTGAGCTGTCATTTTCTGAGGGTAGTTTAAAGAAAGTTAATGCATATCAAAGTGATCAGTCATGTCAGCTTTGGAGTGGAATTCTCCTTGGCTCCTTCTTCTGTCGACTTTGTGTGTATTAAGAGTATCATCAGACATGACGGTCTATTCTCTCACTTGCAGGCAGTTAAGCCAGAAGAAGCTTGAGGGACTGACAGGGGTAACTTTGATATGAAGTAAACAGAAGGAGAAAACTGGATCCAATGTTTAGAAAATCCCCCAAGAATGTAATTATTTGTTTGCTTATCCTGGCAGAGAAGTAGAGAGATTGTAACACTGGTCAAAGGTCTTCAAAGAGACTGGGAAAATGGCAGAAAATGAGTTACTCTTTGTAATTATAAGAGACAGCAGCTCTGTTCCTCAGACCCCTCTGATTTTAAGTCAGGAGCCCAATCTTTTCAATTTTCCTTTACATCAATAACTATTTTCATCCTGTAATATAAAAGGCTTCATGCTGTGGTTTGATAACATATCAAGTCCCCCATTTCTGCCTGAAGAAATGTACTATATAGGCACCTCTCTGTCTATAAAAATATTGCATCTGCTGTCTACATAGACATGGCCTGGAGTGAAGAAAGTTCTTCCTCAGCAATTTGTAAACTTCAAGCTTTCTTCTTCCTTTTCAGTAGTGAGTTACTCCTCTGCCTGTGCCCCATTACTGCATTTCAATGCTTTCTGCTGGATAGGCAGGGGATATATTGCTTTGTGTGGATTTCTACTATGAGCTGCTTTTTAATTAGAAAAGGTGGACATTTAAAAGTTCTTAAAGTAAATTTATTAAGAATTTTATTTTACTTTATAAGTGAAATATATGTAGTCCATCAATTTTATGAAGGGCTTCTTTTCCCGAAGAGTTTTACAAAAAGATCTCTATAAAAGGGAAGTAATTAATTTACCCTTTTAAGAGAAACATCACCCTACATTTGATGCTATTGCATTTGTCATCTGCTTTCATGAATCAAGCCATTATCTCCAGGACATCTTTGAACAAACTATGAATTAGTCATACTACAGAATCACATTTCATTTAGTAGACAGACACACAGCTTCTTCAAGGAGTGCTACCTCAGCACACTTAGCAAAAAGCTCCAGTTTGGTTTAACAGCACCATTATATTTTATAGCATATGACAAAGAATGTGAGAAACTCACTCAGCATTAAAAATAATGTAAGCTTCAAATCATCAGTTGAATGAAAACAAGATCCAAGGGAGTCCCAAAACCTAGGTACCAGCAGCTGAAGAAAAAGAAACATAAAGAAAGGATTTCTGGATCTTGATGGATGTTTCTGAATATCTTGAGTTGGCATTGCTCACTTTATTCCACTTTTAAACTATGATAGGTGCACTGTGACTATCATGTGCTGTATCTAAAGCTTACTTAGCTGCCTGGAAAAATCTTGTGTTATGCTTGGGAGTAATCAGTTATAACAGATATTTCTACTTTGAGGGGGCAAAACCAATTTGGAAGATGTAATTTACTTTCTGAGATTTTTTTAGTGGTAAAAGGTAAAAGGTAAAATCTTTTTTCCTACTCAAATACACTGAAAAGACTCCTACCTGTACTTTTTTTCCCTTAGATTTCTTTGCTGTATTATGCATTCACAATTATCATGATGCAACGGAAATTAAGGATCAAATCTAACAGGTGAGTTAGAGGATTGAAGAGTTTTTACTAGCACCATAACAGGATACCCCTCCAGGACTTCCATTCAAGCATTCCAAGGAGGCTTGAAACAAATCTAAAGATTTCAAAATTGTGCAGGGGAAATTACCTTTGCACTTCTCCTCAGATCCTATGGTCTTCTGAAAGGGCACAGAGTTATGCAAACACCTGTTATTGCCCCTTTTGCTTTTGTTAGAGAGATCCTGAATGCCACCGACCATGAAACAGTAACACAGCATTCAAGTTCACTGAAGGAAGCCATATGAGAACTCATAGGGAATGTTTTTGGTCCCCCAAAAGGATGGACAAAACATCAGATATATTTGGTCTTCAGTAAAATCAGCACATACCCCCCATCCCCAACCACAGCACCACAGAAACATCTAGAAGGACTGACAAGACTGAAAGTTTACCATTTATACCCATAGGGGTAAAATACTTTTGTATCAGTAAAGACTTAATTTTTAATGGTTCAGGTTCAGATAAAATTTCTATATAATCCTATGGACACTGAAAGCAAGCTAGACTAAATGCTACAGTTTTTTAACACATGGTTTTTAGAGATGTTTGTAGCACATAGCTCTACTGCTTTAGATACACATAGACAATAAACCAGAAATATTTCAAGCACACACTGAAATTTTATCTAAATTGGAACATGATTACTGTCACTGAAGAAGCCTCATTACTGTTAGTGTTCAGTAGGTCTCATCTCCTTCTCCCTGGGGAAAAAAACCAATGGCTGGAGAATGCTGTAACTAGTGTGGCATCTTCCTACAATTAGCACAGTTTTCTAATATTAGATGCGTTTATTTCCTAACTTCATGGGAAGAAATTCAACACAAGTCTCTTTTTGAAAACCCTGCTGTGCTAGCATTATTTGTGCTCTAATATTTCATAACAGAATTTTCCAGGTATAAATAAGATGTCATAAATTAACACTGGAAACATGACCTGCCCTGTTTTTTGCTGTAAACTGACAGCTCCACTGCATATGTCAAATGTGAACTGCCCTCCCAGCTAACTAGAGACTCAGGATTGGCATATTGCTGAACTGCAAAACTTACTAACAAAACATCACTCTAAAGAACAAGGAGTCACAAATAATGCTATAAACTTTATTTTTCACTTCTTAATTAATTTTTTTTTTCAGTAATAATTCTTAAAAATTAGATTTCCAGGGCTTCGCAAAGTCTTCCTGCATAACAAACCCCACAAATAGCCCTCTTCCCCAGGGAATTAACTGCTTTTCCCATACCTACATCTTCCACACTGTCATTTGGATTCTGCCTTGCCCCTTCCTTCCTCATGATCACAGAAAAACCACAAATGATCTGGGATAAACTGGAGATGGTTATTTTATCAACTACCCTGCCAAAAATTAATATCTGAAAACAATTCTGGCTAGTTTTTATCATACCCTTTATAGAATGGAAAAATAAGTTCCCTTCTTCTTAAACTTCTGGTTGAGTAAAGGTTACAGTATCTCTTCTTTTTTTTTTTTTTTTTTTTGCTAAGCAATTAATATTAATGAAGCCTTTCCTCTCAATAATTTCTCCTGATATTTATCCTGCAGGTCTTAATCTTCCCTGAAGCACATGGCCTAGAAGCAGAAACACTACTTCAGCTGAAACCCTCCAGTACCATCCCTTTACTTTTCTTAAAAATTCGACGTAAAATTCTTCCAAAACAACAAATAAATCAAAACAACTAGTACAAAAATAGATTATATGAACAGAAGAAAAACATTGTTATATATGTATGTCTTCATTTACCAAACTTTACTTCTCTTCAGATCACCAAAAAAGAGGTTTCTAGTTCAAATGACTTAAAAAAGATCTGAGAATCTTGAAGATTTGTCGTTTAATGCTTCATGTCAGATAAAAGTAAAGATTAAAATCTCCTATTTCTTTTTATGCAAATGATAAAGCCATATTCTCCATGGGCCCCAAGAAGAATAGGAAGAAGGAAAGCATTTTGGAAAATTGTGCCATCAAATCAATAGAAAAAACAGAGGATGATCAAAAACATTAAAGACTGACAAGAAAATAAGATGAACTTTTTTTCACGTTGATTTTCATTACTGCATCTTGTGTATCGCCTCATCGGTCATAGCTAAACACAGTTTATGCAATTTAACTGAAAACCTTTTAGCTCTTAAGGGTGAGAGACTAATTCGTGGTCCTTGAATGTTTGATGAAGTGAATACTTGATCAGCACCTTAAGTTTCAGTTTATTTCAGCCCAGTGGCCAGGCTCTAATTTCCTCTACCACTTTACCTTCTCTCTCTACTTTTCAATATTAGATTTCTGCTTATATGCTTATATGATCTCTGCAATTCTTTGATCATCCGCTTTTTCAACAGTATTCTTATTTCACACAGGCAAGATGACACTTGCTGGTTCTCATCCAGAAAGGACCTATTTTTCTATAGACTTAGAGGACATTGGTGTTGGCTCCTGAATGCAAGTTGAATGCAAGTTACAGGAGTAGAAAGGGAAGATGGAAGCATCCCAAATTCACAAGATGGGGAAATTTCTGTCTGCCCTGTCTTCCACACCACTTTTAAGGTAGCTCCAGGAGCTGCCTGAGCCTGGTACCAGTGGGAGTAACAATGCATTGGCATATGGTTACAGGACATAGAAGTCAATACTATTTCTAGGTGAGGTGAAAGGTTCAGTATTAAATCAAATGTGTCTTACCTCAGGAATTAATATAGATGGAAGCTATGTATAGGAAGCAGCCATTTACTGAACAGCTAATTAGAATACTCAAAATAAACAAGAATAACAACTATTCATTACTGTAATTACTCATTTCTGTGCCAGTCACTTTGCCTTCTCAGGGTACATTAATGTACTTTAGAGATGGCAAGCACAGCTGAACAAACATCATCTTGCACCTGAAATTACTGAAGCACGAAAAACAAACACAGTGTGTATATTGATTGCTCTGGAATAGCAATATGAAGTCATTTCTGAAAGTCAACAAACTAGGTGCTGTCATATGTCAAAGTCTAAGTCATCCTTTGGAAAGTTATGCAAAATATATATTCAAACTGCAGCTATATGTCTAGATAATACATATATTGCCCATACAGATTCAAACACCTGGTCCATGTGCAAATACGTGAATGTCCAACAACAGAGTACATATATATTCCATCCAGAATAGAGGTATATATATGTTAGAAGTGTTTCAAGGATTGACACTTGCACTTGCATTCACATTCCCTGTTTTTCCTCTGTGTACAGCTTATTAGAAAATACAGAGATGGAAGTTGTCTCTGTGTTTACCATTATAGAATTCAGCAACCCCATGGTATTGGGAAAAGCCATTCTTTGCACTTCTTGTTCATTGCACTATTCCAGGAGCAGCTTTTGAGCAACTGGGTGACCAGGTATTTTTACCACAGCCATCTATTGCTCCATGGAAAGCGGATCTTGCCTTAACTCCCTACTGCCATATACTATTAATGAAGAGAATTCCATCATTAAGATTTCTGTCACAAATTTTTGAGTTTTGTGTATGCAAGGTCAACATTGCAAACTCAATATTTTTTACCATTGCAATATTAATGATTTTACATCCACTCCCATTACAAGGTAAGCATATACTGTATTACTGCATTAAAGAATAGCTATTGATAAATGTTAACTTCAAACCTCAATTACTTTGGTATATAAACAGAGTGATATAGACAAAAATATACCTGAACTCTGTGATGCAAAATATGATGATTCTGCAGAATCATTAAAGGATAACAGAAAAGCAACAGAAACATTCTTTATGATAATGAAAAGGTCATAATAAATACTTCTCACAGGTCTTTTATCACTTCTTTTTTGACAATGTAACTGCCTAAATGAAGTTGCATAGCATCAGGAGACCCATATAAAACAAACATGTCATGTCAACAAATGACAGCCACCCACTAGCAAACACTGTGATAGATCAGAAATAATACAAGAGTAGGATGAATCCCTGTGGCATTTCCAAATTAAACCTACAAAATATTGACTGGGAGCAATTTGGAACAACCACCTGGTCTCAGTATATTAAGATTTTAAAATCTGCTCATAACTGAGCTAAACAAGTGCAACATATGTTTTGCAGGTGTAGCCATATCCCAGAAATGCACTTGGAAAGAGATATAGTAATCCTTAATTGAAGGTTTCGTGGCATTGGGAAAAATGGCAGGAAAGCTGTAGACGCATTTGAAATCAACCTTCGCCCCTCTCTTCTGATAAGGTTTTTAATATATTCTCTTTTTCATACAAGAGGATTGCCTAGTATACCAAGAGAGAATATACATTTTAATATCAGACAAAAAGATGTATGAGTTCAATGTGACTTCAGTTTATAAAATTTCTTCGATTGTTCTGGAAATGTCTCCTGTTACTTAATTAACTGAAACCTTAAAATTTGCTCGTACTGAAGCTAGTACATGCGATTTGATCCAAATAAGAGGAAGCAGAGAAGGAAGAAAATGTTTTCCACTTAAAACTACTAGACACTTTTTGTTGATCCTTAATCACACCACCAGTAAAAAGGACTGTCATGTGTTCCAAGAACTGAAGTCCTGATTTGGCCTGTTTTAAAAGCATTGTTACTCTCTTAGGTCTCAATGGAGAGATGGGCCCAGTATCTCCCTACCTCCACAATATGCTGGCTTAAATGTGTGACAGCATCTGACAATTTCACATCCTCCTGGAACAAGGTTTACATTTTCCTTTGTCCATACCAATCTCCAGTGGGCAGTCCAGTAGGATTGTGGACAGAAGAGTGCTCTGGGCATCTTTCCACTCTCATACAAAGAGCAAAGCTACTCTGTTCAGCCCTGTACAGACCAAGCACATTTCCAATAAACATGACAGGTATGAGGAGGCAGTCCCCATCAGGAATTATGATGATTTCTCACAAGGTGTTTAGAGCGTAAGGGAATACATTTCTGATCTCAGGAAATCAGGAGGACAAAACAGAATTCAGCCTCGCCCCCACACGACACTTTCGTAATCTGGGAGGGGAAGAATCACAGATTGGATCAGGTTGAAAGGTACAACAGTGTTCCTGTTCCAACCTCCCTGCTCAAGCAGGGCCATCCCTGAGTGCATTGCACAGAATTGCATCCAGACAGCTCTTGAGTATCTCCAGTGAGGGAGACTCCAAACCTCTCTGGGAAGCCTGTTCCACTGTGTGGTCACCACACAGTAAAGAAGCTTTTTGTCATGTTCAGGTGGAACTCCTTGTGCATCACTGTCTGCCTGTTGCCTCTTGTCCTACTGCTTGGGACCACTGAGGAGAGCCTGGCTCCATCCCCTTGGCACTCACTCTTCATACACTTGCATACATTAAAAGGTACCCCTCAGTCTTCTCAAGGTTAAACAGGCCCAACTGTCTCAGCTTTTCCTCTTAAGAAGGAAAGAGAGGCTGGCAAGAGGCTCACTGGCTCTCACTGGCCTGGCCAAATCAGGTGACTGTCAGCAATGCTGTATCACAAAAGCTCTGTTGCCATATCATTTTACTTCACAGAGATAAGCTGCATTTAAACTGGAAATACAGGAAAGTGTTCTTGAGAAGGAAGCAGTTGGTTAGACTGTTGGTTAATATTTGTAATTTTTCTGAAGCTTTTATTTAGTTACTTAAAATAAACTCCTACACATATCCTGCCCAAGCTGCTCTGACAGTGAGGAGTGAGTGTGCCATCAGGTTTTCTCTGCCAGTCATGAAATTGCTCTATTAAATCCTCATACTGGTGTGGAAAGAAGAGCCTGCTCCCAAGCTGCTGAGAGCAGGCTCTCTGCTCTCTCCTCGCTGTCACAAGCCTTTTAAGCTGACACTGGTTTTCCCTTTGGAGGTGAAAGCATTCCTGCACCCTGTGATAGGCTACGAAGCTCGCTTACAGTGCTGTGAGGAGCTGACAGAAGAGCCAAGTTTATCAACTGGCTATGTTTCCTCTTTCCCACTAAATTTTCACACATCAAACTCTGTCTGAAAAGCAGGGAACGTGCAAATATGCAAAATTTCACAGGAAAGAGATATGAACCCTATAGATTAATGTACAGACATCCACAAAATGCATTTTTAACTGTAAAACGACTTATAACCCTATGTCAAGTCCTCCCATTAGGGATCCAGTGAACAGTTATTACACTAGTTTCACTTAATCAAAATTATGTAATTCCATAAATTTGCAGTTTAGACATTTTAAGTGCAGAAGCTGGAGACATTTTATGCGTGGGTGTGCCTTTTAACACTGATGCTTCTGCTTCATTTCTGCAAAATAGCATCCTGCAGCTTGTACTATTTTGCATCCATTTCTATCTCCCAATGACTGTTTTTAGCCCATCAACTGTATTTCAAGATGACCCATTGCATCCTCTGCTTACATCAGCATCAATTTATGCCTCTTCTTTCTTCCTTTGTTAGGTACTACCCACTGTAAAATGGAGAATTCAGAAGCATCTTTTATGCATTTGGCTCTTTATGTTGATTGCAACATGACCAACTCATCTAACAAGTACTGTATTTATCACTACACATTGCTAGACTAACAGAATTTCATTGTTTTGGACTAAACTTTTATGCTAAATGCTACTTGTGCAGATACATGCCATGAATGTGTATCTACAAAGCATTAAAATAATTTTTAGAGTTTTGTAATATAGTAACAGAAATTCTGCAAATGTTTCATTATGCCAATTTTATACCTTCGTTTTAATTTCTGGTGAACAATAAGAATGTATCTTCCTTTTGTTTGGTCATCAAATGTTTGCTGGTAAAGAAATCATGTAGCATTTCCTGAATATGTTAGTATTGTCTCATAAAATTAAGATGTGTGCAATGACCTGCTTGAAAAACCTAGTTGCTTATTTTTTCTCATATTCTTATATAAAGAAACAATTGCAAGAAGAAACTTAGCTACCACTTGCTGAAAGATCTGTAAACAACATATTGAATGAAGAATCTTGAAATACAGGATCTGTGCAGGCTTTAATTCCCCAAAGGAGTCATTTCTGTGTAAAAACTGTAGCTTGGAATACAATGGAATCAGAGGTCAATCACGTCCAAGCTAGATATACCTTGTAATCCAAACTGGATGACTGATGCTGATCCTTCCCCCTCCCACTGCTCCTTCTGGTTTGGTCTATTTACACAAGAAGGTTTTTTAATCCCTTCCTATAACACCTTTTATCCTGTTCTCCATTCTGCCAAACCATGCCACAACACTCTCAGTGACCTTTTATTTTAAAACTACTGCTGTGAATGTCTATGCTTTCTGGATTGTCCAACTCAAAAAGTCTTCTGAAAACATCAGGTTTTATTTTTCTCGCTGAAGCAAATGAACAGTAATCTCTCAATAGCTCATGCCTGATCTGCAGCAGAATTACTGCCTTATTGGCAGAACTTCCTGCAATGGCAATGGACAGCACAGGCCATTTCAGCATTTATAAAGCACTACTTGAATTAATTTCTTCTAGGCAGAACTAAGGTGGCAAGTACTGTAAACACAAAATCAATGGTGAAGTGAAAGCTGCTGCTAGGCTGACATCTCTAACCAGGACATTTAAAAATACAGTGGAACAGAGTGAAAATCAATCAACCATAAAAGTGGAAAAGTTTATTTGAGAAGACAAATGTGAAAAGGCTGCTGCAGAAAATTAAGCTAGTAGCTCACAAAAACATGAAAAGGTTACAGGTGGAAAAGCAGGAGGGGAAACCTTTTTACAGGGGGATCATGGTGTATTCTAAAGCTTGCAATTACATCAGGGATGAAGAAACATGCAGTGTTACAATAGTGCTGAGAGCTGCAAAAATGGCTTAGGAATACTAATCAAAGTTCATGTACCTCACATGTCTCCCCCAAAAATAACTAGAGGCAAGCTTCTAGGCACCAAGATGATGAAATCATGACCCTACAATAAGAAATTTCAGCTTCCTTGAATTGTATTTGCACTTGGTATTTACATAAATGTTTGGATTAAAAATCAGTTAATGTAATGAAATTTGGCCATAACTATGCAATTTTTTTTTTTAAACAGTAGATAATCTTAAAAAGCTAGTAGTCCAGAATTCAAACAACAGAAACTAAATTTGTTTCTAAATTGTAAAACTGCTCTAGTTCTTCACAGTAAGTCAAACCAAATCAACTCATCCTAAATGTTAACAGCTGCCAAAAATGCATCTCCAAAATTTGTTTTGCTCACTTTCTAACTCTGCCTAAGTACAGCAGTTATTTAGAAGGATGAGCTCAGTTATGTATACTGGGTAGGGTTTATAATAGCAGTGTACACTTTCTCTTCTTATTTTGAATTTAGATGTACAGGACACAGCAGAGATCCATTTTGTTCATCAGTGTATGACACTGGATCAATAAAAGGTCTTTGTTTTTGAGCCAGGAGAAAACAATCTGGCACTACTTAGTAGGGACTATGTATTCTAAAGGACACTAGACTTTCTCAGGAAACTTGTTTATATCTTTTGTGCAGTAAGATATATATAATTTATACTTTTCAATTATTGACATTTCCTTCTCTTAAATGAACTTACGTTTTTCACTTGCTATTTTAGACTTACTAGTGGTCATGCCAGTTCAAGAAAGACCTCTATAATTTTAGAATCACTAATCTCCCAAGAACTAGCTTGGATGTTATGGTATTCTGTTATTTCCTTGGAAATGTTTTTTAGCTTCTAGTCAAAAAGCATAGCATTCTCCTTATCAGAAACATGACATCAGTTACTATGGCTTATTCAGCTCATATTCAGAGCTCTTGCTTAATCCTCTAAAACAACCAAGAACTGGACTATCTTATTGAGTTAAATTTAAAACCACTAAGTAGTAAGAGTGAATTATAAGCTATCTTTTCATTATCCTGTATCATTAAACCGGGTAGTACAAGGCTCTAAAACAACAATGGAGTAGGGATATTATTGTCCAAAATCCTGTTTTCTAGAAGTGAAAGGGAAGGTTGTTTAGATTTGCTACAAAGTTCATTCATGGCATCCAGATATTTATGAAACCACTGTCTGTAATATGATGAAAACCCACTGTATTCTGAGAACACATTTTGACCTACAATTTATATCAACTGCTATTATAAACACATTTATACATTTCAGGGCAGAATCTACATACCATCTTACAATTGAGAAAAACTCTATTAAAGGTGTATGGCAAGAAAAGGAAACGTAGCTTCCTGCATGAAATCTACTTTGGCTTCAGTCACTTGATATTTGTTTACTGTGTGATGTACAAGCTGTGTGAAGCACACAGCAATGACACTTTGCCCTTGGGTGCCATGGAATGACAGATTAAATGAGTAAATGGAAGATTTGGAGCTTCCTCCAAAGGGAAAAAATAAGCTACTTAATATTTTCAAAGCCTTTTCAAGTATCAGCTTTTTCTGCAAATCAAGAGAGTAATTATTTAGTGAACCAACTTGAATTTCTTAAAAATGCAGGGAGCAGGGAATAGAGTGAGACATGGAACTTTAGTTCTCCCACAGCTTTGGACACCTTCACAAGCACCTGATTTTAACCTAAGGCTACACAAGTCCTTTGTTTGAGTAAGGAAACACAAGTTACATCATTACCTAATGCACCAGAATGATTTTTTCTGTAGCCTCACAGATGGAAGCAGTAGCTGTGCTCCACCTCCAACCACTAAACATATAAAATATTTTGACCCTTCACCATTACTTTACAGATTCTTAAAAAGCACTGTAAAAGCAGAGTCAAAACTTCATTTAAATCAGACTGCAGGTTCATATCAATTTACAGTTTCTGTAGGAATGAAACATGAATTGCAAGAGCTCAATATTAATAGAGGGTTTTGCTGCAAATACCTAACTCATATTCACTAGAAATAGCACAGAGCAGAGAAGCAAACTCTTATCCTTGAATTAAAGAAACTTCTCTGAGCCATTTTAGCATTTCACAAGGGATGATTCAAAACATTTGAGTTTTTCTCAGTTTCAATTATTTTTTTCTTCTCTCTTAGGTTACATTTTGTAGATATTTGTTACTAAGAATTTTGTTCTCTTTTCAATTTATAAATTTCATGCCCTTCATTAACACAAGTAACAAATTGAAACCCCTATCTCTGAGAATAAAGTGATGAATTTGAACTTAGGATGAATAGAAATATTAATTTATTGAGCTTACGGATCAAATGAGAAAATTAAAGAAATAGGTAAGCACCCCTTGGCTTGTACTCTGCTGGTCTCATTTTAGGCAGCTTACTTTGAAAAGGAGCAGGTGATAATGTCAACAAGACTCATGCAAGAAATTATTTTTTTCTGAAAGAAGATATACATATATCTTTTGTATTGCACAAGGAAATTAAGATATGGACACATTTTAGATGACAGGAAAATTGCAGGGAATAGAAAGCACAGGTGTTATAGTACTGTGAGCCAAATATGGAAAAAGCAAAAAACTAAAGACAGAGGAGAATAGCAGAAAGAAATCCTGAGACACTTTTTGCACAACTGGATGTCCCACACCTAAAGGAAACTGCAACTTCACGTGAAATATTTACATGAAACAACATTTCTCCCCAGACAAAATCAAGAAGGAACTGTGAGGATATCTGAGGGCTAATTCACATACAGTGAAAAATGCTGATATATATTAAGGACAATCTGTAGGTAAGCACAGACACTCCTGAAACAGACAATTTTGACCTCCTCTATGAAGAATTGCTGAGAGAATTGAGGTTGTTCAGCAGTACCTCTAGTGACAGGACAAAGTGCAACAGTTTTAAACTGAAAGATGATAGATTTTAATTGGAAACAAGGAAGACTTTTTTTATGATGAGGGTGGTGAGACTGTGGAACAGGTTGCACAAAGAAGTTGTGGATGCCCTGTTGTAGATGTGTCATGAGTTGTGATATCCCATGATTTTAGAGCAGTATCTCTCATTGCATGCTTTGCCCTAGATCTATATTTTTGCTGTGGTAGCTGCTATTACTCATGACTGAAGACAGGATATGGCACAGGCAGCTAAATGGACTTTTAACCTGAAAGATGCTGCTGTTGTTATATTCTCAGCAATGTCAAACCTCATTTCTATCTGATTGAACCATTCAGTGTCATTAAACACAATCATACCCACTCTATTCCTCTCAGATTGCCACAGTGAAGGTCAAGTTTCTGTTGCAATACAACAACTTGATCTGAATGATGGAGTGGTCAGAAATTCCTTTAACTACTCTATTATGGAGTACCTCATACCATGAAACCATACCTTCAAAATTCACCAGCAACCAAAAGCCACAGGACAGGTCAGACAACAGGAAAACAGGGGAGAAGTGTGACAAATGTCATCATGCAGAAGATAAAAAGTAAACACATGGTACACAGGCTGAAAAGGCAGCAATGGAATTTCAGGCAGGGAAATTGCCTGCTGCTTGTTCTGCTTGAATTCAGAAAAAATATGCTTTCTGTGTCCTCTTTGCTAATAAACAGAAGATCATTAAAGTGATAGCTGACTCTAATAATCCATTTCACCTCCAAGCAGAAGTTTGGCAAGGGCCCAAGTATTTCCCTGAGTAATTTTGTCATCAGGCATCAGAACATTCCAGAACTTGAAGTATGATTCAGATAGAGTGTTCCATTAGAAGACAGGCATAAAAAAAGATAAACAATCACACAGCAAAGTAAATGAATTAAAAAAAAAATAATAATTGCACATATTTAATTTTCTGGTTTTCCTTCTCAGTTTAGTCTCATGGCTTTAAATGGTGCTCTGTGCTTCAAATCTATCAGGAGAGTACAGTCCTTCCTATAGTAAATAGCCTCCTGACAAGAAGCTATTTTTAAATAAGTGTTATTTCCTAGATTTCCTTGGACTTGTCCATGGGGTGAGTATCCAATGGATCTTATGTTTAAAAAGCCTGGGTAAACAGAAAACTGGTTGATTGACTTCCATTAGGCAGCAAATTATCAGATTGAAAACCAACTAACTCTGCACAATTTGTCTCAATTTATTTTTCTAATATTTAATTCTGTCATTTCTCAGATTTGTTGTTCAAGGGCTGAAAGAACAAGCCCACAGGCAAAGCAGAACACACAATTCTGCCTGTTTTGTTCCATCACAATTATCTAATCAAATCTTTGTTCACTCATTCATCAATATTTTTAATCTTGTAATGAAGACACTGCTAAAATAGCACACCCAGAAGTTTCCTCATCCTATTTCCTATCAGAAAACCCCAACAAACTACCAGGATTATTGGTTTGAAATCTGGGTGTGTCATATGGAAAACTGCAGTACAGTGAAAACAAGATAACATTGCTTGTTCTTTAGATAAGATTGATTAAGTAGTCTATTAAATGCTTACTTTTAGAAAAGAATTCCTAGCAAAGATTTCAAACATCAAAATATGGATATTTTTTGCCTGATATGCAAAACATATTCTGCATATAAATACAACTTGGGCACATTAGAATACCCTTAGAAACAATAAACTCATGCACTACCATCCAGAACAGACATATACAGCACTCATGAGAACATATACTGTTACAAGCTTTCTGGAAAGGTCTTGCAGGTTCAGAATTGTTACAGAGGTGTAAAATTATGAATGTTTCTCACCTCCAAGCATCTGACCCTAATTGGGATATTAAACTCTGGATTTCAAAATGATAAAAAATAAACCCTGTGGGAGGATTATGATGCACTGCTTGAAGAGAATAAAAGCTGTATCAGCAACTGCAGGAAAAAAAAAAAAAAAAAAAAAAAAAAGGAAGAAAGGGGTTTGCCCTTGACAAACTTTGTAGTACGTTCTTGTGAAGCTTTCTATAAATGCATAACTGCATAGATACATTGGTTCAGTATGAAAATGACACACAGTATTACATAGTATTACACAGTAATATAAATTTTGCTCCCATTCACATCAACAGCAACTTGGGGAATTAGGTGCAATTCACCATAACTTAAGGACCAATCTGACTCCTTAAAGAAAACCCTATTTTATCTGTAAGAACAAAAGCATTTTACTCTGATGTTCCCATAGGACAGAATATGTAGCTCAGACATCAATCTCTGCCTTGTTTTAGCTCTCAGTACAGACCACGGTCTTAAAGATCCTTAAACATATCAACATAAAGCTGATAAAACATTATTATTTCTTTCTTTGATGTGGTAACATGCAGAGAGATAAAAAGGGAAGATAACAGTCCTAACATAAAAAGTAAAGAAATGAAAAATATGTATCAAACTGGTGATAAGGGGCATATGTTCAAGAAACAGTGACTATTGAAAGTACTGGGCTGATCCCTCCAAAACTGGTAATTTAAATATCATTAGAGAACAAGAAGATATCACAATCTAGGAATAGGGGAGGTATGAAATTCAGGTCTTCATCAGATCATGTTCTTATGCCACATATTTTTCTAAACTAACTGAAATTTGTCTACAGTTTATGTTTATAGGACTTGATGGAAAGAAATCCAGTTTATTTTCATAATGAGAACCAGAAGAAATAAAGAGATGAGTTCTTTATTAAAATTTACAGCTACAGACAGGACCTCTGTCACACCACCTGCACTGCTGATTAGTAGGGAATGTGCTCTGGCCCAAAGAAAAATGCCTTCAAGAAATGTTTACACCACGTATGTGACAGAAAAATCTTGCAAAGATCCTTCAGAGAAAAAATGCTGCCACTAATTCTGCAGCAGCTTTGAGCAGCCTGATCCAGTGGAAGATGTCTCTGCCCATGGCAGGTGGGGTGAAACTAGATCCCTTCCAACCCAAAACAGTCTATGATTCTGTGATTATAATTTAAGAGCAGTTAACTTTTATACACTTCAAGGACAAGTAACAGTGCTGTATCATAGACACAATCAGTGACTTTTAATGCCAGGGGAGTATACAAGCCTTCCAGAAATCTTTAGGTCTGAGGACACTGGGTCTCAGGAGGCTTTCCCTTTGCCTTGTGCACTCCTTGTTGCAGGTGAGGGAGCACAGCACTCATTTTCATCAGAGCATGACACCAGTGCTCTATAAGAGCACTTACAGGGCTCTTCTGGGGCATTTCCTTCAGTCACACTCCAAGTGTTCCTCTTTGATGTTACTTGCTGGGCAAAGGCAAGCTGACCCTCCCAGAGCCCATTCAGACCAACAAGAGCAGAGCAGAGCAGACAACAGGACACTCCAAAGTGCCCCTTCTCCAAAAAGCTGAGCTTCAGCCCCATGCAATACTAATTTTCATCTGGGTTGGACAGATCAGGAAAAGGACCCACCACAGGTGTGGATGGAGGCAGGCAGAGGTCAGCCACCACAAACAAGGTCTGGGTGGATCTGCTAACATAGCCCTGTTTTTCAGACAGCAGGGGAATGGGGAGGTGGGATACATCCCCTGAGTCCCAGCATGGCTTCTCATGCTGTAGCTTATCAGTATCTCATGTGAGGCTCAATTCGCTTAATATTCAATACTATTTCTTTTACCACAAGGGAACTTTTAAAAAAGTTATTTAGGAGTAAAAAGAAATACATATGGAAGTGCAGAGGCAGTAACAGTAAAAAATTAGACATCAGAGTATTTTTAAATTCTCTCAGAATTTTTAATTTATATAAATTTTTTATCTTTAATTCCAAAACAAAAGAAAATTAAATCAAAGTAGTTTTCAGTTCCATGTTTTGAAACCAGATGACTTTACCCAATTTTTTTTTATACCTTAATTTTTCTTCTCCACCATATCTCTTCTGACACCTATACTGGTTAAGCACCTCAAAAGCAAGCACAAAACCACTCACAGTATTTAAAAGGTTTTGATGAATATTTCTCAAAGTGTTTCTCATTGCCATTTAAATTTATTTCATCAGTGCCAGGTCAACATGGACAAGGAGAGCAGTGGTTACTGTGTTGTCTGATGGCCAGGCTTTTTTCCAGTCTACAATGAAAAATTTAAATCTTAATATAGTAGAGAAAAGGCAGTGTGAAGGGAGATAAGATTGAACCTGTTAAGACCAGATGGCCTTTTTCATAAATTATAAGACCACAGGGAACATCTAACAGGGTCTAGTGGATAGATACTGAACAGCTTTCATTGCTCTTCCCTAAGCTAGCCAACCTTATAAAAAAACAGGCCGTTGTGGTCAAGGGGTTTGGCCAAAAATTTCCTCCTAAGTTTGCAGACTTCAGCCTTGATCTACAACAACTAACAGTGTCTCATAGAATCCTTACATAAGTGAAAATGACATTTGAACTGGCTGTCCAGCAGTTTTCCAAAAGTCTGCATCCAAAGCCATGCACCAGAAGAGAGGAGTCAGTGACTGCTTGCATGTAGGAGGTTTGTTTCCACATTTGTAGCAGAAGCCACCTATAGAAGAGTTCAGGGGAACTAAACTGGTCTGACACCCTGCATTTCCACATCTTCACTGGTCTTGCACTGCCTCAACTCTCTACTCAAAGCTTCACTCCTGAAACTTCAGTGAATAGTCAAATGATTGCTGCTATTTGAACAAGGTTCACGTGAAAATGGTGAATGTTTAAACTGAAGGAAATGGTGATAATAGTGTAATAGCACTAAAAGGGATGGAAAGTGAAGAAATTACTTTGTAGAGCTATTCAATATGAAGTATGTAGGGTTCTTAGAGCACAATCCCAGTCCTTCCCCATACCATCAAAGCTCTTAGTCTGCAACAACTGAACAAGATACTCAATGAAAGACAGAAAACAACCTGGAAAAATATTGGCATTACTAACAAGTGGATTCAGTCACTTCTGGACTCAAGAATGGTAAGACATAGAAGAAAAAAGAGTTTGTGAATCCCCTTAAAAACTACAGATTTAAAAGCAACATAGCAAACCGCTAAGTTTTATGTGATAGAAGTTATACGTGTATTTTATGATAGAGGTAAATTTTGAGGAGGAATGCAAAGAAGAGTAAGATTCATTAATGAAATATAACACTCCAAACATTTTACAGATACATAATCTAGCATCATCTCATCTTGTAAAAGATCCAGTGTAAGATAATACAAGAAAACACTTATATTAGTAAAAATTAACATTTATTGAAGCATGCATGAAAGACACAGAAAAGTTAGGTCATGCTTGACTTCAGCTATGGCACCAGCAAATAAGATGACCAGTAAAAACTTGAAGAGTCAGAATGAGAAATGAGACAGCATTGCCTTGTGCTGAAGAAAGCAAATTATCCTGGCAGTTGAAAAACCAGATATTTGTTGCCTTTTAAATTTATTGTATTAATAAGTGCTGTATTTTGGCCCCATATAGTTTAAAAAGTTTTGAAATATATAACAGCTCTTTGCATTATATACTTAACAAATGTTTATGTTAATAAAGATGGAAGAAGGTTTCTGCCCCGAGATGTTGCTTCCCCTACACTGTTAATGTAGGTTCCCACTTTTATATGGGAGAAGTTACTTCTTGGAACATAGTTTCTGAAATCACAGACTCTTAGAATCATTTAGGTTGGAAAAGACTGTGAAGTCCAACCATTAACCACATCCCCAAGTGCCACATTTACACATCTTCAAAATACTTTCAGGAATGGAGACTCAACCATTCACAGAGGAGCCTGTTACAGTGCTTGACAACCCTTCTGGTGAAGAATTTTTTCCTAAAATCTAACCTAAACCCACCTTGGCACAACTTGAAGCCACTTCTTCGTGTGCTATCCCTTGTTACCTTGGAGAAGAGGCCAAAATCCTTTCAGGTGGCTGTAGAGAGCAATAAGGTCTCCCCTGACCCTTCCTTCCTCCCTCCAGGTTAAACAACCCCACTTCCCACAGCCACTCCTCGTAAGACTTGTGCTCCAGACCCTTCACAGCTTTGCTGTTCTTTGACACACTCCAGCACCTCAATGTTTTTTTTTCTTATGCAAGACATCCCAACAGCTGGGCAATCAGATGACAATTCTCAATGTTTAAATTTAAGGTCCTGACTACAAACACAATTATTTAACAAAAATAAGCTATGGATTCATAATGGTGCCATTGTACCAGTGTTTTTTTAGATAGAAAATGTGCCAGTATTGTGAATTAGGCTTCAATCATTTTACTGCACATTTAATATTTAAACCAAAGTTATTTTTATGTATTTCAGTGAACTTTTTTTTTTTTTTTTTCTGGGGCAGACTGCTTGAAATTCATGGGTTTCTAGACCAAACCTGGAACTTAATGCAGATGACATTTACAAATACACTAATTTTATGTGATTCTCACATGAGAAAAATGTGTTTAATTGCCATAAATTCTAAAAATTATTTCTTTCGTTTTCAGCCTTACTCTTGTAGATCTCAGTTAGAAACAAACTGAGTATTTGCACTGTGGGATTAATGTAACCTACTGTCACAAGGGTCCTTTTTAAAAAACAAAGTGGAAATTTTAAGATTACTAAGATACACATAATTCTTACATGTTTAGAGACTCTTTCTTTCTTTCTGACACACACTTATTTTCATTCCAAGAAATATCAAATACACACTACATTAATCACGGCCTTCACTCTTTGATTTTAAGCTATCCAAGTTTAGAAAAAAATGTGCTGACACGGAATGACACTCATGCCTTAGCAGAATGTCAGCACAGGGTGTTTGCAAGGCCTAAGAAAGAGGGATTGCTATGTAAGAACAAATTTTTTTTCATTCAGTGATAATGAAAGCACTAAACCTTGGAGACAACTATTTATTTTGATAAATGTTCCTGACAAGGGCTTATGTCAATCAGTGTTCAGACCACATTACATTAGCTGTGATCTTGTCATTCTCATTTTACCTGAAGACCTGGGGTGGTTTTCTCATTCTTCGAGATCCTAGAATCTCTGATATTCTTTAGGAAGTGGCTATCCCAATCTGTTTTCAGTTTGCAAAAATGACTCTCCAAGTTTCAAGCACTACATTGAATAATTGCCACCTAAATTGCATTACTATATTTAAACTAACCTTACTTATTTCATCCTTACACACTTACTGACTCCAAACAATTTTCTCTATCCACGTGCTCTTAGAGCACAAGAGGTCTTCACCCTGATATGCAAAAATTCAAGCAAGACAGTCTGGAAAACAAAATGTCTGAGCTAGGATCTGGTGCTCACACTGAGTAAGAAGGCAATGCACAGCCAGAGGAAGCAGGGGCAGGTGACCTGGGAAGGTACAGGGATATGGTCCAGAAGTGTAGAAATAGGACGAGGAAAGCCAAGGCAGAGATGGAATGGACTTGGCAAGGGATGTGAAGAATAACAAGAAGGGAATCTATAATATAAAGGTCAACAAAGAAAAGCCAAGGAGAATGTGTCTCCCAATAAGTGAGCAGAAAGAACCGGCAACAACGGATATTGAGAAGTCTGAGGACTCTACCTTATTCTTCACTGGCATCAGGTTTCCCATGTCACTTAAGTCCCTGAACCTCTAGATAGGGCTTGGGGGAGCAAAGTCCTTCCCACTGTATCTGAAGAGAAGGTTTGGGAGTACTTGACAAAACTAAATATCTTCAAGTCTAAGGGGTCTGATGAGATGGATCCCAGGGTCATGAAGGAACTGGCTGATATTGTTGCCAAGCCACTCTCCAGCATGTTTGAAAAGCCATGGTGGTTAGGCAAAGTCCCTAGTCAGTGGAAAAAGGGAAACATTACTCCTGTTTTTAAAAAAGGGAGAAAAGAAGATCCAGGGAAACACAGGCCAGTGAACCTCACCTCTGTGCATGGGAAGATCATAGAGCAGATCCTCATGGAAGCAATGCTAAATCACAGGCAAGACAAGGAGGCAATTGAAGTCAGCCAGCACGGATTCATAAGGGCAAACTGTGCTTGACCAGGCTGGTGGCCTTCTCTGTGATGGAGTGACTGCAATGGTTGACAAGGGAAGACTGATTGATGCCATCTGCCTAGCCTTTGTTATGGTGCCACATGACATCCTTATTTCCAAACTGGAGAGACATGTCTTTGACTTGTGCAGAGTCCTCAGCACAAGAAAGATGTGTGCTTGTTGTAGGGGCTCTAGAGGTGGGTCACAAGGATGATCAGAGGGCTGGAGCACCTCTCCTATGAAGACAGGCTGAGAGACTTGGGGCTGTTCAGCCTGGAGAAGGCTTCATGCACACATTATTGTGACATTCCAGTACTTAAAAGAGGAATAAAAAAGGGGTAGATGGTGATAAAAAAAAAAGGGTGATGGTTTTAAACTAGAAGAAAGGAGATTGATACTAGATATTGGGAAGAAATTCTTTATTGTGAGGCCAATGAGGCACTAGAAGAGGTTGCCCAAAATTATGGGCACCCCATCTAAGTGTTCCAGGTCAGAGTGGATGTGGTCCTAGGAAACCTGATCTAGCAGGTGACATCCCTGCTCATGGCAAGGTGGGATTTGGAGCTGGATGATCTTTAGGATCCCAAGTCATCCTATGATTCTTTGATTCTACAATTCTAGTGAGAGGTGTCTCTGCCCATGGCAGGGGAGGGACTTGATGATCTTTAAGGTTCCTCGCAACCCACAACATTTTATTATTTTATGTTGGTATAATCCACCTATCAAACTTGACAAACAATGCACTTTTCATATGAACAAAAGTTGAGTGCCTACTGAGGACAAAAAGTTATAAAACAACATGCTAATGAGGCAAGATGTTTTCTTTTTTTAGCTTTCCTACCTCTCCATAGCTTTCCTAGTTTTCAATGTATGGCAGCATGGTATCACTCCCCCAGCTCTATTTTCACTGACTGTGTATTCCAGGTTATATTTTCCACTGCATAGTAATTTGAAGTTGCAGAACAACATTTTTAAATAATAATTACTCTTTCTAGAAGTTTTTATCTAATACTTTCATAATTGATTAATCACAACATGGATTCTACTGTGAAGTGGAAACAAAGGAGCTCTGCTTTGAAAAAGCTCTCTGCATTTATATAAAACAAGACTGTCTTTGCTTGTATAAACTTTCTTGCTTATTAACTTGCACAGCACATGCATAAACATTGTTGCTCTGCATGATTCAATGACTCTGAATTTTAATAGTCCCTTTAGGTAGAACCACTGTAGAGAAAATGATTTAAAAAGCAAAATAAAAGTCAGTGAACAGCGATAGAACTCGAGGAATTACAGCTGATATTTCAACGGAAGGATTTTTTCAGAAACATGTGATGTATCAGGTCTGTATGGATTCAATGAAGAATTTATTCTTGATACAAAGCCTACAAAACATCTACCCAAAGTAAAAGCAGTATCTTTAAGTATTTGTGACTTCCCAAAAACACTGACAAAACAACAATAACAATTTACTTAGAATTTATATTTACAGTTGCAAGAGAGCTTTACTCTGCAAGCAAATATTATCAAACTGTCAGATTAATTCCTTAGAGATCATCTAAGACTGCTATTAACTGCATAAAATAGTTATAAGTGGATTCTTGTATTCTGTGGGAATGGCACAGCCAAACAATAAATGTCATACATTTAATCCCTAACATGACAGAACATGGTATGAAAAGGCTCTGTGTGACTTTTGTTTCTCATTCAGTTTATTCTCTGTTGTTATCCAGTAATTATTTTCACTTCTTTTTTTTTTTTTTTTTTTTTTTTTTTTTTAGTATTTTTTAAACACATTCTCCAAGTATGTATTTAACTTGGGACTTGTGAAATGGCTAAATATAGTTGCAGGCATGTTGCCTGGTTGCATGTTGTAGAAGTGTGACATTTGGTATCCAAACTGTGATAATATGGAAAACAGAAAGAAGAGAATGACTAAAAAAGATCAGGCACTGCAACCTAAATAGGACACTACACATAACACACCTTTATACATTACAGATACACATTAGATAGTACATATAAATTCCTTTTCCTTGCCTTTCTACTAGTTAGGAGGTTACAAAACTATCTGTGCTTGAGTTTTCAAAAATACATACCCACAAAACAAATACCAAGTTAAAAATTAAAAACTAGGATGCCTTTACTTACACACTAATGGGTTTTTCTGGATTGTTGGTCAAAAATTATAATAGCTATTAATTGTGCACAGACTACAGAGGTGTCCTAGTTTTTCACCCCAAATTATAAGTTGTTCTATATTTATTAACAATACACAACAGCTTTAGTATGTTTCCACATAAGTGAAATATGAAATATAATGGAAAGAGAAAAATGCACCAATTAGAAAATTCCCAGTGTAAAATATTAATAATGAAATTCTATCTCTACAGAACATATTTTCAAGATAGAGGTATGACATGTTCACATATCGTAGTTTTTCTATAATGAAAGTCCAGACAAAAATGGAATCTGAGAAATGCAAGCAGAGTTAACTTCATGCCCCAGCACAACCTCCTGCCCAGCACCTTCCAGATCCATTCCAAGGCCTGTGAAGCACTTTGATCCCACTTCAGCAGAAGTTTGAAAAATATATTCTGTCACATTACGCCATTTTCAGAACTAATAATACATCACATATTTGGTAGCAATATTTCCTACTGTAAGTTAAAGTGGTCTGCAAACACAAATATTATGAAAAATGCATATAACAGTTTTTCAGTCTGAGATTATGTAGCAATAATGTAAAAGGTAAAATTGTGAATAATTTCATTTTAATAATTAAAAGAGGGATGATTATAGACCATTGGAAGAGTGTACTCTGCATTGCAGGTTCTTAGGACTGTTAATGTCACATGTTAAAAAATAGTTCATTGCACTTCAGAAAACTGCCAGACTTGCACTTCTGCATAGTAAATTGCCTTTTATGGAGAAGGATTTTTAAGGAAAGATCTGGTCGTCTTTTTACCCTGCTGAAGTCCAGCTATTCCTGTATTATAACTAAATTTTCTCTTGCTTAACAGGAAATGTGGGTTTCCCCTTAACATCTGTTTTCTGCCTTAAAAAGGCAACCTTGAATTCTGTTATGTAACAGGCTGAAGCAATGGCAAAAGCTCTCGTCTTCTGCAAACACATTTCTCCTGTCCCTATAATCCAGGACAGGCGATTCTCTTGCTGTTAGCTCGGCTACAGGATGAATTTCATAAGCTAGATAATCCTTTTCTAGGGAAAGAATCATCCCTACTGGGATGAAGTGAAACAAGAGTAGAAGAAATTATTTTCTGCCAGACACAAGCAGTTCAAGGAGACTCTCCTGGGAGTGGTAGCACTTACTCCACACTCCTAAGCTCCTGAAAATGAAGGAGGATGGAAAGCAGAAGCATAATAGGTAAATGGGATCTTTCGGGCCAAGGGCAAAGTACATAGTTAAAATACTTACCAAACACTTTCTTGTTCTCAAAAGCAGAAAAACATGCACTAGGAAGGTACCTAAATGGAGAAAAGCCCCTCCACAAGGAGGAGAAAGAAGACACATGAAGAATACTTTCTAGATGCTGTCACTTAACGTCACAAACCAGGGTATGCAAAAGTGCACCACATATTACAGTCAAACCTTGCATTGAATAAAAAATGTTTTGAGAAATATGACTGACCGTGAAAAAAATTGAATATTCCTAATATTCCATTCCAAAGAACATGTACAGTATAAAACATTGATACTGCAGATCTGATTGGCTTTTTTAACTTGTGTGTTGAGAACAACCAAAGGAAATGAAAGTTTATCTTACTAAGATAAACTGCTTTCAGGTGGATTCTTGTGCTGTTGTATTTTTTTATTCATTTAAGTATATGTGGATGAAAATATTGCATATTGTAACTCATATTGCAAAGTCACACACAACCAAAAACAAGTTCTGTGCTTAACCAAATGTTCCTATTTCTGCTCTACAGAAAAAAGCAGCCTGCAATTAAATAACAGTAATTTAAAAGACTCCCATTCATAAAAAAATAAAAAATCTATCACCTGATCTCAGCCCTGTGCCAGTGATTCCTCTAGAGCTGGAGAGATGGGCACATCTGGAGGTGAGAGTAGGATAATCTATCCTCATCATTTAGGAATTTGGTCAAAAATATTCTTTTTTGCTGATATTTCCACAGCCTAAACACTAATTTTGGATGGCTTACCTTGGGTGAGATGTACTCATTTTTAGCACCCTGACTAATGCCACTTGTGGAAAGCATTTGAGAATGAGAATTGAGAATGAAAAGTAAATAATGGAAGTTATTAAAGAGCATCTATAAGGGAGGAAAAGAAACTTGTGACTGATATTAAATAGTAATTTCAGAATTGGTTCAATAGGTAGTGACATCACATTTTAATGAAAAAAAAGTAATTAATTTATAGGAAAAGATAACATTATATACATTGATGAAAAGTATTTATAGGTGTGGTTATTATACAGCCATCACTACAATTTCTTGGTAGCACATAATTTAAATTGTGACATAAATAGAAATATGCTATAGCAAGCAATAGCATTTATCAATTTGTAGCCCAATTTAATATTCATTCATGCTTAGATAAATAGAGGATCCTTGGTTATCCAAAGAATAATTTCTGAGTTAACACCCTTCCTAGTGAGTACACATCTCTGCCAGCCTGTACATTATCCCCCAAGCAGAAGGTCTGCTACCACACCCAAAATCAAAAATCACAACATTAATGTTGACACAATCTCTTTGAGGGTTAAGTAATGACGGCAGGTGAGAATTAATGGTGCTGAGCAATAGATTTCCCAGAGAATCCCACTCCCTGCAGAGCAAGCTTTCTCTGGTTTTATCAAATAAATTACTTCCTCAACCATGAGCCCACAGTACAGCACGAGAGACAAGCATGTCAACGGAAATCAGCAATAGCAGAAACACTGTATTAATTCAGTCCTGTCAAACATCTGGATTTAATGGCATTGGTGCTAGCAATTAGAGGCTGTTAGTAGCCCATAATTTTTCCCACTTCCTAGAGGTGTTTCAAACACTGCAGACTCCAGTCTTAGAACAAAGGGACACTTATCACTCAACTTCGTCACCTGCAACAAAACTGCCTTACTGAGACAGCTCTTGTCCCTCTAAAATTGCCATGAACAGTACATGTCCCCTGGGAGATCCATCCCCTTTCAGGATGCTCACATCACTCCTTACACTGAGAAATGTAACTACTTTGTATGTATAATTACTTACCAATGAGTTGGAAGACATAACTTGGTCAGACTTTTACTATTCTGTAAGGATAAATTCGTCTTTTTATTTTTCATAGTGCAAGTTTCATACTTGCAACACTGAACTACAAAGATTATCTGAATCTGATTTTTTATTGTACTACTGATTAATTTTTATAATTAACCAATTAAACAGGTCCTGCACCAAAATAATACCTTGTTTTCCTATCTATAATAGGATTTTTTTATTATTAAAAAAGAAATATATATCAATATTGCTACAGAGATTTAGGGATCTAAATAATATTTATTCAGTTCTGTATATGGAAGACCCATCTTTCACAGATTTTGGGAGAGTTGGGAGGATTACAAAAAACTGCAGGGCAAACTGTTGAAGAGATTAAGAGAATTCATCTAAGTTTAATCAGGATTTGCCAGAATAATATTTGATACATAAATAATTCAAGTTTGAATAATATACCAGAAATTTCCATTCTGTTTCCCTGTAAGAAGACAACATATCATTCATGCCTCATATATCTTCCCTTGTTTTAATACTGCTATAGCTGTGGGTAAGACCATAAGATAATATTATGCATTTAGAAGGGTAACCAACATTAGTAATATTTCAAAGTCAGAAATTTTTCCTCCTTCTGCACAGAGGTCTAGATGTTCAGCAGAAGGAATTTTGCAAAGTTAAAAAAGAATAGCATATGATATCTTGGTAAAAAGCAAAGCTTTAAATTTATTCAAGATTTCCTCACAGAAAATAAACAGGTTTTTATTTCTCTAACATATATGAAATGAGCAGTCTGATAGACTGTGTTGCAATAAAAATTATCAGTAACTGTAAAGATACAAACTGCTCCACCAATCCACTTCAATAATTCTAACCAAGAAGGACCTCTGCTGAAATACCAAAATTGCTATGAAGAACCACAGCATAATGATAGTTTGCATATAATTAGTAAATCAAGTGGAACCGCATTGGAGACAGAACAGGAAAGCAGTTGTCCACTGATTCAATAAACTTCATTTGTCATTCTCAATTTGTTTTACTGTTTGGATTTTAATTACAAATCAAGTACTTAATCTATGATGAAAGCAGATAATTTAATTTATGCCAGGTATGTGTTTCCAGAAAGTAATCAGTCTGCAGTGCTACAGGCTTGGGGCAGGGCAGCTGGAAAGCTGCCTGGTGGAAAAGGACATGGGGGTGCTGGTCAACCAGCTGGGTGATCAAGAGTCAGTGTGTGCCCAGTGGCCAAGAGGCCTGGATTGTAGATTTTGAATAGAAACTGAACTGTGCTCAGTTTTGGGCCACTCACTACAAGGAAGACTCTGAGGTGCTGGAAGGTGTCCAGAGAAGAGCAACAGAGCTGGTGGAGGGTCTGGAGCAGCTGAGAAGCAGCTGAAGGAAAGGAGGTTGAGGGCAGACCTCCTTGCTCTTTCTAAGTACCTGAAAGGAGGTTGTAATGAGGTGAGAGTCATCTCTTCTGCTAAGTTACATGCAACATGACCAGAGGAAATTGCCTTAAGTGCCCAGGGAAGTTTAGACTGGATGATAGGAAAAACTTCTTCATGGAAAGGATTGTCAAGCATTGGTACAAGCTCCCAGAGAAGTGGTTGAGTCCCCAGTCCTACAGATTTTCAAAAGATGTGTGGATGCAGCACTCAGGGACATGGTTTAGAGGTGGACTTGGTATTGCTGGGTTAATTATTGAACTCAGTGATCTTTTGAAACCTAAACAATGCTATGATCCTATGATTAATTTCTTTAAATATAAGGAAACCACTGAGAAAGCAAATACAATCAAAACAAAATATCCATACAGAGCAGCATATTTAACAACACATGCTTAGTATAAGAAACATTTAATTCAGAATTTAAGAGCTAAAAATATTGGTATTATTGATTTCTTTTTCTTGCTCCCTGACAGCTAACCAATTACTCGGGGAAGAAACACTACAGGCACACAATCTTTCATGATACTTCATGTGCAGCAAAGATTAGTAATCGAAAATAAAAAACTCACCGTGCTGATGAACGCTACAGTGGTCAGGCAGTTCAGGATGAATAAATTCTTGTAATAGAAGAATACTGGGATGCAGCAATTATTTTCTGTTTTCTCAGATACTTAGGCTATTGACAACTCAACAAGAGGTCAATTTGCTATCCAAGCAGTCTCAAGGTATTAATTTGTCTAAGCCTAAAACAGATGCTCTCTCAGATAAGGTTATTCCTGAAACTATGCATGCCCTGTTACATCTGGTGCATCATGCTTTCCCCACAGCACAGGCTCCTTTGCTTATTGTTGCTCTAAGACACTAACTCTTGTCATGACACTCAAAGAAATCTGACTGGTGTCAGCAAATATCAGACAATCAAAGCCAGATCAGGAATCTTGCTGCAGGACAAAGTTCATGCTTGTTACTAGTTTCCACTAAGAATGATCCTACATTGATCCAATGGCATCTGCACAGAAGTGCTGGGTTTAGTATTACATCCTGTTTATTTTCTGTGAATTAGAATACCTGCATCCCCTACAAAGTTATATCTATATATCTATATATCTATATATATCCCTCATATTGGATTGCTTCTGATCTTACATCTAAGAAGCTCTGTAGTTCAAGTCTCATTTCAACCCACTGGTGATACATCTTTCTTGATGTCACACTGCCTGCCTTCAGTCCTGCCTTTTGGACAGATTCCACATTGAAAGAAAATATGTTTTGACCTAATCAGTCCATTTTGTACCTCCTGGAACAGCTATGTTGCCTCATCTCCTTAAACACACTTTCTGAGTTACACTTTCAAATTTAATAGAAAGAAAAATTACATTTATTTGTTATTCTTACAAAATACTTGGGAAAACTAGTTATACATATATGCATAAACATGCATATATCATGTAATGTAAAGAAATGGGATATAAAAATTACATTCCATGCAAACATTTCTCAAACTCATTTGGCCAAATCAATAAGTGAGCTTAGTTTATCAGAAAGCAGTGTAGCTCAAATTTTACTATGGTAAAAACCTAACTTTTACAAGGCTTACCCATCAGAAAGCAGTGCACCCTCCAGACCAGAGGGCATTTCTGTGCAGTGCTGTGAAGCTAAAATCATAACAGCCTCATAGTAAAGCATTACATTTCTCTGAGGCAGAGGAGCAAATTAGAGTATATCATTTGAATAGCTGCATTATGAAGCTAGTGATGTTAACAAGGACATATACTGCTTTTTTGATCACTTACACTACATTAATGCTTGCTCACCTACAGAAGCCAAAAATCCCAGTCTCCTAACATTGCACTTTCATTTTCTCACTCACTAACAAAAAAATCCAATTCTTGGACACAGGGCACCTTCACCTCAATTACCTGCCTAGAATCTTGATCTTCAAAATTTAATGTATTTTAAAATTGGTTAATCCTAATTTTTCTTTCCTCATTGGATATCACAATAAATGCTTTTTATTTTGAACTTCGAAAAGCTGTGCAAAGAAAAAACACAGCAGTTGGCATCAGTAATTTGTTTAAAGTAAACACTGCTTTATCCCCATGTTGGACTTGATAGATCACATGGAAGATCTATATGATAAGGATGAGAAATGCAGCAATCTCATCTGTATAATTTGTATTCTGCTAATGATATTTATTTTGTAAAGATGACAAATAAGTTTTATATACTGATACAGTCTGAACAGTATTATAACCCTGCTGTCTTACTGATGTCTTGGATAAACAGATTTCCAAAATATCTATGAAATATCAACAACTACATAAACATTTATCTTTGTATTTTATATTCAACTCAATTCAGTGTTATACAAATTGTATCCATTTATATTCTGAGTTTGTAATACTGGGCTGACATAGGCCTGTTTCCTTATACAACAAAAGGTAAGTTTAAAAAAACTGTTCAGAAGAACACACAAGTTTTAATTTCATTAATTTTTACTAAGCATAACCAGACTAATTTTTCTACATTAATTGTTCCATGTTAAAAAAAAAAAAAAAAAAAAAAAACAGAATAAAGAAAAAGCATCAAATACTCAATACTCTAGGTTACTACTCTGTACTTAGATAGTGTTTATCAGGTAGAATTTGGATTTCTGAAGTCTCATGAAACTCAACTTTGTGAGTAAATAAAACTCAGGATAGAATTCAGCTCTGATTCAAGGAATACAGTGATCTTTCTCACGCATGGGTGAGCTTTACTTTGCTCTCTGCAACCATCCTATTTCAGAGAATATATCTTAAAAGTAATGCTAGAAAATTGGCTTGCAAGTAATACTTGTACTGATAGCAGAACCAGTTTAGAGGACAGATGTATTTCAGCCATGAAGACCCTGGGAAGTGAAGCATTATAAAGAAAGAAAATAGATCATTTCAACAGTCAGGACTGCAGTGTCCAGTGACAGGCAAAATTACTGCTTTTACTGGTGTGTGACTGGGTGCTTAACATGTTGATACAGCCTCTACTCTAATGTACCTCTCACAAAGGTAAAATTGAGCCAGCCAGACACACTCATCTAAGATCCAAGTTTTCCTAGTGAGAGATGAAGGTCTGTAGTGGATTTTTCATACAGACAATACTATAGAAAACCAAGAAATGCTCAGCTAATATATATGCCTTGTCATTTTTCAGGACCTCCTCCATTCAACACACTCAGGTCATGGAGCAGGTCCCGAAACATGACTGACCATTGCTGCTTTGGCAATAAAATCCACTGCTGAAAGCACAACAGACACAGCAGTTTCTTAGTGCCATGTCCATGCCATCTCTGCACACAGGCCTAGTCTTTCAACCTTTTCCCTACAAGCAGCAGAATGGAGGTGAAACAACATTCTACTCCAACACCAGTGATTCACAGTCATCTTACTAAACAGATAGGGTGTAAGTACTTCAACAGCAAAATCAAGTAGCTCCTATTAGATCAGAACACTTTTTTGCTCTTCTCACATACGAATAAACAAGCACACTGACTCCATGAATAAAAGAGGCCACTGGGACAGTGCAGTCTAACCTGCTGTGTAACATTACAAAAACTGTCTGATATTACTTCACAGTGCCTTCCATCAAGTGCCACTTCTGAATCAGATGCAGCACACTGCTTTTAGCTCTGCTGCATTTCTAGAGGAACCCAAGAGATCTTGGAGAATTTAATGAGTACATTTCAAGGATGTTTGAGCATCTAATTCCCTAAATTGCTTCAGCAATCTTAGACTTAATTCCAAATGAAATCTTTTAAGTTACAAGAATCCACAACAGTGCTTGGTAAATGGCTCCAATGTGTATTTACTTCTGTTTAAAAATATGCACTTTTGCTTCCATTTTGAGGTTTAACTTCCATGTACTGGATCTTTTTTGTCACACTTGTGAGTCTCAGAAGATCAATATTTTTTTGCCTTCTACAGAGAGGAAAGTTTTTTGACTCCACCCCCTCCCCCAATACCAGCCATTATTTTTATTCTCATTTGAACCAGTCTTATGGTTTCTCCCAAAGTCTCTCCAATTTTCAACAACTTCTTCAAGCATGAGCACCTTAACCAAGTATGTCCAGGAGTGGCCATGTTTGGAACAGAAAGGTGGCTTTCATGTATTAGTATATACATTAGTAAACAAGACTGGAATAGTGCCTTAACCTGCCACCTGCAGAATCATATTACAGCTGGTAATGTAATGCCCTCAAACACCTTTTCAGAATTTTGATTTATGGGACCACACCCCCATTTAATGCTCCTTTACTCTTGAACTGCCTAATTCTTAAGCAAAACATTTGTTCTTATCAATACAGGACATACATACAGAATGATACTACATGTACAAATTCACCCAAATTTTTAAAGCAAATTACCCTCCTCAGTATTTATCACTCCACCAATTTCTGAGCTGTTTTCATATCTTATTTTTGATAATTTTATATTTTCTTTCACTTCTTGAAATTTTCTTGATTTGCAAGATGGGAATTTTAATTGGTCAAATAAATTCTTAGGCAGCTTATAAAAAATGAGGTGCAAATTATTTCATTGTGCTGATTTTGCAACACTGAAATATTTCTCCTCATTTCTAAAATAACAACAGTATGATGAAGTTTCTACTTCAACAATTTACTCAGATAAATCCATGCTTTAAGAGCAAAGACAACTCTGAAAACTTCAGTACTATGCATGTTTATACATTTAATTCTTGATGAATTATAGTTTGTTAAAATGTTGATTTCTTTTCCTTTGGTCTTGAGAACACAGTCCCTGAATCCCAAAATGACTGTGGTCTCTCTCAAGCATGCAAGGCCTGAATACTAGGATTCTTCACCATGGTGTAACTGTGACCCACCACTATCCCTTGGGACCACTGTCCCTTCCCCAAATCACCAGAGAGCTTTTTTAAACTCTGTCTGCAGCATGCAGACTGTAGCTTAAAAGGAAGGAAATCAAATGATAAGTAGAAACTATACAATCGAAATAAAACAGACTGTAGCAACAGGTTAAAATAATAGCCATATGGCAGAGTTTCATATAAAATAAAGCTTTCAGGAGACCATAATTTTGTATTACCCAATGAGTCAGAAGAGGCTACTAATGTACCTTGGCCACACTTTCACTATCCAGTAAGAACAAATTTATCTTTTTATTTTGCACAGTGCCAGTTCCATTCCTCCAACCCTGAACTAAGAGGATTATCTGAATCATATTTTCTTATTACATTTTTGCTGTAGTTGTTATAATCATATAAAAATACAAAGGAAGACCATATAAGGACAGATGTGCTTCCTATAACCTTTCTGGTGTGAGCATAAATGTGCAGTCCCTGATTGCATGAAGCCATCAGGAGATGGTGAGATATTTATCATTGTGCCTGTGTCTGCTTCTGATGTGCAATGCAAACCAAAGAAAGGCATCTCTCCCTGCATCAGCCTAAAAACTGGTGCCAGTTCCACACATTTGTTTATTTCTAACAGTGGTGAATTATTTCAGGAATATGATTTTGAACTATGGGAGTAAATTGGATTTCCCACTGTACTCAGCTTGAAATTTTTTACTGGAAGAGAATGACAGCAATACAAGAGCTATTCCATTTCTCAGAGTTAATGGTATCATTACTTTTTGTCCAACCATAAAAGCTTCTTACAGGCATCCACTTCCAGTAGTCTGCACATCCAAAAATA
Organism: Muscicapa striata striata; assembly: GCA_030060385.1. Taxonomy (NCBI): domain Eukaryota; kingdom Metazoa; phylum Chordata; class Aves; order Passeriformes; family Muscicapidae; genus Muscicapa; species Muscicapa striata. The sequence continues at coordinate 80,683 of JAREIS010000324.1, forward strand.
GCAATTCTGAGTGAATTCAAAGGCTCATTGAGCCACTGGCATAAACCACAGTGGCAGTAGATGCCTACAGAAAACTACAGAAAAGCATAAGAAGGTTGAATAATTCTGGTATTTCCTGAGCTAGAGATGGTCTCTTCTGAGAGACCTCACAAGAATTGTACCTATCTCCAATACTGTCCTTGCCTCAAGGATGTCATTCAATAGTCATGCCCTCACATGCACCTCTACTTTGGCTGTGACTTTCACTCAAGGAAAAGAAAGTCACAAGGACAGGGATTTTAAAATGAAAGGATCGCTGATCATTCCACTGGATTAATAGGAAGAAGTAGAATAAATAAAAAGGACTGAAATGCTTAAGAATTTGGCCTTGCTTCTTCACCTGTCTTCTACAATGTCATATTTATCAAGGCAGAGGAATGTGGGCTGGGAATCAGGCAATGGTGTCTTGAAGTTGCTTCATCTCGCTTTTCCTGAGACTGTTCATCTCAGTTTATCAACCTGTTCACTTTGTTATTTAAATACTATGAAATAGATACATTAACATTTTAAATAAAAAAATAATATTTCGATATAAAGAAAAATTTTGTTTAGTACCTTGACATTGTTTTTATTAAAGCATAAATAAGGACAATTTTTTACTATTTTGTTTAAATCCTGCCAGTGTAATGAAGTAATGCTTTAAAAACTGTAAAAAATAACTGATCTGAATGTCACAAATTTTCTCTATTTTCACAGAAGTTAAGGCAAACTACAGGAAATATATCTGGCAAGTTGGGTCAATTTCCTCCATCAATAGCCTATCTTCCACCAAAAAGAAAGGTTAGTCTAGATGTCGTAGGAAGAAGGACCATACCTTTGTCTGTAATTCAGCCAATAAATAACTAAATTATACCAACTGTAAAAAGCAGGAGACAAAAGACCCATGTCTGAAATAAATTTTGATACAAAATTGATAATAGCTGTGGGGAATTATCTTCTATTTCTGCTAGCTGTGATGAAGAGACATTTTTTTCAGACTGACACAGAAAAAAAATCTATGTCCTTAGCTATCAAATATCAACTTTCTCTTAATTTATTCTTTTTTTCTCCAACTTACATATTTAACTCACATAAGCAAATTCATGACAATTTTTTATTACTCAAAGATAAGCCTCTATAGTTTTAGTTGTTAATGATTGTTTCCTTAGTTTTAACAGTAATGGAGTTTTGATTCAATATTTGATTCTATATCCCAGCATCCCTCTACCTGCCATTTTTGATCTTTCTTCACATTTATAATAGGTGCTGGAACTTAAGGATCTTTAAGGCTCTGTTCAGCCAAACCAAAGCCATTCTGTGATTCTATGTTTCTGTAACTCCATTTTGCCTACACAGATGGTTTGTCAGACTTATGAAATTACTGTTGACACTAAGATACTCAAAGCTAATAATTGACCAGGAAATTTCAGTATCCAGCTCATCCGAAAACATTATGGATATTTCCAGGACTTCCAACTTGTTCTTGATGCAAAAATGCTTAAAAGAGTTGACTCTGTCTTTATTTTTGATGTTTGGTTTTCCCATAAGTAGAGAAGGAAGTAGGAATATATAAAATTTGAATTTTGATTGAAATGTCTTGTTTTATCTAATAGACAGATAAATCACTTGTCTATCTCACAGTCAGTTTAGTTTCTTTTCTCTGATTCATAGGCTTTCCATAACTGCTCAGGGAATTGCTATTAAGCTGTAATAAGAAGCCCTGCCTAAATTTTTCTTTAAAATATCTCAAGCAAGTCATAATAAATTTTTTTCAATTTGCACTAGAAATCTGTTTTTTTCTTTATATTTGATTGCAGTACCTTTGCCTCATCCAAGCTTTTCTGCCTTCTCAGTGTACTTTACCTGAGGCAATTTTCTAATTTTTCTCATTACAGCTGTTACTTTCACACCAGGATTATTAGTAAAATGCCTTATGCTTCCCCTTGTACTGTATCAAGTATCATCATATCTTTTAACTGGTAATTTGTTCTCTTTGTCTTGTGTCCTCTTCCCCTCAGGAATAATATTTTGCAGAGCCTGAGACTTCCGCATAATTAGATCATACAAAACATCCACTATCCTGTCTCCCACTAAGACAGGAGGACCTTAAGGTTTAAATTACTTCCATACATTCTCACTGCAGCAGATCAATTATATTCCTTTTGTTTGGTCTCATTAAAGTTCAATTTCATCCACATCCCTTACACATTTCATATAGATTCTCTTTATCTGACTTTTTCAAAGCCTAGTCATCTTCTCCCTGATGATAAACATATCTTGATTTAATGGCATCTTCAAGTTCTGTCTGCATTTCCCTTGAACAAAATTCCCAACAAAAAAAGTAACATTATATTCACAGAATCACAGATTAGTCTGAGTTGGAAGGGACCCACAAGGGCCATCAAGTCACTCTCAAGTGATATTGTCAATATATTCCTGAGGAAAATAAGTGGATCACAACCTGTTCTTCTAATGAATGTATCACTAATCAAAATATCTTCTTCAATGACAATGTTTTCTTTTTACCCAAGCTTCTGTAAACTGAGGGCATAGGGTGGGGCTTTTTTGTGTGTATGAAAATGCATATAAATATATTTAAATGATAAGCAAATGTAATATTGCAAAAAACAAATTCCTAAGGTAAAAATTCAACTTTTGTTTGGGAAAAATCACACCACTGCAAACCTTATGTCACCTTTTCAAAAAAGTTTCAGAGTTCTACAGAGGGCCAACCTGAGGCAAAGTAAGCTGAACTGATCTATTTCACCTTGTCAGAAGATACACACTGGTTCCAAGTCCTATTCTCCAAAGGAAATTTACCACTTTTTGTAGTGTGTATGTACCTTAGAAATATATACTTGCAATTTATAAATATATACGTATAATACATATATAACATGCAGAATGATATAAATATCTCTATCTATGTATATCTACATATCTCATATAAGTCATCATGGATACTGTTTCATGGCTATGGAAATGTTTCAACATTCTGCTTCTTTTTCCTCTTAAGATACATTTACTAAAATACAAAGCTGCTGAATGATTAGGTAACATTCTAATTGTAAGAAGTTATATTTTTGAAGTGAGGCATCCATTGAAATTTTTTGTGTCAATGGAAAACAATGAAAAAAGATCACCCTGGAGTGACACAAAGAGTATTCCTAAGATGTAAAATGTTTCATGCAGTATCTTAAACTCATGCTCCACTCAGGGAAATTTACAAATTGAAGGTCAGTATAATACCTAACTAAACTAAAATACCCATAACCAATTATATGATTAACATATTAGTTTAAAATTACAATTAAATTCCATGTAACTTAACTGTAGTGAATCAAATATAGTTCTAAGAGTTACTTTTAAAATCATATCAAATCATAGGTAGAATGACCACCATCTAAAAAAGATGTAAAAACTTTCCCTGTTTCTAGTGCATGTGTGTTCAAGTCTGCCATGTGGTAATAAACAGGATATGGAACTGATTTTAATTTGTCTCAGTGTGATTAGCATTGGGAAATGCCAATAGTTCCCTATGTGTAGACATTTCACTGCTATCCCATTTCTGTTCTAGAGGGTAGAGGTCAGCTTATCTTCAGTATGTCCTTTCAGGTCTCTCTTAGTGTAAAAAAAACCAAAAACATAATCCCCAAAACAAACAGAAGAAAAGCAAGCAAAAATATCTGTGGAAAAGCAAGTTCTTTCCTCACCAGAGCTTTTCCAGGCCATTTCAGTGTTGTTTCCAAGATGCTGCAACCCCTTGCCATGCTTGTCTTCTATACTTCATTTTCCCCTCTGACCTCTCCCCCTTGTTATATTCCTCTAGGCTAAATCAGTCCTTCCTCTTACATTCCCTATGCTCTCTCCACAGCTCTGGTGTATCTAGCTCTGTGGGGATCCACTCATTATTTAAATTTATATATATATATATTATATACATCTTTACATTCATATCAGACTTGTGAAAATCATTCACCACAACATTCAAAGACATGTAATATTAACAGAGTCCTCAGGCAGCATAACTAGTTAATTACAAAAATGGGTTATCATATGTTTAATTTTCTAGCTACCTTCATTTCCATTAAAGCAGTTGAGTTTGCAATCATTTGGCTCCCTGTCTTAGAAGGAGGCAGATCTGGAGATAATGAATAAAAGCAATCCAGAGAGAGATCAAGGAGAATGATCAGAGGAAAGGACTCACCTCTTTTAGTCAGTTTTCCATTTTAGTTGTTTCAATAGTTCAAGAGGGAAGAGATTTTCTGCACGCTCTTTAATTCAGATGTCAGTTCCAATACTTGATGCTTGACTGCTCTGAAACACAATCAAAGTGTAGGAGTTAAAACTACTAGCCTGAAAAAAAGATAGAATTATTAACATGGCAAGGATCTATGTATTCATTAAAATCACAGCAATGTTGGGATGCTTTATAACAGTGCTCCATGGCAAGGTTTTCACATGGTTCGACAATTTCCTTCTTGCAACAAAAAAAAAAGAATATTTTGATTGCATCATACTGTATTTGTGGTGCCATCTAAAGCTTCCTGCTCTCCCTGCACAATATAGGAAGAGTTTGTTGGCTCTTTTACCAAAAGATACAAAGACCAGTTACATGTGATTGCCTCAGTAAATCTCTGCAAGCTCACTTCTCCCCCACTCACTCCCTTCCACAACCTTTTATCATTCTACATAAACACCCTGGAACCCTGCTCCCTGTATGTGGAAAAACAGAGGAGAATGGTGAGAAAATCTGAACCACTCAGCTACAGACATGGTGCTTCCCCCATGAGTATTTGATGGGTAATGGACAAAATTGTAATGGGAAGTCACTACACATTAAAATACATGATCTTTTAAAATTATATAAACTGAAAATACTTATTTATAAGCCATCTTCTCTCTCTTGTCAGGAAAATTATATACATGTTTTTCCCTCTGATTTCTCCAGTACTACTTACTGAGGCTAACAGAAATAAATGGCTTTCCTCCATGTTCTATATTTGTACTCTATGAGTCATTTCACTATTTAAGTTTTGTTTCTCATCACATAAAGGTCTAGCCTATTTTATTCTGTCTTTTTTCATGTGAACAATTTGAAAATACAAGCCAGATTAAGTGTGAATATTTTGTCTTGCAAATGCAGTTAACATCTCAAATAAAACTTTTACTGCAAAGCATATGAAAAGAAAAAAATCACAGCTAAGGATGCTTTGATACTAGCCTTGGACTATACTGAAGATTTATCACTACAATAACTTGTTTGATGTGTTCTTAAGTTATTTTAATCTCTTGATGCTCATTCAAAGAAATACCTTTCCATACCACAGTTAAATATTGGGGATTAGTTGTTAGAAAAAGCAAGTAAAAATTTTCAGAGCAAAAGTAACCTGAAAATATTACAAACCCATGCTTACAAAACTAGAAGATACTAACATGATCAGAATCTGATGTCCCACTTCCCAAAGGCAAAAAACTTCCATAAATTAATTCCTTTGGAAGCGGGATGCACATCTTAGTAAAACATGAAGCTTTGGATTGGAATTCAAGTAACCACTTTCAAGTAACCACTAAGAGGACAGGAATAGCCTCTGTACACAAGAGGTGATTATTCCTGGGAATTTCTTGACCTCTCAAGCAGTCAAACAGATGATGGCTACAGCCTCCTCTTTGCTACTTTCTTATATTTACTGTGAGTCCCATTTCCAAGATAAACTAAATTCTGACATTCCTTCAGAATATGACATTACTGTTAGGATAGAAACACATGAAACACATTCCACTAGTACTCAAATGACAGAACTTAGTGTAGAGCTGTCTTTGAGGGCCTGCCCCTCCCTTGAGGTGTGTAACTATCTTAACTGTATTTCTTATTAATCCTAAAACTAAATTTCCAGTTCTTTCTCAACAGTTGGTCTTTCTTGGTTGGTTGTGCAGGGTTTTTTTTTGTCAGAAGTGGGAGAAAACAATATGCTCAAAGTAAGAAAATGAGATTATAAAACTCTCAGATTGGCAGTGGGATCAAGAGAGAGGTACAGAAATGGCTTTTAAATTATTTCAGAAATGCACAGATTTCCTGTTGACAGGATCTCTTTTCAGGAAGGCTTAAATTTGCCTGTAATATTGACTACATCATAAGCATTTCAGATTTTCTGTGAGAGTATAAAATTGATAGAGTATAGTTAATCGTAACAAGTAAACGGGATTGATTTTTTTTCTTATAACATCTCCTTAGGGAGCTTACAAACATAAATCTCTAAAGGAACAAATCCTCAATTGTCTTTAGGAGGAGCCCTGAGTTGTAAAGATTTCTCTGAACCCATTGAAACTCCCATGCTTGCAGATTTGATTGAGAACCTTGCTGAAGCTGGCTTCAGATGGGTTTCTCTTAGCTGACAGAATTTGCTTGGATAAAAGAAATTTTAACCTGTCAGATGTATTTAGTGATGACAGAGACACTGAAGTCAGGCAAATAAAGGTATCACCTGCATCACACAAGTGTTAAGCACACTGTAAGCCACTGCCTGAACTCTAAAAAAGATAAAATTTGAAAGTAACTTTCTGCAAACATCCAAATATATATGACAGAGTTTTCAGAGATGGCCATGGACTAGTGTGCTTCAGATTCTGTACAAACACATGGCACTGTCCATGTCAACAGCCCAAACTAAATCAACTTTGGCTCCATATTTTAAGATTTCTTTAATTCTCCATCTGTTTTTGCTTTCTTTCTTATTTGTGCATGTCTATGCATGCTAGCCTTCTCTGGCCACTTTCCCTATTTTTTATTTAATCAGAGGGTTACAACCAGAAAAGGTCCACAAAAAAGCAAGATGATGATGGAGCATACAGAATGACTTCTGCATGAGGGACAAATGAGTCCCTCATAACACTATAAAAAAAGAGAAAATTGAATCATGGAAGATCATGACAACAACCACAGGACATTAAATCGAGCTGATTAGAGTCACATCATAAAAAGAAAGAAAGCTGAACAAATAAAAAAAAAGAGGGATGGCCCTTTCTGCAAAGTGCAGTTGGTACGGTGGGACTCCTGCCTCAGTAGGTCATGGAGATAAATCATGCCTTCAAGAGAAGTCAGGAAAAGTGTGGGAAAATTAAATTACCTCAATTTAGGTAACTAGAAATATTTAGAAATATGCAGCTCAGAGAGATCCAAATTTCAAGACATCAGTAGGCTAAGAGAATATGTTTGACATGCTCGTGTATTCCTTCTTTTGATCTCTGATGCATGAAACATGGAATTGGACAAAAATACTTTTAAGCTTGATGGTAATTTTTTTGGTGTGTGTTTTTAGATAGATTTTGTTAAAAAGAAACCTAGAAGAAAGTGTGATAAAGGACAGGAGAAAAGAATAACCCAGAACAGGTGCTAGAGAGGCTGTGGCATCTCCATCCTGGGAGATACTGAACACTCAGTTTAACAAGACCCTCCACAGCTTGATAAGTGCCTACAATTCCTTACTAGGTAAATGATCCTGTGAATCTGTGAGTCTGAGAAACAGACTCTCATCACATCTGTACCATTCCTGTGCAGAACACCAATTCACAGTGTGACCATTATCATTAAACCAAATTTCAATGAGGAAATGAAGAGCAGGTCTTGAAGTGTTTTATTACTTACTAAACCATTTGATTTCTCTTCTACATGATGCTTCTTTACACTCCCAGAGATCTGCTTGTTTGCATAATTTTTAATTAGCAATACATATTGTAAAGGAAATGGATGAAATTTGTACTCGGGGTTTTTTTCACTATTTTTACTTCTTATATCTTATTAAAGTAATTCACAATGAAAGTGGTTGAGTATCCATTTTTATGTACACAATATCAAGATACTGACTTAAATTAACAACACAAATCTGTTCCATTACAAAGGTGTACTTAGAGGGGCTTTATATACACTGCATACAACCTTTCAATGAGGATAAGTACCTGGGGTGACAAATGTCAGATAACCTCTGATGTTCAGAAGGTCATTATCTTTCAGATTATGATTTAGTGCATATTAAGCCATCAGCATCAACAATTTTTTTACTTTTTAAGCACTGAGCAGGAACCCCATATATTCGCTACCCAAATTATAGCAAAATAATAATAATAATTACAGAAATTAGGACTGCCTAGTTACTGCACACAAATGAACTTCTAAAAATTTAATTACAACCACACTAGTGTAGTAGTAATGGGAATAGCGTAAAGCTTAGCAATGAGCAGAAAACTCAGTCTTCTTCCTATAAAGCCAACACTGCAATATCACACACATTTATTGAACCTCATTTGTAAAATTAAGAGTCTCCCTCAGACAATTAAAATTCATGCTGAGTACTCAGCCACAGTAAATTACAAATATAATTAAGTAAATAATAAGAAAGCCCAAGTCCCTACTTAAATGCATTGCCAATTCAGCTAATCCAAGCACAGCAAATATTAATGCAATACTTCAATGTCTACAGCTCAGCTCCTGATCTACAGTAATAATAACACATTAAGGTTTTGTTCATACTCAGAGCAAACACTTTATTTTCCCCAAGACAACTGGAGCACCAGGTTGCCAATAATAAGCTCCTCATATCTTCCATCATCCTGCTCAGGAAGGCAGGCTGAGAAGATGAACACTTTTAGCCTGATGGTATTTGCCACCCAATTATAGAGACACAGTCTTTTGACGATTCTTCACTTTAAACTGAAAATAAGCTAACCTGAAGGATTAAAATCAATATCAATTAAAGGGCTCTGCAAAGTCTGATTTTTAATTCTGCTGCTTCAGGAAGTCACTACACAGTCACTATCTGCATTCCATTGTTTCTGCATGCAAAACACACAAAAAACTTACATCTTGGAAAAACCTTCTGATTTTAGCAGCTGGCTCATCAATGAGAAAAAGTTTAAAGTTCTACATTAGCGATAAGCACTATTCCAGAAATGAAACATGTCTAAAATTATGCTGACAGCACATGTCACTTGCCAACAATGTAGACTAGTGTTGATATGAGCTGCTGTTTACAAGCTCACAGAGAAAGGATTAAATACAATTTAATTAATTCAAACTTAAGTATGTATTTTTACCACTATACAGCAGTGTGTGAATGGCAGACATTTCACTGTCTCACTGAAGTTGTATTATTCTCAGCCCAACCTCATACATATTAATTGCTTTTGAAACTGAGTTAAAAGTCTGCACATGAGATAAAGGAAAAATCCCAAGCATAGGCTTTCCCTCAACATCAATCCACAGGAGGAATAAAATATTCTCTATGAAATGTTCCTGCATCAGCACCAGTGGGAAGTCTGCAGTCTATTCTAGTTGGAGGTAAATGATTTTAATTTGCTCTTCATCATAACTGAAATAATCAGTTATATAAAGCTTTAAAACTTCCAAATCTGTTTTTTAATAAGGAGAAGCTTCCACAGCTCCTCACCTGACTGCCCCACTGTGAGATTTTTCATATAATGTGCATGAAGAATTTGGCTCTAAAGCAGGCAGGAAACTACAAAGAGAGGAAAAAAAAAAAATCTTAAATCCACAATTTTCTGTATCTACCACCACTTCAAAAATGCATTTTAAACAGAAATAGTTAAAAACCTAAATTTAATTTAAAAATTTAGTGTGTTTTGTTGCATTGCTCATGCCATTAAGACAGTTGAAACTGGGCTGACAGTGAATGAGTACCAATTTGATAGCACATTAACAGTTCAGTCAGCAGATCCCTTGCTAGGAGGGAGGGAGGGAGGGAGGGAGGGAGGGAGGGAGGAGGGAGGGAGGGAGGAAGGAAGGAAGGAAGGAAGGAAGGAAGGAAGGAAGGAAGGAAGGAAGGAAGGAAGGAAGGAAGGAAGGAAGGAAGGAAGGAAGGAAGGAAGGAAGGAAGGAAGGAAGGAAGGAAGGAAGGAAGGAAGGAAGGAAGGAAGGAAGGAAGGAAGGAAGGAAGGAAGGAAGGAAGGAAGGAAGGAAGGAAGGAAGGAAGGAAGGAAGGAAGGAAGGAAGGAAGGAAGGAAGGAAGGAAGGAAGGAAGGAAGGAAGGAAGGAAGGAAGGAAGGAAGGAAACTTTAGGCCATGATTATTGTATATAAAATAATTTCAGTGTGAAGCACTGTATAGAGACCTGTGAATTCAATTCCCCTTACCATTTGACATATATATATAGAGAGAAATATTGATTCAAACCACATATATGATGAAAGCCTTTGCATTGCACCTGCACAGTCATGTGAAATGTTACAAACAAATAAACTACAATCTTCTTCTCTCAAATACTCTTATACATCCTTTGAAATTTACGACTAAAATATCTGTATATCATAGAAGTGGTTGCAACACAACATAGGTTTAAAGCCTTGTGTAACTCAAGTAACGTTTCCAGAAATATAGAACAGTCCTTCCCAAATCCCCCTGGTCTCTGTATTTCTCACACAGCCTTTATATTGCATCAATTCCCTTTTGGGAGCATATATAGCAGCAAATATGTCAGTAGTACTTCAAGAATTACTGTGCTTTTAAACCACTCTAAATTTTCATCTCTCTATTCCCCAAAATAGTATGATGGGCAGTAGAAGAAAATAAAGAAATCCCCAAGGTTTATTGTTTCTCCTAGTACACAGTGAAAAGTAGACAACTTCAGAGCACATCTTCCTGAACCTACATGTGAATTTTAAACATGTCCAGCTCATGATTTTATTCTATGAAATACTACTCCTGCAATTATCAAAATTCCCTTTGCTTTGAAATGCTGAAAAACTGCTTCCAGCCTAAATAGCAATCATGAGGCATTTGAGCAGTTTTTGATATTGAACATGTTAAAAAATGGCATCCAGCTGTTGCAGGAAGAAACTTTCAATTACACAGTTGGTTGAAAATGCACCACATAGTAAAGAACTCTACTTATGCAGCACTATTAGGAATCTGCAAACAGGGGGATACTTTGATAACCCAATTTTACCTTTTCATAAAGGTTAAATTTCTATTACCACAAATCAATCTGTGTAACAGATCATCTGTCAAAATATTTAAAAGGACATTTATTTCTCTTTATCATTTCCTGGTGAAAAAATGTCTCTCTCTTTTTCTTCATGTGGTCCAAGTTATTCAGCTCTTCCTTTGGAGCCAAAGCTAAACATCACTCTGTATATATGACAGAGGCTTTCCCTGCAAGTTTCCATGTTTAAAACATCTGGGTAGGTAATGGCTTTCACATACAGTGCACAATTTCTTATGTTCAGCCATCATCCATTCACTGTACTTAAAACTCAAACCTTCAAACCTCCTGAAAAAGGCTCTTGATATGGAAAAAAAAAGCTGTCAACAGAAAATTCATTATCTTTCCATCATGCTATACTGGGTGGTAAAATGAGGAAAGTTTACACCTGCATGAATTGCCACCAAACTAAACTGTCTTTGTTAGTCAAGGCACAGTAGGGATTGTGTCCTGCACAGATAAGCATTCCTTTTGTTGGCAGAGAAATTGCCTTTTTTTAAAATTTTATTTTATTTTTTTTTTTTTAAATCAGTGTAAACCATGTATTTTCTGTCATGCCGCATAGAGTACAAAAGACCTAAGCATGTTCAAACTAACTTGTCAACAAAGCTGATTCAGAAGTGCAACAAAATAACCTTGTATGTCCCAGGCTTAAATTATGGCAAGCATAAATTCCTGATGCATGTCAATGAAGAGTTACATAATACAAAGTTTATCTTTATTATCTATGTAATGTTTTATTATTAAAAAAAAAAATTAAAAAAAAAAAAAGGACAACACTACCAGGTTGACCCTACAAATATTTCTTTTTATTTTGTGCTAATAAGCAGGGCATATCAAGACAATTTTATGGACTCATGAATATGGTACATTAGCCCCAGGAGTTTGCTGCTGGCCTCTTGCTGCTCTCACTGGCTTCCAATATTGCAGCCAGTTGATTTGAACAGGAACATAGGTTGAAGTGAAGGGCTTTTTAAAAAACCCACACAATGCAGCAGATTCATTACATCTAACTACACAAGCACTGGTTTTCAATTATATTTTACTGTGACAAAATTGAAAAAAAAAGTCACTTAGAATTTTTATACATAGCTTTTTCTAATTATAGACTTCCCAGCATACCAGTACGCAAGAAAATGTCAAAGAGAGAACACAACTCCTGTAACTGTGTGCTGTTTTTTTGCTTAATTCATTTATTGACTGCTTGATTAGTTAGTTTGTGCAGTACTGAGGAAATGTAAAACATAATAACTACTAATTAATCATTTATATAACATTCAACCACAGCTGCAAATTGTACAATTATAACAAAAAATATGAACTGCATAATGGTGAAGCCTATGCTGCTGGTGAACTTCCTTCATTGAGGAAAACAAAAGGGGAAGGCAGTCATAGGCAGCAATCAGAGGGCTCTAGCTGCAGAAAGCCTGCTCTAGAGTGAGCAACAGAAGCAAGAGATGAGGTGAATGAGTGATAATACAAGTGCTGCCTATCTGCTTGTATTGAGGAGAACATATGGCAAAAAGAGGCAGAACTGCAAGGAAAAAATGACAGTTGCATTAAATTGCAAATGAGAGGTAGTAATTTCAACATCCACTGTGACAGAATACTTCTGTGTGTTGTTACAAGCTCTGGTGGATGCTGCCTTAGACCAATTAATGAATGGAATAATTTGATGCAATAGCATTAAGTGCAGTAAGGCTGGAAGTGAAAAGGTGCTCCTGATAATGCTTTCTGATGACCTAATGAACCTGCTCTAAGTGGAACTGCAGTTTCTACTGCCAGAACAACTTAAGAGCGGAGTGATAAAGAGAAGACAACATTTATCACTTCTTCCAAGTCCAAAGTCATGCATAAATGCATGAAGCAAATGGAACAGAGTACCTAGTGATGGAAAAAAGAGCAGGAGAAAGCATCTAGTAGTATGAAACATGCAGAAAGGACAGAGAGATTTCCTGCTCTAAAAATAAAACTATTTTGAGTTCTATGAAGATACCCACAATGAATGGGTAGAAGAACTTGCACATCATTTATGCCAAAAGTTAAACACCTGATAGTTAACAAGAAAGTTAGTTAGACTATTATGCAGGTGAAAAGAAAACCCTTCCAAAATGCTTCAGCCATTAATTTCAAAGTTATATAATGAGTAATAATGACAATATAAATGTACAACTAGATATTACAAGGTAAGACTAACTAATGGGACAAAAGATGAAGAATTAACATTCATCATCCTAAGCAAGAATATTAAACTCTTAATATTAACTCTTAAATACTATTATTTCTACATCAAAGGTTTTGCATATGAGAAGAAAAGGAAGTTTTAATGCACTTTTATGAAGAGATGCATTTTCATTTCTTATTTTTTGATGGATTTATCTTCTTCAGCCTACCATGTTTATGCAAAACAGACTGCAGATGTGATTTAATAGCACAACATATAGGGGTTTTGTCACATTTTTTAAAACTATAAATAATGCTGAAAAATCTGATGGATGCATATACTAAGAGATAAAGAAGCCAAAATTATCTTGCTATACAATTTTTAAATTAATCTAATAATGCCCAAAAAGTCCATCATAGTTCATCTGCAATTTTCAATTAATTTGCTCTGGCACATTTTAAGCCCTTTTTATATTTAATTTTTCTGAGTCTTCCTTTTCTTAGTTTAGGAAATTGCCATTGTTTTAATTGTTTATTTTTTATGAAGTTCTCTTTAAGGTCTAGTTCTAAGGCAAACAAGGTGAAACCTTTTTAGGTATTCTGTATTTTTTCTTGTTTACCATAACCATGGCCAAGTATTCAGTAATCAGAGTTTTATGATTCTGGAAGGCATTGAGAGCATTATCTTTCAATGGAGAATCTTAAAATGAGATGAAAATCAGAGTTGTAACTTAGCAGTCATGGAATGTAGGAAAAATTAGTTAATAAGTTTTCACAAGAATAAGTGATTTTTACTGTCTCTAGGCTAGTCAGTCTCATAGAAGTCCCACAAAATTCAGAAAATACCCTCAATGGCTGAATCTTCATGACATAATACAAAAACTTTTATTGTTTAAGCTTGTAATGACATGCTGGGTGCTACATGGTGCATGACTCACATTCCTAATGAAGACTTTGTAACAAAACTGGCATTATCCTAAGTATATCCATAGCATTTTTGACAGAACACTTGGTAAACTTTGCATAATGGAAAATAACAACCTTAGGATGGAAAACATGCTCAGAATATCATCAGGTTGTTTCTTCAGATGGCCCTTGTGTTTTTCCATTTTTTTAGTTAAATAACTATTGTGACAGAGAAATCAATTCTCAATATGAAAAAATGCCTTTAACAAATTTTCTGAACAAGTACAGAGTATTTTCTATTTTAATTTTCTCAACCCATATAAATATACTTCCTAACCTTCAAGAAAAAAATTCTTCTCCTATTTGGAAAAGAGAACTTGAAAAGTGAATACTAACAAGTATTCACTTTTCAAGTTCTTTTTTCATTAATTCTGTGTCTCTAATGTCCTTCTATTTAAAATGCACTAGTATTTATAAAATAAGATATTCAGTGATGGATAATTCAGAGATTTTTTTTTTTAACATAAGCTCTTGAGGAAGTGATTAATAAATGCACTGGGAAAATAAGCAATTAATGACTTTGGCACTGTCTCTATATAATGTTGGCTGAATGTCTGAATGTGTTCACTTTGTTCCTTTGTGGCCTGAACTGTTGCTTGGTAATATTGGCTTCTGTCTGCTGTGTTACAGAAGACATCAGCTCACAGATGCTTTCATTCTAGGTTACTGAACTCAAAATAGCAGAACAATACAGTATCTAAGGTTCTCCAGCACCACTTGTAATACAAACATCAAATGTATAGTTTTTCATGCTTCTGGTAAATACATTTTGTGTTCTGAACTTTCTTGACAAACCATGTCTGTCCAGGTGTTTAGCATCTGTGTGCCAAGCAGAATCCATCACTAAATGGTAGCTTTCACTTAAATATGCTGGCACTCAAAACTTCTCATTATGGCACCTTATAGGCATGGCTTGAGTGGTCAGTGTGTCCATGCATAAATCCCAACCCGAAATTTGCAAAGAAATCTTCACATGTGGGAGGAGATTCATTTAAACTGACATAGACTTCTCCATTGAAGTTCTGCTATTCAAAAAGTTAAAAACAAAATGATGAGTCAAATGTAAAGACTTGAAGAAACAAAAGCTTGTCATGAAAATTCAAATCACTACTCTGAATGTTGAGTTAATTTTATTAATCATTTTTCAATTAGACTTCTGGCCTCAAGCAATCAAACAACTTCAGTCAGTACTTTAAAATGTGTCAGCACTAAAAATGGGTAAGTCTTCCTAAGAAGTAGACACAATAGATGTTATTTAAAAATAATTTTAACAGGGAAACAAAAAAAAACTTTAAGAAAAAAAGCCTTTATTTGGCAGGCAACTACAATGACTACTGCCTTTCTGTCCAAGAAAATATGATTTGATGGGTTTTTAAACAGCTTCCTAGCACTTTTTTCTGGTTTTTGCCTGGTTTTGCATTTGTAACCAGAATGAGTCACAGCTAAAGATTTTTAATGGACTCTTTGTACAAAACATAATATAATGACATCACTGAGCATAATTTGTATTCATTGCAAATTGCTTTTATAAAGAAATTGCTATTACAATTAAAAAAAAAAAAAAACCCTGGTAAAATAGAGATTCATCAAATATCTTCACCATTATTTGCTTTCACCTGATTTTGTTTTAATTTCTATGCTGGTAAAAATTAGCCCTGTTACATGGCTGAATGTTTTGTGGCTTTCTCTAAATGCAGATTTTCAATTCAAGTTTTATGGTACCAGATGAACAATTCAGTCAAACCTCTAAACCAGGTCTGAATCTAACTGCCCTGTATCTACTGCCCTGCTGGTTACAACCTCTGCCAAAACTTTCTAAACAACCACATCAGGACAAGAAAATAGATACCAACATCATATCCTTCTTACTGAACTGAAACAAGAGCCTTCCTACACCTTGCTCAGAATTACTATTGTGCAATACCTTTATGGAGCCCCAGAATCAAAAAGTATGGTGTGTTAAGGCTGGCCAAGCCATTAAAAAAAAAAAAAAATTAAAAAAAAAAAAAAAAAAAACAATACAGTTACTTGTGTTATTTACCACAGCTGATTGCAACAATAACCAAAGTTTCCTTACATCCCCATTATCCCCAGTCGTGCTCCTATGACACCGTTTTTATCTGGGAAAATTATTTCCTCAATAATAATTATCAGAAAGCATGCTTTGTAGCAATTTCCAGTGTATCCTAGTACTGCCTTGGAGCAGACATAGAAACCAGGAAGGTCAAAGGAGATCCAAGTCATAGAACTGCTGCCATAGTAGGAGGGCTGATTTACTTCACTTCCCAGAGGTCCAGCTTAAGATAATGCATGAGGTTGTAATTACTGGCCTACAGCCAATCTACCTCATCTATGCAAGTAGTTACCTTTCTCACCTCTTCCTTTCCTGCCTCTTATTTGCTCACTATCAAAATTAGAATCTCTTTTTCTGTAGTTACATTTCCCCCCAGTACTTTTTTCCATTTTGGAGGCAAAAAATACACAGTTGACAAGTTTCAGCTTGTTGAAAACCACACAGTGCCTCGAGATCCTGAACATTAGAATATAGAAATCCTGGTGAATAAAGAATTTTGTACGTAAAAAATTGAACTGGTATTTTATCTGTTTTGAAACCAATTCACTGATGTGTCATTCCATACAGGGAGATGAACTGAAGTGCCATCATTGACAATTTCATTGGCAATACTTAAGTGAAAGCTATTATTAATCAAAGCCAAAGGGACTGATATACAATACCAAGGAGGATGGTGTTTGTAGAGCTGTTCCCAATGCCATAAGTGGCTCAGCAGCACAACAAGCAAGTGTAGCCTCTTTGCAACAATCTAGACATAGCCAGTCCTACACACTTCTGGGTTGTGTTTCTCTATGATGTAAAAAAAAAGTATCAGAAGAATTTGTGTACGTTTAATTACTGCATACAAGTATACTGAGAAGGTTAAAGCAATCTTCAAAGTAATCATAAGATATGAAAGAAATTATAAATACCCCTATTAAAATATCAATATAATTAAAAAAATTCCTGAAGAACCAAAAAATTAGCATTTTGCCTTTTTTCAACCACACAGTTTAAAACTGTTTCTCTGAAATTTGATTTCATATGTAGAGCCCTCATGGCCTTATATTCTACAGAGCATCTACCCAACCTGTACCTCTTCAGATCACAGGTATTTGGATGCTCCATTTTAACTGTTCTTTTAGTATTTGAAGTTAGCTGCATGCATATACACAAATTCACAATGCCTCTAAATACAGAGTCTGGGTGTAACTATACTGCAATTTTGCCCTGGGAAGGCTGCATAGATGGGGGTCATGATGTGACAGCCCACTGCAATAGGACAGTCCTGTTTATCTCAGTGTCTTTAGCCTCTTCAGATGCAAGTGAAGTTTGCTTTCTATCACCAGCAGAGGGTTCTGCAGTGATGGAGGATTAATAATTCTCCTTCTTTTCCCTTTCCTGAATTGTTTGCATTTTCACAGTCTGCAAATAAATTGCATGGTTTAGTTTGCCAATGACTCACTTTCTATGAGTACCAGGCACGTAAGAGGAGGTCAGAAATCCTAATTGCACTGATTACAGCACAATTACTGATTCATTTCACCTCCCTTTAACTATCCAGAGGGCTGTACAGAACCAGTTGGTGTGTCTATGTATTTGTAAGATACACATTTATTTTTGTCATGTTAGGGAGGTATGTGATGGCTTTGGTGGTGGGGGACTGGATCACAGATTTTAAGGATTCATTTAATGACTGCATTTCTTTTAACAATTCTCTATAGTAGAAATAGTTTGTTGTTTGTGGGGTTTTTTGGGTTTTTTTTTTAATGTATATATATATATATATATATGTACAATGCCTGGAACATTAAGTCTTAGATTATTGGCTGGACTTCCCACATACTGCAGTGACCTCTGCATTAAACAGCAGCATCATAATAGTATCAGGAGTCTTTTTTGATGGCAATGCATTAATGGAACAAAGCCCTGATTCACAGCATAAGTGCATGAGGGGGAAAAAAAAGCCAGCTAAAGCAAGGGGAACACTACTGAAGCAGGAAATGCTTTAATACCAGATGCAGCTGAGCTCCCTCAACAGAGCTCACTTTGACTGCAAGATGAAGGGATGGATAAGAAATGGGATTCAGTCGGGACTGAATTAGATTGGTAGGAAAACTTGTCAGATATTTTGATTCAATTTCTTTTTTTTTTTTGCACAACCAAGGGACTGTCCTTGGAGAGTTAAATGGGTTTTCATATAGATAATGGCATAATGATGTATTTCTGATTAAAATAAAATTCACCCAAAAAATTCAAAGTTGTATCACTACAACAAATTAATACTTCAAAGTCTATTTTGCAGGATTTTTTTTTTTCAGGTTACTGAAAAGAGTAGTTAGACAGTTTTCAGAAAGAGTTTCCCTCTTTGAGTTTTAAAGCTCCATGTAGTGTAATAAATGGCCAGTCTGAACAGAGAAGATGGCATGGAACTTCATAATATTAACTTTACTTGTGGAATAGAAAATAGTTTTCAGGATAGAGGTAAAAAAAATTTACCAACTCTTAGACATCTGGGTACAAAGCCTAGATACCAAACTTTTGAAAAAAATCTATAAATCTATAAATGTATAAATCTATAAAGAAGGATAAGATGTTCAGAGGTACCAAAATGTGATTAAATGTTTATGTTCCACTGGATTTCAAGTGAGATTACTGTTAGAAAGATGGTCTATTTGAACATCTGAAAAAGGTGGTATTTACAACCCCTCCTCCCCAGTTTCTTGGTATTTAAAAAAAAAATAAACCAGATTATATACCTTATTATAGGTTTCTGCTCTGGCAAAATATGCAAATTCTTATTCTTTCAGTAGGAAAAGAGATGGAATCTTTGTTAACCTTCTAACTATTGTTACAGTACACTGATGGTCTGCATAGTTTTATAAAAATGTCATTCAGGTGACCTAAACTGAACCAACATTAACACCCATCTACCAGCCCATTCCTTGCTGTACTTACTCTGTGAGAAATGGAAAACATTACCAGGGAAAAACCAGGAAAGTCTTTTTATTCTGTCCTAGTCTACAGTGCAATATTAGATATTTTAAGTGCTTCATGCTGACTGCCTTTCTTGTTGAGGAATACTACAATCAATAGTTCAAATGCCAGATTCCCAAGTTCCATCTCACTCTATCTTTTCAATTGAAAGTAACTCATTTTGCCTTTTAAAAACACTTACTTATTGACAGAGCAACTCTCTCAAATTGCTATCCAACAGAGGCTGGATGACAAGGTTTCTAGAAGCATACTTAGCCAGAAAGAGTCAAAGTGCATACATATGTGGAACAGTATTGCCCAAAGCTAGGCTGTTCTGAGTTCTTTGCTCTCATATACAAATATTTCCTTGTCAAACACACAAAACCACCTCAATCTGAATCCATTTCATAGAATATTCTCACCCATTGTTTATTTTACCAGTTTATGCACACTCCAGTATGTATGGGTGCAGAGAATGATGCATAATGTCCCTGAGACAGAAAGCTTTGTGCTGTTACTGGCTCTTTTTAGAGATTGCAAGAGTACCAATAATGGGGGATGAACTGGCCATAGGATGATAACTGTCTTAAAAACAGTTCCTCAAAAAAGAGCTTTGGGAGAGAGATGGAAGAAAACAAAGGATGGAACATTAT
Organism: Muscicapa striata striata; assembly: GCA_030060385.1. NCBI lineage: Eukaryota > Metazoa > Chordata > Aves > Passeriformes > Muscicapidae > Muscicapa > Muscicapa striata. The sequence goes on from JAREIS010000324.1 coordinate 100,506, forward strand.
AGAGGAATTCAATCAAGCAATCAAAGAATACACAAGCTCAGGACGTAAGAGCCTTGCTTATACTATTATTTATCAAAGGAAAATAACATCAGTTTAGGGTAAGCTACTCTTTTCAGAACTGCTTAATTGCAAAATTTCTAAAACTTGTGAGAAACATGCTACTGGTTTTGTCTAGATTGCTCCAGACTGCAACACTATGTAGGCATTTTTGAGCTAATTTGAAATAGTTTGTCACAGTACCACAAGGCTCAGCAAGAAGATCTAAGCTCTGAGGTCCATGTTGATAAAATTTATTTATGCTAGTACTTGAGCAGGTGGCCATAAGTTTGCAGTTGGAGAAATTATTATATTGATGTTGAACTAGCTGGATCAGTTGTAGTGGAAAATGCTAGGCCCTTAAAAATTCACATTGATACCATGCTTAGAAGAACCCAGCAGGATAACAGAATATGCCTTGTTTAAGCTCATGGTCAAAAGCATAATTCAGATGTGGGCAGCAGAAGGAGAGATTTTTTTTCCCAAGCTGTGCATTTTTTGGAATAAAAAATGCAGAAGTATGTCCCACATACTTCTGTAAAAATCCTTCCCTGTATAACTATGCACTCTACTCACCAACAACATAAGTAGATGACCAACTCTTAACTCCCTCAGAAACCAAACCACTGACCCATATGCTTTGGAGAAGGAATAAAATTCCTAAGCATTGTTCAAGTGCCAAAACCTGTATTTCCAAGAAGACCTTGCAGAGAAGGGAGCTGTCTGGGGCAAAACTGCTCACTCACATCTCCAGTCCTTACATGCAAGCTCAGAGCACTGAAAAGCAGACCTCTCTCCCTCTTCCTCTCCTTCCACAGCAAAGACACTCATTAGAGGAATGTTATGATAAAGTTTACTTTGAAGTCTTTCTATCCTCACTGTTTTTAACAGATGACTCAAGCACACTGTTCCAGCAGTAGCAATGTGGTAATGAAGTTTTCCACCTGCAGCTTCCCCTCAGTTGCTCACCAGCCCTTTCCTGTTAGACTTGACAACTGAACTGCACCTGTAGCCACTCCCTAATCCTACCCAAACAAATGCAGTTTAGCTTGAACTCTTTTTATTTCTTCATTGTTGACTTTATTTTTGTTCTATTACTTTTAAAGATGCCCTTTTTTTGAGAGAATAAGACTGGGGAGCAGCCAAGCTTCATAACTGTTCATTGATTTGATTTCACTAAGCATCATCCAAACTATGCACTCCTCTGAATGACAAAGAAAAGTTGTTATATCAGAAAAAAAGATTAGCTGCTTGAAAAATAAAATAAGAAGCAATTACAGATAACATGATCTCTCATGTAAGGTCTTCTTTTAGACACAGAATCTCTGAAATAGAAATAGGTGACTTCATTGTCCCTTACAGTAATTTTAAAAGTATTCCTTTTGAAATACTGCACTCTTTCTTATCATTGTATTGAATAGGCATAACATTTTACAAAGGCTGAACAAACTTAAACTTACCACAATAAAAATGAGCAATTTATCCTTTGTGAAGGGGATAATTCACAGTTTCTTAACAATTTTTTAACATTTTGGTTCTCATGCACTTTGGATTGACACCTATGTGCTCAATTTAATTCAAATCACCTTTCGGTGACAAAGTAAATAAAAGCTCTTTCATGCAATCAAGCTGTTAGAGAAAATTTCATATATATTAATGTTTCAAAAGTTATTTTAATATAATTACATTAAAGATGCAATTATGAATCTTAACATTTCATATTCATATTTGCATGTATTGTTCATGTTGAAATAATATATCTGAAAAAAAGTAATGAAAGGGTAAAGATATAAATATATCATGATTTCATAAACAGAGCTTCTGGAGATATTTCATGATAATCATATTCCCCGCACATGATACAATCAGTAAAGTTGCATTTTATCTGACTATATAATTCCTCCTGAATTATATCTCCAGTCAGGAGATGGATGTTAATTTCTAGTAAATTGTCTTCTAGATAAACACAGTTGGTTTAACATCTTATAAAAACTAGTTGTTTTTGCAGCTTGTGGTCCACATCCGAAAGAGTATGAAAAGAGAAGAATTTTCATAAAAGTCCCCTCAAAAGCTGTCAAATTGTCAAATAAAAAAGCAACTACACAATCACCAGTGAAAATATAGTTGCTCTTTAACTCCTTTTTTAAATGAAACAATAAAATGGAATGCTTATTCACACTCATTGACTTCAATATTTCAGGGAAATATGTATTTTTTCCTAAAATGCAAATGGAAGGAGGTCTTACCTTGATACCATCTGAATTCAAAGTTATAAGTAATCTGACAAGACTGCAACTTGCTTAGCCTTAGAAAGAAAGCTAAGTTTCCCACGTATCAACATGGATGCTGAGAATACAGGGCTAAAGACCTCTGCAATAGATTATCACATCTGACACATTTAATCAGTTTTGACACATGGCCTCCTCCCTTTGCCAGTTTTAAAAAGATTGTCCTTGAAGAGGCAAACAAACTCTGGGCTTCTGGAGGAACAAAGATTACTGTAAATCGAGGTGAGGGAGCATATCTTCCCACAGGCCTTTTTTTTCCCATTTTCGTGGAGAAAACAGAGAAAAATTGCCTGTCACAAAGATTGGGTGCTCTGATCTGTCCTATTTTAAAGCTTTATAAATACAGCAATTCAAGGGACTGTTGCTTATAGCAACAAATATAAGATAGTACCGATGGAGAGGGGAAAAACCATTACTGCAAACTGATCATTGTGCTCAGCACATTTACACCTCTGAGAGTATGCTGGGGTTTGATAAAGGAAGAAAATGGCAAACATTAATAATGCAGTAATGAAGGGTAGGCTTGTCAGTGTTCACATATCCTAAGTCACCCTTAGGAGGCCTCCTATAATTTAAACACAGGCACTTATCTCTCAAAAGTGTGTCTCAAGCCTATTTACTGATAAGGCATAATTTTTAAAATGGACAGCAAATAAATTCACTGTCAGCTAATTACCTCGCTGTATTTCCTATTCATTAGAGGTAAACATTTCCAAGCATTAGGTAGTAAATATTTCCAAGGAAAATAAAAAAGTTCTGACTAAAGATCAACCCTTCAGTAAAACCATAGCAGGCTGAACAGCTATGATTGTACCAGCATATGTTTGGCTGACAGAATAATACAATATATAATAATGTATAATCATTAACTAAGAAAACATACATTTTCAGTAACGTGACAGACATATTTCCCTTTGATCTACTGTCATACGTAAGATTTTACTAACTACAAAAATGACCTGACCAAAGTGTACTCATAATTTGTTTGACATCAACAACAATATAAAAGTATCACAGTGCCCCAGTTCTCCACCTAACTGGTAGCTTAAAAATGTCTCCAGCACTGTTGGTACATCTTTCTTCTATGCAGCAATATAGGCACAGTAGTCATCAATCTTTATTCTCCTGCAGCAAAGGCCAACATAGATAGTTGCTACTGATTCCCTCTCCCATCAGAACCACTGGTTATGCAAACTGGGTGCCCACTTTAATGAGCTGTTGGGCTGTTTCTGTGTTGCCTGTCCCCACCAGCCTTGCACGTGCCAAACAACTAGATGACAACTGAGTTTGCTTAAACAGGATCCCTAAGACCCCAGCCAGCACAGGAGATGGAGCACACAAAGGAATACAACGTAGTCCCCCCTCTCTCTCTCCCAGCAGCAGCCTGCTTTGCAAATTGCTTCATTTTTTTGCATAATTGTGGGAGCAGCCATTGTTGACAAGTTTTAACAGTGAAATGGGTGCAATGTGTCATACTGGAAAGCTGGTGACAACACATAGCATGTGAAGGGGCATTGACTGTTATGCTAAAGTTTGTGAAATGCAAATTTTGAACATTTTCAGGAAGGCAGATGACTTCTCTGGAAGCATTACAAACAAGAAAAATGACTGCCTTCACTTTGAAATACTCTGAGACATGGAGGAACAAGGAAGTACAAGGGGCATGGCCTTGGTACTGTGACTGGCATTTGGTGCACGTGACATCAACTGTTACAGGTCCCATGAGAATTACAGGCCTGTAAAAACAGAAGTGTTAGATGTAAAGATAAAATACAAAGCACTGGGAAACAGCCAAGACAGTTTGCAAAAAGAAGTCATGCTTCATTATGCAGCATGTGCTCTTTGAAGGGGTTTATGACCATGTGGATAAAAATTATGCATTCTTCTACTCTGATGAATTTCTACTTTGATTTCCAAAATTACTATGGAAACATTCCTCACAAAATAAAATTAAAGCCACTGAATTTTGGTGCATAAGTTAAGAAGTTAATCTTTACAAGCTCTCTTTGAGTCTGTCCCCAGAGAAAGGCAGGCATGTGCTGCAGGTCAAAAGCACAACCTTGGTATCTGTCAAGCATTCCAGTATCCAGGTCCTCAAATGCAGGATGGTTTGAAGAAGTTCCCCCTCCCAGTTAGGGCATTCCCTCACCTTCAGTGCAACTGCTCTGAAAGACTGACAGGAATGCTCTTCAGTAACACCTTCACAGCACACGGCCATGTCCCCATAACCATCAGGTTTGTAAGGAACTAGCCATGGCCCTGCACTGAGTCCTACTGTCCAAGCTGGACTGGGAAAGCCTACTAGACACTGGTGCATGTGTATCTTTTTCTCATAGTATTTACTTGGTATAGACCCCTCAAAGAAGAAATTTAAAAAAACAAAAACAAACAAACAAAAAAAAAAACCAACAAAAAAAAACCAAAACCAAAAAAAAGAGCTTTCATTTGGAACAGTGAAGGAAGGAAGAAGGAACACAGGTTCAATTGGCTTATTCTAAGTCCTTTTCACAGCATTTTGTTGGCAACTTGAACTTGTGGTTGGAAAAGAGAATTCCTTATGAATTTTCTGTAGAGGATCTTCACCATTTGTTTGCCTCAGCAGGATTCTCTCTTACTGTGCAGCTCAGCAACTTCAAAATAATTGTTTTCTATCCATGCATTTGAAATTCCGGATGGCAGCCTTATTATCCAGATTGCTATTATGACAGTACGCGGATTTTTCAGTATGAAAAGAGTATTTTTTTAATGTTTATATCCAATAATTCAGGAGCCAGCTGCTCCCTAAACAGTATGAAATCATCTTCACCATTTGAAAAAACAAGTAATCCAATACTAATCTTGTGGCTTCATCTCAGAAAATCTTATTCACCTATGAATGGTTACTTGCAGCCTGAGAAAAAGTGCATTTTCTAATCATTCTCTTCCTAGAGGGTTTCCAGCTTTAAAGGTTTTGATGTACACCACATCTGTCTGTGTTTTACATTATGATAAATGTAGTATTGAAAAATCCATTTACCATCCAAAGCTGTTACAGTTCATGTACATTAAAATGTTTTCTGTTGAACTATTTCATCAATAAATTACCGAAACTGTCCTTTTTAGGCTTGAACCACAGGTGAAACAGCTAAATGACCACAGAAAATATATTTTTTTATATTTATTTCTCCCTCTCTATATAAGATGATGTCATTCAGTATGCTCAGGACAGACCATACTATTTCTCTCATTACCTCCCAGTCTATTACAGGATAAAGCCTAGGTAAAACATCTGAACAAATGGCAAAAATTCCCATAATTCTCAAAAGTGACAAATATTAAAGTGAAGTCACATCATAAAAGAGGCTCAAGAGCAGCACTGCACTTGCTGTGAGATTAAATTTGCCTGTCAAGGAAGACAAAAGAATATTAATAGCTTTTGGGTCTGTGCTTAATTAAATACTTCCCAGACGACTTTATGAGGAGCAATAACCTTTTTTCCTGAGAGCAACGACACAACTTTAATACAGAACACCTTATCAAGTTAAGTCTGTTCTATTTTTGTTGCCTTAGACAATAAAACCTACAACAGTAGCGATTCAAATGTAAGCAATTTCCAGACATAAAATACAACTGCAACTATCATTCAAACAAATTACCTTCAAATGTGCCAAGAATCACAAGAATAGTTTTTAGTTTGAAGAACAATCCACTATAAATTCATGTGATGCAGTTAGATTTTAAACACAAAATATTTAAGAATTAAGACAAAGGCCACCAACAACAATCAGGTCACAAAGGTTCATCAGAGAACCCTAGGTCAGTATTGATTTTATTTTTGCTTACCTAACTCTTCTTTATTTCTTGCTGCCATTTAAGAGGAAATAAGGGACAATTTGTTATGATTTTTTAAAAATATTTGGGAGTGATCATAAGAAAGAGTCTACACACTCTCTAAGTTTCAGCTATAAGTGTAGAAAAAAATATGTAAAGGACAAAAAATCCCACATCAAACATAGGACTGAAATTGGAAATAGAAGAAGAAGAGGCAAAAATGATGTTGAGGACAAAAACACCAAACAGCATTGGGGCTGGAAATACGAGTGCAGAAGAGGGAAGATGTAAAGACTTGCTAAAGATCAAAGTTCTCACTTTTAGAATAGCTCTGTTTTCTGCTGGGCTTTTTAGTGGGTCTTGAAATATTTATGATCACATTTTCACAGAGTGCCACTCCATCCTCAGTTATCAACCACTGAGTATCACAGTAGTGACATGCTAGTGCATGGCAAAGGAGTTCACCTGACCTGTCACCACAAAACCTGCCCTAGAACTCTGCAAGATTGCTGCCTACACTACATCAGCTGCACAGCAGACATTTCCAACAGCTCTAGAGAATTTTCAGAAGTCTGAGAAAGAAATACAGGAATATTTTCCCCCCCTTTACTATTAATAGTAGAAACATGACACTGTTTAGGAAAATAATTTTGGCAGCTGCACTACCATACTGAAACCTGTAATATTAGGTACCTTAAATTTAATTGCTTGCTTTTACCTAGCTTCCTTCTTAATTTCTTTCTTCTCCTAACAAAATTAATCTTTCAAACTGAGTGACTCAGCTGCTTCACTGAAAAGAACTGTGTCCCTGCCACACGTCTTGTCCTGTAAAAATAAACTATGATAAGTGTTTCTATTTAATACAAAGCTTCTTGAAAGAGGAGGTTTTTATTGGACTGTCTAACTCTCATTTAAGAAGAAACAATGTTTCTTATGAAGTCCCCTCTTTCCATCCCCAGAATTCCTGACTTTCAAGTTACATTGAGAATTTCCCTGTGGTTGCTAACAAGGTTGATCACAAGCCAGGCCCTCATTCTCTGCACTCAGGAATACAGATTAGTTCAGTCTGACTATGCAGGCAAGCACTGCTCAAGACTTTAACTTAATCTCCTGTGACATGAATAAAGAAACACACTAAATTAGCTGTGTGGAATGATTCAATCACTACAGTCCAGTGATCAAATGCCAGCACAGAACTGCCATAGAAGCTCAGGCCAGTAATGAAACTTTTCTGTTTTACTGAATCAGTTAGTCTGGGCTTCAGGTCATTCTTTTTAGCACTGTTCAGAAGCACAAACTGAGCCCACCTGGAGAAAGAAGAAAAGACACTACTTCTGTTTGCTGCCTTTTAAATCAAACTAAATGCTTTTACAACAGGTACTAAGAGTTCACTTTTTCAACATGACCCAAGCTCCATCAGAAATGGGATCATTTGCCTTTAATCTGCTGGGGTAGCTGCTTGCAAAGCTGCTTTTTAATTTCACATTGCCACAGAACAAACAGAGCAAGCTGCTGCTGAATGTTAGCACAGAGTGTAAGTACTTGAAAGTGCTTCTAGAGAAAGAAATTAGGATGCTAAAATAAGCATCATTTAATTCCAAATGCTAAAGTTTTGCATCAGGATGTCATACTATAGAAATGAACAACCAACATTTCCAAAACAAAGAAAGCATATCTGCTAAAATGTTGATAATCTAGCCTAGAATCTCTTCATAAAACATGTGTGAGTGAAGCAACCCAAAAGCTTTAATTTGTTTTTAAAATCATAGCCAACTTTATATTTACAATCACCATGGAGATGTAGCCTAAAGGATGTAATTCCGTTTCACTTAGCAGTATCTGGGAGACGAATTGCCTATTTCACCTTCTCCAAATTATCATAAATGTGTTCACAAGTTCTTCAATGCATTATTTCAAGTTGATATGTTCCCTCAGTAAATACATTTCTCACTTACAGAATTACTTCTGAACATTAAATAAGTAAAAGAAGGCTTTTCTCATTTAGGAACATCAGCTATCAGGACAAATTACGATGAGCTAAATGGTCATGATGTGGAAAGAAAATTTGAATGCCATCCTTATGGATATATCTGTGACTTTTTACAGAAGGTGAAGTAACTGGGAAAACTGCATGCTTTACTATACCAGAATTTTAAATTATTCAGTACACCTCTTTCACCATTAGAAAGGCCAGCATTTTAGTGCCGCTGAGCTAAACCTCAAATATGTAATGAAACTCAGTTTAATTTGAAGCAGGAAAGATGATATTATATACCAAAACATGGAAGTCTGGGTGAAACTCTGAAAGTCTTTAAATGATACTGTGTTATTATTCGTGCAATGGCACATGAATCTGACCAGGACTAGACTGGTTCAAGGAGTGCAGGCTAAAGGCAAATTTGTATCATCAAATTGCAGCTTCTGTTGCAAATGGGGATGACAGTTCCTATTTACTTTACTACTGATTGAGAGCTCTTTACAGTAGCAATACTCATGAACTCTGCTAAATTTAATTTCTATTTCCTTTTGACAACAGGCAGGAAAGAATCCTGTCAGTCAGCTTTTAATATCCATTACTTTCCACATTGCAGAAAGCCATTCCAGATTTTAATTTATTTTCCAAGGCTATTTCAGGAAACTCTCAAGATGGAATAACAAGCTGAATAAACAGCAATGAATTGCATATGAGGGCTGAGTATGGTAAAAAAAAAGAGAATTGGTGCCAACCAAGGCATCAGTCTTGGCCATTTGTTTTTTGGGGAGTGACTTAGAGAGGAGGTTAAGAAGCAAACTCAAACTTTAGCATGACCAAATCCAAAATTTGCCTCACCATGAGTGGTAGCTTCCATCTGGCCAGTCACCCTCTAAGAGGGTTCCTTCCTATGGAAAGCAGGATGTGGAAAAACAGGGCAGGAGGGAAGATGCATTCTTGGTCTTACCCAGTAGGATTCTGGGACCCAGCTGGAATGTCTTCACATAATGGGAAAGGACAGAGCATTTCTACTAAGAGTTATAGGTTCACACCTTCAAGACATTCAGCTACCTTAAATGTGCAAAGTTTCAGTACCTGACCCTCAGTACGAATGGCTTTTGCTCATCTTTTCCTTGGGCAATAGAACATTACTGAACAAAAGACTTGGCATGGTAGACAGGAAATACAATCTCAGCTTGCCAGAAACAAGGTTCTCCAACATCGTTACAACTTCCTTATTGAACCTTAATGCTATATTCACTGTAAGTCTTTGATATCTTTATTACTTACAGCAGTACATGGCATAAATCTGGACAGCTTTGTAATAGAAATACCACTCTGACAAGCAGTTTCTGTTCTCATATCACTGTTGTAGTGCTAGAGGAGCTAGCAAAATATATGATCAAAATAGCTGCATACTGTGCTTTGATTAACACATGAAAAAGCATTCACCAGACAAAATTCAGGGCATCTATGAGGCATTTCTACAACTCTATCTTGATTTATAACAATTGAGGTTTTGACCTAAAATATTTGAGAGGTATATGTGACAAAGGGTGGGGTTTTTCTGTGTAAAAGTTGTTACACTGTAATCAACACATGCTCAAGAGTGCAATATTCTTAATTCAGACGTTCTATGTAACCTGCAGATGTAAGATAAAATGAGAGATCTTTAGAATACAAGACTGCCAGCTAGAAAACCTTGTTAGTTCAAGATCTCTCTGGGCTTCTCTCCAGTGTAAGTTTTTAAGCATAACCTGAGTCATAAACCTAAACTCTACTTGCTCTCTTAATCACTGTATGCCTCTCATGAAGAGTTAGATAACTGCAGCCTAGCAATGCCCAGTATTACTCCTTGTCTATCTCTGAACTATTACTGAGCATACTTACAAAAAAAAAAAAACAAAACAACAAAACAAAACATACTTAAAACATTTGCCAATGAGAAAAAGAGAGCAACTTATTTTCTTGGAAGATACTTAACTCTGTCCTAGCAATACCAGCACAGAAATTTAGGATTATATCACAAATAAAATTTGAAAATATTTATTATAAAAAACAAAACTATGCAAGCTTAATGGCTTTTAAAAGAGAAAATGTATTTAGTTGTTAAACTAGAATAATGGAATTGACACAATTTGGGTTAATAGACTATTTTTGTGAAGGTCTTCTTTAATATGACTATGCAAATGCTTCTCATCTATCTGTTCTAATTTTGTCCTCTATAAAAAGGGATGACAACTACAGTTTGAAAAGCAGAAGTATTGAGCTATCATTCTTATAAGATGAAAAGCAACACAGCCTTAAGATAAGACATTCTTTACAGGATGTCCTTAACCACTTTCTTTCTTTTGAACAGGGATGTGTGTGTGCTTTCCTGAACTATAACCTTGAGACTTTTATGAGAAGAGACATTACTGTGTGCACATTTTTTTTTTTTTTAAATAAAATATCATGTTTATATCCCTAGATCTTATAAGGGCAAAGAAACTACCAGTTTTTAATCAGAAATATATTTATATAAAAATTAAAAAATCTTAACAGCTCAGACTTGTACTTTGGGTTGCACAGTACAAATTGACATGGCACATATTGAGAAGTAAATACAGCCACAGGTGAGGAGGTCAGACTGCTCATTTGGGTGATGTGAGTTAACTTCATACCTACTTCATAATAACAACAGCAACATAGAATGATAGAATAGTTTGGGTTGGAAGGATTCTCTAAAGGTGACCTAGTCCAACTCCCCTGCAGTGAGCAGAGACATGAATTAGATCAGATTGCCCAGAACCCCACCCAACTTGACCCTGAATATTTTCAGGGATGGAACATCTATCATCTATTCCCTGGGCAACTTCTTCCAGTGTTTCACCACTGTCACTGTTAAAATCTACTTCCTGATATTTAGTCTACATCTACCCTCTTCTAGGTTAAAATTGTTATCCCTTGTCCTGTTTCTACAGGCACTACTAAAAAGGAGTAGCCTTCATTTTTCTTATAGTGCTCTTTTAGGTAGTGAAATGGTGCTGTAAGGTCTTCCTGAAGCCTTTTCTTCTCCAGGCTGAGCAGCCCCAGCTCTCTCAGCCTGTCCTTATAGGAGAGGTGCTCCCACCCTTTGCCCTTCTCTGGGTCCCTCTTCTGGACTTCCTCCAGCATGTCCACATCCTTCTTATGCTGGGGATCCCAGAGCTGGACATAGTATTCCAGATGGGGTCTCACAAGAGTGAAGGCAGGATCACCTCCCTTGACCTGCTGGTCACACTTCTGATGCAGCCCAGGACACAAATGGCTTTCTGGGCTCCAAGTGCTCCTTGCCAGCTCATGCCCATTACAGTTCCCAGCACCCCCACGTCCCTCTTGGCAGGGCAGCTCTCCACCTCCTCATGCCCCAGCCTGTGTTGAACCTGGGCATTGCACTGATCCAGGTGCAGCACCTTGCACTTGGCCTTGCTGAACCTCATGAGGTTCACCTGGGCTCACTTCATGAACCTGTCCATGTCCCCCAGGATGGCATCCCATCCCCTGGGTGGGTCACCCATCCACTCAGCTCGGTGCTTTCTGACATAGGAATGTCTGTAGAAATAACAGTGATTACAAATAATACCTGCTAGCAACACAGCAGTTTTCTTATAATTTTGCAGCATATTTATGTTATTATGTAAGTTAGCTCTCACAGATGTTTTCACTGAAAAGTACATTTACTGCAGAGTTTTATTTCTTCCTTATACTCCACATTGTCAAATTTCATGTACCTGAAGAAAGATGCCACCCAATTCTATTCCTACTTTTAATTTTGTGATAGTGGTCAGAGCTCTGGGTTGCAGACTGCAGCACTAATATAGCTGTTGTATCCACTGAAAGAAGGTCTCAGTTTTAGTATATGAGGGTCAAGACCTAATCTTGAACCCCCTCAAATACATGAACCATCCTGTTGTCTTATTTCTTATTTCCTTCTTATTTCAAAAATGAGAAGGAAAGGCAAATGACTTAGCTCTGATCAGATATTGGAAGAAGTGAATTCCTGGCTTAGCCTATCAAGCAGATTGTCTAACTCTTTTTTTATTATTTCTTTTTAATTTTTTATTTCTTTAAATTTTTTTTGGGGGGTAAAATTCAGTATTGTTTTCCTCACTTCTCTCCCATATTAACATCCAGAGTAAACTTCCATGAACTTCCACACTGGTCATATCACAGGTTCACACAGTTCCCTTAGACTCCTAATTACAGTGACTAGATGCTATTTGATAAAATTTACTTTTGTGTTGCATCACTGCAATCACATATTTTATTTTCACTTTTGGAAAGGAATTTTATATGACTTAGATAATTTCAGTTGCCTGTGCTCCTCGCCCTCTCTCTTCTTGAGACTATAGGGCTAAATTTGCCAAATGTTTCTGCTGGAAGAGCCTAGCTCAGGACTCGATGCTGCAGTCTGTCAGGTGAGAGAAACATTGAAAAATTCATTGAGATACTTAAAAATGTGGCAGAATTACTGAAATCCTCTAATGGCATGTGACAATTATAATTCATAGTGTTACCAATTTTTGCAAGTATATTTAGTGATTATGTTCAAATAACAGCATTTAGACTTCAGAGAAGTCTTCCATTAGCTTAAAGCTATGCCCAAAGCAGATCTCATTTTTCATGGAAATACATTTGCTGCTTGGTTACACAGTGTGAGAAGTAGGGAAAATGCCACTTCACCTGTGGCCATGAGAATAGGTGGAGAACAAAAACGAAAATAAATACTGTGATAACACTTTAGGGCATCTCAATGCCTTCAAAACATTTCATTCATTTCAGCAATCCTTTTGCTCTACTCCATATAAACCATACACAAATCTACTAAAACTCCATAGAAATCTATTCTATGAATGACTTGAAAGAATAAATCCCTTTCCTCTATGCATGGCATAGAACAAAGAATCAAGAGCTGGAGAGCTGGTAAGCAATTTAATGCAAAATATGATAAAATCCAATCTCTGTAGTTGTACTCAATCTCCATTTCACATAGCAGTGTGCTTGCAACTACCACCAAGGGCAGTCAATGGAAGACTTTATTTTAAAGAAAATTATGGTAGGATGCAGGAACTTTGAAAGACTTTCTTTTTTATATGTTTGAAATCTCTTACTCCTTGTCTCTTACACCAATGTATGTGAAACATTTACATACAATGATGAATGTTCTTCACTTGACATAGAGAAGGGTACAGGAAGATAGTGGGGAGGGGAGTATGGACACAGGCAGAGAGGAGGTAAGATGGAGAACAGAAACATGAAAAAAGCCAGGAGTGGAAGCCAGGGTGGGCTCAAAGGTTTGGAGAAGAACAAGGATCTAATAGAAAGTAGAAGCAAGTAATAGAGATACTGAATTGAAGAGAGATATGAAAAATTGCTGACTGGGCAATAGGAACAAGCATAGCCTACAGGTTCAGGAAAATAGTTCTTCCTTTCTGTTTGGCACTTGTAAACCTACTCTGTGAGAACTGAGTGTGCCTCTGGGCTTCCCAGAAAGACATTAATATACCAGGTCAAGTCCAGCAGAGGGCTACCACAATGACTAGAGGTCTGGAGTAGATGACATACCAGCAGTCTCTGAAGGAACTAGTTTCCTTAGTATCAGGAAGAGAAGGCTGTGGGTGGACAGATATTACAAGAGTATTCAACTAATCAGAGGGAAGGTGTAGAGGAGACAGAGTCTCCTCAGTGGTGCTCAATGTAAGGTTGTAAGGCAACAGTTGCAGATAAGCTGTGACAAAGGATATTCCAATTAAATTTCAGGGAAAAAATATAAATCATGGACATTAGTGGCCAAATTCTGGATCAGGTTTGCCTAGAAAGGCTGTAGAATCTCTGTTCTTGCTTGGAGACTCTTAAAACCTGCCTGTACAAAGGCCTGATCTACCTATTCAAGATTGGAAATTGCCTCTATCTTTGTAGATGGCCAAAGGTCCTTTCCTACCTAACTTGTTCTTTGACTCTGTGAATCTGAAATGAGGATTACACCCTGAGGACACAGAATGAGAAGATTTCAGATGACTGGCTAGTCATAAGACCATACTCTACAGAGGATAAAAATGAAGAAGGTTTTGCAGAATCTCAAGACTCCTTCCACCAACTATCGGCAAAGGTTCAGGACTAAAGATGTGTCTCATCCCCCCTCTAGTGGTTAGTACACATAGGACCAGCCACTGCTAAAACTACTTTGTAAACTCTAGTAGCAAGTACTTCAGGAGTGAAAGATATTTAATGCACATCTGGTTATCAATACATTCTGACACCATGAAATAAGTGGTGTTTGTTTCCAATTTTTTTTTAAAGTTAGCAAAAGACATATGACATATATATCCCTAGCACTTAATATCCCTGTTCCTAATGTCACCTTAAATGTGTTTTCTCCTGATTTTGAACTAATTTTTTCTTCTATTTTCAAACAATTTTTGCAATTTCTGCATTTATGCATATATGTAAAGATGTAGATATAGAGGATTATGTCTCTATGAATGTATCTAATTTTTGTGGTTGCATATATATTTACGTACCTATTTCCTTAGTGGATTAAGTTGATAAAGCATTTCCAAGACCCATTTATTCAGAAAGTCAATTGGTATTCGTGCATTATCAATTATGTAAAAGAAGTCAACGAATTCAGATTACAGAAAAACACATCATGCCTCCATTTCTAGGGATTAAAAAAGATACATACATAAAGCATTAAAAGAAGTTTAAATGTTTTGGTCAAGAATTTTAAGAAATGTGTTACTATCTACTGCATCTTACAGAAAATAATAAAGTCAACATTAAACTTAGCTTTTAAGTGGGAATACTATAAAAGTGTTTATTTACAGAGCTGCTGTTCATCATTCACATATGTGGGATATTGAGGGCACACAGAAATATACGGATACAAATTTTTTGAATATGATTCTTACAACAAACATAAGTAAAGAAGAAAAAAAATGAAATGTTTAGAACATCCCTTGGGGAAAAAAAAAGAAAAAAGAAAAGTTTAACTACTGAGCAAAATGAATTTCCATATGGATGAGAAAGCCAGAGAAAGATTTTGAAATATTTTGATAATAGTAAATGAAACTAAGTCATTCAAGTCCATAGAGAATTAAATTGCATGAAGAAAACATGCAAGAAGTGATAATTTTTATTACAGTTCCAGCAATGGTAAAAGACAGTTAACATTCTCAGGCTGCTTAGCCTCCTGTGCACCTGACCAGCAGCAATAAGACAAAAGCTTCCTTGCAACATAGCAAATATCAGTTCCTTGATCATTAATCTAGACAGGCCTTCATGTAGATCTCTTGGACAGGCAAGTGGTATCAGTTTTCTAAACATCCAGCCTTGCATATTCACAACTGGGAAGCTTAAATTTAGGTGCCAGTAGATCAAATGGGTTCTACAGGCAATGTTTTAAGAATTCCAAGACCTAAAAATTTCAACAGGTCAAAGCACCTGTCTAAAGCAAATGTGCCAACCATGAGCAAGTGGGGCCATGAACATTTCACCTGGTAGCAGAGACAATCCTGTTACAACCAAGGGGACAGAAATCACTTGCTTCCACAGCAGGGAGTGAAAGAGCACCTTTGACCACTTGCCAGTGCTGGTAGCCCTACTCTCCTACCTCCAACCCCTGCTATTAATAGCTTGCAGTACTAAAAAAAATGTACTAGGCATTTCAGAGAAAACTAAAAACTGCAGACAGTGTTACAACTCTTACAACAGAGAATGACATTTAACAAAAGGGTGGGAAAAGTCTGCAGGTGGATACAATATACAAGAGTAGACTTATGGGGCAATATCTTTATGAAGCTACTTTTGAAACTGCATCTGTTAATCAATTGTTTTAAATGCATCTGGGTTACTTCCTCTCCAGCAACAACAACATATGCAACTCTTGGTCAAACAGTGAAGCCCATGTACATATTCTACAATTCAGTCTTGCATACCTGAAAGAAATGTGGAAATACAGCTTGTATTGGTATCAGAAACCTTGGAGGCTGGTATTCAGACTAAGCTTCACTTAGTAGAAAATGGAGAGAAACAGCAACTTCTGTATCCTGCAAACTGTGAAAGTATCTTAAATGGGAAGAAACATACCATGCTTTGTGATTGTCTTTTTCTCACCAATGCCTACAGGGACACCCTAAGCAACTAGCTTTGACTAAATTCTTAGCTCAAGTAAAATAAAATTTTACCTAATTTTATTTTCAGTTTTCTGATTTAGATAAAACTGCCAGTGGATACTGCTGGGAACCAGGGAAAAAGAAGCCTTAAGGCCCTGCCTTTCTCAGGCCTTTACAAGGTGAACAAATTATAGCAATGATCATGCACCTGCAGGGTGCATGAAGGACATGATGTTTTGTAAAAGTTTGTTTTGAGACAGGTGTTGCCTTCTTGGACCAATGAGTCTTTTCTACTTTGTTTTGCATGAACTACCCTTTATATATGTATAGTGTTTCTTTAAATAAAGCTCTCTTCTCTCTTGCTTCTCCATTACATGAGGAACTGTGTTGCATTATCCTTTTCGCCTCTCTTATAGCCTTAAAATGCAACATCCAACTACTGGATTAATCAAGATATAACTAGTTTAGCATCAGCTATAAAAAGGACAAATAAAAGTCCATGCTAGGAGGTAAGTCTGTTCAGAAATATGTGAAAATGAAAAGTATATTAATCAAACCTATTTTAACAGCCATAGCAGCATGCCATAACTCCAGTTACAAAAACTGTCAGAAATTTAATAATGTCATTTCAATGCTGGTGAATTCCAATGAAAAGGACACCTTTTTCTTATTCCTGCAGACTCTGGAAAAAGAGTTGGAATAGACAAAGAGAGGAACGAAAAAATCTGGAAAATAATTAATAATTTGAGCAGAACAAAACATGTTTGCTAAACAATATGGTACCCTGAATACCAGAAAATACCTCTGAAGATGTAATTCTCAAAAATAATTTTAAAGATCTGCTGAAAAAAAGAAACAGGGCATCCTCAAAGCAAAAACTTTCCTTCCTTAAAAAAAAAGATTATGTAACAGGGCACAAAGTGTATGTCCCACAGAGAAGCACTTCCTTAAAGACTTTTTTCTTGCATTTTTCTTCTAAAATGGCACAGTTTTCCTAAAGTTTTACAGTATCAGGATACAAAATGATTCAGATAGCAATTGACTGAGTCACAGATTGTTAAGTATTTGAGGTTATAAAAATGGTTCATTTCCATAAAGTATGATGGTTGATTTAAATACCATAATCTTAAGTTCTGAATTACTGTTCCATTATCAATGATTTATTGAAAACCAACAACTTTTACTATTCCATGAACTGATCTTTGTCATTTGTATTACACAGTTCAGGATCTGCTTGGATATACCTGAGGTAATAAATTTGTCATGCCAACCCTTTGCAGATGGAACTTTACCAGCTTTCACTGATTCAGCTAATTAGTGCACTAGATAGTATTTATTAAGCCTTTCAGCAAAATGAGCTTGCCTGATCAAATGGTAGAAAATGAAAAACTGCCTGTGTAGTAAGTCACTACATTACTTTTCTCCAAAGTACTGATTTAGGAAAAACAAGTGCAAAAGCAAATCTACCAGTGGATTCAATTAATCAATATGGAAGGTTACATGTCCTCCCAGATGACTTAATACTGAGCTTTGTCATTTTACTGATCTGCTGTGGGATTAAAAAAATTCTGTGTAACTATCAGCATAATAATAACCTATAAATATGGTGAACTAAAATACGACATTATTTGTAGTAAAAATACCTGAAAGGAAAAACCAAAGGGCTCAAAATGGAAAGGATAAATCTTTCAAGCATAACTTTAAGAACAGAAATACTGAAAAAATATCTTTTCGAACAGTGAAATTTAAGGTAATGATAAGAAAAAAAACCAGGGGACTGGATTTCATTTCATGCTACTCCATATCAATAATTCTCTGAATTTCCCCTGTGGAAAAATGATACCACTCTAATGAAATGATTCATAGCTCTAAACCATTTTCCTTAGTGAACACAGTGTACATTAGCAGGACTTCTAGAAGAGAATGTTTCTCTCAAAGATTTATTATTGTTAGATTATGGTAAGATGATCTGGATGGCTCAGTGTATGAAATCTTGTCATCCTGGCAGAAGCACTTTGCTCATCCAAGAGGCAGCCACACATTTGGAAGCAGGCAACAGAGCTCGAATTCTGAAGCTACAGGGATTGAACAGAGTCTGAACAAGCTCATATTGACTTGGCAATAAGGAGAAAAGCAGCAGCAAGTGTGAACTATTAACCCCACACCAAGCAATATATGTTGGCATGAGCAGTGGAAGAGGTCTTATCTATTAATCTTATCTATTTAATTGAAGGAGGCACTGCAATAGGAACAGCAAGAAAAGGATGTGATCAGGTAGGTAAAGGAAGGAATAAAATAATGCACTCTGACATTTTTAGTGTGGCTGTTAAATGTTTACTTACAAGAAGGAAAAACCCGTTTCCTATGACCGGTATCAGTATACCAGAAAATAACAAAAGTAAAGCACACTTGCTGAACAAATTTCACCTGTGGTATTAAGTACACTAACTTAAAAATATGGTTTCTGAAGACCAAATTTTCAAACCACCCCATGAAAATATTTTCTATCTAAGTTCTGAAACAGAAGGATTGAAAAATAACAGCATAAGCTATAGCTTAAATTGTATCTGTCAAAATTGAAAAGGTAGTGTAATTGATATGAAGAATCACATAAACTGAACCAACTGGTTCAGTTTAGGTTTTATTAGTTAAAAAAAAATCCCAACCAAGCTATCAGAAAACATAGTGGGTGATAAATGTTGTGACATGACCCATGGGACAATGCAGATGGCCCAATGGCTCCAGCAGTGAGCCCACCCCCAATCACTGGGTGACACTGAAAGGAAATCCAGTCACTGGCCGGATTTGGACTGGCCAATGCAGTTCACAGACACCTGCTTCTACTCTCCCCAGCTGTTGTCTGCCTCACGTTTTTCTCACAAAAGACTCCATATACAAAGCAGAATTCTCGAGGCAGGCTCCCACCTGACTGTAGGCACACTCACGTGGGGTACCATGAGGAAGGGAGTAGTGCAGTGCCGGAGCTCAGCCTGCACAGAGCGCCTTTCTACCAGAGCTCTTCTGGCAGCCAGGTCACAGCACTAACAGCACAGCTTCCCTCCATCCTGGGAGCCTGCATGGCTGAGCACAGACCCAGCCTGAGCACCTTGGCCAGCACACAAGAGATCAGAGACAGAGACTAGCTATGACTGCAGAGAGGCTAAATATATCAGAAGCAGAGCTGCAGCTGCAGCCCTAGGTTCATCTTCCAAGCTTCCAGGATCTTGCAGATAAGGGATGCTGAGGTGAAGGAGTGTGCAAGGACATGTACAGGTTGTAAGAGAAGTGCTTAGAGGCGGAGGCAGTTCTGGAGCATTTGCAGCCTGGTATGAGTACAGTTTGTACATTAGGGATGAGAAGCAGGGCAAGAAACACAGAGTTGGAGCAGCCGGAAGGTGGGAGGACATGAATTTAGTTGAAGAAGCAGAAATATGGAATGAGGGAGGGGGGACTTAGCGCAGGAATAGCGGAAGATCCTATTTTGGATAGCTAAAGGGAATCCATCAGGAAGCTATGGCTCTCAAACACTTTGCAGCAAGACTCAAGACCCAGAAAGTTTAGCAGTTCTGTACTTTCTACAATAAAATTATTCTTTTCTCTCAATGTCACTTGCACCTGCATTAAACTGTTCTCCCCCTGCCCCAACCTGCTTTGCATCCCACACCTCCTCCCAACCTCACTTAGAAAAACTTTTCTATACAAACTAGGGAACACACTCCCCAGGGGCTTTCATATGATATCTTTCTGCACTATCAAATAAAATGCAAAATGAAGTGCACAAATTCAAACTGTGAAAGTGGGCTGGTGAAGAAATTGGGCTCCACAGTTGTCCTTGTCCCCAGGACCCCATGTGCTCATCACTATCCTGGCAGGTGGCAGGAGAGCACCACACTAAAGGAAAACCATAAACCTTGTGACTTCATTCTGTGCCATGCACATGCATCACATGGGCCCCAAATCTACAGTCTTATCATACAACTTAATTAATTTCAATGGGATTTAAGTGAATTTTGTTCATTAGTCTGTCCTCTGTGCTTCAGGAACTACCCAGGTATGCCATGTGGTAGCAATAGTCCCAAATGACAATGTGTTTAAAAAACTAGTGCTATCTCAATTATTGCTATTAAAGTCAGTAACACCACAGTGGTAGCCTTCCAGTACAGTTAAGAGAAACACAGGCAAAACCCAGTGCTCAAACTTACTTTCTATGTGAGAGAAGCAATGATTAAAACCCTTTTGAAGATCACCATCAAAGCCTATTTTGCTATTGATTTATACTGAATGTTAATAATTAAACAGCTGACATATTTCTCAGCTTCCTCTCATTGAGACCCTGTAAAAGGTAATCTATTTATATTCCACTCAAGATCTCTAGTGGTTCTTTACTACCTCAGTATCCAGTAAATACTCACTAAGCTTATTATGGAGCAGGACTAATATTTCACTTGAATTCATAGGAAAATGGCTTCTTTAGCTCCCAACAATAGCTGTTGCTGAGTCTGTGAAGTGGGAAGAATCTGCGTAACATGCAAAGAAGCTACCCAATCCCTTTAACAACTCCTTTAAAAAGAGATTGGACCCAATTCACGAAAAAAATGTGTATGTTCAGTGGGTGGTAACTTTGATGCAGCTCTTTTATGTATGTGAGGGTTAGCCAGAGTGTCTGAATAAAGAAGGAAGCCAATCTGCTTTTATTCAGGCATAGAACCATGTAGGCTGAATGTGAAAAATAGAAATGATGTATTAAATGCAATTCTGAGGAGAGACTAATTTTCTTGTTAGTACAAATTATGGGAATAGGAACCCAGCTGAAATGTGTAGCACAATGGTATGTTCCAGTGATGTCTGTAAATGTGGGTCTCAGAAAAAAGTTGCTTTTCCCATAGCCAAGGATTATGGGGATACTCTTGTTTCTGCTACCATCAGGGAAGAGTGTGAACAACTGTGAGAGAAATTACTGATTCCTAGTGATGATCCAGTCCCTCTCACACTCCCTTCTCACAGTGGCCCAATGTGTGTAACAAGACTGCCCTTTCAAGAGTCGGCAATAATCATGACATTAAAACCAAACCACATTAGATATCAAAGTTACATTTTTCCTTCAGCCTATACGTGCTTGTTTATCTCCATTCTAAGGCACAATGCCAGGGGACCAATTGCAGTAGAAAATTCTCGTGCTTTTCCTAGACCAAATTTACATTTGTAACTCATTACACATCTCATAAAACTAACAGCATTTTAAAACTGAAAATCAAACCATCAGTTTCTGCCAGATTAAAAGTAAACAAGAAAATAGTGCAGCAATTTAAGTCACACTTGAAGTTCACAGGGGTTACTGCATTTTATTAAAACAGGTCCAATATGAAGCACCTTTGTCATTAATCCCACTGCTGCGAAGCAAAGAGTCCTTTTGCAGGGATAAGATTTTAGAACAGCTTCTTGATCATTTTTTAAACTGGATTTCTAGTAAAAATCAGTGAAAAGGATCCAAAAAACTTCAGATTTCTGTACAAGTTATTTTGTTCTGTTTCCATAGAGGAGCAGAAATTAAGACTGCCATGAAAAAATGGTTAGCATAAACTGATCAACCCAGTATCAGGTAGGAGACTCAGCTCTTACAGAGTTTCTATCTTTCAAACCTCTTCAAGAACTCTTTGCCTCTATTATTTTTAACAAGGCCTGTGTGACATAAGCATTTGCAAAAAACCAAAGCAGTAAATAATTTTAGTCTAAGTCAGAAAGGGCAAACTATCTGCAGGAAGCAGATCAATAATTTATGGCTCTACAAGTAGACTGCCAGTATCACAAGCATGATTTAGACTGCCTGTTACATAAATGACTGATGGATTTGGGTATAAAATTCCAATTTGTGGTCTGTCCTGAACACAGAATTGCAATCCAAGTATACTATTCTCTTTTAAAAAAAGTGATCTTTTCATCATCTCCATTGAAGCAAGAGTGCAATACAGGAAGGTGCATTCCACTTGTGGGGGCCTGTGATGGCCTGAAGTACATAAAATCACACTCAGTTCAGCAGCAACGTAAGTGGGATATTCAACACATGTAATTCCATCTAGCCACATTAACACAAGATGTATCATCACTTTTCCATTGGCAGGAAAAGGCACCCAGACATAGTTCAGCCTAGATGAAGAGTTTTCAGACAGCTCAAAATGTCCAAATCAAATGGGGGAACTAATTTTGCTCGCAATTATTAAGAGCACTGCACCCACCCATAGCTAAACATGCTCTGCCACAGGCTTTTCAACACCAGTCACTCTTCTGAGTATTTACCTGGGGTCTCCAGCCTGCACTGAAACTCATGATGTTCAAAGCTGTCACATCACTCACTAGATCAATGACATCCTGCACTTACCTGCATTGACAGCCACCTCATGTTTGACAGAAGTGCAGATGGTCTTTCAGGAGAGTTGATGGATAGGCAAAACAGTGAAATTATTTTATTGACCCTTGGGTAAAGCTTCATTTCCAAAGAAATCTGAAGTTGTTAGCCTGGGTTTTATTCCTCCTATGTATCCATTAAGATACCTAGGTTCTTCCAGCACTCTAAAACTAGTCAGTTATCCAAGAAAAGACTGTGCACTTCTTGCATAGCTACAGTGTAAGTGTACTAAATGAAACAAAAGCCAAACTATTACTGAGTTAAAGAGTGTCCCTACTGGCTTGAAGGTATTTCAGTTTATACATACCATCTTCTTGAGTTTATTACCTTACATTAATTTTGCCTCAGGCTATTGAGCATGCCTTCTGGCCCATAACAGACTGATTTATCATGTCATGCAGAGATCTTTATGGTATTAATGACTCTACTCTCAATAGAATTGTGCTAAAGCAGAAGTACAGGGGGCTAAACAACAGCTATAACATGAAATTTGAGACCTGTAAAGCAATATTCAGAATTATACTTTCATGTAAAATTTCTCCACCCCATTCTAACAGGCTGAAAACTATACTGGTGAAAGCTTTTCCCCAAATCAACTGACACAGGTTATCCCACAGAAACCACAGGATGTTCTGTTTCATTAATATTCTTAACAGCTCCCTTAAAAGAATCCTGTTGACATATGGTATTTTTGGGAAATAGGGTCATGGGGGAGGGAACTTCTCTTCTCCTAAGGCCCATAAATCTCTCTCTCCCAAGATTTGGGTAGGCCAAAGGCACTGATGGCTATTTACATAGAAAGCCAAAGCTTACGTATAGTCTCTCAGTTTCTATGGCAGCACAGCTCCTATAAAAACACAGCTTGAAACCACAGCTCTGCAAGCAGCTCACTGGCATCCCCTTTACTCGCAGACATTCCCTCAGCAGTGATTTCTCCTCGAAACACACCAGACTGTGTGAATTAGCGCTGACCCCACCGCTGGCACAGCCAGCAGCGCGCAACGCTCCCGGTGCCAGCGGCAGCGCCCGCTGCCTCTGCATCCTGCCTCCCTCCTGCCTCTCACTGGGATCACCCAGGGCTTGCTAGGCAAGCAGGGGGAATGGAAAACCACGCCAAAAACACACTTTCCTCTCATGTCCTGCCGTGTTTTCCTCTCCCTCCAAGCGAACTGAAAAATCTATCACCCAGAAAATTAAGACAGAAAAGACTGAAATCACTGCTGCCTTCACTGTTGCTAAGATTATGCAATAGAAACACCTCCTAGATAATGGGATTTGTCAGCATCAGCTGAAAAAAATGCCTACTGTGTGATAATATAAAGAAACCAACTATCCATATAAACAGGAAGTGGCTGATGCTATTTTTTAGTTAATTCAATGCCTGAAGCAAAACCATAACTTTCTGGTAACTAAATAGATAATGAGAGCACTTTTACAGAGTTTACTTAAATTTTACATTGCAATTAAAGTGCCTGCTTTACACAGACACTTGCTTAATCTTCTTACTATTACCTTTTGCCATTACTAGGAAGAATTGTAAGATTTGCATTTTTCTACTGGAACACCTAATTGCAGCCAATAAAAGAGAATATATTCTCTAGGGTATCCAAAAGTATCCTGTACGCTTATTAAAAAAATAAATGTAATAATGTTTAAAAATACATTACTTCAATTGAAACTCCAATGGGAAGAATTCTCTTATAGGCTGAAAAAAGAAAAAAAAAATCTGTTTAGGACAAGAATATTCCCTACAAATAAGAAATTTTAAAATTTCTTTATGTAACTTAAGTATCACATCATTATGTGACAGTTTTCTCTTCTGATGCTAAGAGAGTCTTGGACTGGCAGGAGATTTGGAAGTTTTGATTAACAACCTACTGGAGCTCTTGGCAATGTGCCTGGGTGTTTCGGATTACTGCTGCTATAGAAACTCCCCTAGATGACTGTGCTGCTTTTCTTTTTCTCACTTTTCTAAAATGTTGGTCTTCAATTTTTTGGTTTTTTGTCCTTTTGCAGTTTGTTCCACTTCGTAGCAATTGCTGCACTACTGTTTTACTCTTACTCAGTGAATAGCACAGCTACACAAATAGCTATCATTACAGATAACAGACATCATAAAAGAGTTTGCCATATGCCTTGTCAGCTGGCCAAACTGATGACACTATTTTTTTAGAGCAGTCTGGGTAGTTCATAGGAAGTATATGCATTTCAGGAAGCTGGCAATTCATTGCTTTTCCCTGAGTATAAAACTAGTTAACAGACTGTAAGAGCTGATTATATATGAGTTTAATACTAGTTTAAATTGCTATGTAAAATTTGTAATTCTAACCTATCCAAGGGAGAACAGGGCAATGACTACAAAATCAAACAAAAATAATTAATTTTTGTGGGATATTTCCTCCTTTCACTTCACTTTTTCAGTTCTTTTTCTTTCTTCTTGGGATAATCCCAACAGTTCTAATACAGTGGGAATAAGCTGTTTTTCTCCACCACCACTAGAGGTGACCAGACTTTAGGGGGACTAGGAGCAGGACCACAAGCAATTGCTATTTAATGGAAAAGAGCACTAAACAGTGAAGTGACACAGAGTGTAGGGTCTGACTGCTGCCCTGAGCATCTGACCAGGCTGCATCACAAACTTAACACCAGCTACACCAAAAGCCTATCCAGGCCATCATCAGTGAAGTGACTGAGTCTTCTGTACACATCATCCCACCCATGCACACAGCTGCAATCACGGTCCCAAGATGCTCCATTTTTAGCATGCACACACGTGGACACCTCGTGCTGAGCCCTGGCACTGCACAACACGGGGACTCCTGTTCCTCTGCTCGTCCCCTTGAGAGGAGGCCAGCCACTGCCTAATCTGTGTCACTTGTTCCTGGTGCCTGCCTGCCAGAGACTGCTCTCCATGAGAACAGGCTACACGTGGGATATGCTGGTTCAGCAGGGACAACATATTTCTTGGCATCTTATCCATGCACATACAGACAAAATCTGACCTGATGGGGAACAGCAGGGCCCTACAGCTCCTGCATCAAGGCAGCAATGGATGAGCTGCCCCTACCAGAGTAGCTCATGCAACTCACACCATGCTCCAAGGGCTCCCAGGAAACAAAGGATACTGTGAGATTTGTAATGACCTGTGAGGAGTAATGAACTGCATTCAGCTTAGCTCAGAAGAGATGCCAAGTGACCCTCCTGAAAGGGGAGGCCAAACACAGTGCACAACACAGATATGCAGATGACTGATGTGTGGCAATAAAGAAACCATCTGAGTCAAGTAAGTCACATCAGTACATGGAAATCCTTGCTTGGGAGAATCTCCTGTTAGCTGCCCATCTATGTGGGTTCAAAACAGGTGAACTGCTGAGTAACTTCAGCTCTCAGGAAGGTCCATGAAAGCAGCCTCCAGAGAATAAATAACATCTAGAAAATGGGTTTAAAGCACACAAAATGTGCTCTTTGCATTCTTACAAAGTAGTGCCATCAGAGACTCAACTGCACTAAGTCTCACCTGCTAGCTTTTTACCTTGCCCTCCAGAACTTAAAATTACTTACATGTGAAACAAGTTGCTAGAACCACAGCTCTGAAAAGAGCCTTCTAAATATTGCTACAACCCATTTCATATCTGGTGGAGCTTGCTGAGAGCCTGAAGCAGAAACTGAGAGAAAGATAAGTGTAAATAATCTCTACTATTTACAGACAGTATCCAGGCAAAATCCGAACCAGAATAATTCAGAAATTGATTTTTTATCTACTTCACTGATCAAAGCTTAGAAAGAAATGGGGCACTGGATCATCAAGGTCCTTATCAGTTGCTGTTATGAGAAAGAAGATATATTATGATTGCAAATCTGACAAACATACAAACAAACAAAACAACTTAAAATGAGAAATAACAGAAATGTTCTCAAGTAAGTTAAGGTGAAAGTAAGAGCCAAAAGGGTTTTAGCAAAAAAGCCCCAACCCACAAACATGCATGCAGTTCTAAGGAGATGTTTCCTATGATGCATAATCCCATTGGAAATTCCATTTATGTCCCCTCTTGGCCTTTCACTAGTATGCACAAAACCATCTAAGACTAGTCTGCTAACCATCTTGGCAGCAATCTCTAGAGGTCATCTGCTCCAAGCACCCATCTCAAACCAGTCCAGCCAATTTCTGCATACCTCCAGGATGGAGATCCCTCAGCCTCACAGTACATTTGCTCTCATGATTTTACCCCAGTCATTTCACAAATGCCTTCTCTTTGGCCACAATTCCCTGTGTTTCCTTTAGTCTGTGCCTTCTGGTCCTTTCACTGCACACCTCTGAGAAGGGCACAGGACTTTGCAAGTTCTTCTGCAATGAAACATTTGCAATCTTTCAGTGTGGTCTGGGTTATTTCAGCCTTCTCCAGATGACATAGCTTTGAAGGAATATAATTACATATTGCCATCTATTCTTTGAAACCACAGGTGAGATAAATGACTAGAGAAAACTACCAACTTTTCCTGTAATTACTAATGCAAAATTTAGAAGAAAAGCTTCCAGTCCAAACATGTAATATAAAACAAAGCTGTAAAATAAAATTTTAAAAAAGTAATATAAAGAAATAATATGAATTACTAGCAAAATGTTCCTCTGTGTTGCATTTACAGTTCAAACCTTAAAAATGGCAGCCTAAGCAATATCTAGCAGCAGTACTTTCCAGGATGAATATACTGCACTTTAAAAATGTTCACGAAGAAACATCTAAATTTATTTTCATGAAGAAAAAAAAGCAATAGATGTTGAGACTGGGTTCTGAGCACTTTTAGAGTCTCATATTTTATACTTTCCTCCCATCACATTTCTAGTCCTCAAATGATATCATATCACAGCTCATTTCTGAATCAGAAAAAAGGGAGAATCCATCTCAGGACTCATAACTTTCCTTCCATTGTGGCTGAGGTTTTTAATTTCCACAAATACAAACAAGATGCAAAATATCCACATATCACAGCCTAAACATGCCACAATCCCACAGCATCCACAACACCCCCATTAATCTGATGATCAAGGAAAAGGAATCATAAATAGGAATCTGCTCCTGCACACTTTCATTGCAGAGAATCAGACTTTCCCAATGCTTGAACCACCCAGACTAAAACTATTTATGTGAGACCAGGAGTCACCATAGAAATGGGGAGAGATAACATTACAGTGAATTACTAAAACAGTCCAATATCCAGGAGGTATTTAAGGAACTTTATAAAACAACAGACCACAAGGTATTTACATCTCCAGAGAAGAACTGGAGATACTCCCCTTTCTCTCCCACAAATCTCATTAATCATTTCAAGTGGTGTGGTGTAGCAGTGGTGTCTCTGCTCCTCCCCTGCAGTTACCATAACACCATTACATTCCCACATACTCCTGATAAAATGCTGCCTCCCTGCTCCTCCTTGCAAGGGAACTGTGGCTACAGAATAACAATTTACCTCTCCATTTTAGTCTTCCCTTTTCCTTCTTTTTCCTTCCACCCTCCAATCTGGTTATTTTTGGACTGCCAGTTGAGATTATTGCTTTTTCCCTGCTAAAATAAAAACAAACAACAGTTATACTCCAGTTTCTGGGCTTAAGCATGAGATCTGTCTCAAACATTAAACAGTCACATTTTCTTGCCTGAGGTGCAATGCTATCTCCTATGACACTGACTAAAGCAAGCCTTGCAACTAAAAGCAGATTCTGTTTCTGGAGTCACAAGCACACTTTACTGACTTCCCCAGTAACTACCCATCTGCAATCCAGAGCAGCACTGCACCCTGAGAATTCAGCACTGGCTGACATATGCATAGTCTTAGAGACTGAAAAAATTAGTCTTTCTGAGCTGAACTACAACCATAATTCAAAATACATATGGCTAAAATAGAATATTTATAACTTAAGACACCCCTTCTCTTTGGCACATCATCCTAATTTCAGACCACATTGTAATATATTTTGCTTTTTTCTAAGCACCTTGAGGCTTACGACTTAAAGATGGTCTATTTGGAAGGAATTTAGCATCTACAAAATAGTATACAATCTAATAGCATCAATTTCCCACCTCTGAATAAAGGTCTTAAGTAAAAACAACATGATGCTTTTCTGGAAAGCAAAGACAAAGATTCCCCACATCCCAATCTTATAATGTCACAATGAAGCCCCAGGTAACATCAGTCTTAAGGTGTGTAATAGCAAACATTCCTCAAATTAAATAAATATAATACTTAGTATTATTCAAATACTTATTTCCCCTGTTTTCCTTTTTTTTTTTTTTTTTTTTTTTTTTTTTTGTTCTGTATTAGAATATTTTCAACTATATGAAGAGCTTTCCAGAACCTGGAGAAAAGAATTTTATTGTGGAAAATTCAGTATGGCAAACAGCTGACGGGAATGAAGAGACATCATTTCAATGAAAATCATTGCTTTCCCACTCTGGACAAGAGAGCAATGTGTATATCTCCATTTTCCTGGTTTCCCATATACTGGGTATGGAGGGTTAAATTGAGTGAACTGAGTTGTCCAAAATGCAAACTGGGTGTGCTGGCTTCCCTTCTGCAAGGCTGAGTCACTCTGTCCTTCAAGAGGGGTTATGTGATACCTGATAATTTTTTTTTTTTTTTTTTTTTCAGGATAGTAGGCAAAATGAAGTCAACACAAAGTAAACTTCCAGCAGGGTGAGACTCAAGTGAATCACAGGGATGATAACTGCTTAAGAAGGTGGTAGAAAAAACGAGCAGGCTGAAAACACACTGGGAGAGGATAAGAAAACCTAACAAACTTCATAAAGCACAGCAATGACACCTCACCCTTCTGAAAAGAATTCTGTTAATAAAGCACCTGACTGTAACTTGAAAAATACACTTATTCTGCAAACAAGGAGTCCCAAAGTTATGTACAGAAAGTATCCAGTCACAGTAGGGTCTCTTCACAGGCCAGACATGAGAACTTTCAGATGGAACACAGCAACAACATGAGCAGATCAGCATAGAGAAGTTTTAAACTGCCAGCTGTTAACCTGAACAATGTCTACAGTATGACTGGAAATACTTTTTAAACCAGCATCAATATCAGATGTGATGAAGAGCCAGATGTGATCTATACTGTTGGGCTGAGTTCTCCTGGAACACTATATGTACAGAGCTGTTAGCAAGCCCTCAGTAAGCAGATTGATTAGAGAGGAATTCTCACTATTTTAAGCACCAGATTTAGTGCAGTTTCCCTCTGGAATACACATAATTCCTCTTCACACGTGTTTTGCAGGCCCTGCCAGGCACTATCATACCCCTATAGAAGTAACATAATCTCTGTCAATGTGCATAAAGGAATGTTTGCAGATTTTGACATGCTCAATTTATTTATGCAACTACTGACCTCTTACCTAGTCACACTGATTCTTCTCTCTTGATGGTAGCTATGTTGCAGGGAAGTTTCCCAGACAGACAGCACTGAAGAATTCATTCCAATAATCTAGATAAGTACCTGGCATAGTATTCCAGATTTTTATAAATTCAAATTGCTGTTCTCCAGCTGTGTTTTCAATGGGTTAGTTGAATTAAAAGTCACACAGCTTTTATAATATTTAAAGTTTATGAAAAATTTATGTTTTCATTTCTACTCTGTCCTGGGCCCAGTCAGGACAGGGTTAATTTTTGCAGTAGGAGGGAGCATTTGGAGGTTGTTCTGCAACACCTCACATCATTTTCCAGGGAGAGAAGAGATGGCATGACACTGAGAGAAGAGTGGTCAGGTATTTTGGGGGTTTCCATGGAGGGGTGTGAGCAACCACAGGTGAATTGTTTGTCTTTTTTTCTTATACTAATACTTTTATTAGTATTTTTGTTGTTACTGTTTTTTATCTCATTGCTGTTTCCAGTAAATTGCTCTTATCTCAACCCATGGTCTTCATCTTTTCTGCTTCTAATTCTACTCTCCAGCCTGGCATGGTGGGAAGAGGAGGGGGGAAAGAGTTAATAAGCACATGGTTTGGATGGTTTCAGCTGGAATACTAAATTGGGGAATACCACTCTTAAATCATGACATAGTAACAGAAGAATTTCCATTCCTAGGTTTACAAGTGGTAGGTATCCACATTTGGATATCCTCACCATGTTCAAAACTCACCAAAAAACCTGATCCCTTTAAACTTAACGACTGTTATCAGAAAATTAAGCTGATATTTATTACTAGAAGTGAACTCAGCTACAAATCTACACAGCCCAGCAATATATATGCAGTGGTTGCAGTCTCTGGAAGCAGCATGGCTGTCTTCATAGAACTTGTTAGCTCAGGCACCAAATTGCACAGAAAAGTAATAATTCAGTTCTGTTTCCAGTCACAACAGTCTAAGCATCTGCTCAGCCAGTTTGTAACTCTATTCTAGAAAATTTCATCAGTAAGATGAAAATTGCATCTAGAAAATTTCACCTTGTCTCCTTTTCCTCTTTCGTTCAAAATCAAAAGAGAGAATAGAGTCAGCTTCAGATACTTAGGGTTTGGGGGATTTTTTTATAGAGAATAGCAACAAAAAGATTCCTGAATCGTTGCCAACTAATGCCTCAAGTAGGCACCTACAACTTGCAAGTGAGCTGCCATGAACAAAAAAGTAATATCCATCACTGCTAGGGTGCCCCAAATTTAGGGATCAGAAATAAATCAAAAGCAAGCATGGAGGTTACCAAGACTAAGAAATGAAGTCCCCAAAATAACTTCAGAGAGGTTAGTAAAACAAGGTCTGAAAAGGTATGAGATGCCATACTCTTGCTTCTGTAAGCTAACTGTGCCCTCTGTTGATCACTATAACACTCCTTACAGCTACAGGACAACACATTTTCCCAATGATATTATCTTGTTCAGGACAATCTGTTCTGTCTAGTCAATGAAATGTAACTGCACAGATAAAGAGCAGGAAATAGCACCCTTTCTTTATTTTATGATGAGCTTGGGAAAATGTAGAATGAACAGGGAAAACTAAAGATGGTTAAAATGGTTAATGGTTAAAACGACCAAATAGTCCCCTGAAAATTCTTACATTCTTTCTAATTTCAAAATTCCTATGTGATAATAAATTAGAGCAAACAGAATTATACAAACCTTTTATAGATACTCTGTAGCCTGAACAAGATTTTTGATTTAATTTGACAAAATGGTCAGAACTGAGGACACCAGTGCCATCATTGCTTTGACTGTGCAATGCTGAACAATTTGGAATACAATGGAACTGAAAATAATTTACACACACTCCAGTATCGTTACAGACATAAAATTACAACTGGAATATTATTCTTATGCCTCAGATCCATGGTCTAAATATGTTAATTTATCTGCATTGAAACAGCCACTAGTGATGCTACATGCTTGTGTTTATTTTCTTTTTTCTAAAAGTACTTTGGAAGGGAAAAAGGGATCTTAACAGCTCTCCAGTGTATTCCCACATCTGTTAACTGTCCCCAAAGATGTAAAGAGGGCAATAATTTCAATTCCACTTATTCCACCATCAGGCATACAATTTTCTCCTAGGTGTGCTAGAAAATAATTAAAATTAAAGCACATCCCTTCTAAAAGTACTTACAGAATTTTGATTGTTACCTAACAGCTCCTGCCAGTTTTTCAAACAGCTCAAAGTCTCAACACCAACCTTTGGCAGAGTTTCTTTGATGTTCAGAGTGGCCTTCTTTGTTCAGGCTGGACAACAACTACAAATGAACCCTCAATTCACCTTCCCACCAGAAACTCCTCTGGTTGTGGTCCACACACACAAGCTGTGGTGGCTGATATGCTGTTGAAGACTCTATCAACATTCTTAAAAAAGCTGCCTGAAAATCTCCATTCCTCTTCTGAATCATTGCTGTGGGGGAAGGGTAGATCAGACCACTATCATTAAAATGCTGACAATTCAAAGTTCTGTGAATGTATTTCAGAAATTAGCTTCATAAAGGAGTACAGACATTCTGTATGCTGCTGAAGATGCATTCCTTTGCTGTCATTTAGAGCTAACATTTCCTTTTTCATCTGTCTCACAAAACTTCTTTCCACTGATGTCTTGTATTCATGTCTTACCTTTTGCTGGAAGGTTTTGCATTTTGGGGGTTGATGTTTTGCTTTATCTTCCACAGTACTCCGTTATTAACTTTATATTTACCCTATAGGCTATTTTTCCTCTAACTGTTTGGTTTGAGGTTTTTTTAAAGAAAATATCTCTGAGATTGTCTTCTGCTATGCTGTCATCTTGCAGATATTTATTTGCAATTACACAAATCTTCAACTTTGGCATGGAATCTGCTGAGTCTAAATTACTGTATGTTGATGATAAAATGATACTTCTTCTGCCAACATCTGTTCCTGTAGCCTATTAGATTTTATCAGCCTTATGTCAATTCATATCCTTTCACAATACCTCTAACATTTGAAGCAAAATCTTCCTTTCTCCACAAAATTCTATCCCTTTCAAAGAGATTGTTTTTTTTCCCTATTAACATTTATTAGTGTTTTTCTCCCTTTGCTGATAAGACATTTTTCATATTGTAGTTAGAAAGCTGCTTTCTCTAGAGATTTCCATTTTGCCTTACTCATGACTGCAAAACTATTATTTACTTCAGCCATGTGCTTGTGAGAACTAATATCTAACCTCTAATTTTTAAAGGTGCCTGTTCATATTTTTATGTTTAAATAGGAATTTGCACACACACAATGACATTACCAGTTCTGTCTGTGTGGCCACATGCAGATTCCAAAAGATCAGAGGCATTTGCTCAATATCCTCCTAGAACCAAGAGGTATGAGGACAAACTGACCCTAATCCATCTGAATAATGCTGAACACATATTAAAAAAAAATAAATCTTAATTCGGAAACTTCAAGAGATTACAAAATCTCGGCTGCAGTCCACATAGTGAAAAGTACTGCACTGCTCCCCAGTCTGCAGTCAATACCTTAGTTTTAAGAAGAGTGTAACAGTGTCTTCTGGAAAACCATCTGTGCATTGAGTAGGCAGCTTGAACAATATATATTCCAAACTAAATTATGTCATTTTAAGCTAGAGAGAAATACCAGTGCTTTGGACACAGAAATCAAGCACACTGCTGTCCTAATACTGTGATTAATGCTGTGAGCTACACCCTGCCTAGCCTTCCTAATCTCTGGGCTTTCTAATTTATAGCAGAGATGGATAGGCTATCAGTGGGGAATTATGAGGATTACTAGCTGTTTATCTCTCCTTTGCAGAGACACTTTGCTGCTTATAGAATTACCATAAACCCTCCAGCTACAGTGCCACTTCTATACTTATACAGAAGTCTAGATATCTATTGGGCACAAAATGTTTTGATAGTCAATATATTAGAAAATGTTGGAGTTGATGGATTTTTTTGTTTGTTTGTTTGTTTGTTTTTTTTTTTGGGTTTATTTTGGGGTTTTTTGCAAATGATTTGAACATACTGTCAAGACCTGTCATGTTACTTCAGTGGTAATATGTCTGCAGGTTATCTTGCATTCCCTTGAAATCCAGTGCTGTGATCTTGTCTACACTAATTAGAGTTCAGCATTAATGCTTGGAGGTTGCCCTCAAGCATTGCCACAGGTGAAACCATTAAACATGTATGCCAAGCCATCTCTGCACTTGCAGCAAGTTATGTAACCCATTTCAAAAGACTTCATCTTTATGGTCACCAGAAATGTTACTGACTTACCTACTATCTGAAACTTAAGGGCTTCCTCAATGTTTCTACGGAAAGTCGTTATGCTGTGGAGCATTAGTTTCCTTTTGGGGTGAAACTCATCAAAAAGTGGGATGGGAAATAGGTGTGCTATTTGGTTTAGTTTCCTGATGAAGGAAGAATGACAGGGACCTTATAACATTTACTTTCCACTAACTTAAAAATCCGAATGTGTACAGAAAAACTTCGTCTTTTAGAAGAAAATTTATGAATTAGAAAGATCAATAAGATAAATATTAACCCTTGTACACCACATTTTTAATAATCAGAAGTGTCCTCCAATGATCCCTTTTAAATATGGCTTGCATTTATCGATAGGATATTTACAGCCAGGATATTTCTGTAACCACACAATAATTAAGTGACCATTTGAACACTAACATTCAGCTAAATTGTACATATTTCATGCTGCTTAGATTTAAATTTTAGCCTTAATATAGCTTTAAATAACCATATTATTAAGAAGCTCCTCACAACTTCCTTCTTAACCAGCCTGCTAAACAGGAGACCTTAAAACACTTGACTTAAAAGTTCTGAGGCTCTAATTTTATGCATATATATTTATAAACATAATAAAAAGATGTAAAACAGAAAGATGTTTCCCTCCTCTAAGTCACAACATATCATCATCAATGTCCAGTTATTTGTACCTGTCTGTGCTTTATATTCAAAGACTGTAACAAAAAAAAAATTTAGTTTTTTGTTACATCTTCTTTGGTTAAAATAAGAATTCTTTTATTCTCTACATTATCTTCATTCACTTGTTTCTTATACTTACACATATCTTTTGAAATCCTTGATTTTTTAAGACTTAAAAACCCCCTAAAATCAACCAAATTCAAACCACTTCATGCCTGAATTCCTTTCAGAATGTTATAAAATGTCTCAGCACATAAAATACAGAGGTGTAGTCATACAGGCCCTTCCTTCAAGGTATCATGAAATGCAAATAGTTACCAAAGGAGAGGACCAAGCCAATTTGACAGCCCAGTCTTAGCTCACATTTGTGCAACTGCACCATGCAAACCTTTAAGGTTTTATCCCATCTTTTAATCTCTAGTCAGTGCCTCAGTATGTATAAACCAGCC
The DNA here is from genome assembly GCA_030060385.1 of Muscicapa striata striata. Taxonomy (NCBI): domain Eukaryota; kingdom Metazoa; phylum Chordata; class Aves; order Passeriformes; family Muscicapidae; genus Muscicapa; species Muscicapa striata. The sequence goes on from JAREIS010000324.1 coordinate 135,962, forward strand.
AGTATTCACTCCTATTTTCCTGTTTTTCTAAGTACTTCCTCTGCCATCCTCTGTAGCACAGGACCTCAATTGTCTGCTAGGATCATCTAGGCTTGTCTTATCTAGTTAGTTCCCTTCCATCCCTGTGACTTTGCCCACTGAAGATCCTTTGATCTTTCCTCTTCTCTGAACTCCACATATAGTCTCCAAGGGAAAGAAATTATTGAATAAAGTTGTTTAACTGAAGAGAAGGGTATCTACATGGAATTTAACAACAGAGACAGGTGATCATAACTAACTACCCAGTCCAATGTCTCACCCTATGAAGGCCTGCTAACAAAAGAGGAGCCATGAGAAAGCCCATCCTCTGTTTCAAGCTCAGTGAATGTTGTCCCTGCCTCAGTGTGCTGTCTTATCCTATAAGCAGGATGAAATCAACTTACTTTCTTCTCTCCTGGGTTTGTTTGCTTTTCTGGCAGGCCATGCTAAAAACACACAACACTGTTTGGATTTGTCAAGGCATTGGCAATCCAGATACAGAAGGGCAGAATTGGGAATCTTTCCATCAGGTGCTTGAAATCTACTAGCACATTTATGCAACGTGTGAGACTCCTAATTTAAAAATAGGTCATCTAAATAAGTTTGTGTTAATGGATGAAGCATGGGTAAGTTGTGTTATCAATACAACTCACATGTTTCTCAAGTGTCCATCATTCTGGTCCCACTAGAACTGTTCTTGTCAGTTCTGATGTACATATGGCCAGCTCTTATTCCTCACACTCCCCTGCTGACTGCTCCACACCAGGCTGTATTCCAGGGACTCAGCCTGTACTACCAAGGGGCAGCAGCATTGCTTCACCTCTCAGAAAACAAGCCACAGCTCCTTTGTGCACCAGAATCACAGCTGCAGCAGAACAGTCTCCAGCCTCGCTGGCTCTGCTGCACTGGTGAGCACACAGGCAGCGTGGAGCCATGCACATCTCTTCCAGATCACCTCTCTGCTGTGGATGAATGCCTGCATACAAGGACTTAATGTCTGGAGAGCGAGGAGAGAGGTGTACAGCTGGCTATTTGAGTTTTGATGAACACATGATTTGTTTGGTTTTTGCTTTCATTAGCTTTCTGTACATATTGCTTCAATTAATTGTGCAGGTTTCTCTCTTCTTAAATGAAAATATCTATTAAATTACAAAGACATTTAAGAAATATGGATTCTAAAACCAAAATAATGATAGTAAATCTTGTTCCAGTGAAACACCCTATGGAGTATATTTCATTTTAGGGGGAATATTACATATGGTTAACATCATTGCACTAGGAGACAGGGTAAATTTTATCCCAGTACTATTCACCTATTTTATTTTTATGTGGAATACTGACATGGATCAAGCAACACATTTGAGTGTGCTGGTATTCTTTGCATTTTATGTAGCTTCCTTTTTATCTGTGATAACCTGGAAACATAAGTTCTTGCTAGGATATGTGTGTAAGGAGCAAATTCTAGTTACAGACAAACAAATGATCAGGTGGCCTATTGCTTAATTAATTTCTCCACATTATTCTCTGTTTAGGACATGGTGTTAAGCTCTACTGATGGGCAGTCCAGCTACCAACCTGTGTATCAGCCAATACACAGTTTCTTTGGTTTGGTGCTGTTTATGGAATTCTTCAAAGAAAAAAACTGAAGATAAATTAACTCACTTGCACTCCCCATCAGGCAGAACAATACCTGCTTGCATGTACAACACAAATACACAGCCTCTGACAATTTTAAGGAAACTTGTGCAGTTTAAAGGGATGTAGCACACCACTAACCTACAGCAGTGGCACTACTTTTACAGCAGAAGAGTTTAGAGCCTACTGCAAATAAAACAGTTTGTGATGTTTTTAAACAGTAAATTATTTCCCTACAGAACATGTTAAAAATTTCTTATTTTGCTATCTTGGAGAATGAAAGAATATTCAAGCAGATTACTCAAAGTTCATGCCCTTCATCCAAACTGAATTTTTTTGTTTAGCAGTTAAGAGCCACTGTGCTGTCTTCACTGTAACCAAGTTGTCATTGAAAAGAAATTTCCTCTGTGTTTTCAAAACCCCGTAGAAGTAAAGGTGTCTTTGAAAAAGAAAATTAATAGCAGGGTGTGACTGGGTAACAAAGTAGGGGCCATGTCATGGCAGGAATACAAGTGCCTGTGGTTCTCTAACACATTTACAAGCTCCTTTCCATTACAAAAAATGTCTGCCATTATTAATCTTTTCTCATTATTTGCACAGGATTGGAAATGAGGCACTGTCAATATGAAAGGAATTCACAGAGACACCTTCCTATTATTCTGCTAGCCTTATACCACAACACTGTCCATTTTATTTATTACTTTGCTGAGCTGGTCTTTCCAAAACATGCAAGCTGATAGAATTACCCCCAAGCCGTTGCCAAAATGATGATTAATATTATTACAAACCAGTGCTTCTCATAAAACAGAGACACAAAACAGATTTCCTTTGACATAAGCTGCAAAAATCCCTCCTTGGCTCGGATGCTAGACACTGCTTGAAGAACATCACCTAGCTCTGAAGACCAAAGTTCATGCACTGATCCTTCCCAGCTGAGGCCACCATGCAGCTATTTTTACCTTCAGATTACCAACAAATGCTGGCAGGGATAATGTCTTTCTAGAAATACCTGCATGCTGCTAAAACACACTCAGCACATATTATTCATGACTTACTTCCTTCAAATCCTTTTTCTTCCTTCCCCCAAGATCCACAGTCACACCTCCTCCCCATGCCTCCTCTCCTAACTCCTTTATTTAAAAGTTTGTGGACAAAAAACAGGCAAAGTAAACTTCTATACTTAAAATGAAAGATCCACCACTGTAGTGGTATAAAGTATCACAGACTTATGATAGAAAGGAAAGGAGTTAGATTTCCTCCTCATAAGTTTCCACATCTTACAGATATAAGTTAAAGACTGAATCTAAAAGTAAGAGACAATTTTATCTAGCAAAGAGTGACACAGCCATCAGGGAAGAAAACATCCTAAAAACAAGCTATTGCTTACTGGGTGATATTCAGGATAGTCAGGTTAAACAAGGCATAAACTGGAATCAAAATTGCAACCACCAAGCTGGAAGGACTGGAAAAGAAAATGGAGACAGGAGTGCACTTCTGGGGTGAGAATAATGCACACTGAATACAGCAGCAGTGAGAAGACTAAAACTTATCTAATGCAGATTATATAATGCTGCATAGTCAATCACAAAAGAAAGCTTTCTTAAAGTTGGAAGCATTAGTGTTCAGGGGCACACACAGCTGAGGCAGGAGAGTGAGCCCTCCCAGCTCACAGGAGTTGCTTGTTCTGTGGTACCTGCAGTGTTACCTGCCCCTGGTGGGATTTGAAAGGAAGATGAGTGTTGTGGTCTCACCCTGGCTGGCCACTCCACCCCACAGCCACTTGCTCACTCCCTTATATCACACTCCCAGGTGGGGAGGAGAATAGAAAATAAAATCTAAACCCCAGGAGTTAGATAGGAAAAGATTAATAAACAAAATATAATATTAACAATAATAGTAATAATAATTTACTAATTATACCATTATACTAATATAATATTATATTAGTACCAGAAACAGCAATAATGAGAGTTGTATTGATAAGAAGAGGGAGAGAGAGTAACTGAACCCAAGGGAAATATGTGATGCACAATACAATTGCTCACCACCCACTGACTAATGTTAGTCACATTCCTGAACCACAGTGAGTGGCTTCTGGCCAACTCTCCCCAGTTTGTATACTGGGCACAGCATTCTGTGCCATGTAATACCCCTTTTCCAGGTTGGGTCAGCTGTCCTAGCTGTGCTCCCTCCCAGTTATTGTCCAACTCCTCACTAGCAGAGCATGAGATACACAAAATCCCTTGACTAGGTGTCAACACTACTTAAAAACAGTGTGTTATTAACATTATTCTCATACTAAATTAAAAGCCACAGCACTGTACCAGCTACAAAGAACAAAATGGACTTTGTTGCACCAAAACCAGGACATCTAAGTAACAGACTGAGAGAAAATGCATACAAGAATAAATACTGATAACTTTTATTTTATTTGAGCTCTCAGCTATGCTTGGTATCATTTACCACGGTATTAAATGTAGAAAAAGTAAACAAACACATTCTCCAAAGCTGCTGTGAAGCTTTATCATCATGTTAAATATAAACTTATGTGCTCTAATAAAGCTGATAGCTTTACAGCAGAATTTTGTTTCAGAACTATGTTTATCAATGAAAAAAAAATCAGTGCACTAGACTCAGAATGATCAAGTATCAGATTTTTGTAATACTTACAATCAAGTATGAATGACATACAGCAAGAACATCAGCTACTGATGAAGCTCATCATCTAAGCTCAGCAGTTAGAAAACATCCACTAGGTAGTCAGCTTTATTTTACTAGGATCAGAGAATTCAGAAGTGGAAAGTCTGTCAAAGTTACTTCATTTTCTTTTGTGAAGGCCTGCTAAAATTTTATTCTTTTATATATATTAGTTATGCTTAGAAAGGCATCCTGTATTTTTATTTCCTTTTCCCATTAGACCAGGTTAAAAGCATTAGGATGAAGTATGCAAATGACACACTGCAAGAGAAGATGCCTGTACCACAGGGTGCTGTGGGATTCTGTGATATTCATGTTTCTGCATAACTTAATTTATCCATTAGCAGATAAATAGGAACTGTTAATACTCAGGAGATGTTTTCTCAGGAAGTTTGAGTGGCCGAGGTTGTTCTGGTCCATTAGTGGAGGAAGCATTGTTCAATTCCTTCTCTTACACAACAATGTCTCCTAGGTACCACTGAGGCCACTCTGTGATGCTCTAGCAGTGAAACTGCCTTGAATTAAGTGATCCAATAATTAGGAATTTCTCTGGCCAGGGAAAAAAAATCAGTATGAAGCAGGGGCAATGAAACAGCCATGTTCTCCTCCCTGCTGTGCTCCTGGGGATGGAGAACCACTCTTTGGTGCTTGTATAGTGTGCCAAAAGATAATGTACCCACAGGCAGAGGGCAGAACAGACCTTATGCTCCTCGAGGGTGTCACATGGGATTTGGCTGACTTTTGGTAAACCAGTCACAAAATGACTAAACTGGCTCATATTTGTCATCATGGTGTCCATGCAAGTCCTTCATGGCTAAAGGAAGGCTGGTCTGGGAGATTCTAATCTCCACAGAGCCACACATTCTCTTCCTGTCAGAAAGATGTCCATGACCAACATGAAGATTTCAACAGCAGAGAAGGACCCAGTTTTGCATAAACATTAAAGCAAAGGTTGTGGACATTTGATAAACATACATGTTTGCTGAGAAAGAAAGAAAGTAAGTTTTGGTCCTCCAGACTTCCTGTTTCTCCAAGTTCCCCTACAGTCTACATGGAGAAATTTTACAATATATTAAACTGAGACAAAACTTTTTTTAGAAACTGCCAGCTTCACAGGAAGTTTGGCAGGACCACGAAGTTCAAAAAATAATTATGATTTGGGGCTTTAATCTGCTCTTTGACAGACCCAGTTACACCAGAAATATGAAACTATTCCTGGCCAATGCCAACAATTACTTCAACACAGCAGTTGTCTTCTCTTTAATGACACACTACCCAAATTTCCCATTTATATGGCTATTTTCCACCCAGTTATTCCTGAAAGTACAAAAGGAAATCAGTTGTCACTCAAGCCTACCACTTTTTACTGTAAAGAACAGTCTGAGTGTATGATAAGTATATACAGAAGCTTGGAAAAAGACCCTATCATTTTTAGACATGATAAACAAGGACTTCCCATAATAATTCAGTAGGATCGATTTATGCTGTCATAATCAATCTGGGCATTTTATACTTTCTCTTTCTTGGGGCTCTTTTCTTCTGTGAGATTAATTGTTTAGCATTGCTAATTTCTAGTGAATATCACATTACAATATGCTGAAAGCTAAGAAAATGTGTAGAGATATTCTGAGGTTGACCACAGCAGATGCTCAAAGGCAATTCGGTTTTCTAGAACTGTACAGTTTGACAGAGCAGCAATTGAGCACTCTAATGTATTGAGGAGGAGTTACCAGCATACACATTATCAAGAAAGATGTGAGGCACCCCACTACATCAATATTAATTTTAAAACTTAGCTTCAGACTCTTGAGATGGAATTCTAGTGGCATGCAGGAATAAATCTGAAGATGACTCCCCAAAAATACAGAGGCAGTACAGGCAGCCTAGATCCTAATTTTAAGAATGTTCTCTGTATCGTGTTATTTATACTCAATGCTTTTCTGCTGGGTTACTTGCCCATAAATAAGCTACAGGTAGTGAAGGGGGCTGCAATGGAAACATTCATTACACAGTCCCTACTTCCTAGTGGATGCCAGGTTGTTTCTAGAATGATCAGCACTGATTGGGTAAGACCACTGAAATGGGAGTCAACATCAAAACAAATCTGCAAATTTTGGTACAAAAAATAAAGAGGCCTCACTTGTGGCTAACCCAGATATGAACTGAGATGCAAAAAATTCAGAAATAGTTTAAAATGTTTTGTTCTGAAAGAATATGCAACAGATCTCAGGTGATGTTGTGTAAAAATACACAATATAGCTAACAAATATGAAATTAAAAAAAAAAAAGAAAAATCCAACTTCTATTAGTGGAATATGGAAAACAATCTAAGATTGTAAAGGTGAGAGTAGATATTTACTCTACAAATAATTTCACAAATTAAAAAAACTTCATAGTGGCTACCAGCAAAATCTTATTGCAAATATTTAATAAAACTACATTTCTTTTCTTTATTTGTTTCATTTCATATCCTTAAAAGGACTTACAGCTGCCAATCTGAGGACAAGTAGACAAGTGATTAGAGAGAATTTAAACTCAGTTTTATCAGCCAATAATGACTAAAATAAACATATTTCATGTCCACATTTCAATCCACAAGTCCAGAGTTTAATCATCCTCACCTGTTTAAAGTAATACTGCCTCTCTTTTTAAAATTACCTCTACCCATGCTTAAATTAAATGTCTGGATGAGAAGATACAAACTTCAGTAGAAAAGAAAATGCTTGTTTCTGACATTTATTCTTTGAACATAAAGGTGGCTTAAGAAAAATCAATCAATAATTTAAAAAATTTTAGCATTATAGGTATATATTAGTATATTATATACACCAGTTTTTTAGTCCATTTAAGACTTTTTTCCCTTTTCCACAATGTCAATATAACAAATAAATCAAAATAAATCCTGAAGTAATGAAAAGAAACACAGTAGTTTCTGAAGTATTATTTTTTATGGGTTAACCATAGCTAATTGAAGTAATTTACAGTGTATAAATTTGATACATTATACTTAAAATTTATTTAAACACATGCTAGCAAGTCAGTAAAAGCACTTTTGCTGTAATCAGATAATAAGCAACACCACTGCAGAAACCAGTGGAATATAAAATAACTTAGTTTAAATTATTAAAATTAAGATTTTTATATATCACGTATTTATTTGGTAATTATACATGTGCATTGTACACTATACATTTTGTATTTAACTGATGTTTTCATGAGTCACCCACAATTAATAATATACAATTTGCAACTACCTCACAGACACCAATGACAAGGCAAACTGTGCTTTGCATAGTTCAAGACATCCCCAGTATATTAGTTCATGGCCAAAATACTCTCTACTGATGTGAAAAGACAGTAACAGCCACTTTTGCTGTTCATATTTCTTCTGAAGAGTAAAACATCTAGGCACCAGAAAAAATGAAAGATGATTTTCTATCATCTTGCATTACAGAGAGGATGGAGTTATTTATTAAGATTATAATACATATCCATATATGGCATGAAGAAGACCTTTATTTCTTCATGTGATTTTCCTAAATCTGTTGCACTCTCAGAAACTCTTCTCTTTCCTCCCTCAAACTCCTTTCCCACCTTACTGCTGCAAAGCCACACTGAGATGCTGTGAACCAGGAGAAGCAAAGAATCCTAAGAATGATCAAATGGTCAATGACTGTGCTTTGTACCAAGTGCTTGCTCAGAAAAAATGTTAAGTGAGAAATGGATAAAAGGCATATGTTTTGAATAGTAGGGGCAAATTACAAATGCTGCCCACAGTCTCTCTGTTCATACTTGTTCATAAAAATTCTAGACACAAAATTTTTAAAATGACATGTTCAATTAAACTCAAGACTTCAGCTATTTGCTACTTATATAGGTCAATCCTCCAATATTAATTAGTTTTAAAACTGTAAACTGTTCAAATACTTTTAAAATTTATTTCAAATTTTAATAATTTTGATAGGTTATATTAAGGTATCAGAATTTTTAATAATACACTGTAACTGTAAGCGGACTGCAAATTTTTCACAACCTTGACTCATCTTTTCTGAAATAAATGTAGTGTCTCATAAAACACATAAAAATACTGCATCTAATTAAGTAAATACTAGAGATAGACCTAAAGTCTAAACAAAGGTTTACTACCAAAATTTAGGGGTTTATTGAACAAGGAATAGAACTATTCAGACTGTTTCAATGACTTGGCCTTTTCTAATCAAAAGGTATTTAATTTGAAAATCATTATTCTTTGAGAGACACATACTGGATGGAAGTGTGAATCTCAGTGTATTTCAAAGAACAGAGACCACCCATGCACAAGAGCTCCTGTGTGATTAGTGGAAATTAAATGCCCAAATTCCTGTTTGCCTTACAGCCTTCAAGTATTTTGTACTCCAATGTTTTAGGTATGGTTAGGCACACCTTTCTCCCAGAAACCTTCAGTGCTTCTCAAGAGTTTGAGCTTTACTGTAAAGGTTCAAACTAATTTTGCTGCCTAGGAAGAGAGTTATACAATTAAAGCCATCTCTGATGACACATTTGTTAAAAAAGATAAAGCTTCCAGCAGAGGTCAGTCTCAGAAGAGAGGTTGTCAGAAATAAATGGATAAAAGGGGAGAAAAAGTCTACTTAAGTGCTACTGAACATAACACAGACCTTTTAATCTCCTTTCAATTCCTCTTAGCTCATTAGATTCCCTTCACTTGCAATGCTGAAACTTGTAGGTATATTATGTTTCATTAATATAGGTGATGAGGCAGCTGGGGTGACTTCACTCAGGAACTACAAGAATGGTGCTGAATGCAAGAGCAGAAATTGTATAAAATAAACCTTGAATATTTATGAAGTGCCTCTAATAGAGACAATCCCATAGTAACGTTAGATTTTTATTATTTTAACTTACTAATTGTAATTTATGTATACACTGTCTAATTCTGCCTAAGATATGACCTAACACTTTTTCCTGTGATGTTAGTAACTGTAAGAGTTCACCTTAACTTTCTTGTGACTATTTTCATAAAATTGAATTCATACTTGAAACACAGAATCAGCAGTCTATTAATGTATAAAAATTAAAGTTCCATGCAGTGACTTATGTTGCAAATGCCAAAATAAGTTCTAAGGTCCAGAAACATGGTGTTCCTGCTTGCACAAACTGCTTGTCTGGAAGAACCACCCCAACAAGTTGACCCTGATGGTAGAATAGAAGCCCCAATCAGACTTAAATTCCAACAGTTGTTATTCTGAGGTGCCTTGGAGAAGTCAATTCCATAGCATATTTGCCCTCTAATGAAACAAGGAATAGAAGAAAAGGAGAAAAGTGCTGCCTATTGGCTGTTGCTGTATTTAGTAGGACACACACTGCACTCCTCTGGACTGAAGTTCTTTAAGCTCAAAAAAACACATCACAGGAAAAACATAATAAATTCCTGCTCATGTAAAAACTTACTATCACCCCCCACTGTACCCCCCCTGCCCCCCTCCCATGAGTTTCTTTGACTTTTTAGTGATTAACTCTTGCACAAAAGCTGCCTGGAAAAGAGATATCCCATTTGCAATGGATATAATTAATGAAACAGATAATATTCCATCAGCATGGTAAAATCACTAAATAATTCAATTCCAGCTTTCTAAAGACCATTAACATATTGTGCCTTTCAACAATACCAACATCATTTGCTATCAACCCATTTATTGTGTAATGCCCCAAAATCCCTTGTACCTTTTGCTCATGCATTCCCATGCACATTATATCCTTTCTTCTTTTAGTGTAGTCTAAATGCTACTTAAAGATTAAAGCTATGAATTACTATGATTTTAATATTCTAATACTTATATTACTTTTTGTAATTTCATTGTTTTATGCACTGATGGCCTATTCAAAGGAAGATTTAATTCCAGAGGTGATCTATCATGTTGCAAATGCAATTTTTTCACATTCAGCAATAATAAATCTCATCACCTTACTATCTTTCAAGGCATCACCCCTCCTAACGACAAAATGATTTACTGACTTGGCTGAACTCTTTTTCTTCTAAAAATTTAGAACCATCAGAAATATTTAATGACTCGATTTAAAGTGCTGAAATAGAAGCACACTGAAAGAATATTAAAATGCTGGTATTCCCCCAAGAATTAACACCTGTCAAATCAATAGGTTTGGAAGTGGAAGACATTGTGTCCATTTCAATTGCAAATTTTCAAGTAAACACTCTAAAAGGAATGTGTCTTATTTCTGAAGAAGCATGAAAACACCAAGCTCCTTTAGGACTGCAAGATTTGCCAAGGCTTAATTATGGAATCTCCACATTTTTTTCACTTCAAAAGTTAATCATGTATGAAAGTTAACTTCTCTCCTTTGGAAATTATTTGCTGTAGTTCAGAGCAATGCAAAAGATAATTCTGACATACATTTAACTATTACAGCACTAAAATAAGGCTTATACACTTTGCCACACCATTTCTAATGGCAAAATGCTACACTTTCCAAGATACGTCATACAAAAAGATATAAAACACAACTTTAATTTCAACGTGGCAGAGCAAATTATATCCAAATGTTGTATCTAAGACTCTGCCTGATAAAACTTGATCCAACTACTAATAAAAATATTACTTATTTACAGGCATCAACACTTAAATAGGAATTCAGAATATACACTTACAATACCACTCTTGTTGGGATATCTAGGCAGCATAGTTGCAGCTGTCAAGTGTTAGCCTATACTTGAAAGAAAAACCACACAAAAAACAAACCTCAAAAAACTACTACCCATTTCTCTTTAAACATACCAATTTCTGCATCTGTGAAGATGGGCCATATAAGACTAAAAGTTAATGTGTTGGCAAAGATCTGAGAAATGTAGCAGTGTTTCTATTGCAGAACATTTCAAGCAAATATTAAAAACATTAGACTAAAAAATTGAAAAGTAGGTAAAAGATGCAAGAGCAGAACAAATAAAACAGAAATCAAGATTTTATTTCTGTATATATTTATATATATATATATTATATGTTCACATAACCAATCCTCCAGCTAAAACTTATGATTGTGTATAACTAAACACTTTTAAAAATTAGAAACAGTTAAATAGATCATCCCTTTTCACTAGAAAAGATGAAAATATCAGCAAAGAATTCACTTTTTTATTAAACTATTTATGTGTGAAATATCTCATGCATGCATGCATTCTCCAGAACCAATATAATAACGTGTATATTTATGTGACTTAATGCTGCTGACAACATATTTGATCACCTCAAGGTTCAAGCAAAACAAAATTCACAAAAATGAAAATAGATAGAAAAGAATAAAACATGCTGGAGGGCATGGGTGTTGGATATCAAACCATGATATATAATACATCTGATAAAATTTTAGTGATCACCAACTTTGCAAAACATCCTTTATTACAAAAGGGAAAATCCTGAAATAATAATAATGTCAATACTGAAATCAACTGCTCACAAACTTCAGTGGCACACTTCTCAGAAACTAGCATAAGACAGTGTTACAACAGTTAAAGGACAATTGACAGTGTGAAAAATGTGAAAAGAAATTTGGGACACAGCCAAGACTCTAAAAATCTCATTCTGAGATTAACTGATCTGTATTCCCCTGATAGTATCCCTGAAAATAGTTAAGTTCTTGCAGACACCCTTTAACATTTTGATGCAAAAAAAGTTCTTTTGGTAGCTATCTAATGCCTGTCCTGGTTACATTCAACTAGAATTTTTCTTTTTCTCAGTTGTAGGAAAAGAACCATAGCATCATGAGCATTTTATGAGCATCTTATTGTCTCTGGTTGTTGAAGTTGTTGAGGCAACACAAGTTCCAGCATCCTACCTAATTTTGTAGCATATGTCAGGCTTTTTTAGGAAGGAGGTCACCAGCTCAGTGCTGCAGGAGCTCTGGTTATAGATAGGAGCAATCAAAATTCAAAACTCAGAGCTACCTTTTTATTCCAGTGTGCAACTGGCTTACACTAGAAAACAAAGATCACTGGTCCTGCATTCCAGAGCCTGCTCAAACACTGCTCTTTGAATTCATACAAAATACATCAAATCTACTGTTGATTTCATTCCTGAACTGTGATAAACACATTTTACTATTTATTTTCAAAATATCTTTGATTTGAACCCACAATTTTTATCCAAAACATTACTATAATACAGGTTCTCTATTCATGTATCATTTTGCATACTTTTGCAACATCCTTTAGTTTTGCTCACTAGCCAAGGAATTGAGATTCCCTACATTCCTTTTCACTTTTACCAGCTTATAATAGTGGCAAAGGCAAAAAGTAATTCAGTATCTTCTTATGTAATGCAGGTCTCATTCCATGTGTTATAATTCAAAATATGTCATAATTCAAAAATAAGTAATTACTCTTTTACATAGAGAAAGCTAGCAATATGTGTCAGGTTATCTGCAATACTTTTCTTGTGATTAAAGAAATACAGTATGGTTTTATTTAGGGAGTTAATAAAACCTATTTAATATATGGAGAAATTTTTGGTCCGCTGAGATGAGGAAAGAAGAGATATTTTAGACTGACTTGAAATTTCCCTGTATTTTCCTTATTTTGAGAAAATGCTAGATTTCTAGCTGCGAGTCAAAATGTGACCTTTTCTCCTGTCTGTGTTTGTAATGTTTCATTTATAAAGAGGTTGGATTCAATTTTTACAAAAATATTCTCAACTTTTCACACCAAAAAAGGCATAATATTAAAACCCAAAACCTAAACAAAAGATCCTACAAACCATCCTAAGTCCTGATGGATTTTTAAATTTTTTTTTTTTTTTTAATTTTCTGTGCCGTCACAATTTTTCAATGCTGATTGTAACAAAAAAGTTGCACCATTTTAATTCTCAATCCTTTGTTGTACCACAACAGGGTTAATTCAATTAATTCTGAGGCCACTTGTTCACACCAGAAAAGGAAAATTACTATCTTTGCAACTTAAATTAAGGGAAATAATTTTTCTATCTCGGTCTAATTGGGCTTGAACAGAAAAGCTATTGGCTTCACTTCTTGATATAATATATCTTGAGATGATAGGAAAATTCAGTTAGGAATGGACTTCAGGCAGTTTTGAGTCCAAGCTCCTGCTCCAAGCAGGCTCAGCTGTGAGACCAGGCTTGGGTGCTTGGGGCTGGGTCTTGAATACTTCAGAGAACAGAGCCAGCACAGCATCTCTGAGCTACCCAATGCAGTGCCTGGTTGTCCTCAGAGTGAAAATGCTCTTCCTTCTATCCATTCTAACCCTCTTGTTTCAACTCATGGTCATTAACCTGAATTCCTGCCTCTCCACCTCAGTTTGCCAGCATGTTTGCACTGGCAGCAGTTTCAAGCCAAATTTTCTTGGAACCACTCTTGAAAAGTTCTCTTTGGTATGGTATAGTATAATAATTCCTATAAGGGACCACAGCAAACCGGACAAAATCTGGATGACTTTCCTCAATCTCATTAGTTCTCTGCATGATTCTCACATCAGTGAGGCTGTTTGCAGGAAATCCAATAAAGGCACTGTTACATATCATGGAGTTCAGTTTCAGATTAACACACCCAGCATCTGTTGTCCACATGCAAGAAAGATAGTTAAGTTTGCTGTTACCTAGACAGCTAAAGCCCAGCTCAGCTGGCCTCAGAGATACCTTTGAACATTCCTTCCTGGCTCCAACAAGCCCCTTAGGAGGCTGCAGGTTGCCTACAGGTCCTGTGGTGTATTTATCTATTACACATGGATATCTGAAGTACATCTAGAGACATTCAAAAGTGTCAATCATTTGAACCTGTAGGAGATGAATATTTGAATCACTCATTTGGCCTGACTGCCATGAAAACACATAGTACATTGATTATATGAGAATCTAGGCACCTAGATTTAGACACCAACATACACTTGCACTAAAGTGTCCTTCATTAAAAACTAGAACCCAGCCACAGCCTAAGATCATGACAGATGACAGCAGACAAGTACAGCTCACTAAATGAAATGTCCATGCTATATGGTATGGGTGAGAACCATGAAATGGTATCACCATATATTGGGAAGCAGCTTCTTCAGGCTTTCAATCATATGCACATTGATCACAAAGTTCTGCATGAGAGAATAACAATATTCTTCTGCTCCTTTCTTATTCCTGACCACTCCATCTAAGGAAAGACTATTAATTAAAGAGCAACAACAAATGAAGGCCAAACATGGTTCTGTAGGTAGAAGAGATGAGAGGCAGAAGTCAAATCCTGCATCATCTCTAATTCCTTCTTTCCGTGAAGCTAATAATGCTGTGATGCTCAGTAAAATGTCAAAAATAACACACAGAACTACCATGTACCTTTTGAGAAAGAGAATATAAACTGAGTTCTCAAATATTCAAGCTTTCCATACTTCATGGAAAACTATAAGGGCCTTCTAGAATTCTTTCTCTTGACAGTAGCAGAGATTTTCATCTTTTGTAGCTTTGAATTATAGGGGCAGCTTGACTCCAAAAAACCTCCAGCTAAATTCGAAAACTTCTATTAATGCTCCTCTTATTTATTCCAGTAAAATTTCCATGTGGACTGAAAAAGTACACTAAAAATACTGAAATCTACCCTGCAGATGTGGAAGAAGTATGAACAAGGAATGAATATTCTAGGATTTTAAGTAAATATGATCATGTTGTCAAAAGCAGAAAATATTCCTGAGACACAGTCTGTTCTTTCTGCTGGTTCCATTTTGTTATTGTTTGGTTTATTTTCTATGTTGTTTTTTTGTTGTTTTTTTTTTTTTTTTTTTTCTGGTTTTCTAGTTTTTAATTTGTACTTCTCCTAATGTTTTTCTCAACTTAGTCTGTTTTTCTCAACAAAATAATCTTTATATCCCAGACAGATGCCTAATTCTGCCCTACACAACCTTATGGCTTCTTTTCAGATCAAACGATGCAAAACACAAACACCCAAATTACACAGAGGTGCAAGCTGAGGTTGAAGGATTGCTTTGATACTACTATAGGTACAACACTGGGAAAGTTTTCATATGATGCTTTGATTAAATTCCTTTAAAAGAATGTTCATGAATTATTCAATTGATTAAAAGTACAATGATTCATTTGGACAATATTGCAAAATGGTTTGAATAAATTACTTTATGGGAGAATCCAAAGTACCTCTGGCTACAAGTATTCTGAAGCCATCTGAACAAATTCCTAGATTATCCTAAATATTGCTCTGTGAAAATTTTTGTTATGTGCATTTGTCCCATATCTAGGCCAATACAATTAATGAAAGGTAATACTCCACTATCTTTCTAATAATTGTGGGGTCTTACAAATTACAAGTTAGCTATTGCTGGAGAAGAATCCCATCACCTTCCTATGAAAAACACAGTTTTTCCTAAAGTAAATTTTTACCTAAAGCATAAATTAATACTAATTGTGTCATGAACACCATGAGCAATACTGTGGTATCCCTTTATTAGAGGAAGGTTTCACTTCATAAATGAATAAAGGCATTTTTCTTTTTGCTATTTTGCAAAATACTTGTTTATGGCAAACTGTCACTTATATTCAGATTCAGAATGTAGAAACTACAATGATGGTTCCTTGGAAATGCTTAAAATAGATAAGATGGATTGACTGATTGCATATTCCTTTGAATTATTGTGAAAGTACCAGATCTATCTAAATCATGCCATGAAAAAAAGTGGAGTTAGAAGTTATGTAACTTCAAGTTGCTATAAATTGCTTCTTGTTGAAAGCTATATAAAACATTTTCAAATCTGTCATGTTCCACCTCTTCTGCTTAAAAAAATAAATCCAAGTGAAAATGTCCAAGAAAAGTATGAATCAGGTTTATGTTGTTAAGTTGGAGCAAAAGCTTGCCACCATCAAGACTGGATACTCTTTGGCAATTAAGTCAAGAAACTGGTCATTTATATGTCCAGAATGTATTTTTTACAGCAAGACACTATATTTTATTAGGTTAGCTAAACCAGTGTGGCTTCAAAAGCAACAAAGCCGGATGAGACATACTTCTCTTCTCAGACACACTGTCGTCATTTTTCGTTTAATCCAAGTTTGATTCTTGAATACAGATTTTATCTACCTTCTTTCTGCTGCTGACATTCCCATGTGCCCTCAGAACAAGTTATCTGACAAAGCAGCCAGGCAAATGCATTTTCTACTTCTCCTCCCACAGCAGCATGCAAGATGTCTGTGCAGGCACAGCATCCCAGAGAACATGCTCTACAAGGTGGGATCTGACCTCCAGACTTTGCCAGAAAACAGTCTCACATCATGGACCAGTCTGACCCACCACAATGCAGGAGGAATGCAGTACAAAGGGAGCATGAAAGAGAGCCAGGAACTGCTTTGTTTGTAGCACTAAATAGAAGAAATCAGCACAGCAGGCAGCAGAAGATAACACAGAGCTTCAAGCTGTGGGGCAGCACCCAGAAGCTGCTTTTGCTAGTCCTGAGAGTAACCACCATAGCCAGTAGGACCTGCAGAACCACTGACAGTGAGATGAATGTCAATTTCCCTCTTTTCTAGCCTAAAATATGTATTGAATTTGAGAAAGGAACTGCTTTTCCCTCATTTGGCTACTATATATATATATATACATACACACATACACAAAAGAATTTTTTACTGGCAGTGAAAGTCCAAATCTTTTCAGAGTTTCACTGGGGCCAGACATTGAAACTACTTCAAGTGAGGCTTTGAAAGAGGGCGTCCAGAAAAGGCACTCATCATTTCCAGAATATCCCTCTGCAAATAAAAACTTGCTTACTAGCAGAGCTGCTTTCCTCAATTAAACAAAGTGGCTGGCAAAACAAAATAACAAGGGGTCATAGCAGAATTAGAGTTGATATGTTGAAAGTGTGTATCACTCAACACTGAGTACCACTCCATGATTATACTCTGTTTTGTACTCTGAAAAACCACAGCCTCCTACAGCAACAAACACAATTATAAGACAGATACCATTTATCCCAGGAAACCTATCTGCTATTTAAAAAATACTAGAAAGGAAAAACAACCCCTTGTGGTGAAATTAGCTGAAATTAGCTATGATGATGATTTGTTCTTTAAATTGGGAAAGAAAAAAGGATGTTTTTGTTCAGCAGGATTTATTTTTAGACTGGCAAAGACACAATGGTAAACAGAACTGGAGCTCTGTGGGCACCTTCTGAGGTTAAATTACCTTTCATGCCATTTGCACAGACGACTGTTCTCAAGCAGCTTGAGCAGATGGTCGGGACACCATTGTCCGTTTACTTGTATCCACAAAGATAAACGACTGCTCTCTGAAATCCTGAACAATATGGCCCTTGTGATGCTTTAGGCTGCCAAGGAGAAAACAAACAAACAAACAAATAAATATAAATTTAGCTGAGGAGAACAAAAGAGTTTTGATTGATGTAATTTCATTTTAAACAAGTACCTATAGAATAATACAATTTTTTAGATTATAAAAGATACCTAAAATCATCGAGTCCAAATGTTAACTTAATAATGCTGAGTCCACCACTACACCATGTCACCAGGTGCCACGTCTATAAAGTACCTCCAGGGATGGTTACTTCACAACTTCCCTGGACAGGCTGTTCCAACATTTGGCAACCCTTTCCATTAAGATACTTTTCCTTGAAGCCAATCTAAGCCTTCCTTTGCACTACTTGAGGCCATTTCCTGGGGTCCCATTGCTTGTTACATGGGAGAACAGACTAATCCCCACCTTTCTACAGCCTATTTCCAGGTACTCATAGAGAGAGGGTCCTCTCTGAGCCTCCTTTTCTACAGAATAAACATTCCCAGCTCCCTCAGAGCTCTTTGACTTGTGCTCCAGACCCTTCCCCAGCTCCATTGCTCTTCTCTGGACATCCTCCAGCACCTCAATGTCCTTCTTGTCGTGAGGGACCCAAAACTGAGTGCAAGACTTGAGGTGTGGCCTCACCAGTGCCCAGCACAGGGAAACAATCCCTGTCCTGGTCCTGCTGGCCCCACTGCTGCTGATCCAGGCCAGGATGCCACTGGCCTTCTCAGCCAACTGGGCACACACACTGGCTCATGTTTGGCTGCTGTCATCCAACACTCCCAGGTTCTTTTCCACTGGGCAGCTTTCCAACCACTCTTCCCAAGGCTGTAGCACTGCATAGGGTTGTGGTGACCCAGGTGCAGGACCCAGAACTTGGCCTTGTTGAGCCTTGTACTATTGGCCTTGGCCCAAAATATCAGCAATCTGGGACAATTTCACTGAATGAACACCATTTTTTCCTCAATACTTAGCAAAGCAGGAGATGCAGGTAAAAACAAATCATACACGGTAACTCTGACTGAAATAAGAATATATCCTGTCTGCACAACTGTTTCTACTACATAAAACATTTTCTGAAGCATATTACCAAGTAAAAACTTGTTCTGCCTACTGCACCATTGAGCTAACCAGAGATATCCAGAGTCATGGATATGACTCTGCCAGGGCACAGTGATCCACCCAAGTATTGACTGAGAAGGTAATTTCAGTTGTTTTAAGAACTTCCCAAATTTCTTTGAGAGAAGCCCTGGTTAAACACCCCCAATGTGAGCATTTTGCCAACAAGCAATTTGCTAAAAAGGTACTTTTATTATTAGAACAATTTACTAGCAAGAGAGATGAGTTTAAAGGATTGGAGACAACACGTACAACTATGAAGAAAGTTCTAAATTCTTAGAAGCAGTCTTTAGGATTTAGGAGTGAAGTGAGCAGATATTTGTCTTTGGACTTGGAACTAATAATTGCATAACCTGTCAATCTTAAAAACTCCCCAAAAGAAAAGGAAAAGCAAGGTTTCTGAATATGGAAAGAATCACATGGAATCAGTGAAGAGGCCTAGACATGGACTTCAATACACACAGCAAAATAAGACAGAATTGGGTTTAGAAAATAACAGTGAAATTAGATAACTATGACTCACCACCACTCAACATCCTGAAGACAGCAGGTATTGCAAAGCATTTAATTAACTAAAGTTTCACATAAAGATGGATAGTTGTTTCTGAAATAACTGCTTATTTAAATAATGACACAACAAATAAAATTCATATCCTCTATCTAATACCACACACTTCACAGCAAAAGCAAGTAAACAGTGGGTATATCTCTCCCTTTCTCATTTCAGTCATCAAATGACTTGTTTTATTTTATTTGCTTTTTGCTGTGATGCTGGCATACTCAGCATGCCTTACAATAAATGTACCATTTAGACATTTAAGATTCTTGTCACATTTTTAGAAATTGTTAATGCTCATTGGAGTAAGGAAAGAAACGAAAAGACAGGTTGAGATAAATTTCAAATAGTAGCATCTAGCAACACAATGTAATATGTTCTGATACTGAGGGTTAATTATAGCTCAAAGAGGAAGAAATAATTAGGAAATAATGGAAACATGAAGAACTTAATAAAAAATTGGGCTAAAAAGCTAGGAAAAGAGAAAAGTTTGGTTTTGTGTAGGAATAAAAGAGAAAGCACAAATGGGAAGAATTTTCCTCTGCCTCTGAGAAGGAAGGAAACCCCAAAGTGTATTTGTTCTAAATTTCAGTGTCTTATGCTAATGTCATTAAAAAAAAAAAAAAAGTCAAGGCCTTTCTTCCCCTGAGGGAGCACTCTCTATGCTTTACTTCCACCATTTTTTTCACAAAATTAAAGGGAGGGCCACTGTCCCTCAGCTGTTTGCTTCCCCTTAACATCCCCAGATATATTTGCCTATTTGCAAATAAAGTATAATGAAAGTAATGACTGTGCACACGAACGTAGGATCACCTAGGTTAGAAAAGACCTTTAAGATCCTTGAGTCCAACCATAAATCTAGCTCTGTCCACCACTAAACCATTGAATAATACAAAGGCAGCTGCATTGTGATCAGCTATCCTGTTTGAATGACATCAGGTAAAAAGAATGCAACATTTTATAGGAAATATGGCAAATCAACATTATTTACCAATGTGCTATTTGAAATGCATTTTATATAACTTCTGTACTGACTGAACTGAGGCACCCATAAATGTTTCAGCTCACTATTTAACTCTCTCCAGACATGACATTTCCTAACATATCAACAGTATGAATTTGAAACTGCTGTGGATAAGAATTCAGCAAGACAAATAAAATTTCACTTTGTTTTGTTGCCCTTACCATGAGCTAACAAGTGCCATGAAAGGTAAAAGCAATACACTTAGAGAAAAGCAAGTGCACACCTGTATAAATGGATTTTCAAGAAAGCCAGGATGAAAACTCAGGTGCAGAAAGTTTTATAGCTAAAACAACTGACACTTTTTTCCTTTTTCAGTAAAGCAGTAACAATTTCTTCCACATAAATTATCTCCTAGATCCTCCTGTGAGCTGGGCCATAATTAATGTACAATAACAAGTTGTCAGCTGCTGGAAAAACTGAGACAGAGATTTAGGCTGTTTTCCCTTTATACAACTGGGCATATACATCTGATTACCAAAGATAGTTTCCTTTCTGCAAGTTTAGAAGTGCAAGAGGCCCTAGTGGGAAAGTCAGGAAGGTGTTCCTATCTCTGCGTTATGCAGTAAGTTATACTGATCATTATTTATGGAGAGGGAATGTGCTGCATAGGCTCAGAAATAAGACTTAATAAAAACATGGAGATTAAAAACAACTTCAGTATTAACAGTTGTAAAATCAGCAGCTGATTCCAGTAGGAATTTCTCAGTCACTAACCACTTTCATACTCCATCTCATTTGTGGGTCAATACAAATGTAGCAGAAGAATTTAGTGAGACTACTGAAATCTCACATATCTTCCAAGCAGCTGAGGATACAGCATGTATGATTCCTTAATCACAGCAGGATGATAACACAAAATGGAAAAGCTGTGTTTAGTCTCGGTGCCATAAGTGACCAGCCTAAAACACATTTCTAACAGACAGCTAGTCTAAACGAGGTGTGCTAGAGGTAAAAGAGTTTAGGAGAAAAATGTCAATCAGAAGAGCAGGTAAATGACAATTTGGTGCTGAAATTAGTAAAACTTGTCCGTTAAATCTTGCAGAAAATGGTTTATGAAGTTTTCAGTTAAGATGTTTCCACAGATTCAACCGCAGTTTTACAAACACTTGCACTGAGAAGGAAAGACTACTTGAAACTGCATTATTACAGAACTGCAGTTATTTCTTAATTCTGAAGGCTTTCTTTCATCCACTATAATATCAGAGGAAGAATAGATACCCATGTCAGCAGGAGACAGAATGAGCTCCATGATAACATGGACTGATCACAGAACATTCTTTAAGAACAAATAAAAACCTCTCCCTGAGCAACCAATGCCATGGTTGTAAATAAAATACTGATTTTTGACTCGCTGGAACTAGTTCACCATGATTTTAGACTGTCTGACACAGGATTTTATAGTGGTAAATTAAATGGAAGCTTTCAAGGATAATATACATTACTAAGGATTGAAATATTTCTGACTTTAAATAAAAATTAATACCATGACATATTTGGAACAATTTTTCACTTTTAACATGCACATCTTTTAGATACTTGGCAGAAATCATGCCAAGGTTAGAATTTCATTACCCAAGTTCATCACCTAAGGAAGGAGAAAGAGGAAACTAATATAATATCCAGGCTCAAAACAAATTATATTCAACTACATTAAGACTCTAAAGTGAATAAAATTTTGTGATATTGTCTAAGAAAGTATAAAATGCTCGATTACTTACAATTTCCTGCATTGTGCAGACAGATATACTTTGTGCAGAATGGGTGGTAAAAGAGATACCAAATCAAAATGACTATGCTTCACAACACTTTTTACAGGTTTAAAGACATAAAGAAAGTAAGAAGAAAGTCCCAAGATATCAGTAAATGGTGAAACCACATGCCTTTCAAGAAATACCAGAAATGCAGGTCAGTGTAACCTGCAATTCCATAAACTGTGATAATTATGAATGAGTTTCAGGATGCCTTTTCCAAATCTGAAAAATCTTTGTCCTCTGAAAGCTTTAACTTTACTGCCAAGACCTCTAAGCTTCCAAGAATTAGTTTCAGAATTTCTGTAATTTCTGTTGTAATTTTTATCAGAATAAAGATTTGTTTTCAGTACACCCACTATCTTTCCATTCTGGGAAGCAAAATCTTCATTGAACTTAAAGACCCACTGGTGACAGTCTACATTGAACACAAGCCTTACAGACTCAATATTCTGGACACCTGAAAACTTTCACAGAGGTAAACCTGTGAAGGTGAACCTGGAGCTGGACTCCAAACAACTTCAGTACTGGTAACCTGGATGTCCCTAAAGCCTAAGCAGTTAAACTTTCTTTCATCTGCAGGCAGGAGGCAGTATGAAAACAAGATTTATTTGGGAAAAGGCAAAGCAACTCTCTTCTACTTGGAGCATTTGCAGACCAAGTGCTAGTAACCACCTCTTTGACCACCAAAATAGCCAAACCCCAAAGTGAGACATTCTGAGAGATTGTGGAACCTGCACTTTTGGAGATACTCAA
This sequence comes from Muscicapa striata striata, assembly GCA_030060385.1. Taxonomy (NCBI): domain Eukaryota; kingdom Metazoa; phylum Chordata; class Aves; order Passeriformes; family Muscicapidae; genus Muscicapa; species Muscicapa striata. Next base: position 158,817 of record JAREIS010000324.1, read on the forward strand.
AACTAAATGGGACAAGGCCTTCGGCTATCTGATCCAACTTTTAAGTCATCCTTGTGGTCCATATGTCCCTTTAAAACTTAACAACCACTTTGATCTGTGCAAAATTACTTTTTCCTCAGCTGAGCTACAACAACATGCAGAGGACAAGGTAGGAATTTGGCTTGTTCTACTTCAGGCATTTTCCAAAACAAAGGGAAGCTGAACCAGGGTGTTCCAAATTACTGAATTGTTTTTTATTGGCCATAGGAGAATAGCACCTCAGCTTTATGATTCATAAAGACAATAGCTGCTTCAATGCTATGCAATCCTTAACTCCCAGCTCATGCTGCTGTATTGAGTACAAAGAAGGAGTGCTAGCAGGCAAAAACCCAAAAAATCACCACTATAGTTACCTGCCAGTTTACAGTTTTCCTTTGAGGGCTCCCATCTCACTAATGATGAGGCTGACTTGGCTTTGCATACAAGATATGGCAAAGAAACAGCCTGAGGTGACACTGAAGTGGAAAACAGAGCAAATTAAACTGGGAGTCTTCCTGTTTTACAACCAGCTGCAATTACCTTACTGGGTAGCTGCCATCCAAAGAAAACTGTGAGCCACACAAACAGGAATAATTTCATTGGCATGCACAGAGTGAACCTTTCCCCAGGTGTAATTTAAGGAGTCCTTAAAATATGCAATTCTATCCACTACTTTGAGCCCTCAATCACTTCCTACTGTAGTTCTGGTTTTCCTCTGCATGAAATCCTGCAGTTAAATCTGCTTTCAGGATGACTGCCCTGATTAATAACTCTATAATGTCTGTACTCTCTGTGGGATACGACATTTCTTTGTTCAAAAGTGATCTTTTTCCTCTGAATGCTGGCAATTTCAGAGCTGAGGGAATGAATCACCACTGCTTGGTGCTGCCATTCCCACTGCTGGGATGTGTGGTCATGTGAAGTCATTCTGAGACATAATTTCTTACTCTCCTCAGTCAGCTGGGCATTGCTGAAAAACAAATCTACTTGGCAAAACTGGTCCATATTTTGATTTCCAGTTCACATACTGGAATTAAAAGCAAAGATCTCTTGCGTGTTCACACATCTGTGACAGAGGAACACTTTCCAGTGGAGAGCAAATATTCTGTGGCCTGACTTGTGTATCACAAATCATCATTTAGCTCACTGCAGAAATCTGAGAATGAGACAGATCTCCAGGTGGCAACTCTGCTGATGGGCAATTATGGGTGTCACTGCTTTTTGAAAGGTCATTTTTTTCTGGATGTAGAAGAGGATCATTTTAGAAAGCATATCTCCACAGAACAGGCTAATATTTACCTGCCTACTTCTATCAGAAAAAAATGTATCTTTCAATAAAGCATTTAAAGGTAAATAAACAATTTTATTAAACTCATATTACAAGGATCCTATGGAACAAAACAGTATTAAATTTATGCTGTTTACAGAGGGGCAGAATTGCATAGAAAAATCCACCAAGGAAGAAAGGCTGAAGCCTGCATTATCTTATCATTTCAGTGGGGCCTATTTTACCTGAATTTAAATGACTTGAGTAAGATTATGTAGTGAGTCAGCTCAGAGCCCAGAATAGAACCAAGAATTGTGGCTCATTATCTGTCTTTAACCATTAATTTGCACTCTCACACTGAGAAAAATGGATGTTACTATTTTATTAAGTCCCCCAATATATTTATATCATAACAACACAGTGAACAGTATCACAGGAAAAACAGACTGAGATATAAGCCTGGCATCTAGTCTGAACTGTGGGTTGCTATAAATATGGGTAGAAAAGGAACAATACTTGTACAAAACCTACAATCTCTACCACTGAATCTTCTATTTTTGATTGTACTGGGTTTTGTTGTGACTGAAATATGTAAATCTCCCTTTCAAAACAAAACAGAAAAGTTTCAGAGGTCTCCAAACACACAAAATAATATATATAATAAGTTAGACAAGTATTTTCTTACTGTAAAGGTTCCTTCTATCATAAATATACATTTTAAGCTTTCTGGTTTGATCTTTAAAATCTCATGAGTGCATAGTACTGCCTAGGATACAGCACTGGTAACTGTCTCCCAACACCAAATGAGTCATTTTGGTCCAAGGACAGTACTAAGTGGATGTCCCTGTTTATATGGTGCTTTACAGTACAATTTAATGAAACTTTTCAATACTTAAATAGAGAATTTATGTTCTGATAATATGTTGCTAAAGTTAGTGCCTAGTAAGGAAGGGGATTTAGTCTTTATTGCTCTCATTTGATTAAATACAGATTTTTACATGAAGTATATGCATTCTAGAGAACATAATCTTTTTTTTCCTTCTTTTACACATTGTCTTTTTCTTTCCCTCATTCTGAGATTTTACACCTTTTTCATCCTGCAAATTTGAAGGATCTATTTGGGAGTCTGTCAGGATAGTAACAAGTTTCCAAGTGCTGCAAAACCAACTTAGTATGGACTGCATGTGCTCTGTTCTAAAACCAGTATTGACTGACTCCACTCCTCTCCTTGTGCTGCATACTCTCAAATTTTTTTCCCATATTTTTCAAATCTCAAATTCAAATGCATACTTGAATGCATTTTAAACAATCAGTAGTTGTTAGAGTACAGACAAGCCACTGGAAAAGCCAGAATGAGCAAATACTTTACAACCTGTTTCAGGTGAGCAGAAACCTACAGTTTCTCTAAGAGAGGCAGAGATGAAGTATTTTGTTACATCTGCACTGTGAAGTGAACTGGGATGAGCTGGCTGCATTTGCCCTTTTCACAGGATTCACTCTGTGCCCTCAGTCACTTCTCCCCCCAAACAGACAGTAGGGTGCAGCCAAAATGCTTTCACTCCCACTCTCTCCAGTTGCTCATAGCAGATAATAGCAGGTAAAGTCATCATTCTTTTCTCCACAGCAAGAGTCAGGGGCTGATCACTGCTGAATTAAGAAGAGCAATGACTCTTCCCAGTCAGACAAAAGGCAGGTGAGATGCTCTTCTACAGTGAGTTTTACAAACTGAAATGTTGATCCCAACAGCTTCTCACAGGGCAGAGTTCAAATATTTTAAGCTAATGTCTAAATAGATTTTAAAATGTCACATACAGACAGAGCTATATAAATATATGATTCTCACCTTCAAAAGCTCCTTAGTAGGCAAACCTCTGAGGCCTGTGGACCACAAAACTAAAAAATTATCAATTAGAGCTGTTTCAACACCTGAAATAAGGAAGAAAACAGACGAGGGAGCTGAGAAGGCAACAGGGAACTGTGATTATACAGAACATGCAGGGTTTGCATATTGTCAACTTGTAGGCTCAAGATGAAATTTTCCTGAAAGATGCAGACAGACAAGAATTACAAGTGGTATCAGCAAATTATGGCCATCTGACAGAATTTTAGGGTTTCTAAACTCTAGATTTCTTTCCTGATGGCAGGAGAAGGGTGAGACACATGGTGTCATATGCCCTTGCAGAATCTAACAACTTTGCTTAGTAGAAAGAGGGGTTTAATTGCTTCACAGATTTCCTTTACTGATGTGTATACAGACACCTTAGATTGAGCTGAAAGATTCTTTTGATATTCTCTGTGACAATAAGTATAATAGAACACTGCTTTTAGAAAGTTGATAAAAGCAAGGCAGGCAATGAACCAGTTAAGAAGCTCTGGCACAGAAAAACAAAATTCCTTGCCTAAGGTAAAGTATCAAATCACCAACAAAGCTGGGAGTACATTTGAGAGTCTAAGAAACTTCTTTGGAATAATCTTCTGGAATATGCTTTCTCTGTAACATCAGACTTTTTTTTTCTCTTAGGATTTAAAGTACCAGCATATGCATATAAAGTACTGATATATGCATGGATGAGGCAATCTGTAAAACTGTAGTCTTCAAAGGACAACAAAATATTTTAATGATCTGCATACCACCAGGAATTCACAAAAGATGGCCGAAGAGCCATTATTCTCTTCTATAACTCAAAAATTTGATGCTGTCTTGGGACAAACCAGAAGGATTAAAATTAAGCAAATAAACAAAATTTTCAGAGATTGTACATGTCAATCAAGCAACTCATAAGGTATTAAAAAAGCCAAGACTATAAAAAATTAAAAATGAGATTGAAAAATTCATGGACAGTAAACAACCTACCAGAGGCTGTAGGCAAAGCCACTTGAAAGGCATAATCAGCCAAAAGCCAATTGGAAATGCAGTGTAATTATCACTAACAGTATAACACCAGGTAACAGTGATATCCCCAAACTATACCCAGAACTATTTTGCTTTGGATCTCTTTAGCATTTCTTAGAGAATTTATTTCCTTGGTGGGAAGAATTGAAGGTGTTGAAAAAAAGAACTTAAAATGGGACACAAGTTTTGAATTTGTTAAATGGGTTGTTTCTGCCTAGCTAAAAAAATCTCATGAATCTTGTGGTAGAGTAAGGGACTACTGGAAAAAGTCCCACAGTCTGAGGCATTAGAGCTCACTGTCTTTCTGGGAAACAGAAATAAAACCTGGCAAACTGTTACTTCACGGCAGTATGATTGCAGAAAGAAGCATTATTTGCCTTTGACATTTACTGCTATATCATTGCTACTTACTGAGCCTGAACTCCTGAGCCATTTCTTTGTCCTCTAACAGTTATCTGAAAACAGATAGGTAGAGACACTGTGTGGCCTTAAAGAAGCAGTACAACCTGCACAAGAAAGCAGAATAAAATTTCCACATCATTCTTTCCCAGAGAAGAATAAGAGAAACATATTTTCATGATAAGAAAATGTTTATTTGTTAAAAATTTAATAATTTATCAGGTTTGATGTAAACAAATGTTCTAATTATGGCAGGTTTTGATGTATGTTACATATAAATGCCTCCTCTACACAGCTCTTTGTTTTCCTGTGTACTTTTAAATTCTTCTAAATATGATTTTGATAATGCAATCAGCTGCTTGAATAAACATAACCTGATTGAAGTAGTATTCCAAAGAACATTATTTCTATTATTATGACTTCCCTGGTGCACAGCTGTAAACAGACAGCTGAATGATAGCAAATGACCTAGATAAATCTGTCTCAATAGCTGTCACTCCTTAGTCTTGACCTTCTGACACTGTTCCAGCTGTGCAATAGCTTGTCCTAGAATTAAAGGAGAGACAATCTCAGGCTCATTCTATTCTGGAAAAACTACTAGTATTTCTCTACAAAGACACACAGTCTCATAAAATTAGTGGACTAAAATGTATTTCTGATATAAAAGCAGAAGAAACATTGAACCTTCCTGCAACTTCTCATCTTGCAAAATAAAAATAAGTAATAAGTAAAGAGTTAAGGTACTAAATTAAATATTAATCATATTTTACTGATAGATAGACCATTTTGCATAGAATCATGGAATTGTTGAGTTGGTAGGGACCTTAAAGACCACATAATCAAAGAACAAGTCAGGTTGGAAGGGACCACAGTGAGTCATCTGTTCCACCCTCCCCGCTGCATTACACAGGATTGTGTCCAGCCAATTCTTGAATATCTCCAGTGAGGAAGACTCTACAACCCTTAAAGGCAATCTCTTCCACAGGTCCTCCAGTTCCAACCCCCTGCCATGGGCAGGGACAACTTTCCACTAGACCAGGTTGCTCAAAGCTCCATCCAACCTAACCTTGAACACTCCCAGGGATGGGACATGCACAGCTTCTCTGGGCAACCTTTTCCAGTGCCTCACCACTCTCACAGTAAAGAATTTCATACTAAGTATCTCATTTAAAATCTGCTCTCTTTCAGTTCAAAGCCATTCCCCCTTGTCCTGTCACTGCATGGTAACAGCTTTGTAGCTCAGAAAGTACAGCTCTCATCAAACCTCATTCCCAAGTAATCCTATTTTCAGTGCCTTTTAATAAACAGAAGAAAGGAACATAGCTGACAGAAAGTAGCTCTGAGAATATATTCAGAGCTACAAAATAAATATATGCTGAGCTACAAAAGAAATCCCAAAGTAATCAGAGAATATGTAAAATGGGATGAGAAACTACGACCACTGCAGAATCCCAGTGTAACTAATAATTCACAAAGAAATGTGTATGTTATAAAATATATGCTATATTATTCACACATAATAACCATGTTCTTTAGCTAAAAATACCAGTCTTAGAATGCCAGGTGAGGCCTGAATTCAAGCATAATTTTGCAAACACAGTTAAGCAGTTTAAGACAAAACCACACCATAAATGTACATAACTGGAGAGTGAATTTAGATGTTACCTAGCCTCAAATAATCCTAGATTTTAAAGCAAAACAAATCCCCATTGTTAAGTGGCAGAATATTTTACCAAAAGTTTTAAAAGCAAATAAACCAGATGTGCTGGAGCAACATCAACAGTGAAATGTAGCCAAGCCTCTGCTGTTTTTCCACATTCTGCTTGCATAATCTGGTGAGAGTGAATAATATGTTGTGATGAAGAAGAGAAACTGGAAAACTTTTCATCAATCCCATTATTCATCACAGCAAAAAGCCAGAAATAAGGCTTTCTGCCAAGAGCAATACATTTCAAAATTCTTCTGGAAGAAAGTTCTCCTAAGAAGAAGTCCACCATTTTGTCCTTTCATCCTCACTTACTTCTTTATCTCATGTAAGGAAGTCACTGCTTGAGAAGTGTGTTGTGTAACAGCAGGCCCACAAGACAGGAGGACCTATTTTCCTGAAATCTCCAACTCCTGTAGGATTGTACAACAAATTCAATGCAGCTTAAAGTCTCACTACAAAAAAAAAATAGAAAATGCATAAAATACTACTATATTATTGAGTTTAGATTAAACAAACCCAGAGAATTTTCTTGAAATGTTGTGTATATATGACTGTGAAATGTTGAGAAGACTTCTTTCAGATAGGCACCTCGAACATCTTTAAGTGTCCTTAAATGATTATGAGCAATGGGTGCTTCTGAAAGGCTACAGGAAGGGAAGTCCTTATTCTGTAAGATATCTTTCAGGTTAAGAGTCACATCCTGACTAAAGAGTCTGACTATAAGGTGAAGCAGCTGCAATAACCATATTATTTTTAAAAGTGCACGGAACTACTTCTTTATCCAATGAGATTTGAAGTCCTTCTACAAACAAGAACTAGAATTTAAGGCTCATTTTGAAATCTAAATTTCAGAGTTAAATTTTTTTCTGCCACTTTTGACTTGAATAAAGAAAACAAAGAAACTTCATTTTTGGATACATTTTTAGCTATTGTATTAAACTCTACAACAGAGTAATTTTGAAGCTAAGATACCTCAGTTTTGAATTTGGATGTAGTAAGATGGCACCTTTCCTGTGCAGAACACCTGGGCCCTTACTAAAAAGAGTGTCCTAACTGCTGCTCCAAACAGAAGAAAGCTAAAAACCTATGTGAGCTATAGGAAGGAAGAAAATAATTGCTTGATATCTGCAAAACTTACTTCCCAGTGAAAAATGCTGGAAGCTCAGACTATCTGAATTGTCTCTAAAAAGCCAAGATGCAGAAACAATTGAAAAAAACAAACAAACAAACAAAATCAAGCCCCAGTGAACCTATGCCTGGGTAAATGGTAGCTGCCCACCCAGAGTGCTCTCAATGCTCCTCATACTCAAACTGCATTAGACAGCATCATGTGGCCCAGAAAAAAACCCCAAACAGACTTCGGCCTCATTTTGTTTCACTGTAATTCATAACAGTGAAAGAAATGCAATTGTGAGATCAAATTCCAGATTGAAGAACAGAGATCATGCAGTGTTAATAAACTATTACATTTGGTTTCAAAGCTTACCTAAGCTACTCAGGAACTCTCAAGCTAAAAGGCCTCTTTACCCATTTGATTGGCACTTCTCTCCCGTAAGCAGCATGCTCATGTATGCACTTATCAAAGTCAGTAAATACGGTATCAGTTTTATTCTGTAGGGTTTTTTTCTTTGAATAATTGGTTTCTTCTTTGAAAGAGTGGCCTGTATACATAACTGAATGATTAAAATGTTCACTTTGAGAAACCAGAGAGCAAAGCAGAGGGAGAAAAAAGGTTCAATTTCATCTTCAAAAATTTTCTATTGATTCAGTGGGTCCAGAATTTCACAAAGCTATGTTTGAGCTGATAAATTTTTTAAAAACAAAACCAGTATAAGATCTTTCAGTCCGCATTCCTTCCAATTTTACTGGAAATCAGTGATAATAGAGTCTTTTGCAGTTATCACCTATCATTCTGGAGGAAAACTACTTAAATCCATGTATTTGCTGACTGCTTTGCTAACAGTGCCTTTACTTCCTCACCAAGCCAAAGCCAAAACCGATCTAATCCACTTTCCTGCCAATACTGAATTGATCCTTATGGTACTTATACCCTAGCTAGGTTTACCAAACACCAATGTTTCAGGTCTGTCTTTCAAAGACACTCATACAGAACACTTCTGCCTAAGAGTGTGCTTACTGAGAAGTGAATTATCGTGGCAACAACCTTCCACAGAGCATCTTGCCCTTATGCTTTGTTTTACCTCTGCAAACAGGTCTTGGCTCACAGAAGCTATCAAAGGCAGCATCACCTAAAAGTGACTGTATTTTTTTCACAGAGAAGGAAAACATAGCTGATTTCACATTAGAGGGAGTTACAGACATGTCCTTTATGCTCACAGAAACAAGGATCTAAAATTTGTCACAAGGAAAACACAGTAAAAGTGGAATGAAAGACAGGGGAAAAGCGTATTTCTTTCCTGCATGGACTTAAATCATTCCAACAGCACATTTTTATCCGTGGCTTTATGAACCAGCCTTGATCTTAAGACAGCCTAATATTTACATGTTTAATAAATATCTGTTGGAACTAAAACAATATATGCTTGATAGCTGACCTCAAACAATGCTCAACTGTGTCTAGGTAAAATATAGTGACCTTTATTCGTTTAAGCCCTCGACACCACTTGTAAATCCTATTAGAATAAGGTAGTCCAGGCTGCCCAGAAACACAAGGGGTTTTTTTTGGTTTTTTTGGTGTTTTTTTTTTTTTTTTTTTTTTTTTTATGAAGGACACACAGACCTGCTGTAACTCCTCTCATTTCTGTATAGAGTGGTACAGGAATTGATAAGATACTGAGCAATGGAGGACTTCTCCCCCAAGGAGCATAAAACTGAATGGGCACAGCATGTTCAATGCAAAACAATGCAGTTCAGATAGTGACATTTTCCTCTCCACAAAACAAAAATAAAGTGATCATTTGGGTTCTTGAGAAAAGGGAGTCAAGTCAATATCTGTAAAATGCATCATCAACTTTTAAAGAGATTAATTATTGTCACTGTGCTAACAGTCTGCAAAAGAGGTCACTAAGTGACCTCTATAATGAATAAAACAAGCTACAGATGAGTAAGGTGGAAATGTCTCTTCCCCAAGGCAACTTAGGCATCCATGCAATTGGAAATGCACACCCAGGACACTGCCTCAGAGCCAAGATAAATAACTTCTTTCTTAGGCTGGGGGTATTAAAAAGCATTGAGACACAGAATTTGGTACCATTTCTAGAGCTCTGTGTTTGACAAGACCATAACAGGTATTACTTGCACATTGCAAATTAAAACTTTCGTTTGCTTAACTACTCCAGGTAAGATGGAGAACAACCGTACTAGAGACAGCACAAAAGTTGTTAAAATTATACATTCTCAGAGAACAAGAGAATAATGAAGACTCTGGCTTCCCTGTTAGAAAAGCACACTTCAGGCACAGAAATGTTAACTCACCAGCCCAGAACCATACAGAAACTCCAGGGCAGAATGTTCCCTTTGTTTGAAAGGTTGCTGCCTGACCATGACAGTGTTTGGGAAATCACTACTCTCTTCCAGTGCATTCATCAAAGAAACAACTGTGGACAAATCTGACCATGCATTGACTCTTCTAATCAAAATACTTGAAGTGTATAAAAATCCTAACATTCTGAATTTGATGGGAGTACAGAGCAAATATAAATGCACTACCTTGTGACTGCAAACTGGAATATACTGGACCTCAGATATGAAAAAAAATACTGGCAGATATTGAAACTTAAAGAGAAGATTCTGACATAACAGGAATAGGTTAATTTTTAGCCTATAGACATACAACCTACATAAATTATGAGTATGTTAACTCTTGTTAGTTAAAAAATAAGTGGAAGAGCAAAATACTGTGTAATATTGTTCAATATTGCACAATTCCCATCTTAAGCAGAATAAACTTCTTTTTCTAAAGGAAAATCACAATAGCACAACCTCCAGTGTTGTGATGGAAAAAAAAGAGTCTCTGTTTCCTCCCCAGAGGCTCTTGACAGAAGATTTTACAGAAGAAAAAGATGAGACCACATTCCAAAACCACAGGGTCCAAAACCTCGCAAATAAGACTCGCAATTGATCATCTTGATGAGAAAGAACAAGAGGACTAGAAATAAAGCTGTACTTTAATTTCTACATGAAGGAGAACAAAAAACTTTCTCCAATTAAGAAAATATCAACGCCTCAAGCTACCGTATCTTTGATCTTATTCTTTGCCAGAGAAAGGAAATTTCATCTCTTCAAAGCTTCAACCAAGTAGAACCAAGTTAATAAGGAGCAAGAAAACTTAAATAAGAGCCCTTTAGAGAGACCAAGGACAAATTGACAGGTATAATATTTTAGTTGATTGCCTACATCAGAGGAATTAAAATAGTAATATTTCTCTGTTGGTACAACAGTAGTCATATATATTCCCTTGAGAATTGAGAGGAATTGAAATATGCAGAATTTTAGGAGCTTCATTCTTCTCATTTCTAATTTACCTTTTAGATTTGAAGAGCCTATTTTTTTCTTAACAACATAATTTACCACCACTTAATGCAGTATTTAAAAAGTATTATAAAAAGTAATTCACTAAATTACATCATTGACTTTTGAGAGAGCACTGAGTATAAATTTACAGCTTTAGACTGACAGCCACAGAAACCCAGAGGCTGTAGAGATACTCAAAACAAATGACTTCCCAGCCAGATGCAGTGGGAGCTTTTTCAAACCAACTGTGGAACACATCTCATCCCTTACCCAGAAGCAATCTTACTCCTGAGCCATACCACTGGGTACTGACCTCCCCTAAAATGCTGGCAGCTGGTGGCACAGGTGCCTCCTGGAAGTGTTGGGGCAGCTGCAATGGGTGCCAAACCTGTCACAAGGCAATTCCCAAGAAGTGGGGAGCTAAGTGACAATAATTTTCAGCCACTACTGGTGACAGTATTATGCAGTGGTACTCAGAAGCCCTGAACAACTGCAAACTGATTTTCAGTCTTCCAAAAGAGCTGAAAACCTTTAAATAAAACACAAGGAAAAAACAAACAAACAAAAAAAAAAAAAAAAACAAAACAAAACAAAAAAAAAAAAAAAAAAAACCAAGAAAAAAAACAACAACAACAACAAAAAACTTCGGGGAAAAAAAGAGTTGGTTGTTGCAGGTGTAATGAAAAAGTAATAGGGTATTAATATATATTAATATAGGGACCATTTTAGGGTCCATATAAGTAGCCTATCAGGACAGGAGACCAGTAGCTGTTTCTAAGCTCCAGTTTCAGCTGTGTCCTTCAAGCCATTCAGACAGCAAGGGCTGCAGCAAAGGCTAACAGAAAGAATGAATTTTTTAAAAGCAATTATCCAAGAGCACTGTATTTTAAACAATTACTCTTACGACATGGAACTTCCCTAATGTATGCTCATGTGTGAGCCACCAGAGCCAAATTTTGGTACTCATGCTTGGGTTCCTGATGCCTCAACTGTGCCATATTTGCATAAAACTCTCTTAGTGTGGTATAACCTGGAGTAAATGTAAAGTTAATAAATCCAAGGAAATCTCCATGGTAAGCAAATTCAGAGCCAGATTTTGAAGTTTTTACATGATAGTTGTTTGCCTCAATGTAGGGCAGCACATTTTCCTGATCTGGCTCTTCAGATGCCTCTGCCCTCTCTGCTGCTACCAAGGACTTGTCATATTTTTATTTCCTGTTTGGAATTCTACACTGGTATCTTATGGACATGAGTAACTGGTGACTAGGATTGCTGCTAGTTTTAGAACACCATAATGCATATCAGACAATAGTAAGGTTTTATTTTGCCTTTTTAAGTGCTTGATTACAATTTTTTTTTAAAAACACTCAGTAAGGCAATGGGCTAAGTAAAAGAGGATGACACCAATCATTCCAGGAGAGGAGGGTAGGGTCAGATTATTGAAGATATTGGCCACAGACAACTGAAACAAAAAAGAGCATGATTTCTTGCATTGTGAAATCATCAGTTTTGACTTTCATATTATTAAATCCTTCTTGTAGACAAACTAACACTTATGGACTTAGTCATTCCATAAGCTAATCAGCACCTAATATCTTTTTTACCTGACTTTGAATGATATCTTAACAACTTAATACCAGCTCATACTGAAAGCCTGATTAGCAGTGACAGGTGACAATAGCAATGATTTCTAGTGTGTGTGGGACCATTACTATGCTGTTAAAATATAAAAGGAAAATATTACCTCCTACAATTCTTGCTTTTGAATTTGAGGGAAAGCCCATGCAAAGATGTTTTATATGGAATCCAGTTTCATCTCCCTTCCCTCATCTACAGTCTGCACTGTAGATGATCAGTGATCAAATGAATGAAATATTTTTGACTTCCCCAGAACATGGCCTAAATCAGCATTGCATTACCATCACAAATCAACGTATTCTGAACCTTAAATATGCGCAAGCAGTGGTTTTCTGGTCAGGAAGACACAATATGCAGAATAGTTCATACAACCTAAAACCTAACAAAAGAAAGGCTTGGTACAGCTACCTAATTTAACACATACATTTTGTCTATAAGGAGCTTCAATTTGACTGTTTATTTTAAACTTGTATTAGTTTTGAGGAAATAATGCATGTATTGCAGGGATTTATTCTGCATTTTTAAAAAAGTCTCCAAAAGTCTCCAAAGAAAGCTGTCACAGAATTTACACTGGTACTATTTTGCTGACCATAAAATCCCACTGTCCTTTCCCCAGATGGTGACAAATGATATTGATGATATTGGTACTAACAGAACTCAGAGAAGGAGATGGCTTTGGCTTTTGCCTTCAGTACTTTACATCATGCAGCCATAATGATGGAAAAAGTAGCACCAGGATATTTTAAATGTACTCACTTTGCAGAGTAACTAAGAATGGCTATTCCCTATTTTATATCTGATGAAAACAATGCATAGAGCCACTGCGTGACATATCCAGAAATACAACACATGACTTAGTCCTGATGTGAAGGCAGGATTCTTTACATTATGATGCTGTTTGCTAGATTGTGATGTTATCTTCATGCTTTAATATTATCCAAATATTGTCAATTAAAGTATAATTATATTTTTCATCTCCATTTCCTCTATATGTATGCTATGTCTCAAGTCATTATCATACTCACTAAAACACAGCAGTTCTGTATCCCATATCAGCACTTAAATGAAGGATGAGGATATATAACAATAAAATTAACAGAAGTATTCCCAATGAATGAGGCCTTGAAAAACAAAGTGAAACCTGGATGGGAATGAATCTGAACTTGAGGTCTATACAACAACCACCAGGGGTTTTCATCATGTTTTTTTAAAGAGAACTGACAAGTCTGAGAGAAGGAGAAAGAGAGAGGAACTACAGTTTTGAAGCTTCATTTTTATTCAAGATGTAGCAGCACAAGGACATCCAAGAGGCAGCCTAGAAAATACAAGTTACAGTCAAAAATGAAGCCTGATTTAGTAGCTGAATCCATTTATTCTTTCCAAGGTTCTGCATAGCACCTGACATGAGGGCCTCTCTCCTGACTCATGTATTTCAGAGTTTAGTGATAAAAATAGCAAGTTTCTCTGAACAAAGGAGAGCCCCAAAAGACAAAACAAACAGTAAGTTTGCATCTTATATAAAAACTTGCATACTTTTTACTCTTGCACCAAATGCTTCTGTGTATTTATTTACCTTGGACAAGATGAAAGGTCACTCATTATGTGCATAACAAGCTATTCTCAATTGTAATTATACTGCAGGAAAAAAAACAAAAACCACTTTCATTTGAAGGTTAACTAGATTCAAAATAACCCAGTTCTCATCAGGGTGTTGCATTTATTTCAATTAAGTCAATCAACTTAACAAGGATTTAATTAAAAACAAGTTAGCAAGTCAGAAGAAGTATTTGAAATGTAATTAATAAATGTTTTAAATAAGCACGACATAGCTAAATCAAATACATTATTCTAAGTGCACTAGACTATGACTTCCTTGCTGGTGCTCGCTATTGGTCAACAACAAAAAGCATCCCACCCTGGGAATCCTGGAATCAGCTCATCCTTGCAAAGACACATGAACACAGTGTCCAGGAGGTGTAATATTTAACTTTCAAAAATTAGGTAGAGGGATGAGTGCCTATTACTCATGAGAGGGAAAACCTGAGGTTTACCCAACTTTCTTTGCTTTGTTTCAACTGTTCCTCTTCGCACAAAATAACTTTTCAAGGCAGTTAAATAAAATATAAAGTGCCTTTTCTCTGAACCAACATGTTTCCATGTAGCTTCTTTCCTCTGCAAGCATTCTGCAGGCTGTGGGAGAGGGGAGCAAAGCACTAAGAAACAAAACCAGAGAGCAATCAATACAAAGAGGTTAGTGCTCATGACAACCACACAGCCTCCCAGAAAGCACCAGTAATTTACATCAGACAGGTTCCTGTTCTGTGCCTTTCCACTGTCTTTTGGACAATTATGCATCTCATCCCTGGCTTTGTCATCTAAGAACAGTGCTTTGGTCTCTGCATCCTGACTCACTCTTTCCAGGGATCTCTATCTTATGCAATTCTATTATATTCTCCCTGTGGCTGACATTCCTGGGGAAGAAGAGGAAAAGAAAGAAGCAGCACTCCTCCTTAATTCCCCAACAACCCAAAAGCAAGAATTCTTAAGCCATGCTAAATATTCTTTATTTGTTCTTACCAGCAAAGGCCAATATAATATAATAAAGTATGAGATATAACCATATTTCAAATAAATATACATAGAAATTAAGGACATATATATATATATATACATACCCAAATGAAAGCTTTTGTCTACCTTATTGTTTACAACTGACTGAGCACATTTTCTTTCATGTCCATGACACATTGAGAGCAGAATCACAAAGATTAAGACAAGAATGATCAAAAGTGTCAGCTCCATTTGGGCAACCAAACTTGAAAAGCCTATGCTTGATCTTTTAGATTACTTAATGTTTTATTGCACTTTTCACCTTCAGACCACAGTTCCTATTAAACTGGCCCCAGCTACAGATAAAAATGTTCCTAAGTTAATCAAGCTGCAGTTCTTGATTAAAAAGCCCTCAGAAAATAAGCAACACTGAGTGAGGAGTTATGCTTGACAATCTTTATGTCTACATAAATTTTCCAGCACCATAGAGGAATTCTGGGCCACAGGCAAAGCAGAAACCCAATAAGCCATGTTACAAACACAATCCTCTTGGAGTCCTCCACTTTACTATGAGTTGCCACCTTTATATGGAGTCCTAAAGTAAATCCAGCTCTGAGCCAGCGAAGGTTCTGCAGAAAGTAGAGAGGAGAGCTTCTCTAAGCATATAATTAACCAGATGCACCATAATCTGCGTGTACATAGGTCCTAAATTAATCCCATATGATTCAACTACATGCTTAGCATTTGCAATTTGCAAGCATTTGACTTTATGGGTTTCACAATTCCTTGCCAGAAAGGAAGGGTTACTGACTTGAATAATGAGTCTAAGTCTAGAGAAGGTCATTGAACAGGCCATCTGCAGCCCTGTTCTTATCAGCATCTAATTTTGTTGTGTTTTTTTCTGACACTCTACTGCCTTCCCACTTTATGCACCCATGCCCCTAACTGATCTGCTCAATGCCATCTGTTTTTTTCACTAGGATCTCTCAACTTAATCAATTTCTTCAGAAAATCCTGGATGGGAAGCGTTCTTCAAGAGCTCTAAAATGCACAGATGACTCACTTCAAACAAGTGATCTGAAGCAGAGCAAGAGAGCAAGAACAGGACTCTCTAATGATGACTCTTACACCATGCAGGTGACAGCCTGCAAGAGAGACAGACATTTCTATAATATCTCTATAATACCACCAAATTGTTTTTTATCCCTATTAATCCAGATTACTTTGCAACCAAGCTGTTGTGAATTGGCAACTCAACTTATGCTTTGAACCTTCTTATTTCAACTTTACTAAGGCTACTCCATTGGAAGTATTTTGAGAAATACTATGCTAATATGCAAGAAATGAAATGTAGTTGTTAACAAAACCCCACAATTTATATTTGGGGATTCTCAGAAAAAGTTTTGTGATGGTTGATACCAGTTTGCACCCAAACCATTATAACTGTGTGGAGAATTTTTCAAGGACTTCAGGAGCATACTTCCAGAAAAGTGCATATTAGTATCAATTGCCTCATGAAAATGGTGATTCCTGGAAGAAAATATTTTATATTTTGTCAGCTGGATATCTTTGGTCTCTTTGTAAGTACACATGCCCAGGAAACTTGGGAGTTTATCAGAGACAGGAAGGAAAACAGCTGTGCATGTTCCTGGTCAAAAATACTAGCAAATGAAGTATTGATGTTTTCACATCAACCTGGTTAGTTTGGCTCCCCTATTCCCTCTTCTGCCCCATCTCAGAACAAAAAAATTCAAAACAAATGGAAGATCTCAGACTTTTGTGCTAAACAGAGTGGATTCCGCTACTCCTGAGAAGAATAACAGAACAGTGCCTTCTGTTCCCTCCTCAAACTTAATCATCTGGATAGAGCTGGTATTTCTGTTTGATTTCCTCCATGCCTTGTAGCAGAAAGGAACATATTGCCCTGAATAAGACAGACACTAAGCAATCAAAGACGTTTGGATGCAGTATGGAATGTGATTATTTTCCTTTTTACCTCTTTGGCTCAATTTACTGCTGCCCAGTCTATTTTGCTTTATGAAGCAGTACTGGAGAAAAAACAGCCTCATTCTTTAGCTGAGATAGTATATGCTGCTTTGTGAGCCAGTTTTCTTCCCTGCTCAGATAATGCCCAAAACCACAGTGCAATACAGAACAGTTAAATACAACCATTTGCATAGTGAACAATGTAGAATGTTGAATTGAGTTATCAATGAGAGGCATCAGATTTTTGCAGGAATATTATCTGGGATTTAAGTTGGCTGGGTTTGGGTCTTCCTTCAGACTCCATGCACGTCTCATTCCTTCTTCTATTTTGAAGCAACTAGGAAAAGAAGTGGTGAATACTGAGTAGGAGGAAGGTGAATTAAATCCATTTTCACTTCGTCGCCATTACTCCCTATTGTGATATATATATATAGAACAGATAATATAAAACAAAACTCTGTCTCTCATTCAGAAGTAATTAAACAGAACCCTAGTACCATGTTATTGAAAGTCCTTCATATCTGCATTCCCAGTGTCCATGGAAGCTCTCTGAAGTGCAACTTTATTAGCTGACAAAATATTTTGCTCATTCTGCTAAGGAAAAATAGTGGAATTTGTTTTAAGGATGTTTTCATGGCTTTCCTCTAAAGCTGCAGCTCACAAGTCTCTGCAGAGAAGACTGTTTCAAAACAGGAAAACTGTTTCAGTATATGTTATAAAGCAATGAGGAGATTTTCAATACAGAGTAAAAATACTTTCTTTTGGGAAACCCTTAAAAATAGAGAAGAAGAAGTAAAGAAGGAGAAATTTTGTACAAAGAGATGACAAACAAAATCATAGAAGGCATATTAAAAACTCTGGCTGACTGTTTTGCTCTGATGAAGTATACGTATGTAGGCCATGTCTGAAAGTGTTTTTTTTCTAATGTGATATTTAAATATTTCAGTGAGGAAGATCCAAGCATAGCCTGCCCTCTTTTTGCAACACCTTACACAATAACAGATATTGACTGCACTTTCCAATTAGCTTATTTTAAAAAATTAAATTTAAAAAAAAATTTCCCCATAGACATAGTTCTAGACCTCTAACAAAAAGTTCCTGCCCTCCAAAATATGTTCCTCAACCACTGCTGAAAAGTACAGTGTCCACAGTTAGACACAGCAGTACATCTGAAACCTGAGTGACATTTATTTAGTTGAGTAGACAATTACTTCCCCGCATTTCACAGGGTATCACTTACCTCTTTTGTAACTGCATCACAATTGATTGTGATTACCAGATATCCATTTATCTTGAAGTCCAAACAAATAGACACTGTTACTCTAGCTGCATAACTACTAATTCCCCAAAATTCATTTCTAAATCTCATGTTTCCTGAGAGCAGAATTTCATGCCTGCATTAAATTTGGATCAAATTTAATCCTGTTACCATTGTGACAGACCTCTCAACTCCTGACCAAGAACCATGCTGCATCTCCCACTGCTGCACCTGGGAAAGGGGCTTCATTCCTTGTTTTACACAGATGGCCAGCGAACACTGAAGTCTCTGTGCCTGATGGAGTGAAGAAATATTCTCTTTAAGCTACCGTGCCAAATAAACCACCCTAACTGGGAAAGAGCAGTGCCAGTTCCATATCTATATTTAGGAATTGAAGCTGACTAAATGTGAAGGGAAACACTGCAGCACTTCAATGGAGATAGTAAGAATTGCACATTGACTGAGAATATCAAGTGCTCTAAGAAAATTTCTTTCCAGGGTTTCCCCAGTAGCAGAAATTACTTACAAATGGCTATAGGCACTGCATGTTTGGACCTCAGGTAGCACTAACACAAAAGTTTACAAGAAAAATTTTCTGTTTCAGGTGAAAATGTGAACAAAATAAATCAGCTAAGCAATTTTAAATAAAACTGCTACTCGATAGGAAAGAAAAATAGATTCCTCAATCATATGTTCACTAGTTCTCATTTTCACTTAGACTCATAATGAGAAGGATGCCACAGACAAGCACACCATACCCACTTATTACATCTGACACTGACATCATTTACTTTGTATTAAAAAGAATTCTTCTGGCACTTGCATACAATAGCGTCAGCTTTAATTGCTAAGATGCACTGAAAAGCTCTTCTAAACGTAACTAAAATTTACATTTTAAAAGCACAAACAGGTGGAAGCACTCCATTGTGCCATATCAGACCCTTGTTCCTACAGCTGCAAACCAGCACAAACACACATCCGCTAAAATATCAGCTTGGGAGTGAAAGGAAAGAAGGTGATGAATCCTAGAGTCCAAAAAATCCCCAAAGCCAAGAGTCCCAAATTTTATTCCAAAATACTGAAACAACACGCTTAAAAATGAAAAGAGCCTAAAGTTTAAAAAATGTTGTGCACAAATATGCCAGTTATCAAATTATATCCTCACAGGCAAAAAAAAATGCGATGTGGTCTAAGGATAAAAACACTAAAACAGGCTTACAGCTATTGATAACAACATTTAATCACTGACAAATGGAAGGATTACTTGGGTGAAGTTCACAAGAGATGATGTTCAGTATGGTATTATTTATTATTTTTATCAGTGAGTTAGATGATGGAACAAGGAGAATGTTTTATTAAATTCAGAGATCACACTAAGCTGGGAGGGATTACAAGCATTTTGGAGGCCATGAACATAATTCAAAAGGCACTCAAATAACAGAGAAATTGTCTGAAAGTTGCAGCTTTCCTACAAATGTGTACACAGTGCAGAAGTACAAGAAAGCTAACTTGCACAAATTCAGGACAGAAATTAAGCTAAGGTTCGACTGTCGGAGATTCCACAAAACAGGACCTAACCACAATTTATACCAAAATGAATGTACATGATCTATTTTAGTTGTCATACTCTTAAATAACTTAAATACTCTTAAAAATACACTTAAAAAAATCAGTCATCCCACCGAGATGTATGATCAGTCTTCTTCACAGAAGACATGAAATAAACTTCACTCTCCTCTGGAGCTTCTCCTTTGGAAACTTCAGTGGAGAGTTCACTGGGGCTGTGCTGACCTTGGTCAGTAAAGGAAGCTGCCTGTAATCGACCAAAAGCTTCAGTGATCAGACTTGATTCACACATGGATCGGGAAATACTTGCAACTCTTTGCAAGATTCCTGTTAAACATAGCTAAATGGTAAATTGGGGAAAATGTATCTAGAAAGCATAAACAGCTAACCTGTTTATAGATTGGATAAATTACCCTAAAAGAATGCAGCAGCTTAGATCCTTGATAGAAAAATTAGTTTATACTGTTGCTGCCTGAGATGGTTACGGAGCGGCGAGAGGAGACAGCAACATGGCAACTCTCTTACTTGATGCAAGAAAGAGTGCAGTTTATTGAAGAAAGCTGTGGCTTTTTATAATACAGTTCGTGCAAAGCAAAATACAGACAGTTCATTGGAGAGACAGAGAGACACCTCTTGTCTCTGGTTCTCCCATAGATCCAGCAGGTGTGCTATCTATGTTATGATTCTTTCTCTTATGTTTACAGTACAGACAGAGGCCCTAGCATGGGAAAGGTTTCAGCTAGGCCTGAGAGAGTTTCACAGCCTGAGAAAGGAACTCAGACCCTGTGAGAAAAGGCCTAGGCCTTTACAATTTTCAGCCTGTGGCTTCACTGAAGCCCACATTTATACTGAAAGAATAATGAGAAGGAGTTGAGCCTTTCTTAAAAAAAAAAAAATAAAAAGGAAGGCTCCAGGTGGATTGATCAATAAAAGTGCATCCTTTCTAAAAGAACTGAAACCCTATAGGGGTTGCAGAGAAATGTGGCTGGGGAGGAGAGAACAGCAAGAGTGGAAATGAACAGATGGGGAGATAACGGCAGACTGGCTGATGGAGCAAAGCAGCAGACAGAAAAAGAAAGAACAACTGGTGGGGAAGGCAGCTAGTGAGAGCAGTAGGAAATGGTCCTGGCTGGCAGGGAATTGCTGGAGGTTAGTGCTGTGAGCATCAAGGTCAAAAGCGTTGCTCCAGTGAGGTGTACCAATGCAGCCAAGAAATGGTAATCCCCTGGACAGACAAAAGAACCTCAAGACCTGTTTCAGCAGCAAGATAGAACCTGCCCCTAGATGGACTCTTCTTACTGAGGGCTCTTTATACTCATTTATCCCCTTGACTTCAGTGGCTGCCATTCAGGAAAACAGCTATCATACCTCCTAGGTCACACTGCACTGCAGTCAAGCCTTTGGTGCCAGTGGTACATGATAGGGCTGGTTTGTGCATGAGTGTTGCACCTCAACTGCCCAGAATGATTAATTGGGGAAGGCAGAGCAAACTGTGCAGAGCAAAAGCAGGTGGTCGTTCTCATGCTGGGCATATGCAATGGAGAGGAAGTTTACATTTGTGCCAGGATAAATCAGGTATGGTTTGAAAGGGCATCGTGATAATAAACAGTTTGAAAAATTGGCAGATTTAGCTCTCCTATAAGAAAGGAATGCTTAGCAATCTTCTCCACAGCCCTCACAAACAAGAGCAGCACTGATCTGTCATGTAATTCAAATATGATTCAAGACTGAATGAGTGGAGGTTTGTCATGTTCTGGTGCAGGCTGGGACTGGAACTCACTTTGGAAGCTTTGTCACTTGGAGTTTTGTCATGCTGTCTTATTCCCAATTAGCTGAGTCAGGGAAGGTTTGGGTTGGATCTCAGGAAAAGGTTTTTCACCCACAGGGTGGCTGGGCACTAGACCAGGCTCCCTAGGGAAGGGGTCACAGTATGAAGCCTGAAAGAGTTAAAAAAGTAATTGTACAACACTCTCAGCACACGGTGCAATTCTTGGGGTGTCGTGTGCAGGGCCAGGAGTTGGACTCGATGGTCCTAATGGGTCTCTTACAAGCCAGGATATTCTGTGATTCTGTAACACTTCACTGTGAATGACCAGATTCAGCTCACAGAAATGGACTTTAACCATACAGCTTGAATGCACACTTTCATACTGCCATCACAAGATAGTTTATTGATACTTCCTATTGGCTTGTCAAGTATCATGACTATCTGCCTCAAAGTGTTTGGTTTCTCTGATTCTTATCCAAAAAGAGAATTCTGCATTTAGAGTATAATTTTCTTCAGCAAGTCATGGCATTGGGAATTTTTGGTTTTAATTTAAGGAGCAAAGTTAGAGGGTTCTTACTGTTCTTTTAGGGCATTTCCACTTGCTTGGACGAAAATGTGGTGAGGCTTACATTGCTCATTTGAAACATAAAGTAAAACTTCATAAAAAAGGAAAACAAGTTCTACAAAACTTTTTTTTTCCCTCCTGCATGGCTAAGGCTGTTTGTTTGGAGGGGAACAAGGACAAAAAGAGGAAATAAGGCAGCATTTAACTCTGTAGAAAAAAAAAAAAAAATCACAATTTACAAAGAGGTTCAGAAACACTTGATTAGCAGAGAGTAAAATTAAGAAAGAAGCTATACTTCCAGCTGTCACAGCTAAAACCACCTGTCTGGCAGCTCTAAATCTTCTAATTATTACCCAGAAAAAATGGGGTTGGGAAAGTTGTTTTTTCTTATTTTCATAAAGGCTTAGAAGTAATTGTCCTTGAAGGAATCCTGAAAGCTGTTAACAGTTTTTGATGCCATCTGTACACCAATAGCAGGTTTTTTGATGTTTCAAGAACATGAAACAGCATTAGACTGTCCAGGTCTTTAAACTTATTTTTATGGGATCAAGAAAAAATGGGGTGGATGTGCAAGACCTCTAAAATAAAGGCTTTGTTTTTAAATAGAACATTTTAATTTACATCACATTTAGATCTGGAAGAAGAGATTTAAATTGTATTATGTATTACATATGACACATAAGCCTATATTAGGAGAAACTTCTGCCATCCATTTTCCCACAGAAAACACTGTAATGGAGTATGCCCATATTTTAGGTGATGATCCCTCTTGCAACACTCAGTTCTGATTACTATTTCTACTTACGAGATCTACTTTATATTGTCTATTTGAATAACTTCGGATAAGCAATGAAGACAATGTATAGAAATTAATATGATCTATATAAATGACATAAAAAATATAGCCCACAATAAACTTATCTATAGAATCACTACTAAATACAAAAATTGCTTTTTGTAAATTTTCACAAGGAGATCTGCAAGCCTTTTTAACTTAAAAAAATTAAATATATAATTTTTGGTAACTAGTGTCAAAATACCTGGTAAAGCTACTCCTGCAAAAATCCCAATTTTTTTCACTGAGAAAAAAAGACTCCAAATCCAAGGCTTCCAATTTTCCGTTTTTGTTGTTTTTTTTTTTTTTTTTCCAAATAGTGCATTATTCAGGTTTATTTTTTATAGTTTGGAGTTTGTAACTTGCCCACAGGAAAAAAACAAAAAAAACCCAACAAAACATCATTCCATAAACTGAGCTTCCATGTATGAGTGGGCAGCTCTCACCACTGGTGCCACCAGATTTCTCAGAACAGAGCCTGTAGAAATTTCCTGAAATAAGGGAAGGAGAGAATGAAATAATAGCTAGCTAGAAGGATACTTGAGGCAAAAAGAGGCCCAGGCTTCTGTTTCTGTGGCTACATGCAGATGCTTCTTGTGACCTAAGGATAGGGAATAGCCCTATCTCCAAGTGGTTATACAGCATGTAAATGCATTATAAATTATTACAATTTTTATAAATATTTTATATGTTTTTATAAAACACATTTATAAATAAAAGCCATTACTTTCCACTACAATGGGGACTGCTGAGAAAGTCTTTCTAATTTTTTCTAAAGTATCAGGCCTACCTAAACATTTGCTCAGGAATTAATATCAGGAAGAGTCAGAAAGAAACAAAAGCTTTTTGAAATGAGATGAAGTGCAAAATTCATAAATTGATTCACTTTCTGAAGTCAACGATTGCTAATAGGTTTTCTCAGTGAAATAGTCTTGCATATTTGAATATTACTATTTACATTTCCCCTTGCTTCTTGTTTTCTTATTATTCTTCTTACCATACAAGTGCAGAAGCACACAATCATTAAAGAGGAAAGTAATGAAACTGGCTTTCTCTAGAAGTTTACTAAGTACATGAAAACTACACAGTGATGTCTCAAATTTAACCAAGTTTTTAGGGCGGGTTTTTTTTGAGGAAAATATTAATTTAATGGACTTTGAGTGTTCTAAGGCAGCTAATGGATTTTGTGTAGATGCAAAATGAAGTACTTCTAAATAAAGTCAAAGCATTTCTTTTCAAAAGCATCAAAGCAATCATCAAAGGCTTTGCTGTTTTCACTTAGTATTACTGCAAGGTTGTCAAGAACATTTGAGCTAAATGCTATCTCTTTATCCAGCTTCACTGGGTATGCCAATAGCCAGAATTATTAATGCCACAGCAACAGAAATATAGAAAATATCTAATTCCCACCAAACCTCAAATCCAAAATACGCATTAGCGATTTATTGTGATTTATACAATAAATACATAACATAAACTATCACATTTGTCTCAGTTGTACAAGAATTTTGGTCATTAAGACAGAGTAGACTAGCCTTCACCAAAAACTTACATTTAGTAAAGCCACAGGGTCACAAAAAAGGAACCAGCAGTTGAACCAAATGCAAAAATGCCTATCATTGTGTCTTTTTTATCCATGATGATATGCTCAGGTGGAAGTGATATTAAAGCCACCAAATTTTATAGAACATTTCATTTTACTGTTGTCAGGAACAAGTTCAGACAATGTTACAGTACGTTTACTTTTGATTCCTAACTACTATCTATAGCAAGTAAGTTTTAAAAGATAATTTTTAAGTGAATACATTCCCATGACAAGAAATAGAGCGGCAAAGAAGGACAAACTAGAATACTTGGTTGATTTTCCCCTGCTGGAGACCAGTTATTGAACACTCATGAAAATAAATGAACTGTCCACTATAAATGCTTTTTCAAATGCTGGGCATAATGCTAATTTGCAGGAGTAATCTCAGATATTTCAGCTTTAGAACTGAACTCTAACAAAGAAGTGAACTGATAAAGCATGTTTCACATTTCAGGCTTTTAATTACAAGAACTTGTTCAGTCTTGTTAATTATATTCCACCCTCTCTCAAAAGGCAGGAAATGAGGAACAAGAAAAGGAAAAAAAGGCAGTAGCAACTAAAAGCGTAAGCAGAGACACAGTATTTCAAATTCTTAAGCTGACACATTTCTTCACAATTCATTTTTAATCAATACAATCCACACATTCTTTTGAACTTCCAGCCATATGTAGAGCTAAAACCTGCTGGGGTCAGCAAAAGAAAAAAGAAAAGAAACCTAGAATATAGTTTTTCAAATTTACCATGGAGTTGCATGTTTAGCAGTAGGTGTTAATAGCCAGATAGATGATAGAAAATTATTTTGCAATAAAACTTCCAAGAAAATGTCAGCTACACTTATTTTAAACTACTCTTCTATTCCCTGCTGATTCTACCCGCCAGAGTACAGACAAAATACACGGACTTCAAGGTTTGATGTTCTTTCAAATTAGCCTCCTTCTCCAAGCCTCTGAAACAGCAATAAAGAAGCTGCAGAAGTTGAAGTCAACGCTGTAACTGAAAGTTGAGCCTTAAAATTTCCCCCCACATGCAGAAAGGATAAACTGTCAACCCATTACTGGTAACTTCCTACAAGAGCAGAGTTAAAATATGGGAGCATTCAAGTCATTGTCCTCAAAGGACCACAGTCACTTGCATATCTATCATCACCTCTCAGCCACCAGTCCACGAGAAAAAAAAATCCTCAGTTAAGAACGCATGAATAACAAAACAAGAACTAAATCTGCAGCAGCTGTGACAGTTGTAACTTCACTCACAATGAAACAGGTGCCAGCAAAAAGGTACTGCTCTAAGTCTAGACAAATCAAATGTCTCCATCTTATTCATAGACATTCTTATTGACAATTCAGCTGCAATACTGACACCGATGCTAACCTCTCTATAAAAATAACCCACTTTGATAATTTCAAACTTACTCTTAATGAGTAACTCACAAATTCTGCATTTGCAGCAATACATTGAAAAATATCTGTCAAGTTTTCTGTGATTGTATTATCCATGTTCCTAATGCATTGTTCCAACTTATTTCAGCTATATACTTTTTCTAGGTAATAAATGCAGAATTTATACTTATAAATGCAGAATTTATTCATTTAACTGCAGAAAGCCAATGATATCCACATTAATAGAATTACAGAAGGTTAGAAGAGTCCTTTAAAACTAGTCATCCAGTTCCTGTCCCTCTACCATGGGCACCTTACAATATGACCAGGCTGCTCAAAGCCCCATTCAACCTGGCTTTGAACACTTCCAGGGATGGGGCATCCCCAGGGCCTCTGGACAATCTGTTCCAGTACCTCATCATTCTCACAGTAAAGAATTTCTTCCTAATATCTAAATCCACCCTCTTTCAGTCTGAACCCATTCCCCCTTGTCCTATACATGTCCTTGTAAAAAGCCCCTCTTCAGCTTTTTGTAGGGCCCCTTTAGGTACCGCTGGGATAGGTGTTGCAGGCCCCCCAGCTGGAGCTGCAGCTTTTGCTCCCAGACAAGCAGCCACCACTCTGCCTTCAGGGACAGGCAGGATGAGTGCCCTTGGCCTGTGGAGATGGCCACAACCAAGTTTCTGGGTTATGTGCACTATGAGTCTCTTCACTCAGCCTTGGAACAACGTATTTCCTCCAGCATCTGGACATCACCATTAAACACACACAGCTGATTAAGATGTTTTAAGCACTGAATTACAGAAACAGTAAATGAAGCTTGATTAACAAATTGTTAAAGAAGCTTTTATTCAGACCAATCTCTGCCACAGTAGTGACAAAATGGAGAAAGAGAGAAAATTACATTGCTCTTTAATGACATTTCTGGACAATCTAATATGATATGGCTTTGGTTGAGGCTTCATTGACCCTGACAGTATCACCACTACAGACTTTGATATGCTGTTCACAACTTGCTCATTACCATTTACAAGGACATAAACGGCCAGTTTGGAAATTATTCTTTTTCTTTAAAGTGAGGTTAGCATCATTTTAGTTAGAGAAATAAACTTTGTAATATTTCACATAGCTCTCCTTCCTAGTCCACATTTAATTCAAAGCATAGCATGGTGCAGTAGACAGAGCTATTTTATAAATAAGGAAGGCTATGCAGTTGCAAGTCACAAAACCCCCCCAAAAACACACACAAAATGAGAATAGGACACAGAGTTGAACACCAGGAAGAAAGGACCTACAAAGTACCATGAAAACAAGAATATTTAGTTCTACTAAACCAAAGAACAGCAAGCTCACGTTACCCTAAAGGGGGCATAGGTTATACCTGAGATACAAACATTTCACCAGATCAAGCCTATAGGACCATGTTTGCATTTACACAGGGCTTTCCTTATACATGTTCAGACTCATTATACCTATGCACTGAATTTTTTACTGCCAGAGAGAAGTATATGTAGTGAATGTATAAGTGAAGTGTGTAAGAAGTGAATGTATATTAATGCAAATGAGACTCAGGCTCCCCTAAAAAAACCTGCTTCTGTGTTGGGCCTACCCTGAATAAATTTGAGTTAGCAACAAATGAGCATGATTAACTCTGTTATAAAACCATTTACCACAGTGGAGGGTGGGAGTGTCTGCGTTATATTTTGCTTTTATTAGTGCTTGAGGGAAAAGCTGAGGAATTTAATGCCTTCTTTGCACAGTCTTTAATTATAAGGCCTTTGGTCTGGATACCCAGCCCTGTGGACTGTAAGACAGGGAGGGGAGCAGAATGAAGCCCCCAAAGTCCAAGGAAAAATGGCCAGCAACCTGCAACACCACTTAGACACACAGGTTGATGGGACTGGATAGGATCCACACAAGGATGCTGAGGGAGCTGGTGGAAGTGCTCACCAAGCCACATTCCATTATTTACCAGCAGTCCTGGCTTACCGGGGACGTCCCAGTTGGCTGAAGTTTGGCCAGTGTGTGACACCCATCTGCAGGAAAGGCTGGAAGGAGGATCCAGGGAACTACAGGCCTGCCAGTCTGACCTCTCTGCCAGAGAAGGTCATGGAGCAGATCATCCTGAGTGCCATCCCACAGCCAGGGGATCAGGCACTGCCATCATGGGCTTGTGAAAGGCAGGTCCTGCTTGGCCAACCTCATCTCCTTCCTCTCTAGGGTGACCTGATCAGTGTGTGGAGGAAAGGCTGTGGATGCTGTCTACCTGGACTTTAATAACATCTTTTCCACTGTCTCTCACAGCATTATCCCAGAGAACCTGGCTGCTCATGACTTGCATAGCTGCACTATTCATGGGGTAAAAAATATGGCTGATGGCTGGGCCCAGAGCATGGTGGTGAGCAGAGTTACATCCAGCTGGCATCCAGTCACAAGTGATGCTTCCCAAAGCTCTGTACTGGGGCCACTCCTGGCCTGTTTAACATCTTTACTGATTATCTGGACAAGTGGATTTGAGTGGACCCTCAGTCAGTTCACAAACACCACCAGGGCAGGAGCCCCTATCTGAGGGGGGGTAGAAAGCCTCTCCAAAGGGATCTGGACTGGTTGGATCAATGGGCTGAGGTCACTTGGATGAGGTTCAGCTTGGCCAAATGCCAGGTCCTGCGCTTTGGTCACAACAACCCAACAGCCTTGGGACAGAGTGGCTGGAAAGGTGGCTGGTGGGAAGGGACCTGAGGTGCTGGTCAACAGCAGCAGAACATGAGCCAGCTGTGCCCAGGTGGCCAAGAAGGCCAATGGTATCCTGGCCTGTATCAGCAATAGTGTGGCCAGCAGAACCAGAGCAGGGATCATCTGCTTCTGCTTGGCACTGGTGAGGCTGCACCTTGAAAACTGTTCAGTTTTGGGTGCCTCACCTCAAGGAAGACATTGAGGCACTGGAGAGTGTCCAGAGAAGGGCAGGGAAGCTGGGGAAGGGTCTGGAGCACAAGTTCTGTGAAGAACAGCTGGGGGAACTGAGGTTGCTTAGCTTGGAGAAGAGTGGCCTCAGGGGAAACCTTATTGGTCTCTATAACTACCTGAAAGGAAGCTGTAGCCGGGTAAGGGTAATTCTTATCTCTCAAGTAGCAATTGATAATACAAGAGAAAATGCCCTAAAGTTGCACCATGGGAGGTTTCGATTGGACATGATTCCATTGATAGTGCTGGATTAATGGCTGGACTCAATGATCTTGGAAGTTTTCTCCAACCTAAAGCATTCTATGATTCTATCCTGAGAACAACAGATAATTGCTTTTTTCATCCAACTCAGAGAGTTATATGCACAATGACCAGTTGTGCACTTTCCCACTGTGGCATTTGGAAAGGGAAGACATGCTGAATAGCATATTGCTTTGACCAAGCTAGGTTGTAGATCTCCATCAGAACATTTTCCAACCCTTACACCAGAACCCCAACTGCCCAACTGTGGCAATGGATCCAGAGAATAATTTAAAAAGCATAAGTAACATAAAAGACTGAAGTAAGATATCTGTAAGGAAACAATATGTACACATATCTATATACAATGTGTATATATAATCTACAATACATATAAATTTACATGGGCACAAATTTAGTTTTGGAAAAGATCAATAGCAATAGGAAAGAAACTCAGATTATCTCAGTTTTATAGTGTGAAGGGTTTGATCATATTTCAATGGATGCTATATTATATTTAGTCCAGTTTCTAGCACCTTTTAAAATAGTCTCTGCACAATGACCTAGCAAAATCACTCCTGAAAAATGTACTACCTACCTCATGAAGCACCTAAGCCACAGGAGTGCTGATCTGCATTATATTACATGCTGATCTATCCTATATTACAATCTACAATTTAGGCAAAAGCACACAAATGAAAAATGAAAGCACAGAGAAATCAGGCAACAACTCCAGAGCTGCACAGCAGAGACTGGGGCAGAATTAAAATGAGGTTATGAGAGCTGAACTCCTGCATAAACTATATTAAAATTTTCTTTCAAACCACGCTGAGAGGGCTCACCTCCACCCACTGCTCAAGATATATATTAAAAAAAAACAACTGCTCAACAAATTTGTGGAGCAAGTCTTTTCACTCCAGGCAGCCAAAGAATCCGCTGTTCTCAAAAGGAGAGCTCACAAGTAAATTATTGCATATTTTTTTTTTTTTTTTTTTTTTTTTTGTTGCTATGTTTTTAAAGAAATACCTTTTTTCTCAAACATAATCCAGAATTTTCGTCTTGAAGAAGTAAACAGAGTTCAAAAATGCAATAAAAAAATGCAGTTTTTTAAATCAAAATTCAGGTTTCAAAGAAGATTTTAAAAGATTATTTTTATCCAATTTAACAGTAAAAACCCCTCTACATGACACAAAGGTAGCTTTGATGCTACTGCATTTATAACAATGTTTTATTCATGCATTTCTTTTGTAGCTCTGTCACTAAGAATTGAATCAGCTACATACAACTTAATTCTTCCCCTGATAGTTGTGTGATGAGAAAGATGATATTGCTTTCTGATGGCAGTAAAACAAAATGAAATACATTACCTGTCTGTTCTACTCTGAGTAACAAATGCATTGAGTATGAGAGATGGCATGCATGGCTACTTTTCAACAGAGGTGACACACATATGGAGTACTATTTTTTGTTTTACATATTTCTGTATTTTAAAAAACTGCATCTACAGCTGTGGATCCAAGTCCCTGAAGTACTCTGCTCTATTATCCTTTATATTTTTTTTATTTGATTACAACAGATGTTTTGTGATACTGGTAGTTAAGGGAAAGAGCATATTATTCACCTAAATATTTCCTTTTCTAAATAGTGAGGGACTTAAATTGCTTTGTTAATAGTAAAAATATCACAAACAAGCCAGGCTTATGTCCACTACTACTTTCAGATTTAATCTGAAATTTATTTTAGATCAACATATGAGGGAATGTTTTTTTAAATCTATGGAAATGAAAAATCAAATGTAAATTTTCTCATCAGATTAAATGGAATTGCAGCTAAAAACTTTGTTAACAAAGCAGATTCCAGTGGCTGTGGATGATGACAACCCAGTGTCACATGACAAAGTAGAGCATGGTATTACTTCACAATAGTGTAGGAAAGGTACTAAACTACCTTCAAAGAAAACCACAGGTTACCTTTGCTGTGGAAAAAATGAATTAAATTACCAACTAGGAAAATGTCTTGTTAGAAGACAACCTCCCAGGCTTCATGTCCTGCAAACCCAGATAAGCCATAAGAAAATCCATTGCACAACCCAACTCCCTCCTACAGCCCCAGCAGAAAAATGGCATATCCCTTCCATCAGTAGTCCAAGCCTCAAAGAAAAGTCATAAAACATACAAATTACAGATTACCAAGGATAAAGAGTCTTCAATCTCATGTTTAAATGGGAAGTTCTGGAGAGGAAAAAAATCCCAAAGATTAGAAGATGATTGTTATGAGTTATCCTGGACACATGACTTTGGTGTTAGTAATGTGACACAATCAATGTCTTTGGAATTTGTCCTCAATTTTAAAGGAACCTGCCATACATTAAAAGCAAATAACAAGAGTATTTTGATATCAAAGCTATTGAATCCAAAATCTCTGGCTTTGGAAGCATAGTAAGAATTCACTGTAAGTGTAACATGAAGTTAGGATTCCATAGAAACAGAAGAAATTACCATTCTAATTCATGCAGATGCTGCTCTGGTGCTGTTCTGTAATGCAACAAGATGGATTCTCCTGGTGGTTGAAAGCAATTTTGAAGTTGTTGGTATTACTGTATGTGCAAAAAAAAAAAGTAAAACCAAAGACAAAAGCATCACAGATGTGGCCAAAAAAGGCAATGGGAAACAAAAGAGAATCAGAGGAACACTAGCAATACAAGCATAGAAGAAAGCTCAGAGAATGCATTTCAAGCATATTCTTGGCACTAAGGAGAATTTTTAGAATAAAGAGACTCCCTTTATTATTCCCATTCTTCTTTTATTTAGGAAGATATAATTTTATGAAGATTTGTTCTGCAAACAAATGAAGATGCATTGACTATTATAAGCAGTTATCTTATCACTTCTTCTTCCCAGCAGAATAACCTATGAGAATCTGAATACCGACTAACCATTTATCTAAAAAGATATTGTGCTATATACTCCATTTTGGATATAGTTGGACTACAATCAAATACAACAGTGATCTTAATTGTGATTCTGATGCTAGAGAGGTTCTAAGAAAGTATGACCCTTAAACCACTTAGCAGCATCCACCAATATTTGAAATAGCTGGGTACAGCTCTGCCAAATTGTTCACCAAGAATGCCATTGCTTTGCCACTGTAGGCACTGCAAAATGATGCCTGAAGTTCCCTTGGAAGCACAGCCAAGAGAGAATTATGCATTGCATCTTCTTGACTACTTGTCCATGGGTTTACTGTGGATTCAGCTAATGCCATAGGCTTTTGGCAGCTGGCAATATGCACAGTGTAAAACATCATTCAGCTCCACTGTCTCAATCACTGTGCTCCACAGAGCAGAAAATTAAGTTCAACAGATTTAAAGGAGGTTCTTGTCATTTAGTGTAATTCATATAAATCATTATATATATGATTTAAAATCTCATCTGTAACTTCCAAAGAATGATGACTGAGTCAGTGTGATTATTTTTATACCATTATAGAAAAAAACCAAACCTGAATTATGAGTTATGTTCAAATGTTCGTTTTCATCCCCATGGACTGAAGCATTGACATAATTTCTATCTCTAAACATTCTTTCATTTTCAGAGGAGCTTAATTTCTGTATCATTTAACCTTAACTAACATGAACAGTAGTACTTTCATATTTTAAGTGGCTAAGATTTTTCTGCTGAAACTACCTTTTTAATGGAAAAAATAATTTATAGGTAATTTTTGAGTATATAGTGTGTCAGGTTTCATGAATTTTCTGTAAAATTTTATCAGCGTTCTTCTGTATTCTGACTTGCACATGCTGGTTTTAGGACACCATATTCCATCCCCCACTGGGAACAGGTAACTGAAGCCAAGTGTCTCCAAAACCTCAGGAATGAAATTATCCTAAATACGAAGAATTCACGGCTTTATGTCACAGAAAACACTGTACTTCCAGTGTTCCTGTGGAGCAGCCTACCTGGGAAAGCCTTTTTTTGAGTTTCTGGCCCCAACACACAATTCCTATCTACCTATAGCCAAATTATCTCCCTTTCTGTTTCACTGCACAGTGAAATATGGCCTCTCATAGTGAAATCATGGCGTCTCAACATCCACACTGCATACATACTAGATTGTACACAGACTCCTGCTTGGAGCAATCTAAGTAGTTCCCTTCATGGGAGAATCTGATCACAGAAGAGGGCATGCTCCAAGACCTGTGAAGTGCACAGGCCAGCTCACATCACCCACACAAGTCGCTCCTCAGCCCCACACCGAAGAATCTCCCAAGAACAGTACATCTCAGTCTCCAGCTATATTTTCTTTGCAACTCCAAAATTTTCCATTGGCCAGACACACCAACCCTACACCTAAATTCATTTGCAAACAAAGAAGTCAGGCCTAGATGCAGGTCCTGCAATAGTGTCCTTGAACGTGATATTGGAAGTGCCACTACTTTCACTTCAGGCTGCCTTTGTACCACCAATGTTGAGGCCAACAGTTTAAGAGTTATGAGAGATTTTGATCGAGTGTGCTACAGTCTCCTTGAAGCCTTTAATATTTACACCAATGGTGTGTTAGTTCTTTTCACATCATCCACCTGTCTTATTTTTACCACAATGATAGGGAAAAGACGAGATATAATATTAATTTATTAAATAATTTCCATCACAAGATAAACCTCTTCCTTCAACTGTTAACGTTTGCACATTACTGATGGGACTTTTAAAATTTTCTACAGATATCTTGACTTAGTAATTTCTGAATTTGAAAGCTTACTTAATGCCTATTGTTGTTTTACCTTTGTTTATTCTACTTAGTCATCAAGGCACACTGGACCCACATCTTTGGGGAAGTCTGCTGCCTCCACGGGGGCTAGGTTCAAGATGTCAGGAAAACATTTTCCATTACTCTCCACTACTAATTCTTCAGGTAGGCAGCAATGAAAAAGGGACATGCAACCCTGATGGACTACAAGCATATTTTGAGATTATGTGGGAAGAAAATTAGAAGTGCCCAACTAGAATGTTATTTGACTATTTGAGATGTGGGGACTAAAACACTGACAACAGATGAGGAAAACGGTGAGATAATTAAAGCCTTCCTTGCCTCAGCCTTCAGTAGTAAGACCAGTTCTCTGGGTACCCCGTTCCCTGAGCTGGAAGACAGGAACAGAGAGCAGAAGGAAGCCCCCACAATCCATACTCCATGGGAAAATGGTCAGGGATCTGCTACACCACAAGGAGAGACCTTATTGCTCTCCACAACTTCTGGAAAAGAGGCTCAAGCCAGATGGGGGATGTCTCTTCTCCCAAGTAACAACTGATAGGACAAGAGAAAATGGTCTCAAGTTGCACTAGGAAATGCTTAGATTGGATATTAGGAAGAGTTAATTCACCAAAAGGTGGTCTGGAATTTGAACAGGCTGCCCAGAGAGTCACCATCCCTGGATGTATTTAAAAGTTGGGGAGATGTGGTGCTTAGGGACATGGTTAATGAATGGATTTGGTAGTATTAGGTTAATAGGTGGACTTGGTGATCTTAAAGGTCTCTCTATCTAAATGATTCTGCGATCCTGTAAACTGATCAATGTCTGTTTATCAACCCAAAGAAATTACCTTATGAAACAAAATTCTTCACTGGCATCCATAGTAGGAATACATAAAGAGGCAGAAAACAGGAACTAAATATAATTATTTTAAGTGAGAGCTACTAATTGCTGTTCAACAAGTATACAGTTTCCCAAAGAACTTTTCTGGCATGCAAACAGCAGATGGCAGAAATTGCAATTACTGAGCTATGGTTGTAGGCTACAACCACTGATAGTTAGTTCGTATAAGAATTCTTTCGTAATCTTCATGGGGAATGGGAGGAGGTGTACTCTAAAGGTACAGGGGCCAATTTTCTTTTTCCGGTGGAAATTTACTTCAGGAAGATATGTGAATATTCTCCCTCACTTGAGAAATTTCAGTTTCAACCATGAATGTTTATTTCAGTCTCAGTCTTGAGTGCTATCAGCTTCAGGCATACAGTTTCACCCATGTGCTCTTGATTCCCCACAGTGTATTCTGCTTCCCCAATAAAACTAAAACATATGGGGCACAGTCATGTCTCACTGAGCTTTTACAGATGGGCTGACTGATTTTTGAAAAAAATATTTAAAAATTATAAGAAATTTAGAAGAAAGATTGACTGAAATAGCTACCTCATCTGCATTTTCTCATTTGTTTTTATACACCTCAATGCAAACTATACACACAGTTTGATTAGTCCTGCTGTGTACTTCTCAGGGAACTGTAATTGATTCAGAAGCAAACCAGAGAGCTTCTGAGTGAACCTAAACTCAGGAACTATGTCCTTAGACATTTTTTAATGGAAAAAAACAAAAACAACCCAAAACCAAGAACAACCCAGCAGCATCATGCAGTGCTTTGACAATCTATAGCAGTTTTCTCACAATAGAAGATAAAACTCAGAAGCTGATGACTTAGTGGGCAGCTCAAATGAAGTCAAATGAGAGCCAAAATGCATTCTCCCTTTCTGTCCCCCTCCAAGTGTGACCACTTCAGAGGAACCTAAAAAGAAATCTCTCACAGTGATGGGAATCGAGTGAAGGACTGCTATTTCCGTTATAGTATTTGTATTTCTTTAAACTGGTCTCTGAAATCTGAGATTTCAGAAAAGGAGAAAAGTCTCGTTCCTGCATAAATACACAAAGACATATACTCTTCTTCTTGCCTTACAAGAGAAGATGGGAACAAAAGACAGAAGTGTCCCCTGCAATAGCTATTTAAATGTCTTCATTTAAACAGAACCTCACACGTCATTTTTAGCTGCTTAAGATGGTTGTCAAATTCCCTCTTCCACTGCAAACCACATAAAAAATCCTAATAATCAAGAGCTGTCTGGCGTTTGGGGCTGTAATGGTAGGACTAAGCAACAAAGGAGAAAAGCAAAAGCAGACCATGACTCTCACACACGTATGTCCTGCTCCACACACATAGTTCAGACACCATCATGTGTTCTACAGTGTGTCTCACCACACAATGCAGAACAGCAGACACAAGATCAGAGCATCTGAAGTCTCTGCAAATCCAGCTTCCCAATCCCCATGCAGGCAAGCAGATAAGCACATTGTTAGTCTCAGCAACTGCTTCATGCAATTAACAGACTCATTTACAATTCAGCACTGAATTTGTTTTCACTGTCCCGTATTAGGTCCTGGTATAAAAAATGGTTCAGAAACCTTTTTCTCCCCTCTTTTTACAAAGGACAAGATAGAGGTTACATTTATGTATAAAGGTGAATATTTAATATTTTTACTTAAAGCTGTTTATGTACCTCAGACCAAGTCAAATTCCTCAGTCCACACAGTTAGTGCTTAGATTAGGCTGGAGGAAGAAATGAGTCTCTGCTGAGCCACCAAAGAACCACACACGCAGCCAGGTTTATCATGAGGAATTCAATACATCTCTTTTTTCAGCATAATTTTTCTCATCTGCCTATTACATTTACTCACATCACATTCAGGAACACTTTAGGAGTCAGATTTTGTTCTCCCATCCTCCAGTATGCCTGAATTGATACAAGTCTTCACATGCCTTTTTTTTTTTTTTTTAATCTGCTTTTAGATGAAAACATACCATATAAGATAAATGAGAAAAAAGCTATAGAAGAAAATGAGAATATTGCAAAATGCAAATATATCATATAATACTATGCAGAAGAGTTGTTTGGGTTAATAAAATGCAAGGTAAGAACAGCATTACAACAACTAACAGCTAAATGCAGAACCTAGCTATACAAATTTACTTGTGGACTGCCATACCACAGCCCCTTCTTGAGGAGTTTCTGTCTGG
The DNA here is from genome assembly GCA_030060385.1 of Muscicapa striata striata. NCBI lineage: Eukaryota > Metazoa > Chordata > Aves > Passeriformes > Muscicapidae > Muscicapa > Muscicapa striata. The sequence goes on from JAREIS010000324.1 coordinate 195,744, forward strand.
AATTGATAGCCAGGCTTGCTCTCCCTGAGGCAGAGGCAGTCTGTATTTTCTTGTCTTTTAATCAATCTGCTCCTTCTGTTCTTTATTAACTGATAAACACCTCCCCAAAAATACATTCACCCAGTTTTGGTCTGGAAACTGCTTTTCATATCTTAGATTGCAAAAATTTTCCTCGATCCTCCAATAGCATGTTTTATACATTTCAGCCAGAATGATGTGTGCCCATTTGTCTATCTTACAGGTTCAAAACTTGCAATTGTGGGTTGGTGTTTCTTACCTTGAAGTCTTTTATATGCCGTAGTTCTAAAGAGATTTTTTTTTTTAATCACTCCAATACCTCAATCTGGGATCCTATAATCATTCTGGGCCTCATCTGCTTTGCATCACTTGGCAATTTAAGTTGTGCAAGCTATATTAAGTGCTCACAGATTTTCATACGAATGGCATGTACAAGATGTTCCAGCTTACTCACGCTGAATCCACCAACTGCAATAGGCTGTTCTTTTTTTTTTTTTTTTTTTTTTTTAATAGGTATTGTACTCACAAATACACCTTTGTTAAGATGTGAAGATGTTTGGAAATGCCAAAATGAGTTACTGCTCCGTGCACCCTTATGTTCCAAGGCAGTTGAGAGTTCTTAGTGCCTCTGTAAACTTGGTGCTTTCAAGTCCAACAACCAATTACCTAAAAGTTCACTTAACTGTTCTGACACACCATCACCTTGTCAGAGTCATATAATATACAGCTCTGAAAATCCATTCATCTAACCCCAGTCATGCTTCACCCTTCTACTTTCTCAAGCTTTTTTCTTCTTCAAATAAATATGTGTTCCCCTGGGCAGGTGGCATCTACAGGTCAGGGCTTCCATGCTAGAAGTGGTACTTGGGTACCACTGGCCCTGCCCAGTGGTGTCTCAGCCATTTTTATTTTTTCTTCAACCCCAAACTGAAGCAGTCTATACTGCTTCAGCTCAAAAGTCCTAGTGCCCTCCTGGGCTTTGTCCAAGATTTCAACATGCTCCTTTAATGTCACAGAACTGGGTAAACTGCGCACATCGAAGAAAACAAAAAACAAGCTGTCATTCAAGCAGAAAACAAAAGATATTAATCATTTGGTATTATCACCACACAGCACGTGTGTGCATATGACTAAGACATGAGGGAGGAGAACCATATGCACCAAGCTATTTGCAATGCAGACCTGAAGAGGTTTTGCAAATTAGGTTACGGATGACAAGACAATCAATACAGCAACCATAGACCCAGATGCAGCATTTTCACCTTCCTCTTTTTAACAGAGATGAGGTGATATGAGGACCTCTTGGGTACAATTTATGCAATATGGGGTTTCATAAGACTGAGGTAACACTGAAAACATTGTGAAGAAAAAAAGAAAGAAAGACTTTATGGAGTTTATTTCAGTTTAGTTCAGGAACTGGAGCTGCTCAATTGCCTTACTGACCAGGTGTCAGTAAAGAACCAGTAAAATCTATTTCCATCTATGTACAGCTGACATGTTGCCAGTTTTTTCTAGAAATAGACATTACTGAGGCTAGCTCTCTCTTCTTACCTTCCACTTGGATCACTGCAATCTGCTCTGAAGTTAGAAAATATTTGAAAAATTCAGTTAGCATAGAAGTAGGCAATATTTTAGAGGCAAACCATTTGGAAACAGCCATCTGTGCTCGATAATGGTTGGAAAATTTAGAAAAAAATGCTTTTTTTTTTTTTTTTTTTTTTTTTAACTAGTTTCACTCTTTTTTATCATTTCTGCAATGGACTTCTTTTCAGTGTTAGTTATGGAAAAAATATAGTTTTACAGCCAAATTTTGTGTGATAGCCTACACAATATCAATCAATTTGTGTTGACCAGAGACCCTGGCATCCCTGAGCTACTTCAAGCCCCATTTTTTTCAGCTACCTCATCTCTTCTAATCCCTACACTTTATTATCTCCCTTCTACTTATTTTTCACTCTTTGCTTCCACCACCATGACCACATAAGCAGCCAAGTCAGTATGTTGGTTTAGATGGGATGCAGCTGCCAGCAAGGGCACCTCCACCAAAAATCTACTTCACTAAAAAAACTTATTCTTTCCTTATTCTGATGGAGCTTGGATTTTCTGACTGTTGGATAAAGCACAATCCTTCCTGCAGGTCTCTGAAGGAGACAAAATTTAGCCTTGGTTGGTTGCTAATTAATTTAAATCAAGTCAGGTATGGAGATAGCAATGATGTCTTTATTAAGCAGCAGACCGTATCTCTTCCTCACACATGCACCACAGGCCTTCCTATATTTTCTTTATGCTAAAAATACATTTCTATGGAGTAGATCACTGATTTCAGTTAAAGAAAACTGAGAACTCACCATTTGTAAGATGTCTAAATATTCAGCATGTCAACCGACTGTATGTGGTTATGAATATTATCTGACCAGAAAAAAGACACATTTACTTTTCCAGTACCCCAGTGTAAGTTTCTCACCACATCCATTGTCTCCATAAGCACTTTTCCCATTACACATGAAAAAAGGAAAAGTCCCTTGCATTTATAATTAAAGAAATCAAACTGTTTCTTTATATATATGTTTGATTCACAAAAGTAAACAATAATTCTAACTAAAAGCACATACATTTTTCATGGCAATTTCATGTTGATGGAAGTCTTTCTTTTCCTATTCCTACTAGAATCTTCCTACTAGAGATGGCTTAAGTAGCAAATATATCATAACCTTCAACTGGTAAATATCCATTTTGTTCCAAAAGATGATAAAATTACTCCTAAATTCTACCATTTATATATTTTCTTGTGCTCCCTTCCTCTGAAATATTTAAACAAACATTAGAAAATCCTATTTGTAGTATCAGCAGAAGCTCAGAAAGCTGTTAGGTCAATGTATATACACTCTGTTCACTGACCTAAATTATAAGAGACTAACTTCAAAACCACTGACTGAAAACTAATCTTTAACACTGAGCAAGTGTAACAGGTCCTGTAACTATACCTTTAGAAGAAATGCATTAGAGATGCACTAGAAGAAAAAGTCCCCCAAAAAAACCAACTGAATAAAAAAAGCCAAACAAGCCAGAACTACCAGGTGTCACATGAACTCAGACATGAGTTTTCTTTTTGCAGGCCACCACAGTGGGTCAGCTCTCTCAGAGAAATGGAGTCTGTGGCTCAGCTTCCAGCCTGGTATCCAACAAATTGCTTCTGCTCTTTACCTGACACAGACATGCTTTGGCAAATGAAGAGAAAAAAGACCTGGCTTCCTTGAATCCAGGGGTCCTTCCCCAAATGCTCAGTTCCTAGCTGCATCCCACTACCCTTATGATGTCAAAAAGTAGTCTGTTGACCACAGGACACCCCACTGTTTCCAGACACCAGAAAACCATCAGACTTCCCCTGAATGATGAAGCCTGAGAAGATACAGCATATTTCATCCAATATTCAAGTCTCAAGACAATACAAAAAAACATTTATGCCTCCTGTTCCCAGGTACTGATGAAATGGAGAACCTATTTTCCGGGAGCCGAGTCTGGTATTTTTCAGAAAAATTCCCTCTTGTCCCTTAATTCAGGTGACCCATTATCTTGTACAACTGTGAGACCACTGGCTTACCCAAGAGTAGGATCATAAGATCATCCATTCCTGAATCAGAACAAAATCAATACAGCCCAGGTCCCTCCAGGTAGTCACCTTTTCTAGCTAAAGAAATCTATCATTTGCTACCTTTGAACTCCTTCTAATAATTTCTTTGATATGGTCATTTGCTCTACAGCTTCTTAAGTCCTTTATCCTGCTAGATGCTATTCATCTCCTGGATTTTAAATGGCTTTCCTACCTGAGTAAAAAGTTGTATTTATTTCACATTGAGTGTTTCCAGAGTACTTCAAGCATGCACAATATGGCAGGTTCTGGATCTTCAGATAAAAATTACCAAGTCATCCTGCCTTCAGCTTTGACTATAGTCCTTGCTTTAAGCTAAATTTAGGATGGCAACACCTATGCACAACTAATGCCTTTGGCTTGATCCCACATGAAAGCAGCATGACCTTGGGAGGCTCAATGAAGAAGGAGCAAGGCAGGGTATTCTTCTCACAGCATGGCAATGCATACATAGAAATCATCTACTCATCCTTCTCTACTGCTGCAAATTAATGTAGTACCAATTTCCTCACATTCTACTGCAGATGAACCTGGCTACTTTCCATGATTTTATTTGCAATATTATCAACATCATAGAAATAAGTATGGTTTGAATACACATATTTTGCACTAGTTCTGCTACTTTTCAGTGCTATCATGTATCCCTTCATTGTATTAACACTGATTAAAAAGAAAAAAGAAAAGCATGCCTAAAGTAATTTGTGGTTCTACTCTCAGACATGCATGAAACTAGCTGGTATTTATGACACAGATCAGGAGTGATGGAGTGTCTATTTCTAACTTGTTTTAAAAGAATTTCACCTCTTCTAGAGAACTGTCCTCTTCCCTTTTGAGCATGGTTCTGTTTGTTCCTGCCTTACAGAACAGAGTACATCAAAGGAAAATAATAATGTATTTTGGCAGCTACAGCTAACAAAGAAAGCATCTACTTTAAGACTTGAGGACAGCAAACTAAGGTTAAGTTCATCGTGTCCTAGCCAAGAAAATCTTGCAGAGAGGTATGCTTACAGTGAAAGCAAAGCTGGAAGCTTAGTCCACAAATTTCAGTTACCAAAATTGTAAGGAAGGAAAAAGAGAGTTCAAAAGAGGCTGTGGAATTGAAAGCAATTAGCCTTCAGTGACTTTTTTCAGTTCAAGAGTCCTCACAAAAAAATTAAAAAATAAAGTGTTTTCTCTCTCATGTCTTACTTATCTGGATATAAAACATATCAGGAGATGAGATTGTCTCAAACTGCAAGTCTCTGCTTTGAGTGACACTCTGGCTCAAGAATAACTTCAGATACAGCAACTCAGGCTGCTTCTAAGAACTTGCAAGTGCCCTCCCTAGAAGCAAAGCTCAAATCAGTGGGATGATCCACGTGGTCTGGTTTCCATCTGGACTACGATGTATTTTAGCATTTAAATTGAGTCTTTCTACAGTGTCAATGCAGAGGGTACAGACCTGGGGCTGAAGCTCTTCAAAGCTCCACTCTCTCCAGCCACATGCCTTACTGCTTTGTATTTCAGGAGCTAATGACAACATGCACACAATTAAGCTGTCAGGAACATCCCCAACAGCTCAGAGGCATCTCTGCATAGAGGATTTTGCTCTCTATGGACTGTCAGAACTGATTCACCTCACCTCTCCATTTTTTGCTGCTATTTTTATACCTACACATGCTTTTCAAAAAAAAAAAAAAAAAAAAAAAAAAATCTAATTAAGTAAATTCCTGTATAAGGCAAGTGATAATTTAAACTGCATGACTGCATTTAAACTCCTAAATTGAGTGTCCACTGCCTACTAAAGAAGCAGAAAAAATGTTTGACTTCATCAGCTATCTTAAATGTGATAGAAAAGTGAATATGACTATTAAAATTATTATTCTCAGCAATAACCTTTTAAAGCAACTGAAGTAAGAGTTATCTGGTCAGCAATATTTTTCCATGTATGAATGCAGAGGATTTCTTAAAATGCTGAGCATTCTCGCTAGTTCCTCTGAAATCAACATGTGTTCTATCTGAACAGAAATACATTATTTGCCTATCATCCTACTACAGAAAAAAATCTCTTGTTAAGTAAAACTGTAAAAATAATTATATTTATCTAGCTATTGCTAAACAATAAATAGCAGAAAATACTTTAGAGAAGTTTAAAATCTGTGTCTTTAACACCATGCAACAAAAAATTTTTACCTGAAAATTCATGCAACAACACCTTACAAAGATGAATATATAATGGATAAGACCTGCACAGTCTGGTTTAAACTGCAAACAGCTGAAGCCATTGAATCACTCTCCCAACCAACCTAATGTGTACAAAACTTCAGTGCACAAACTGCAGTTATTTTGAACACTGCATGTGGGCACAAGCAATAACCACCTGTTAAAGTACTGATGCTCCTACATGACATTTCAAAATACATTTTCTCTGGTACTGCCAGTAGTTATTTTTGGCACATGCTCTTATTTTGTAAACCCTTTCTCCTCTATTACCTCCACTATTATCTTGACCTAGCGTTTTCCTCCTGCTCTGAAACTACACTTTGTACACAGACAGAACCAAAATCCAGAGCCTGAGAATCAAAGAGGCATGCTGTGACTGTAGCTACAGCCATGCAAATCCAGGCTGTGGAGTTCCTATGGATTTGCCTGATATGGGAGGTAAGAAATTGCTTAAGTCTGAACCAAAGAGACTAAACTGATAGAAAAATTGAGGGAGAGTCTCAATAAAATAAGATACAACCAACAATTTGCATTTAAAAGAACAATGGTAATTTGCATTTAAAAGAACAACGTTCAACATTTGGTAAACATCTTTTTGCAATGTAATTATGATCAATTTCATTCAGGAAAAAAAATGCTACTTGAAACTATTTTCTTTACTAACAAGATTCTTAGAGGAAAAAATAATCAATTTTATGAAATGTATTTAGCAAGATTTAAATAGGAAAAAAGATCAGGCCTTTTGCCTTCATGTACATTTTGATCAGATAGCATGTAATAGAGGTGACAAAGCCCTTTGAATTTTCCTCCACATCTAGAATTTCAGCTAATTTTCTTATGCAAATAAGGGCTAACTAGTTACTTTTGAAATTCCATCCCTTTTGACTACAAAAAACTCTAAATAGATTATTCGTACCTCTCGAGTTTAAGTAGTTTTGAGCATATTCTCATCTCAGTGCACAGACAGCTATGCATAAGCCTCTCATTAAGGATAAACCATCTCTCATTGAAATAAGAATATACCCCTAAGGGTTTCTGAATTAAATTCATGTTTCGTTTTTCATCTAAATTATTTTATATTTTCATAGCACATTAACATAGCCTCTGTAGCTTTGTGGTAAAGGCAGATATACTCCTCATAATCTGGACTAGACTATGAAAACATACAAGGCTGTGCAGTCCTAGCACATCTGTTAAAAGGTGGTGGAAGATGCATTTGCAAGACAACTTCTAAGGTGTCAAAACCTCTGTAAGTGCTCAAGGATTGTTTGCTATTTGTCAGGAATTTCTTTTATTTTTTAATACAGTTTAGGGTACATTTTTGCAAGTCAGAAGATAGGCAAGAAGTTCTGTTTGACAGAATAAATGGTGATGCCTAGAGAGGCTACCTAGAGCAGAGGCTAGACAGTGTTAAAGGATTAAAGTAGGTATTTATTAAAAGGCCTTCAAAGGATACACCCTGGGCAGAGCCTGGCCATGGCTGCACACAGATGGGTGACATGTAAGGAGTTTTCATACTTTTTTAAGTTTGGTCCATTTATACATTGGGGTTAATTGTCCAATTACATCTTCAGGTTATGAAGTCCCATCCTCCCAGACTGCTCTCCTCAATTCACTGTTGTTTGTATTTTCTGGGCCTGAAGCTGCAATGATGTCCTTGCTTCTCAGGCTGGAAAAGGATTGTTTTGTCTAACTAAACTGTGAAGAGAACTTGCTAACACTTTATATAAAGTTCAGAGTTATATACTGATGTAGTATAGAGTTTGGAAAATATGAAAGCTAAAACTTAAACGTCAATGGAATATCTGATAAGCAGGCTAAAAGGTGACAGAAACAGTACAAAAGCTCAGTCCAGCTTTCATTAATCCAAAGCTTGACTGTGTTTTGCTGTGGGGTCCAGCATATGCATAGAAATATATATGATCTAGATCCTGACCTCTACATCGATTTTTTTGTTTCTTTTTAAGTATCCACGTAACCAATTTGTCAGCTAGTGTTACATGGCCCCTTTACCTCTATCCCCAATGACAGATAATTGTCTATCCACCTTCAGCTATGAACTCTAAAACTTTTCAGTTTAAAGCTATTCCAAATTTTTCCTCTGCTCGCTCTCAACTCAATTAGAAACCAATTAACTGATCAACAAATCAAAATATGCTTGAAATCAAGACCTCACATACTTTTTTCGCCCTTAAACCTTAATAATGAGCAAATAAAAATTACATACATACCAATGAAATGCAGGAGACATGAAAAAGAGCAAACTTTTTGTGTTTTGGAAACCTATGTGCCTCTGAGGCTAATAGGAAGAGAGAAAAGCAACAATTTTAATGTTTCTCTTGGTGTTTATTTTTTTCCCTTCCCCATAGTTCTACAATTCATGTTATTGCTATAGTATCCATTAGGGAGAAATTTGCTGAACAACTTTTTCAGATGTGTCTAAACAATTTATTTCTTTAAAACTTCCTCAGAATAAGGGAAGTATTTTAAAACAAAGTACTTTATATTTTTCTACCATATATTTAACATATCCTGGTTTGAAAAACAAAAAAAGTCTATAAAACGGTGGCCAGAACTTGACCTGTAACTCAAAAGAAACGTGAAAAGAATTAATTTGACCCCATCTGTAGATTAATACACACTCTGTTTTGGTTATGAAGGCCTTTGATCTATGGGTCGAGTAGGTCCATACTCACTTGGGATGTGACACAGTGCTGAGCACCTCATGGCACGTTACAAAAATTCTCAGTTCTCACAAACATCAGCAGGAAATAAAGTCTCTCAACCCACAGGACAGGTCTCCCCAAAGCACAGTACCTTGGACTGCTAACAGTCCACGTTTCTTTCCAAAGATGACCTAAACCAGTATTTATCATGTATGAATTTTGGTTTAGAAAACCTACATAACTAACACAGATGTACTGTTTCACAAAGGAGATTAAATCCTTCAGCTACATTGCTTCTCACTTTAAATACTAGATGTTCCAGGATTTACTGAGATATATTTCATATAGCCAAACCCCTAGCTAAGTGGGAGAAAATGTTACTTGGAGGATAATCGGATACCAATCTGGTTTAGAATCTTATGTAGGATCAACATTTATTTAAAAATCTGAAAATAATCATAAAGCAGGAAAATAGAATTTATTGTATACTGAAACAAACTTTCTGTCTTGAGTTGTGGTAATTTAGACATTTCAAAATCAATCAAAATGACAAAAAGTCTATGGGAGCATTCATTGTTCTGCAACTGCCTCAAAAGTTTTACACAATTTTAATAAAATACTAGACCCAGAAAAATAAAGTTGTGTATGCCAGCAGCTCTTTATTTCTCGTATTAGCTTACATTTCACACTCATTACAAAATAGAAATATCAAAGTAATATTGAACCCAGTGGCTTTCCTTGGCAACTAACTTTTTTTTTCCTAGGACACAATGAAAACATCTTTTTAAATTCATAAAAGGGATTTGGTTATCTACCTTCTATTAATTTAACAGATAAACCAGAAAAATCTCAGTGTTGGTATTTAATGCCCAAGATAAAAATGACTGATCTTACCAGGACACACACTCTTGCTATTGATTTCAACATACTTTGCATACAGAATGATTTCATCCCTCATGGAGGTTCAGTAAGCATTCCAGCACATTTTTTCAGGATATGCAGAGAATATTATTTATCCAACATGCTCACTCAGACAGGAATTTGGTTCTGGAGCACAATGAGTTGAATTGCCTTAGATACTCCCCAGAAGCACTGAGCAGGCAGGACAAGGAGACAAGAAACACTTGTGCATTGTGTCAGCAGTAACAGTGTGCACTGGACTAACGTGACTCAGAAGGATGCATCACACACCAAAACCTTTCAGAGTTCATATTCTGTCAGGACAGTTACTCTGCTGCACTGGCTCACAGCTGCACAGCTGCAGAAAAATGTTCCTTTCCAACAGAAAATTTTTGCTTTTAGTCTCAGCCCAGAGATTTCCCTGCTTCTTTTCAAATCTGATTCCCCCCAGACACTTATAAGAAGAAAACTATTTTAAGCAGAAAATTAAAACTTGCAATGCAAAATATTCCCCAAATTCAAATGAGTTGGCTTCTAACATTGGGTGTCATCCAAAAGGCTTATTCTGACTTCTGCTGTTCACCAAGGTGTGAAAAATGCACAAATAAGAGCACTAAGGCAGCAAGGAAGCTCACAGCCACTAAAGACAGCAGCAGTATCAGAGTGCCAGTGTTTTTGCTTCAACAGTGGGAGGCTCTTAAAATGGAAGGCTACAGTACTGACTACTGCATTTAGAGGTTATTATAAGAAAGGCAAGAAAATCTGCACCTCAGTAGAAGATCTTAAAATTAGAGTGGTAACTAAAACAGATGTGAAAATGAGATGAAACTCATTTACTTTAACCACACAAGAAGTCTACTTTTGAAAATCCCAAGGGTGGGAGAAATGTTCAGTAGGGCATAAAAACCTTAAGCAAAAAAGGGGTCTCCAATTTTTTTTTTTACACTCACATTCACATGAGATCTATAGCTTTGCTGCTGGTGGATCAAGAAAAGGATAAATCACACTTCAAGCTTGCTGAGCACATGCTGTGCGGGCCAGATTCTTCTGGAACAAACAGACATTAAATATAAACCCCTGCTTGCTACTCTGAAGTAAGAAAGTTAAGAACATGGAACATCAAGATAAATTGACAATATTATGACTCCATAGCAAGATTAATGTAGTCATATTATCTGACATAATTCCCATCTTCAGAACTGCTTTTAAAAGCCCTAGCAGTATTGTTAAATTATATCTGTCTAACTTCTAAACTTCACAGCACAGTAGCTATTGAAGCTTTATAACCTATGTTATAGGATGCATGCACACTTTATGTTTATATAAAGTAAAATCCCTGTGAAGAATACATCTACAAATCAAAAGGAACTCTGGATATGAGATTTATGTCAGAGATTGTTTATATCAGTCACACTGGCAAGTTGTCCAAACCCAGTGCCATCAAATGTGTTGAGTTCTCCAAGGAAAGAAGCCATGTTGGCATAGCTTTGGAAAGAATATCTAAAAATATATGAAGACAGTGAATGTTTTAGGCCCTTGGAGACTCTTAACATTTATCAGAATAGCCTTCATGTTTAACATCACTCCCAGGGTCAGCCAAACACATGATATGCAGCCTCTGTCCACTATAGCCAGACATGGACCTCTATAGCAGATGGATATGACTAAACACTTCTTATAGTTCTTTGATGGTAAAAAAATTCGATTATTAAGTTATGAACATGAACATGACAGCATTAATTATAGTAAAGGATGTATAAATATGAATTAAAAACACTGCTGCCCCCCAAATCCTATACTTCTTTGGAATATGTTCTGAATCTCAAAAATATGTTTGTTTTAGTTTGGTGCATTTCATATACCAGTATTCACAGCATGTTCTTATTTCCACTGCATCATGAATTTGCTTGAGACTAATAGCTCCCAAGGGAACTGACATTTTATTTGTATTTTTTCAGTAAGTTACTGAAAATGATATTGTTGTGAAGGAATTACATAGTTTATGCTCTAAAAGCTTGGAAAAAGGAATAGAAGTAAAATAAGACTGCATCTTGCATCTCTCTTTTTTTCTTGTTTGATTGCATTCAATTATCTCATCTACTTCTCTTTTAGAAGCCTGCTTTAGCTAGTGGACTGGACTACACTCCATACAGAAGCAGATTATGTCCACACAAATGAACCACACACATCTATTCATCAAGGAATGCAAATGACAAGAGCAATGACCAGGGATTTGAAGGACAGCAAAGCAATTTTTTTCCACCAGGATCAGTGTTATAGAGGCAATATGTGTGCAGGTTTTAAGCAAAACACACAGTTTAAATGCATAGAGAAACATATGAGGCACAGAGGATGGAGAGGCAAGAAAAAGCACATTGGGATTGTTGAATGAAATAAATGATAGCTTTTCAGAACAGATCTCCATCCTGAAATATCTCAGCTCTTTCTTCTGGAACACTGACTTTTCCATTATTTACCCTTGCTGTGCCAAGCAGCATCCTGATTGAAGTAAGGCAAGCAGTGATGATGACAACAACAAAAATGAAACTGTTCATAAGTAAGGAGCAAGAAATCTCACAGTAACAGATTTACACTGGGTATTTACTTTCACAGAAGCAATACCCAAGATTTTCAGGTGACTGATCTCATCTGAAAAGAGAGCTACCAAAATGTCAGAAATCCTAAATTGTGTGTCCTTGTGAAACCCTGGCACAATTATTCAATTATTAACTTTTTATCAAGAAAAGTGAAAACTGCTTCTTAGAGAAAAATAAAAAGTCAGCAATGCCTGGAGATAAGCTGGCTCTGGCTAACTCCCTTGGAGGAGTATATGGTCAGCTGTAGGTGCATGACTGAACTTGGGTATACCCCAAGAAAAAAACATTGTTTTTCAAGAGGCAAAGCTCAGAAAGTCTATCTGTAACTAGAGGTGCAATGATACAGTGCCACATTGTAGCTCCTAAGCAGGAGAGGTTCTATAAAGAAGGAATACAGCCTGAAGAAGTTCTAAGCTTATCCTTTTCAAGTAATCTTTTTTGGTGATATGGTGCCTTTCTCACAGATGTTTCTCTGAGTCAAGAAGCTTGAAGGTATATTGAAGAAAACATCACTATGAACTTCACCTGTTGTTCTTATACATCAGCCTAAACTCTAAACTCCAAGAGCCAGAATACTGGGACTAAGTGAAATTTATTCCTGTGTTGCGCTCCAGTGTTAAATTAAAACTGAATTACAATAAAGCAAATGAAACATACCAAAGAATGTGCATAATGGAAAAATATTTTGATAGACAAGCACGGTAGATTGCAAAGGAAATACAGTCAGGGTGTAGAGAGGCAGCTCATTAATGCAAAAGAGAAATACTTGTTAAAGCTTGGTGTAGGTATAGATTCAATGGCTTTTAGGGGCAAATCTCATGGCATTCATCTAAGCAAAACTCTAAGTGAAGTGAATGAGTGTTCTCCCTAAAGACTGCAATATTTGGCCCTTAGAAATACAAACAATCAACAAAAAGGAGTTTGGATTAATTGAATCCAATAGTAAATTAATATACACAAATACCAAAAAGCAAAATACCCTTTTGTTAGCTAATTAAAGCTAATAAATTCCTAAAAGTCTACTTTATTTCTACATTTACTTATAAATTATATATTTAATGTACGAATACCATAGTTTAGTTACTTAGAAACCCAGACTAAGCTTGTAATAATAGCTACTGACACAACCTATTTAAACTGTTGATATTTCACTGCAGATACTGCAGTTCAGTCTGTAAGTCAGGGATAAAATGTTGCACAAAACATTTCTAACTTGGTGAGTTTAAAAATGTAATAGAATTCAGCCTCTAAAAACAGATGTTAGAGAGACAAACCTTATATAGAGATTTGAAAAATCATACCTACGGACACTGAACTAAATTGGCTTAAATTGATCTCCTGAGTACACTTTAAAATTTCTCACATCACAGTCCCAAAAACAGTTTCTACTGAAGAAGAAAGACTCCCACAGAGATCAAAGCAGACAAAAATTTAGCACATATTTAATCCTTAAATCGAGGGTAGGATATATATGAAGCCGGTGTACTTTTATCACCAAAGTATGGTATCTACAGATAACCAAGCTTCTGAATATTATGAGTTTACATAAACAGAGATTTCTCTCACACTGATCTTTCTGTTGTTCTTTCCTCCCTTAGTCCATTCTGCCTCCTCTGAAGCATTACCTTCCTTCATTTCTGCCCAATACAACAATTCAAGCATGTTAATCTTTCATAAAATACTTCATAACAAACAGCTAGAAGACCAATTTTCTTTTTTTAAACAATGATACATGAGTGTATTCTCAAAAAACACAAAATGGTTATTCAGAAAGTAAAGAAAAACCCAGGAAAACACATGACATTTCAGAAGAATTTCAGCTATACAAACAAGGGCATAAATTTCACTCTTAAGAAAGCACTTGAGGCTGAGAACTAACTCTGCAAAATCATTAATGATTCCTGTATTATAAGAAGTCTTCCTCAATTAGATTGGAAGAAGCCTCTAGGTTCCCAAATATTTCTCCCTTGTTATCACACATAACCACATCATATAAGCTCTTAGATAAATTTAGCAAAGTTAATCTAAAAACCAATCTTGGACTGTTGCTCTAAAACCTCCTGTAACTGGAAGTAATAGTTTGTTTTTTTCCTGTTTTCCATCCCATAACTATTGATGTATGGGCCATCTTGTGTACATACCACCAATATCCTTTGACTCAAACAATTGTTCCCTCCCTGGCATTCAGTTCAGCTCCTTGCACACACATAGAGAGCCATTTTGTGACTTTCCAGGGTTAAGAAACAATAAACTTTCTTTCTTTTATGTGTCTTTTTGCCAAATGTGAACCTTATTTTGCCAACGAGTGATTAGATTTACACAGTTATTCAGATTAAATTTAACCAAAATGTAGTAAAATGTATTCTTTTCCCCTTTCCATGTCAAACAAAGCTTTCTCACCATGTAAGTAGAACTCCGTTTCACAGCCATGAGGAAGTGGCAGGGGTGATGGAAATTTCATCAGCACAAACAGAGAAGGTTGGAAGGGATCATAGGTATTTGGAAGAATGAAGATCATAGAATGGTTTGGGTTAGAAGTGACCTTCAAAGCAATCATCCAGTTCCAACCCTCCTGCTATGGACAGGGACACCTCCCACTAGACCAGGTTGCTCAAAGCCTCATCCAATCTGACCTTGAACACTTTCAGGGATGGTAAATCCACAGCTTCTTCAGGGAACCTGGCCCAGTGCCTCACCACTCTCATAGGAAATAATTTTTCCTAATATCTAATAAAAACCCACCCCCTTTCAATTTGAAGCCATTCCCTTGCCCTGTCAGTACATGCCCTTGTAAAAAGTCTCTCTGAATGTTTTAGGCCCCTGGTATTTCCAGTACTGGAACACTGCTCTAAGGTCTCACCAGAGCATTCTGTTCTCCAGGCTGAATAACCCCAACCCTCTCAGCCTGTCCTCCTCCAGCCCTCTGGACCATCTTCAATGACAATGATAACTGAGACTAGAGGAAAGCTGCAGGGTCTGGTGATCTCTGGGAGAAGGACGATTGGTATAAATGCCAAGATTTCCTTGGCAAGAAGGAAGAACCAAGAATACAAAGACAAGAGGTGGCAGAAAGTTCATCTTTACAGGTGTCACTGGAGCCTACACATCTCCCTCATACCTGTGCATAAACTCTACCTTCCTCCTAGACCATTCCCCTCCCTTCAGCAGCATCTACTTGTCAGTCAGACTCATCCCAGCCTCAACCCCCTGTGCCTTCTGGGCTGCTGATGGGAGAGGTGGCTCTGGGACAGGTGACATGGATGCACACAGGGCCCAGAGCCATGGCACTGGCCAGCCTTCAGTGCAGGCAGAGCAGCACACTCCACCTCTGCCAGCAGGCTGGCTTCCCCGTGCATCTGAGGCAATCTCTGTCCTTGCCCTTTCTGTGTTACAAGTGGCCTCTGCCCACACTTGAACTGTTATTAGGAGCCCCCATAGTCATTCTGCACTCAGCTGGTCACCTGGATTTCTCTCTCAAACAATGAATTCCCAAATCAAAAGAAATAACCTGAATAAGTCCTCAAGCACCAGCAATGCTTGCACACTGATCTCTCGCACACAGTAAAGCTAAACTTCTTCTCATTTCTGCAAACCTAGTCCTCCTCTGAAGTCTAGATATCTCCAAAACATTGACTCATTCCTTTGCATACTCCCACACTTTGTGCCAGGGTTGACAATGAAATACTAAACCACAACAAATCTGAAGACCTAACTTTGATGAATGCAAATTCCCCTTATCCAGTACTGCTCCTTTCACCACACTGGTATCTCCCTTGGCCAATATCTTGTCCATCTCAGTTCTTTGCTGTGCATGTTTCATAAGTTCTCACGTGGCACTGCAAGTGCTTTATTTAAGCTCATCTTGATATCTGCCATATTTTTGTGCATTAAACACTGTTCACTGATTATTTTTTTAAAAGATAGAGCTGTTTAACGCCTGCTGCTGCCAAGTCCATATGAAATTCCATGCAATTTTTTACTCCACATTTCCAACTTTTCTCTCCAGCAATATTTTTATCCAGATATTTACCAATGTTAAGTCAAGATAAAGGTCTTGCCACTGAACATAATATTTAAGTGAAGTGGAAAATTATTGGCAACTATTCCATACCTCCCATATCACTGCAACTGATGGACATTCACATATGTCCTGCAGTCACTAAGTGCCTGTTATGCCTCACCTTTGCTCTCATAGTCAGTAGCACCCTTACTAAAAGCAGAAATAAGGTTAATGCACCTTTCAGTCTACACCTAAATGCCTATAATGAAATTGCTGTTTAATCTTCCCTTGGCGTACCTCATTCCTTGTTTGTTTCTGTTCCTTTGGCTGAAAAACTGCTTCTTAAAACATCTTCTACTATATGTAACTAACCCCTGCTTTTAGCAGCTCCTATTCTATCTTTTAATGCATTCATTTTTTGATTAGCCTAGAAGGAATGGGACAAGAGACTCCCTAATTCTAAATAATTTCTGGAGAATGACCATTTCATCCAGCTTAATGAGGAAACACCTCCTACTGGGTTGTTGTTTTTTTTTTTGGTCACTAGTTTCAGATAGCTTCTTCCATGATAACAGTAATGGTGTTCCCCTCTCTCTCAAAAAGTTCTGAATTTATTTGTTCATCAACTTCCCTAAATGCTCTTCTCAGTTCTTCTAAATATCCTGTTTTGAAACTGAAGACCTGAAACAATACACTTTCATTTATGTTTCTATTTAAATGGAGATGAATGAGCTAGTGAACACTCAATTCAAAGGCATTTTTACAACTTTATTTTAAAATAAAATTATTTTTCTAGTAATGACAACTTGTTAACTATAGAGCAAAACATTTAAAGCTATTGCACTGATAACAGCATATGCTCCTCATTCTCCACCTCTGAATTTCTGTGAGCATTTTATCTTTCCTCATAACACTATAGATATCTCAATCCACCCTGAATTCTTTCTCTAGAGTTTCCAGGTAGGTCTCTCCATAACCAACACAGTTTCTTTTATCATTTCTCCCCAAAGATTTTGATCTAACAGCTTCTTTTACTTATGCTATTCTTTCTTGCAAGTCTGTGGCATGACTAATTAATCATTTTAGGAGCTGCCAGTATATTTAATGAAGATACTGTACATTATTTCCATGGACAAAAAGAAAATCTAGTGTTGCAAAAGACTATAGATGTAGTATCTAACAGAATTTGCGTTATGGCTCAGACAACTAAAAGTATTGACATGAGTTACTGACATGAATGCTAAGAATAAAAAGAAATTAGATCTGCACTCCAGCATCCCATAAGATATTCCTTCACATTAAATAAGGAGGGCACAGTTGACCTCATAACTTCATTTATCTATGCTGCATTGTTTCTCAAAATTTCTTCGTACTTTCAAACTAAACACCAAACCAAGACCTTGAGGAGGTTTTATATTCTGCAGCAGTGTATCCACAAACTATGAATATTTTTAAGGGCACGAGAATAAAATGCTAATTATAACAATTATGATACACATAAAACTGATATATGGAAACTGGATGTAAATACATCTCTTATTTAGAATTAGCCAAAGGGACAAAGTGGAGACCATGCACCTTATAAATTGTTTTATCATTCCTTCCTTCTGCACAAAAGAAATTATTGCTGGAGCAACACAGCCAGCTTTAAGGTGAATAATTTATATTTTGCTGCTTGTCAAACAATTTTCCATGAAAAATATAGGGAATTTTCTATTCACAAAATATAGGAAATATTGTATTACAGATCTGTAAAACTAGCAAATGAAAGGGGAAAAAAACCCTTAACACAAAAGTCTTACATTCCTCGAAGAGGGCCATCAACTTAAAACATAAACATTAGCTGCTTTGGTATTTTGAAGTTATTCAAAAAGACAAAATAAATAAATGGTGAGAAATAAACATAAGCAGAGAAGAGGAATCAAGAAATAAAAAGATATTATGTTACAGTAGGTTATGCTTTAGACATACTCTTTTTTTCTTTTAAGAGACATTTGCAGGTAGAGATGTCAAAACAAAAAATTCACTGGGGCAAGGAAAATTGCATTCTTCTTACTTTACTTCCTTTAGCTCACCTATATATTCAATAAACTCATCAGTTATTTCTTAAAAAACTGGTAGGTCTGCATGATGAAATCCTTCAATCACAAAACTCAAGAATATATAAAACAGTTATTTCTTGAATGCCATTCTGGCTATTTCCCTCTTCAAAACAAATACTTGCTATCTTAAAAACAACACAAAGCAAGTCTTATTACACTGCTGCAAAAGAGCTCTCTCTACAACTGTAACCACCAGGTGTTGATATTACAAATTGTTAAACCATTTGCTTTAATAGACACCATTTTTAATTTATAAAAATAACTAAGAATATTACCAGGAAAGTAAAATGTCTGTATAAGCATGATTTGTGAATTGACATGACAATTCACTTTTTTTTTAGGCCTCCTCAGAGGTCAACAACATTGAGATCAGGAGCAATGTTAACTAATGAGATCAGACCTGCACATGACTTCATCTTGTTTAGCTTCTCAGAGGACAATAATAGGTTTCCCTGAGCCCATGCTATATCCTGTCTGACACATACACATTTAAGTCCATGTTCCCGGGTGATTCACCAAGACTTCAGAATTTCATTAACAAATCTCAAGTAAAATTTACTTGCTGTTCATGTAAGTCCTTCCAATAGCTCTAACATGGCAGTAACAGATCAAAACAGTTATCCCCAAATCTGCCTATGAAAAATTCAGAGTATCCTTGGGAGCTCAATCAGCAATACATTTAATACAAATTTTTGTTTGTAATACCCATTCAGAGACAGACTCGCAGAAAACTAAACTTTTGGCATAAGTGGTGATGGTGGGGAGAACTTTACAATCACTGTCTCACCTCTGTATTTTGCAGATCAACAGGGCTTGCTTTTGCTTTAAGTAAATATTGAAGAGGATTGTTCTTCAGACAACACAAAGTTCTCACATGAATACATTTTGACACACACATCCCTTTATGCACAAAGTCATAAGTAGTTATTATCCAAAAGGGAGTGGAGATTTTTGGTACAGCAAGCTCTTGAAAACCTTTGGGGAGTAGTTTAAGTAGCATAAACTCATATTGAGCCAAATTCTGCTATATAAGGGAAGAAAACAAACTTTGCCAACCTCCTAACAGTCTTTACAAGAGTACTATTGCTTTATGGAGAATTTATCAAAAAAATGGGTCCTCAAAGGAGGCATTGCCTGATATTCATTAAGCAACACGGCTGTAATAGCATGAAACACAGAAAAAACCTTAGGGAAACTTGGTTAATTTTTGGGAACCCAAATCAGACAAATTCTGTGAGGTTTTGTGTAACAGGAGACTGGCTCTTACTGAAGTGATATGAGGATGTAAATTTGGTGTTACACCCCAAGGTCCTAGCATGCAAGGACATCACTGATGACCTAGTTTTATACTAATCAAAGTACACAACTTTCTGTCTGCCTCTAACTTTTGGACACCTGAGAGAAGAAAATATTAATGATATTATTGTCTTGCTGAGTCCATGGAGAGCCCATGACCATTCTGAAAGATGTCATATATATGTGAAAATATTTGTACAAAGTATTTTGTTGTGGTCAGTAAGATTTTTAGAAAGAGAAAATACATTCTAAATATTAGCCTAAGTAATCCAAGAAGGTAGGGTTTAGGGAGTACAGTCTGACATTAATTAATCACCTATATTGATTATTAAATAGATTGGTCATCTGTCTGACTAAATAAATGCATACTTATAACTTAATTTGTTGGATTTGGGGATTTTTACTCACTGTTTCAAAGGGTAAGAATACCTACCAGGGCAAAACTGGTTTTCTAGAAATCATCAATATCAATAAGTCTTTGGAGGTGGCACTGCAACAACACGAACATTAACTAGAAATAGAGAAAATTTACAGATCATGTGTAAAGTATCAAAGAAAGCAGAACTTGGCCTCTATTCTTTCCCCCTCATGTATAGAAGGGAGATGAAAATCTTAAATTAGCTCTGAGCTACCACCACAGAAACACATGGAGTTGCATGAAAACTCAATTTAGTTTTGTGATCCAATATAATCCCAAAATATCCAAACAGAGGTCTGTAGATATTGAGACAACATTTGTCTACCTGTATGTGGGTTTTGTAATTTCCATTTATATATATGTATGTAAATTTGCAGAATAAATTGAAGTTACAAAATTTGCATACTTCACTTTACTCATGACAAAATTGCAGGTCATCTAATAAGGAGTAAATTTAGAAGGTCACTAAAATCAGATAAAAGGCATGGAGTTTACTTACTGCATTTGCATCATGAGTGGCATACTACTGTCCTCAATTTAAAATCATGACTTATTTGTATATTTGTATGCAGACTGAGCCCAGGATTGCTTCCCCAAATGAGCAGCATATCTTAGACCAGCTCCCATCCTGACATTTCATCCACTAATTCACAAGATAAACTGAACTTCTCTTGCTACCTCTGAGGAGAAGACCTTTCAGGACTATGCTTTAGGAGTGTAAGAAACCCAAATCATCACTCAAAGTGAGAGAAAGGAGAGAACTAATGAGCCTCCTGCTACCAAATGCAATGGTCCCAGTGCATCACCCACTGGCCACAGTGGCCCAAAATAAAAGAGATGTTGTTCTGGTGGGCTTTAACCCAGGTCACAGCTTCCAACATGACTCCATGTTACCATGTCTAAAAAGTCACCAGATACAAACCACATCAACAACACAAAAATGGTTTCCAACAGTCAAATGCTTTATATAACAACAGTGCTGTCAAAAATTTAAGAACATTGATTTTTAAGAAAAAAACCCTCTTTTTCTTGAGTTTTCTTGATTCTGCATGCAGTAGATATAAAGCCCATGTCATTATCCTTCTAGAAGCATTATTGTAAAAAGTTCTGCAGGAATAATTGTGAGATACAAGCACTTTAAATGGAAGACAAGTTGGAATCCATTGTTTCAACAAATCTCTCAAGTTTCCATATATATCAGTTTTTCTTCAAGCCTTATCATTACACAGTTACTGTAATAAACCATTTTCCTACACTAGCTCCAAATGCATTTTTTCCATCTTATCATTTGCCTAAAAAGGATCTGAAAATAGGTCATAATTTCCATGCAGTTGCTTAATATGCAGGAATTTCCACCCAATATTTTTGCAAAAGTCTTTTGTAACTATATGAAAGACACAGGAGTATTAAATATTCAAAGTTTATTTTGATGCAAAATGAACAGAATTAACTTATTTATGGTCCTTAACAAGATGTGATTATAAAGAACAATAGTTTCAGTGCCACAAAGGAACCACCAAAATAATCACAAAGGTACTTGATTTGGGTCTGTTTGAAACCCGTGTTAGGATCTGTCAAATTGCATTAAATTGATATTAATTGCTGAAGCTTAAAATCCATTTATTATCAGCAAGAGCATAGTTTTATCCTCTATAAAATCAGTTTATAACCAAATAATACTGTTAAAATATGAGATCATTAATGTAGCATTGTAACACCAAGGAAAACAAACAGTGCTGACTTCCCTCTGTTGCAATGTGCCACACCCATCGTTAATGAAAACAGCCTCTGAGCTTTGTTGGAAACAAGATGCTGCGGTAAGACACTCAAGTAAATGACACATCAAAAAGCTGTAATTAACTGGACAAGAACTGGTTCTTCTTTGGAACAGCTATTTCAATTGTATTAGGTACATTTAATGGATTGTCTGCCACAGGAGAAATAGACCCATATCCTCTCCTGCATCACAGAACACACAAATCCAAGTAAAGCCTAAAGAAAAAGACATAATTAAATCTTTTCTCTGAGGAACAGCAACACCTCCTGAATTGTCAGCTGAGCAGGAGTATTCTTCCTCAAGCTATTGCTTCTATGATGCAGTACTAATGCAGAATAAAGGGATAAGAATTTAAAATATCCCTAAGCACAGTTTCCCACACACCACATACAAGATTCCAGAGCTATTCAACTGAGAACATGGGAAATATTATTTTACAGATAGTACAAGCATTATCTCAAGACACTGAAATACACAGAGTGTTTAGTGTCACCATTACAAGAATATTTTAGTTGTGAATATGATTTGAGAAATATGGTGATACTGAAGGTCAATAACATTTATATGGTGTAGATGGGAAAGAAAAGTGGGTTTAATATTAGCAATTGAATAAACTATTCTCTACCAAGAGGCCTCTAAAATGTGAGCAACATACATAATTTTCGTGCAAAGAATTCCAATGGAAAATAAAAGCTAAAATTAAAAAAAAACAGATAGTGTTTGGGTGAAAACAATCTCATTACTCATCCTATATAAAGAGGCTGATGTTAGATTACATTTGATTTCATTGCACTAAGGAGCATAGATCTGATCAAATCAAATTAACAAATGCTTCTGCTCAACTACTAACAATGACTAAAGGGGAACTTTAAATTCTTTAAAACCACTTCAAGCAGATTTCAAGTACATATTTACTACAACAAAACCACAGAAAATTAATTAAATATTTAAAAAGACATTTTAAACTGGAAAAATGAGGAAATGTATGAGGAGATGAAGCTACCAGCACAACCTTAAGATAGCACTGTTTTAAGAACACTAGAGTTTTAGCAGGAATTAAAGCAAAAGATCATCATTTGGCATCAGAAGATTAAAAACCAGAGGCTATATCAGCTGATGATATGTATTCACCATATTCAAGTCCAGTATACATCACAACAACCAGAGAGCAGTTTTAGTTAATCCCTTATCCTTTTGGGCACTGTTGCAGTTTCTCCAATAAAATTCCACAAAGAAACAGCAGTATTTAGTAACATTTATCCTCTCTCTTTTAAAGAAAGAATCCATTCACTCAACATTCCCTTGAATCACAAGTGCTTCCTGTCACAAGGCCAGTTTACTCCTAATAATGTGGAAATACTGTGTGTGGAAATTCTGCTGGTATATCATGGAGTGTACATCTCTGAAGCAAAACCTCCTCTGTTGTCAGGAATACTTAATGAGATATAAAATGGAGCACATCAGTTGATTTCTAAGGTCACATTCACCTCCCTAAGAGTGCTTTTCCAAACAGCTATGTCATCTTTTCCCCAAACAATCCTAATTAATTGCTTTTGTGTTAGGATCTCGATTTCTCGGCTCACTGCCGTAAGTTTTTTTTATGCGAAGTCCTGGTAACTGCTGTTAACAACGACTCAAAATTGCCCTTCCTGGCCAAGTTTCTCCTTCTCCCATGTCCATCAAAGCACATTCCAGTTCTTACCTCTGGATTCAAGTGTCCTGTGAGTAGTTAGCCCCTCTCACTGCTAAATTATAGACTCTGTAGACTGTCCTTGAAAGCAGCTCCATATCAATGGCTGAGAGACTCTGCACTGTCCTGAGCCATCCATGATATCCTGCCAACAAGTTCCTGGTAAAACAATCTCCCTTATGAACAGGAAATCCACCTTAAATGGCAATGGGCTGCATGTCTTCAGACCCTGCTACTGCCACAGACAGACTGATCTTAGTTCAGATTTAATAATTTAACTAATTTTGTTCAAATAAAAAATGGGAAATAATTTGAGTTACGAATTAACTGAAAATTCCTGAATTGTTCAGAGTTGTTAAACTTTTTTAGAAGGGCAGCTGAAATACATCTGAGCATATGAGTTTTAAAACAAGTTTTGTTGAAGCTGAATTCTTAAAAATATCTCACTGAAAAGCTACTGGTCCCATATTTAAAAATAGGGCAACAGGGTTATTTTAGCTTGAAAGCAATAAAACTCACAAAGAGGTGGCCTTAGAAATCTGCTGTTTCATCTCACCCAACAGGAGTACATTAGAAGCTGAAATAAATCTCTTCATTGTACCCCAGTCACACAGAACATGCTCTGCTTGCAAGTCACCAAACACACCTGAATCTGCAGAGGAGTAAGAGACTTTGTCATTGCTTACTGTTCAGTGGGGCATAACTGAATTAATGCTAAAAATGAGATTTAAATGTATTTTTTCCAGGGCCTTCTATCCTCCATCCATGCTTTATGGAAAGCATGACAGAGGTAGCATTCACCATAATGCAGAAA
This sequence comes from Muscicapa striata striata, assembly GCA_030060385.1. Taxonomy (NCBI): domain Eukaryota; kingdom Metazoa; phylum Chordata; class Aves; order Passeriformes; family Muscicapidae; genus Muscicapa; species Muscicapa striata. The sequence goes on from JAREIS010000324.1 coordinate 219,873, forward strand.
AAGGGCGTAACAATCATGGTGCCCACAGAACGAACATGAGTCATGATGAGGAGACAAAGTAGTCAGGCTAGGGGAGACAGATGAGACAGGGGCAGGGAGATATGCAGTCACTGAAGTGTATTTCATTCAAGAACTTGGAGTGGAGCCCAGGAAACCAAAGTCTCAAACCCTCCTCTGCTGTCAGCTAGTATTTACAAAAGCTAATTGCAAAGCTCTTCTCACAGATTTGCAGCTGGACACAGAAAGGGCAACAGTCCTCCACAGTAACTCATTCCTTCACAGTTCCTAGAGTCAGACCACACTTCACCATAGTTCTTAACTTCTTGGGATCTTGTATCTCTACATGATACTATTAAAAAAAAAAAAAAAAAAAAAAAAGGTAGTTCTGTTAAATTTAAAAAATACATTACTTAATAGCATAAAAGTATTCCAAGATTAAAAGTGTTGGGATAGAAATTTAATTCAGTGCAGAATGAATGAAATATTCAAATACTGCAATAGTTCCTATATACACTATAGCATGCACACACACAACTGGAGAACATCTCTGTTCATTTGCAACCTTGGCTAATTAACACATGGCCCATATAAACATGTATGCCCATATCAATTAGGTTTCCTTTCTTCAACTGTGAAAGAAAGCTTCATTCTTACTCTGTGGCACATTTTGCTTTCAGCCAAATATAAAGGTTGCAACACAAAGAAAATGGTCTTCTGATCTAGCCTGAATGGAAAACAATGCAAGGAGAAAAGAGTTTGGTCAGATGTGCATCCACACAGCCCCTGTCTTCTGCTCCAGCATTCTGCTACGCAATTTGTAGCATCACACTCAGCCCTTTTTCCCCTGTTCCCTCTTAATATGGCTCATATACCAGGATGTCCACAGTCAGCAATGAGTGCCAGAGCTGCTTTAAAAGGTGAAGATCGTGAGGTTCACTGGAAAGCATCGTAAGCTCTCATCCCTCAGAGCTACGTTGAGTGCCACTGTCACCCTCAGGGAGATACCTGACATTATCTCAGGAGTTCTGAGTATTAATTGGATGCATCTCTACAAATGTAGGGAAATGTTTTGAACCTCCAGAATTCCAAAGATTTTCCACCATGGTTCTATGAAATCACTGTTATTTCCTGATTTGGATTTATTCACAGTCAGTAATCAGGATTTTCCTCACACATTACATTCCCTGAATAGTAAAGTTTCTCACTGCAAGCTCAATCTAGTGAATGTCAAAGCATAGAACCCTGATGAAATGTTAAACAAAGCAAGAGATAGGCATTGACCCACAAAGCAGACATGTAGCATGGACAAAATGTATTTCTGAAATATTTCAGTGAGCATCTGCATAAAGCTGACTGTTGATGGGAACTAAAGCTGACAAAGGCACAACAACATAAAAATGCATCTGTGATCTTACCCTGTACGTACTTAAAGTGACAGCCCATCAGGGTATAATTATCATATATTACTAATGGAATATTAATCAAACATTAATTACTCTAATTAGAAAAACTCGTCTTGAAAAACAGCCTGACTTTTCACCTCTGAAACTGTAATTGACACACAAATGAATCTGACAGTCTTGATGACTGTGAATCCTTGGTGGGAGAAATAATACCTTTATCTCCCAACATTTAGCTTAACTGCCAGTTTCCATCCTCTGTATGTAAAATTCAAGTCAGCTTAGATGATCTCATGCACTACTTCAACCTCTATTAAGTACTACACATGCATCTAACATGAGACAGAGATAAAGCCTAGGCTATGTGCAGGTTCACCAAGTGGGGATTAAGCTTTTATTTGAAAGAAACCTGGAATTTCTGTCTACTATGTAAAGATCAAGCCTGAAGTAGGATTTCAGTTATCAATGCACATGCACACTTTTGAACCTGCATAGCCATTTTTGTCCCTTCAAAAGTGTCGTTTTTGTGCACATATAATATCTAAACCCCCACAAATATTAACCACATACAAAGGAGACCAAGTAGCAGTATAAAGTCTGCCTTTCAAATGATTCATGTGGAAAAGCAAAGCATTTAGGAGATAACATTCTGAAGCACTAATATCCCAGCAGGCTTCAAAGCTTTAAAAAAAAAAAAAAAAAAAAAAAAAGAGATGTGATTTTTGTGTTCACATATTGACACAATCCAATGCCTGCTTAAGGAAATGATTGACATTAAATTTACAGTGTGAGCCACAGACTTCAATGAGGAGCAGATAAGGCTCCTATGGATTATTCTACCTATGTTCAATCATGAGATGCTTTTAACAATAAAAATTATATGTGTACACATTAGAGGCTTCACCAGGCTATGCTGGATTATGGACAGGGTTCTCTTTATACATCTTGCTGAAGAGGTTGAAATATGGAGCCCTTTAAATCTGCTTTTTATTTCAAAGCGTGTTCTGATTTTGCCCAATCTAAGATCATAGAATATCTCAAGTTGGAAGGGACCCACAAAGATCAAGACCAACTCCCTGTGGGACTGCCTAAGAGCTTTGTCCAGAAGATCCCTGAAATCTGACAGGCACAGAAGATACCACTCTGCCAGAAAGAAGCTTGCAATAATGTTTGACCTTACAGGATAGTTGGAAAAGTTATTAAAAACTGACATTCAGACTGTTGACAAAATACAATGGAGAATTAATTATAATTTAGAACTACAAGCATATTTTAATCTGCCTTGACTTCACCTACTAGGTAATTATTTAGAGAATATGCAGCATGTCACAATTTGTTTAGGACTATTCCTTTTTTTTTCCACGTTACTGTTTCAAATGACTGCGCTACAGACATGGCCTGAAAGAAGGAAAAGCCTATTTATCATATCTGAAACAGGAAATGCATTTGGAACTGATGTTATAAATAAAAGTGTAAATATTTGTAAATCTAAAAGCATAACTTTAAATTGTTTAATCTTTGTCCTTGGTTATAAATCTTCATGATGTTATAAAATTAATTCAAATTATGTGTTCACTTGCAACAAAGTTGGCAAGGAAAACTCTGAAATTATCTGTGCTACTTTTGTGTGATGTGATTTTCTGTTATGTAAAACAATTTTCCTATGAACTCATTTCTCCTTGCTAAACTCAGACTCATTACTGCCAAATAAATAATGACAATGCTGTTACTGCAACAGGGATGGCAATATTGTTTTGGTCACTGAGGAGGAGACAGAGAATACATCTCATGTATTACTGTGTCCTGACCTCCACAAATGATTTGCGTGTTGAGATATGCATTAAGACATTTCATACACACATTCTGCTCTTGCTTTACTCATGGATTATTCTGAGGCTTCATGTTCTATATGCTAAACCTTAGGGTCCTAAAATTCAAATTCATTCCTTAATTGGCTAAGGAAACCATTGCTAAGTGAAGACCTTGAGTTTTTTGTTGGTTTGTTTTGGAGTTTTTTGTTTCTTTTCTTCCCTCCAGTGGCTATGTTTTCCACTATCCAGATGATTAACTTCTACCCCTCTCTTCCTCAAAAAACGCCACAACCCAAACAGTCCAGGGTGAGGTAAATTTTTGAAATCTCCAAATAGTGGATGCCAAAAAAGAGAAATTACATAACAAAAACAGGTTTTCATTTGGCTTTATGTTGCTCACATTTCCACCTACTTGAATCTAGCATTAAGTCAAATCCATTCCTGCTTTCATCCCACTTACCTCCCTGTAAACACACCAGTCACAAACCCAGTTTTCTGCACTTCGCATCTACTGAAATAAACTCTGCTGCAAATACATTTCTGTTTTCTATTCATGCTATCCAGTTGGTGCATAAAAAGGAACAAGATGTGGTCTATTTAGATAAAATACACAGTTTTGAGGGGTTTTTGCCAATTTTTTTTGTTCAGTATGTATTTTGTTTAATTTTGTTTTATTTATTAGCACAAGCAGAATTAGTTAAAAGCAGTTGTTAGATAAAGCATGACTAATTTCATCCTACTTTCAAAAAGTATTTGACCTAGCAATAAATACAAAAATTAATCCCACCTCTTAAAATATGTCCATTCAAACTCTAAGAAAATGCTTAACAAAATAACCATTAATACTACATTTGCCACACTTAATTTTCCAGCACACACACAAACTTAGCTCCAGAGAGATTCCACTGAATTAATTTACTTACTTTAGGTGGGTTATTGTAATGATAATAATGGAATCTATTAAAAAAGGACTACATGATTGGGCTCCATAAAATTGTGGGCAACAATCCATGACTAAGCTGCAAATTCAAAGGGGGAAGCAAAAGGAATTTTTTTCATTATTTGTCTATTTTAAACAAGTAAGATGTGCAGCACACATACTGATCAATGTATTTAAACATTTTCTTTCTAATACTGTGGCTAAACTTTTTCCAACACAAAACCCACAGCAGGAAGTTTAGCTTAATAAAAAAAAACCATATTACAGATGAACAAACTGGAAAGTGACTGAGTATTTGGGTTCACAGAGGTACATTATCAGATGTTGGGAGGACCAAGTTAGGCTCCAGCATATGTCATTGAAATGCAACTGGATCTAGAATTGTTCTTGTCCTCTTGACTGCTGAATTTTCCGATGATTGTCTAAAATAGTATATGCTGAAATATTTAATCTTTCCCCCTCCCAAAATACATATAAACGAAATAAATATAATTTTTTTCAAGAATCTCAGTATCACACAAGGGAGATATTGAGCTTTGAGTAATAAATTACTACAGGAATGTAAAGCAATTTGTTTGCATCCACTAAACTAGAACAAATCATATCCATGACACCAAATTGTAGTAATAAATTACTGAGCTCTGATAGTGGTGGGAAAAGCATTATCATATTAGATTTTGCAATTCAGATCTCTTATAGCTGTCTTGTATTTATTTCTTCAGCCATGCAACATGATATACTAAATAACATATTGGCTACATACACTCTGTAAAAGGTATGTGTCTGCCTGCATCAATACTCTTTCCTTTACCAAGAGTACGGGGTGTTCACTATAGTCAAAAATATGATTCAGTGTAACTGTGCCTCCAGTGCCCCCAAAATTCTGGCCAGTCACCATGACTGTGCAGAAAAACTGTCTAATAATCCACCCACTGAGTGACTATTCCTCAGAAGTAGACTTGTGACAGCTGGGTCTGCCCTCTGTGCAGTCAAGTGAGCCCCACCATAGATCTGACTGACCTGGGCTTTGTGCAGTCTGCTGCTGACTTAAGATACCAGTTCTATAAATTTGTGTTCTCTGGGCCACCTGATGACAATAGCTGAAGTGGCCTCTTCAGCCCTGAGATGTGAGTGAGTGCACTTAATGCCTTCAACATTCCAGAAAGGAATTCACCTTTCCTCCTTGAAGTTCTCATTGCTTCCACCAGAAAGGCAACAAAAACTCTTTAAAGTGTCCCACATGCCTGAACAGATAATCTCAGCTTCTCTTCAGCCTCCCCTACAAAACCAAAGTGCAGGGAGAGATCAACATCAAGAATAAGGGAGTTTAAAGGGAACTTACTCACTCTTGCTCTCTCTCTGGCTGGGAGAAAAAAAAAACAATCCCCATCAAAAAATCAATCCTGACTTAAACCTAAATTCAAAGCATATGTGAGCCTGAAGAGGTACTCCACATTTATCAAGCATATTGCTAAGGTGGGCAGCAGCTGCCATGAGCTGGATATGGAAGGAAAGATGAGTTCAGAGCAGTTTACGGTTAGACTAAATGTTAAGGCAAAATCATCAGATAAAACTGAAATCATTTATGTCCTACAGTAGGCTCATGTAAACACAAAACCAGAATCAACACAATGTTCATTTTTTAATACAAACGAGTAAAAAAAAAACCAAAACAAAATCAAATTGCTCAAAACCAGGACACTGCCTCATTCAGCATCTGTTCAAGCCCATGTATAAATCAGCTGCAAGGACTCTGTATGCTAACAAAACCAGAAAGGCTAAGCTAGATCTGGCAAACTCATCAATTAATTAATTAATTATACCACAAATAATCAATCATCCCAGTTCTGTATGAAAAACAAACAAACAAAAACCACAATTGAACCAAGAAAAAAAATCCACATACAATTAATTCAGCAGTATCTCTTAATCTGCAATATAATTAAATATTGAGGTTTTTTGCAGTAGCCTCAGGTCAAAGAATTTTTTCTTTCATTAGGGAAACACTGCACAGAGATCTCTGAGAACTGTGCACAGACCACTGGCAGCATTTATTCTGAATTATGTAGTATTTTAGATATGAAAATAAACTTTAGCATTACACCATTACAGTATAATAATATTGGAGCTTTTAAAGAAATAAAATTTATATTTGTAGGCTTTCCTATATATTAGTTTCTCTATTCTTAGAGAGACTGTAAGTCCTTGGGAAAATGAACCAGTTATTTTTGGTCCTACAGCAGCTCAAAGCAAACTACAGAAAGTTAAACAGTAAAAGCAAGTTAAGAGTTTCTATAAATGTGCAAAGTATGCCAGAAAAATTGGTTATTGCAAAGTTTTCTTCTCATTGGACACAAAATTTCTTTTTAGTTCCAAAAGAAACTGAAATGAGAACTAACATGAATCTTCATCTTTCTCTCACCATGCTTTGCTGTATGTTGTCATCAAGAGACCATAAATTTAGAATAAAGAAACATAATGCAATTAATTTCTTCGAGGTAGAAATGTTGTGATCCTTGAGTAATCTCTCCATAAATATTTCTGTCCTCAGAAGGGCTCTACAAGTATAACACACACAAGTGTTGCTACTGCATTTCAGCATTCTTTCACCTTAATAAAAACCCTCCAACATGGGCCTGACCAACTGGCGCTCAACTTTTATCATCTCACAGAGGGCAGGCAGCCTACCCCTGCAGTCCATGCTCAAAATTCCAGCCAGCATAAAGAGCAAAGGATCAGATCAATAACTTTAGTATACTCTCAAGGCATTTTGCCTTGATTCTGTCAAAAACATCCTCTGGAAAGTAATTTAACATAACACATTAATTATTTTGGAGCACACTGCACTGATTTTAGAAGTACATCATATACCTGCTTTGCAAATGACCAAAGTACTTGAATATGGCAGAACATCCTTGTATTTAGCTTTTTGTTCATATATAATTCTGCTGTATAACTCTCCCTGCAAAAAAAAAAAACATGAAGATTCCCAGTAGGGACATTTATATCATGCTATGGAGATGTAGAACAACATACAGATAATTGTGGAAGTCAGCCCCCACACCATCACAGTATGATAAGAAACATCACATAGATTAGCAGGTTACCTACAGAAACTCCAACATTTCTAACCAAGGTGAAGTGAATGCTCATCAACTACTATACCACTGCAACTCTGTAAAGGACATTACATGGATATTGAAGCAGGTCTACAAAAAATGTCATTTTTTAAGTAGCTGTCACGGACCAAAAAATCCAAAACTAAAACAAACGGGAAGATGCAACCATAATTTTTACACAAATAAGTCTCTAGTATTTCAGGAATTAAAAAAATTATTTTCCTGAGCTAATAGGACAGACAGTTGGTTTGAAGTAGTCTTCTTCAGTAGTCTCTCCTAGTGCAATATCAGTAGCTTGTTTCTTTGGTTTATTTTTGTTGCTGTAGTTGCTAAGAAAAGAAACCTGCATTGGGTCCTTTTCCAAGGAAGAGCGAGATCCAAATCTGTAAGAAAAAGGTTTCATCTCCAGTTTATAATTCCACTTTTTATTTTATCATGTAGATATCCATATCAAAATTTTTTACAAATCCATCTTTTTACTAAAATTTACAGTGCTTCCTAAACAGACATTGCATCTGTTCTTCTAGAGTATTTAATTTCATACAGTGATATACATGTGATACTTTTCAAAGTATCACTAATCTAGTAATCACTTGCCCTACTATGCTACAGTTATTAAAGGATGGATGCCATCTAGATATTTGGTATATTTTCCTCAGAAAATAATTTTAATCATCTTTTCAAATATTACATTTTATGGTTATACACTTCTTCCATAAATGGAATTGCAGAATTACCATTCATTTTTTAATTTAAATTGTTTTGACGATGTTTGCAATATTCAATTTATATGCAAAACAATAAATTCTCCTAATTCTACCTGTTCATTCCTTCCTTTGTGATTTTTTTTTTCTTTTAATACTACTTTGCCATCCCGTTGCCACTAAAAAGCTCCATTGGGATATTCATCAATATTATTTACAAAACTGTAAATAAATTTGGCAATAAGCACTGGTCTACAAGTAAAGATCTGTTAGAAAGAACAGTGAAGTGAATCACAGAACCATGGAATAGTTTGGGTTGGAAGGGACCCTAAAATCATTAATTCCAATCCCCATCTTGGGAATGCACACTTTGCAGTAGACCAGGTTGCTCAGATCCAGTCCTATGGTATGCTCTTAGAAAATGGTATCTGTAACAGAATTTAGTGATGTTCTAAAAATGCAATCACACACACCAAAAAGAAAGAAAAAAAAGAGAGAGAAGCAAAACCCTTCAACATTATAAAGGTAAACCAGATGCAGTAACAGTTGGGACCTTTAAAGAACAAGCCATGCCCTAAGCACTATGCCCAAGCAATAGATGGCCAGAAGACACAGACTGATGAGAGCAAAGGATCTCTGAAGCCCTTGTGAAACACCTGCACCAATGCACTTCCAGCACCACAGAAGCAGAAGCTGCATTCCTCTATGAACCACAAAACAAAGGTCACCCTATTTGAATGGTATGCTGTAGGGACTCTGAAATTCTTCCTGCTGCAGCATGGAAAGAAGATAGAGATTCTCACATACTTTGGACATTTGAGAGACACCTTGCATCCATGAAGCACACTGACTCTCATTACTTCTGGTTGGACAAAGGCAGCTGCACACTGTCTGTTGACCAGCTATAAATGAAAAGATATTCTTGAGACCACTACCTCGATTTCATGTCCACCATTCCCTAATTTTTTTCTTCCTTTTAATTTTTTTCCATGATGACAAGACAAAAGAAACACACATAGCAGTAGTGAGATAGTAATTCTCAATGTTGACTTTCAATGCTGGATGCACACAGCAAAAACTGAAGTTACCATGACAAAGGTAGGTGAGACTGCTAATCATTGTCTCTTATTGTTATTGACCTCCAGTCAGATACATAATCCTGTTCCACCTGCAAAACTAAACAGACACATGGGAAGAAGGTGTACAAGCACAGAATTAGCAACTGAAGTCACACTCGGGAAGCTGGCTGAAAAAAACTGTTCCCTTCATTTGAAAAAGTAACTCAGCTACCATTCTATCAGCACATTTTTGAAATACCTTCAGAGAGGGTGCACACCCAGAACAATTATTAGGCTTTCAAGCACAATTGATGTACAAAGTTTTTGGGGATCCTCACCCTCTTATCTCCCTTTTCCGCAACAGAAAAAAAAAAAAATAAATCAAGAAATCCTTGACTTGATCCAGCAGTCACCACATCAGGATATTAAGATGCTGAAACCTGTAAGACTTTGCAAGTCAACTTAAGCTACTGCAACCTGCATTCAAAATTAACCCACAAAGCTTAAAAAAGCACCTTCTAGGTATAAGACACCATCTGTAACTACTGAGATCTTTGGTTACACATGCTTTTTGTCAGATGAACCATGGCAACTGAGGTTCAAAGCATGGATCCAGGCATCTAGAAGTGTACATTTCCTTCACACAGATACAAGTTCATTTCTCAAATCCCTAGTTTCCTTAGCATAAGAAAACAGAACATGAAGAACCTCCTTAGTTAGTTAAAGGTGGTGCTAAAGGTGAACTGGAATGAGTGACATTCATTGAAATGCCAATTTCAATACAGGGACAGGGCATCAGGCAGCAAGAGATCAGAAATTGCTCATAGACAAAGGCTACACAGGCAGCTATTTAAAAATGGCTTTCATTTAGCCAGAAGACACTGGAGACATGCATAAAGTGAAATTTACTGGGAAAGCCAGATTATTAATGTACTAGCTGCTATCATTATGGTTTCTTGAGCAGATTTTCAAATGGCACAAGCAATTCTTTAAGAAACACAGAGATACAGAAAAGTAGAAATACACTGTGTGATTTCAAAGCACTGCAAAGTGTTTCTACAGACAATCTGCCAACTAGACAAGTTAAGAAGGCCAAAGTCAGCATCAGCATCTGTCTTCCAATTAGAGAGGCACAAATGACATATTGCTCAGTGACAAATGATGACTGCTGTCTTATATTAAGATGGTTGCTTTAGCAGATGTTTTCAAATTATCCCAAGACACGTCACAGGGAAAGGCAAAAGAGCTGGAAACATGCCCAGGGAGACTGGTGCACCAGCAACCTAAGGGAGCCATTTAAAATGCCATTTGGTGTCCTCTCATGAGATAGTACCTATAAAAACAGTACGAAAATGGAGAATGGAAATAGAAAATACATTACATTCCTCAGTGAAAATTTTAAGTATCTGACTACAGGATCATCTAGAATAAAATGTGTTCTTCTCAGCTTTGAAAGAGACACAGTTTAGGTAGATAGTTCTCCAAAGAAGAGAAAGGGGAAAAAAACACCCAGTGATTCCTCCAGAAAGAGTTGTTCCATATTGCTGCTTAGTAATGACAGAGTTAGGGCAAAAGTACATCTTTCTATGCTGAACATCTCTAAACAGTAACCCCAGTAACACATCTCACATGCTGACTGAAAATAATAAAATTCAGCCCTGTTCCCAGGTGAGAAGAAGTAGACTGCTTTTACTGTATGAAACATCTAAAACTCAAAAGAACAGCACAAATAATAGAGAAAAAAGAGATAACACACTTTCATGTGATGAGGACTAATGAGTAAGGTTCTGTCAGCTATTACACAGAATTAGAGACAAGACAGGTCTTCAAAACAAAAATCTAATGGAGAAAACAAGCTATTTCCCAAAATCCCGCAGTAAAATCATGTAGGTATAGAAGCACTTAAATACAATGCAAGCAGAAGGGAGGTTTGGGCAGGGAGAAACACGGAAGCTGTCCTCATCCAGCGTAGCATCATTCTCACTCTGGAAGCATGAGGCAACAGTAAAACACACCCCAGGAGGTAAAATAACCACAGAGAGGAAGGTGCCAATGAATGCTGCTACAAGTTAAGGAATGAGTAGGCGTCTGGTCTTGACCTATGGTGAGGGAGAAAATCCTCTCTCTCTCCCTCTCAATCTCTCTCTCGTTACCATGGAGATCCACTTTTCAGGTTCCTTTGGATAAGCTTTATGCACAAGTACAAAATTTGGCATAAGAGGAGAACAAGTATTAATTACATGCCCCTGACAAAAATAGCTTTCTTAAATCTCGAGATATAATACAACAGAGGCAGTAAAATTAAGTTTGGTTACAGAGATTAAGGGCTGAATAAACTATCTCACTTTAACATACCTTGAAATCTCATCTACTTAAAACGGCAATGCCAGTCTCAGGGCATTGCATCTGTCTCTTACAATTTGGGTGAAAATTTTAATTACTGTATGGTATGAGATCAGGGTGAAAATGACAATGAAAGAAATTGCATCTATTCTTCCTCCCGTACTACTCTTCCTTGGTGTGGGGTTACCTTCCTTTATTACACTATCTCATTAATTATTTACGCAGTTCTTTTTGTATTTCCAGGTGGAAACACCACTAGCTAGAGCTGCACTGAGATGCATCACCTTTACAGAAAGAACGTTTCAAGCCTTAACACAAACAGATTACATTGATATGCTTCCAAGAGTTAATCCCACAAGAGACAGACAGAATGAGCCTTGAATTAAACTGTATAGAGTTCTGGTGAAGTAAAAGAAAACTTTAAATCAGAAGGATATATATATATATATATACATATATACAATGAAACACTACTGCACCCTTTAAAGCACTTGATAAGCTCTCTAATAAACAGCATATTTTGCTCCCATATGTTTTAATTATTTCATACTGATTTAAGTAGTTACCTAATTTAAATATGCAATTTAGTTACCTAATTTATATAGTTATCTGAAATATGCAGTATCAGACAGACAAGTAAGCTGTAACAGAGAAAAACAAGGAACTGTGTTGTTTTCATTAACTATTCCTAGTTTTCATATAATCACTATCAGCAGCGATTTGATCTTCAAATATATAGCCTATTTATCTTTCAGTATGCACCCTTTAGACTTCCAGATCTTTTGGATCAGTGAACACTGCTCAAACTCACAATGTCTTTTAAGGGAGGGAAAATAACTAAAGCATCAACACTGGACCCACACTGGAGCAGAAATTAGTGTTGCCTCTTTAAAGGTGCATTAACACTGAAATACAATCCAATACAAGCTGAGCATACACCATGCCTGCAAGCACACCTACCTTCTACTTGTAAGTAGGCTATAAGTTAAACAACTACTTTCTTTTTGTTTTCTTTTAATAACCAACTTCATATGCTGTCCTCTACAGTTCTCACGGATTTTGCTTCTCTTACTATTTTTTTTTTTTTTTTTTTTTTTTGGGGGGGGGGTGCTTTCTGTCTTTAACAGCATATTCAGGTACCACTAACAGGTATAGAAAACAACGTGAATGAGATGTGATTAACCAAAAACCAATAATGTGTGAAACCAAAGCGCTACAATATTATTAATTCCTTTTCTCCGAGATCAAACTATCAGCTTCCTTCAGAAACAAGCACGGTGTAGCCGTTTCCTTGCCGGCATCCTGAGCCGGGTTTAGTAACAAGCAACAAGATAGGGGGTGAAAAAAAGCTGTAATTACATAACGGACCTCGCTACATGCCTCGCTTCCCGGCGGAGGAGGAACCGGGGGAGAGCAGCAGCCGGGGCCACCCCACTCCGGCACCCGCGGGGCGGGGAGCGGCGGAGCCGGAGCCGCTGCCCGGGGAGCGATGGGCACCACACGGCGGAGGGAGGCCTGCCCTTCCCGGGAATCGCTTTAGCCTCTCTCCGCCCCGGGGGCTGCCCGGAGCTCCTGGCCGCTAAACAGCCCCAGCTGAGCCGCGCTGGAGCCCGCGGAGGGGGTGTCCCTGCCCGGGCAGCGCTGCCCAGCCTGACGCCCCCTCCCTCCCGCGGCAGGAGCTCCGCTGCCCGAGCGGCTGGAGGGCAGGCTCGCAGCACCGCCTCCCTCCCGTCCCTGCCGGCTCGCAGGGCGCTCCCGGCACAGCCCGCAGGGATGGAAGCGTGGACCGGGGTCCGTGCGAGTCCGGCGGGGCTGCACCGGAGCTCTCGGTTCCACGGGATCCCCGCACCACGCGGGCTTGCCGAGGGGAAGGATAACATCCGCCCCGCTGTCCTTGTCCTGCCGGCGAGGGACGCGGGACAAACTCGGCCCCAGCAAGTGCCACAACTATCCAGGGAGCCCGTGCGGGCTGCGGGGGCCGGCTGGGCCGGTGCCGCTCGCCCGCAGGCTCCCGGGGCAGGGGGCGCTCCCCGGGCTGAGGAGGATGGCAGTCCACGGCGGCTGGCAGAACCCCCGCGGATGGGGGATAGAGCCCCGCAACGGAAGGCCAGCTAGGAATTCCTCATTTGAATGATGCAGCAAACGGGGAGGGGGGACACGACGCGGGGACGACGACGAGTCCTCCTGTTGCCACTCTCTAGCCCCGATTAATAAATAATGCCCAGGTTCCCTGCCAGGGGAAGCGCTCTCGTCTTCCGCGCAGACAGCAATTATTAGCCAGCCTCCTCCCGCGAAGCCCCGGCTAAGCGCTGCCGCACGCTCGCACCCGCGGTGCCAAGTGCGAGCAGCACAATAGCGGGAGCCTCTCCACCTCGCAGCCCGGGGGAAGAGAGAGGAGGGGGGGCTGGGGAAGCCAAACCTCTCGCGGCAAAAGCCGATGCCCCGAGCGGCGGAGAGCCGGGGAGCGGCGGCCGCGGCAGCCGCCGGCGCGGCGGGAGGGCAGGCGAGGCAGGCAGGCTGCCCGGCGAGCCGAGGGCGTAGCGCGCAGCACGCCGCCAGCACCATCGCCCTCCGAATCGTCAGCAAACAGCACGCCCGCATTTACCTTTTCCTGCCCGCCGTCCGTCAGTCAGGCGTTTGAGGGAGAGAAGGAGAAAGGGAAGGAAGGGAGAAGAAAGAGACAGGGAGATACAGAGAGCGAGAGGCGGCTGCTAATCCCCGTGTAGAAAGACTTCCAGCAGCAGCAGCAGAAGCAGCAGCAGCATGCGTGTGTGCGTGCCCGGAGTGAAGCACAGCCCTCCTGGCGATGCACCGGCGCTGGCACCCAAGTGCTGTCATGTGCGTGTCTTGGTGTGTGTACCCATCGAAAAAAAAAAAAAAAAAAAAAAAAAAGGGAAAAAGCGAAAGATAGACGGGGGGAGACTCGTCAGTCACACGCCCGGCTGTGCATTGCTGGGGGGGACGAGGAGGAGGAGCCCAGCGCTCCCCAGCCCAACCACCGGAGGAGCAGCTCTCTTACTACGGCGGCGGCCGGGCTGCCCCTCCGCGCCAGCCCCGCACGCCCAGCCGCCCTTCCCGCCCGCTCCCAAGGACATGCCTTCGGGAAAGACCCTCAGGACCTACGGCACCCCGGGCTACCCGAGCCTCCAGGAAGCGGCTGAAAACCCCTCTACAGTTTCTGCCCCAAAATGCCTCCCAGAGGCATCCCATGGACAGCGGCGATGCCCCGCTTGGGACCAGGATGCGGCTCCTTCCCAGGGGTCCCAGCCCAGCCGGGTGGGAGCGGGGCCTTTTCCCCGGGGATGCTGCTGGAGGCGGGGGCGCACAGACGGACCCCACAAAGCACACGGGTCCCCGCTGTCCTTGCGTGGGACACCGCTGTGGGTCGGGGCTGCAGGTGCCGAGTGCGGGCTGGGCGTCTGCGAGAGCTGCAGGTGTAGCTATAAATGTTGGTGGTGGCGAGTATAGAAAGTGAAAAGGCGGTGAAAGGTGCGCTCATCCGGGCCGCGCTGCGGGCACACTGATCCTCACCTGTCCAGTCAGGGACACTTAAATTTCAGCCGCGGTGTATGACTTACTAAAAGGTGTTTGAACAGTGGTTCAAATCACTTATTGGCTAAGCAGTAAATACTATCCCAATCTTTTGGCTGTATAGCAGCGTATATACATATAAATGAGATTTTGACATACAAGTTACAAAATATTTAGAAAAGAGTATGAGCTAACAGAATGCTCATATTATTCTTATTGTCCTAAATTTACTAGTGAGTCATACCAACAAGTTTCAAGATGTGATTTCTTTAAGGAGAAGTTAGTGAAAAATGTAGTTGATATTTTATTTTTTGCACCAAAAAAGTAATACACACGGACTAAAAAATAATATTAGTCATATAAAAAGGTTTGTTATATGACAAGCATGAAAAAAAAAAGTCAGGGATATCAGGTATGCTGTTCATACTCTTTTTTTTTTTTGTTTGTTTGTAATGGACAAGGAAGACCTAATGTCTCGGGTAAAAAAAAAAAAGGAGGAAAGGATGAAATGTTATTTACATTTTTTAATTACAAGTGTAGGTTGTATCTGCAGGCTGCATAAGATAAGAAATTCTGATGTGTTAATAATTATGTTGATTATCAAGCTATCAACCAGTAGAGTGAGGAAAAAATTGGTCAGTCTATTTAAAAATAGTTCTTGGGGGTTTTATTTAGTGATAGGTGTGATAGGTGATGTAAAGGGGAAATCACTGAAAAGACTGTCCATTTTGTTAGGATTTAGCTGTTGATAATAAAGTACTTTGAGACTTTCCAGAAGACCTGCAATAAAATAAAAAAGACATAATTTGTTGTTACTGAATTGTACAAATCAAGTCAGTATGATATTGTTAAACCAAATTGCACCCTAAGGCCATATAATTAGTTTGTTTTTATAAACTAAAGGTACACATACTCTCTTAGTTCCTAAACTGAAACACAGATGCTGAATCTGAGCTAACTCAGGTAAATAAGCTAAAGAGTAGTGGGTTCATTGTTTTACTTCAGTGTTTGTAAACACAGCACTATCCTATGTTTCTTAGAAGAATTTTTTGTCTTGTCATCATAAACAGTATTTTCAAGTCGGTTTCAAATCTGGCATAATCTATTGTTTAAAATATGATGGTGTGTGAGGACCTAATTAGTAGAGTTTGTGTTATATTTGCTGTGTAATTACAAGAAGATTTAGCCTACCTTCCATAGGCCTGTGAAGTTAAAAAACAGTTAGTCATGTTATGTCTGAAAGTTTATAAAAATTTATACCAAACTGTATATATTAGTAGAACTAGGTAGTCATGAAAACAGCACATTTTTAGCCTTCATCCAAACTTCCTGAAAATTAAGTAGACGCAATTTCTTTTGAAGACTGAAGAGTAAGAAGGAAAGAGGAGATATTTGTGCATAAAATTATCTGATCTCAAAGTAAATGCCAGCACGAAGATTTTTGTTCCTTTTTTTCACTTGCACTCCCCCCAAATGTGAATGTAAAACATTTAGTGAATTTTCTGGATCTCTCTTACTTGCCTGACTTCAATCTAGCTGAACCAAGAGAGTAGGAGAGGGAAGCCTTGTTATAAATTCTCTTCTCATAGTTCCAGAGGAGTCTCCATCCTGGAGAAATAAGAAGTTCAAGCTGTTTTACACAATGATGTAGATGGTCCTTGTGAGCCACTAATTATTTTGATTTTAGTCATACCACTTGTCTGTACTAGTAGCCCCAGTACTCCCTGGTGTCCCAGAAGATGTGCAGTTTGGGGGCAAGACTTCTGAGAGGGGAACAAAGATTCTTCTCCTGGCTCTGTGAGATATGGCACGCATGAACAAAACTGAGGAGAGGCTGTGAAGCAGAGGGTTTCAGGAAGGACAGTAAATGAATCGAGGCTAACAAGAAACAAGAAAGTAAAGCCTGTGGGAAAAAACAAAATAAAAGAAAACAAAACAAAACAAACAAACAAAAAAAACAAAACAACAACAACAAAAAAAAAAGCTCCAAAATAGTTTTTAGATTAAAAAAATAGGAATCAGAAAGGAAACTTTTTAAATGGCCTGAGGAAGTGAGATAGATCAGTATGAATATCTTCAACCATTTGCAGTTTGTCAAATGACCCTAGATGCAAAAGCTCTTATACTATACCCACGTTTTGATCTCTTTCTTCTTTGGAGGAGGTTCTCTTTGCTTTGACTGATGGTGAAAGAAGTCATCATGACTGTCATTACCGCATAATTAAACTATACGCACGCTTGAACGAACTCCTTCCATAAGGTGATACTTACCACTCTGCAAGATTTTCAGTCTGAAAATGCAGTGAGATTTTGTGTATCGCTGCCCTCTACTGGAGACAAGCTCAGAACCGCTCCCCCAGCTCTCGGTATGGAGCCGAGGAGCCACGGCAGCTGCGGGCGGTCCGCGTTTCTCGGCGAGTCACCTTTCTGCGACCCAGGTGCAAAGGGGGGAAGATCCGTGTGGCCAGCAGCCATGAAAATATTCATTTTCCACAAGAGTTCAAAGTGTTGATCGTGTGATTTTATGTCTGCAGTTTGTTGAGACAGAAGAAATTATGACTAAGCAATGACTGTGATTTTTAGGATGTGTATTCTCCATTTACTTACGTGAAAGAAGCATCTGAATTCATCACGGAGATGCTGAAAATGTTGATCAGTGTTGCTTTGATAAGTATTTTCCTTCAGCTTTGTAGACAACCTCAACATTTTTCATATCTAAATACTTTGGTTCACTCTCCACTGCATTACAACGTGATTGCCCTCCATCCCTTCTCCTGTCTGACCTTTCATGCCTCTATACATGCCTTTTGCCATCTATATCAATGCTACCAGAGTACCACATTTTTGTTTCCCATTTTCTTCCCAGGTTGGGCATTAGCAGGACGAATGAAACATGGAGAGCACAGCAGTGATATCCTTTCAGTTCCTCAGTGTTTCATTTCCTCCACCTACATTCACAACAACCCATACACATCCAGAGCAGCTTCTGCTGGAATGCGCTGAGATTTCCAGCTGTCTGGGCACATGCATTGCCAAGGCACTCTGAGAACTGTGGAGGATGAGGCCTGGTCAGAGCATACAGGAAAGAAAGTTTCACTATCAAACTCAATATATGTCTTCTATGCAGAAGATGTTACTACTTTCTGTGTTCAATTTTAGCTTTGCCACTTGCTGGTTAAGCTTAAAAAGATGATGATCAGATGTATGCTCTTCTCATTCCCTTGTGGCATCAGTTACTGCTTCAAGGCAAGAAGGCGTTCTGACTGTGGCTGTGAGGGTAAAATCAGAATCATTTCAGTTGGAGAAAACCTCTGAGCTCATTGAGTTCAACCTTTGACTGATCTGACTGATCATCACCTTGTCAACTAGACCATGACGTTAGATCCCATGTCCAATTGCTTCTTGAACAGCTCCAGGGATGGTGAATCCACCACTTCCCTGAGCAGTTTATTCCCATGTTGAACTACCCTTTCTGTGAAGAAATTCCTTCTGATGTCAAACCTGCATTTCCCCTGGCACAGCTTGTGGCCATGTTCTCTCACCCTGTCAGGGGTTGCCTGGCAGAAGAGGCCGACCCCCAGCTGGCCATGCCCTCCTTCAAGGCAATTTTAGAGAGAGATAAGGTCACTCCTGAGGATAAGGTCTCCAGGATAAACACCCCCAGCTCCTTCAGCCACTTCCTATTGGACTTGTGCTCCAGACCCTTCACCAGCTTTGTTGCCCTTCTCTGGACTCTGTCCAGCACTCTAATGTTTTTAAATTTTGTACAATATGGGCAAAATAACAGTTTTGGTGGCTTCCACACCTAACCTGATTAATGGCAGAGCCAGTCAGGCTAAAAAACTCTGCTTTCTCTTCCTTCTCTGAGTACCCCAAAGCAGACATCTGCCTAGAAAATTTAATTGCAAATACTTTTACTCTCCTAATGTTTTGAATGTCTTTTGTTGAAAAGATTTATTACCCACCACAACCATTGTAGGTCTGTTAGTTGTATTTTACTGGGCAGCACTGAAGATAGTATTGTCCTAGGTAGATTAATCTGGTGGGTTGCCTCATTTTATGTTACATAATTACTTGCTATGAAAACCACTGCAGTAAATTTATTCCCCAATCCTAATGGCTAACATGAAGAAATTAATAGGGCATGGAGTGGAATAGTTTTTCCCAAAGAGTGACTCCTAAATGGCAAGTGTCCTCAAAGGAAAGGTAATCAGGCATCAGCTCACCTTGTACATCCACACTGACTATTAACTGGTCAATTAAAGATGGATGATAAGGCAATGTACATATTGTTTTATGATTTAGAAGCAAAACAAGTACTTTGTTGAAGGTACTAATCTTGTGATCTTTAGGCTATTGAGCACAATTCCACAAAACATGTGACTTTCAACTTCAATCAGGAAAAAGTTGAGATGCTTCTCAGAAGGGTCTCTCTTTTGAAAAATATAAGATAGAAAATTTGAGTATGCCATCCTCACCTGCAAAAAAAAAAGTATTTGTTTACTATTAGAAACAAGCAAGCTGCTGTGACTTTCAGATATCAGAAAGTATTTCAGGGGTATCAACAGCAATGTTAAGAATAAGCATAAAGAGAGAGAGGAGGGAAAATTAGTTCAAACCAATAAACCCATGAAATGAATGGGTTTAAATAGAACCATGAAATGAATGAAAAAAAAATCTCACTAGACTGAAAACCTCACTAGAATGAAAATACTTTTTCAGATATTGAAAGCCCTGGAAGAATGACAGAGTGCAGATTAATTTCTAAACATCCACAGCAAGGACATACTTTTGATGTCTTAATTAAGGAGGGCTTTAATAACTTATGATACCATATTTTGAGTTTGAGCATATAATGCTAAAATGAAGTGCAATGCAATGGGAGTATTTTTACTTCTTTGGCAGAGCAGTGAGGAAACAGAGAAAACTTTGTAAAGAACTTTCTGTGAATGAGAAAACTAGTGATCATGTAGAAAATTGCCTCCAACTTAAGATTTAAATGAGATATTTGTAGAAAAAACATTTTACATCTGCATTAATTTCAGGCAGCACAAGCAGCACAAAGCAATCAGAGCTATCTGAATACTACCATGCCTAATATATAGGAAACCATCCTCCTGTGCTGTGTGAGATTGGATTACTCCTTTCTTACAAGAGGTAAAAGTGGAAGATACTTCTTTTCTGGTGCACATTGAAGAGCTCACAACAGTCAACTGAGAACTAAATTGAGATCATTATTTCATTTTCCTAGTGATGCGATCAAGTCAAACATTGTTGAAGATGAAAGACTGTTGTAAGCAATGTTTTCCATAAATTAAAAAATAATTTAATCCCATACAGCATGAGGCATGATGGAAAAAGGAAAACATTACTTCTATTTTGCAGGTAGAAAATTTGAGTGTTGATACAAGCAGTAACAAGAGCTAGACTCCTATGTATTCTGGTTTTAGGTTTTAACAATAGGGTTCTTATTGCATCTACCTGGTCTGTTTCAGCCACTAAAAGAATTTTAAAACAAAGGCCTTCACACAAACCACCAGTGTCCTGGAGAGAAGTCCTAAAAGCATTCAGCAGGGCCTTCTGATGTGACAGCCCAACTCCTTCCCTCTCCTTAAATGGCTGGATGTAAAAGAGTGATAGATTTGTCCAGATTTAATGATGGGCAGTGATCTTGCCATTTATACAGAAAAGGGAGTGGGGAGATGCAGCTGTCTGCCTTCTTGTTTAGCCTATTCCAGGATGAGAGAAATTGAGCATAAAATGTGCAATAATGCAAATGGAAAGACATCCAAAGCTTTTGAGATGGAATAGTTCATTCTTTTCTGCAGTTTGTGCTTGGTTTTTTATTTATTTTATATTATGGGAAAGGAGTCAACAGTTTGGATTTTTAATCATTTTTCATGATGTTTTCATGTGAATCCCAACAAATCAAGTAGTAAGCACTGCACAATTGTCAAGAAGTCCCAATATTCAAGATTAAATCCACATTGTTACAACATGCTCAACTATTTTCCACTTTGTGTGTGGAAGATACGCTGATATCTCACAGGGTGTTTTTGAGAAGAGCTTTTAAAAGGAACTTATGACAGAGTTAACTCCAGAAAGACTGATAATTAGGACTTACATCAATAAATCTGTCAGTCAGATGTGGGAAAGGAGCTATTTTAAGGCACAATAAAGAGCTAAAAATGTCAGTGAAGGTAGCATACAGAGATATCTCAGGCTTGTTTTTCCTCCCATGGAAGTCAACAGATGTTTTATGGTGAAGGTAGCACCAGAGTAAGATAATAAAATATTTAATCAGAATATGGGAAATATTATTTCTATTTTCCATCAGTGATCAGTAAAGTACCCAAACCTGGAATGTATAACAGTTAAGTCTAAGTATAATTAGGCATCATCTTTCATGGAAGATCTCTAGTTAAAGACAAATGAAAGATAGCACAGGAAGAAGCTACTTCATGATACCGTTTAAAACATGTGAGAAAATATTCCAACGTATTTTAGTCTCAAGTAGAGCAAGGTTTTCAGGTAGTGATATAATCTACAGTTGTTCACAAAACAGGGTCATTGTATGGGTCATCTCACATCTCTTGAGATCCCAGACATTTGCATAACTGAATATTCAGTCAATAAACTGAATTTCACTTCTCCAGAGAAGTCCTTTCTTGTTAAAGCATGTGTATATGTATATGTATATGTATATGTATATGTATATGTATATGTATATGTATATGTACACACACACACACACACATACAGATTTCCCCTTGTTACAGCAATTATGGAAAATCATGCACATTGCTTTCAAACGTTTGCTGTTAATGGATAGGGAAAAAAATTTGTATTGAGAAGAAGTGACTCTGTTCTGCATTCTCTGTGGCAGTTTCTGCTAGGTATTTGGTATAGTGGTGCTTATTCCCTAAAAAGAAAAGAGGACAGTTTATTCAACATGATTGAATGAACTCTCCTCATAGAGTTTTTTCCTCATCAGAAAGCTGGCAGCTCTTGAACAGCACTGCCCTGCTCCCCATAAACTGTACTCTGGCAACATCCTTTCCCATTCCTAGCAGCCATCCAATGCCAGTTCATTCAGTGTACTCCTGCTATTGCTTACATCCAAACAGCTGAAGCACAAAAAAACCCAGACACATATGTGCAGGAAGAGGCAAGTTTTATAATTACTGTAAGAAGAAATCTTCCTGTAAGAGGAAATGCACTTCTTCCATTCCAGTGTTCTAGCTACCAGCTATTCAGAATTTTTTGTTTTCTAATAATCAGCAAACTAATCTGTCTTCAGCTGAGCTAGCATGCCTTGGAAATCTGCAAGTGCCTGTAAAGTGCTTTGCAGCTCAGCATATTTTAGAAAGTTGTTTGGAGGCCACAATAAAGTATATCTGACACCATTCTTGTATAAATCATTCCAGCACAACAGAACTCCAACACCAAAAGCTTTGACATGACCTGGTAACATTTCATTCCTAGAAGCTTCTAAATAAAAAATAAAATGCCCAATTCGCTTCTTTTTTTTTTAGTACTCATTACATTTTAGTTTAACATTAAAATGCCATTGAGAGGACAGAGGACAGCAAGTCACCTTGAATAAATCACTGTGCATGCACAGTGCAGCATCTCTGAATGCAGCAACTCCTGACAGAAGATGAACTAGCAAACTGCACAGTGTCCAGAACCATGGTGTGACAGAAAAGAATTTGGCCAATCACAGGCAGATTCCTCAACTTATAAAAAGTGCCACAGCACAGCTTAGTCAGCACTTGGGTGATGAGTTTCAGCTGGGGGAAGACCCTTGGCTATAGAACTTTGCTGTGCTGCTTCAGTGACACAAAGAGCCCATGAAGCTCTTGTGAATACATAATTGGCTATTGCAGAGGGAATGTCAAGGCAAGAAAAAGTGTCATTTTGAACTTGATCATAAAGGAATCACATCATGTAATATCTAATAACTAAATGTGCTGCTGTGATCAAGAGGATGCAAAAGCAGCAGGATGACCAGATATCAACAAAGGGAATAGAATATTTTAAGCACAGGTAAAATACCAAAGGACATTACTACCAGTAGAATTATAGGGAGCTGTACTGATTTCTTCTAAATGCTGCCTCCATTTATTTATTCAAAGAGGTTTTTGTTTTTGTTTTTTGTTTTTTTTTTTTTTTTTTTTTTTTTTTTTTTTTGTTGTTGTTTTAAACTGCCATTCTGATAACTGAAGCTGAGTTTGAAACCCAGGTGTGGTTCTTTCTGCATCACTGAAGGAAAGAAAGTGTCAGGAATATGCCACTGATGTAGTACTTAACAGTGCTGCTCTTAAAGCTACATTTAAACTATTTCTGTCACTGATACATTGTTTCTGCATGGTTAACAAGAATAAAAGTTGATAATATATGCTTTTGTCTTTCAAAAGAATAATAGCTATTTTTAAAGAAGGAATTCTTATGTGAAAAATGCCATTGTTTTAATTTTATCGTATTTCCTTTCCTACCATAAATGCAATGGAGAAAAGTGCCATATATCCAGTCTGACGTTACTTCATCTATACTGCCTTTCTTTCAGTCTCTGAAGCAGATTCCTGAGGGAGAGTCCCATTTCTTCATTTTAAACACTCTTTGGAAGGAGGCACTTGAGATTATACTCTTGTTCTCCCAAAGTAGCTAAGTAGACCTATACAAACATAAAGATTATTTGGTATTGACTTCCATGTATATTTAAATGGTTACATTCACAGCTCTAAAATAGAGTAAATTCTAGAGATTGCTAAATACAATTACAAACACCTCTATGACAGATGTGCATGGTGCTATTCCATCCTGATAATGTAATACTTTGTTTTGTCCTTGCAGTCTGGTTATCATCCAGTATTCCTTAATGGAAAGTGGCAGACTATAGGAGCACAGAACTTGTGGTCTTTAAACTGCTCATGAGCTGTTCTAAATTGCCTGCATGACTTTGAACTCAAGACCACCAACCATATTTTCACTTGCCCTGACAGAAGCAAGTGGTGTCTATTGGAATCAAACAGAGTTTTATTCAGGGAAGAAATTAATACAGGTTAAGATCAAAAAAACTGGTAAGGTAACCTCCTATATATATATCTCTTACAATTTTTTAATTTCCTGTACAAGGTCTGATCATTTGATTTACTTTTTAAAAGATCAACCTAGCCTGAAATGTGCTCAGAAAAAAAAGATGAGTCTTCTTTTCAGTGGAAACAAACACATCTAACAGCATCAAATAAACCAGCTTTGAATAGTTACATCCCAGTATCAGACTGGGCTTATAGAGGAGTTAGCCAAAGGCCAATTACAAGCTGATCTAGCTAAAGCCAGTGTATTCTGGACCTAGGACAATCTGGATTTAGGCCAAGAACTGGGATGGAAAGAGCTTTACTGGATGATGAATTATCTCTTGCTGTCAGCAGACAGTAGAAAGACATACATTCTCCTCCTCCTGGAATTACACGGCATGCGATAAGATAACAAGTGCTACTTGAAGGTGGCATGAATCCTGAGAAATACATTCTCAATTGCTTGTGGTGCTGTACCTGCTTATTTTTTAACATTTCTGTGACCATATTATGGACTATATATTGCAAATTTCATCCCTTTGCATTCCATGCAATCAAAACAACTCTCCACATGTAAAGGGTGTACCCCAATTTAGTAGCTGGCTTTAATGAAAACAGATTATTTAATATTCATATTGTTGGAATGCCTAACAACTGTGCTCAGGATGATCAGTTCTCCAGTGCCAAGTGCTTTGCAAATATAGAACAAAACAGTATCTTTCAGAGAACTAGTAAAGTGAGAGCAAGACTGTGGATGGAAGATAAGGAAAATAGGGGGGTAAGTGGTGACAACAAACATGACTTCACTGAGGGAAAATTATGCCCTACAAATGTAGTGGCCTTCTGTGATGGGTTACAGGCTTGGTTGATCAGTGAAGAGCAACAGATGTCATCGACCTGGACTTCTGCAAAGCATTTGACAGTGTCCCACAAGACATCCTTGTCTCTAAACTGGACAGTTGTGTATTTGACAGATGGATCTCTTGCTGGATAAGGAACTGGCTGGATGGTTGCCCTCAAAGAGTTGTGGTCAGGAGCTGCATTCCAAGAGGAGATCAGTGACAATTTACATTCCTCAGGGATGTTCAGTGCTGTTAAACGTCTTTGCCAATGATTCTATGATTCTAGAAGAATCCCACTAGGGAAAAGTAGGGAAGGCAAGGAAAGAGCATGGTTGAAGATAATGAAAGCTTAGCTCTGCAACTAGCTGTACACCAAAGAGGGAGGACTGCAGGCTTAAGGCCAACTTACTCATTCAGCTAATACAAGAGTCTTTTCATTTCAGACACATTAATATTGTCATTGAGAATTTGTTAACTGGGTTCAGGGCATCCATTCCAGCTCCTAAATATAGGTGGAAACATCCAGATATCGCTTGCAAAACGCATTTACGAAATGAACTTTATGGAAGGATATCAAAAACTTTTGCATCTCAGAATTTTCTCTGTATTGAAGAAGTGTTTAATCTGAGTAAAGGACTGGGTAAAAGTTCAACCAGCTGATTGCTCTGAAAATTTTTCATATGCTATGTATCTTAAAAGGTTGCAGCAAGAGTCACAGATAACTATGCTTTATAAAATATCTAAGCTCAAGAACAAGGCCAATTAGTTTTAGAAGTTGAGGACATGCTAACAGTGTGATAAACATTAATCAGAATTAATGCTTGCATATATTCTTAGAGCCATGACATTAACTAAGTGTAAAGAGAACAGAAACTGGTATATATGGCCCAATTCATGCTTCTCTGGAATGGTTTTCCCACAGGGGTGAGGTTTTCCTATATATATGAGAGGGAGTTCTGCATCTTCAAATGTTTCAATTATAAGTGATGAGTGTGATGGTGAGGGTAGAAGCTGTACCCAGTGGTATGGCCAAGAGCAGGACTGTCTGGCAGGAGGTGGTAGGACAGGGAGAAAAACTGTGTAGGATTTGAAAAGTGACCTTACTGCCCTAAGCTGAGGAGCTTTCTCCATACCCTCTGTAAAATGGGTATCACACATTTTTCTGTGTGATAAGGAACATTTTGTTTACATACTGGTAATATACATACTGTACATCTTTGCACACTGAAGCAGGTACAGAATCTCACTCCTGGTTGGTACAGGCAGCATACAGCCCATGAAGTCCCATTACTTGTCAGAGTTGGAAGCTGTGCATGCCCAGTGCTCAGCAGATTCCAGATTTAGGTTCTCAGTGCAGTGACAGCTAGCAAGGTTACTCGTAAGGATAAGGTGGAACATGCACATAAACATCTATAGAATTGGGGTTTTGGCCTCTGTCTTGGAGCATACACTCTCAATTTAGTACTTGCAGTTCTAAGTATTGCCCTCTTTGTACCACTGTTCAAAATGCAGTTCATCAACTTGCCATTCCCTAGCTGCCTTCACTGCTGCTTTGTTAGCTCTATTTTCTCTTAGACAAGAATACATATCCCTGTATCCAGAGGCAGTGTCAGAGGAAGGGAATTAATGCCTTTTCAAGTGCTAAATCTTAAACTTTTATCACTGATAAAACAAGTTCTCTAGACATTATTAACTCTTATGTGGTGAAAAAATAGGTGAAATAAAATGAAAGTAAAAAGTTAATAAATACTTTGAAGTAGTTTTGGACACATACATACTTGATAAAATAAAAAACAGTCTTCATTGCATATTTAGCCAATGGCTAGCTCTTAAGTGGAGTTTCTTGGTGCTTAGCTAACTTGATATTAAATTTAATTTGTCTCCTCACCTAAGCAACTTACCCAAAAAGCTTAATAGGTACTTCTGAGTCTTCAGAATCTCATGTCTGTGACAAGGCTTGCAGTACAGAACATCTCGTTCCAGAGGTACTCAGCAAGTGACTGGGAGCTGCCACCTCCGTGGAGGCAAGGTGCCAATTTGACCTGACACGAGGCTGTTCACTCCAGGGAGCTGTCAGAAGGTGCTAAATTGGCCAGAGAGGAAGAACTGCTGATCTCTTTACTGGCAACAACTGATCCACTGCCATATCAAGATGACAAGGTTTGTTCTTCCAAGCCCATGTGAACGTCAGGGTCAAGAAAAGCAGTATCTGGTCTTTCCAGGAGTAAGTGGATACTGGAAGAGGAGAAAATTAGTTTTGGTTTTGAAATCTAGTAAAATATCTCCATTCCCTTAGACTATAATAGTTTTCTAAACCCTCAGCGTTAAAGTACTAAATTCTACAGCACTAAGGCAATATAAAGCTCTAAATTCTATACAGGCACATGAAGTCCCTCACCAAAACCCATATCGTCCTCTGAAAAAGAACACTTTGATATCAAATTCAAAACTCCTGACCTATTTAGCTGTTTTATAAAGAATTTGTGTCCTCAGAAAAGGTAACGTTACTCATATCAATTCTTCCAGTCGCCTGCTTCAACTTCAGGCCCGGTTTTAATCTTTGTTATTTCATACAGCTAGTTCTCACCCCAATCTCATTCTCAGTCAAACCCTGGGTCATTCATTCCACTGCTTGTTCTGGAGCAACAAAGACAGAAAATAATTATGCGTGTTTGAGATGCAAATTATAATGCTTGAATTTGTGTATGTCAAAGCTATTATATTAAAAAAAACAAAAAAAGAAAAAAAGGAAAAAAGTTGGAATGGAAATTAGGAAAGGGAGATATAGAGAGAAAGAGAAACAATATAATAAATATGGTTCTCCACAAATTTATTTTTCCCTCGCATGAAAGGCATTATTCCTGACACCAGTGAACTTGAAATTTTTTTTTAAACTACCAGGGGCATGGAAAACAAAAGTGTGTCCAATTATAAAATTATCTTTCAAATCATCCTGTCTGATATTTCTGCAATTCCTTGTTCTACTGAACAAAGCATGTGAAATCATTCTAGTGGTCTTTGTAATGTGTGAAAATAAACAGGCAAGAGTTACTGAATAATTCATTTAAGTGATATTTGATAAACACAGGGGAAGAGCTTATGGTAAAAATGTGTTTATGAAGCAAAGCTGTAGCCTTATGACTGGCTTGTATTTTGATAAATTCACATTGCTAATGTCAAAGAAGTGTTTTCCTTGAAAGTGTTTTGCTATTCAGCTGGTAGCATATACCCTAGCACACAGTGTTTGAAGGAAAGGTAGTGGATCCATGCAAATAGAAGCAAGGACAATTGGGGAGAATTTAGAACAGTCATCAGACCTCATTTATGTAATTTATTTAAAGTAAGTGGGTGATGTATATTCACCAGGTACAGAAAACCAGCACATTAAAACCAACAGTTTGAGTTATTCAGAGGCTAATAGTGTTCTCTCATTCTGTAAATAGCCACAAAAAGGCCTGTCATTTCCTTTGTTTGGGTAGTTTTTTGTGTTCTTTGCGGCTTTTTACTTTTTTTTTCGTGTTTTTATTTTTTGTTTTTTTTTTTTTTTTTTTTTTTTTTTTTTGTTGTTGTTTGGTTGGTTGGTTGGTTTTTTGTTTGTTTGTTCGGTTGGTTTTTTTTTTTAATTCAAGCAGAGGAAGTATTTTATGATTTAGAAGAAATATTTTAGCTAATTGTATCTCATAGAGAAGATACTAGTAACTTTATCACTTAAACACAAAGATACCATTGAAAAGCATCATTAGCATTCCAGCTAAACTTGATAAAAAAACCAAACAAGCAGCCCATAACCTAACAGCAAAGTAAATCAGAGCCTTGCTGCTCTGCAGGGGAAAACTCAGATGTCCTTTGTGCACTGCATTTCCACTAATGAAACTCAAAGTTACCGTTCTCAGTTTCACTGTTACAATATCCAGCGGTGACTAGATGAGAAAAATGAACTCTGCAGTGAAAGAAAATGAAACTTTAACTGCATGCTACTTACTAAAAGCATATTGAAAGCAGAAATAAAGATAGCTAGCAATGAGAGAGCATGGGGAACCTGTAGAATTGATCCTTGGTAATATAACTGTCCAGCACACCTCAGTGTTTCCTGTTACTTCTACAGATGCACACATTGTAGAAGTTATTACAGATCATGTGAGGATGTCCTCCACAGAGTTTGTTTCCCAGTAGGGTTGCTAATAGTTAATAAAAAAAAAAAAAAATTTACATGGCAGTAAAAACTAAACTGAAGAATAAATATGCAGTTAATGAGAACTATGATACTGATCATTTATTAGCTTGTATGTGTTCTAAATCAGAATTTCTTTATTAACATAGCTCAAGCTGGTAGCAGAACATATTTGAATTTATGTTTAGCTTTATATAGACTTTTGGGGAATTTGAACAATGAGAGTAGCTTTGAAGGAATGTGAGTGAAAGAGAATTTGTTATCTAATAAATATGGAAACAATGGAAGAGCTACTTAGAGAGAATGTCTAGTGTGAAAGGAGTGCAATCATGCTATAACCATTGTCTAATGGTTACTGAAGTGGCACCAACATTTGCAAACTGACCTGAGCTGACTCTTTTTAGGGCAAGAAAGGAGAGATGGAATTTTCTGGCACATTGAAGTTATTTAAATGCCAATATACATGCACATTCACTCATTTTGCCTGACCATAATTAAAAAATGTTATCTCCGCCCACCAAAAAAAAAAAAAAAAAAAAAAAAAAAAAGGCAAGATTGACTTTTTTTTTGTGCTGTTCTTGGTTTCCAGGGTATACAGTGCCTTCACCTGATTTCTCCACATACACAACTTTATGGTATTCTGTGTACAACATTTCTGCCTGTAGGAGGAGTTGAACTAATGGTGACTTGCAGCAGATGATCTTGCAAGTGCAGATTCCCCCATTTCTGACTATGAACTTAGGTAGTTTCAACATGTATAGCATTAACTATAGCATCAAATATGAGACCACTTAGGATGTGAATTAGGGACAGCAACATGTTCAGGGTTAAGTATTCTGAGAAGAAATTAGTTTTTAAACATCATCTAACTGTGAGTACAATGAATCCATCAACCTAATTAGGCCTGGATGGCTTGCTTAAACATCAAAAATATATTTTTCAGGTGGTCTTTACAAAGTCAGAGAACACTGAAGAACTGTAAAAAAGATGAAAATAAACACTATTCATGGCAAGGAATAAAAAATTAGCATTTTCTGGCACACTGTAGTTATTTAAAATAGATTTTGACACAGGGATAGCATTTGAAATGGCTGTACATTTAAAGAAACGTTGAATATCCAACAACAGCTAATTCCTTAAAACACATCTTCCTTCCTATTCCTGTAACATCAACTATAACACATCTGGGTTTAAAATTCCTGAATTTTTATTTTATCCAAGTGATAAGAAAATTCGAAGAAGAGAACTTTCACCATTTACTGTTTTCAATAGACATTAACATTCAAAACTCTGTAATGATTTAAAAAAAATAACTCAGTTAGGAGTCATTGGAATAACAATAATGATGATAATATTAATTTGGCCCAAATTTTAATCAGAATCCTGCTAAGGCATCATTTCATTATATAAATGTAAAAGAGAGAGTTCCACATGAGCTGGCCTTATTCCAGTGGTGTCTCCACTAGGACCACAGACACAGAGAGCTTTGAAGCAAATTATTCCCCTCAAATGAAAAAAAGCTCTGGCTTCTTCTGCATCCATGGAAAAGAAGATATTGCAGGCATAAAAATGAGGACATTTATGGAAGGGGAAACATGCCAGTAACCTCGTGGGATAGCTGTTATATGTCAGCTTTAACATCCTTAGGTGGTGGTGGTAAAATGAATTGCTTTCACCTTCTGGGGTAAACATTTGTATGCTAAGTCTGCTTTCTAGGTCTTCTTATAGGAGTTAAGTGAATCAAAATACTTGGGGCAAATCCAAGTTAAGCACTTAAGTGCAGTGGAAGCTTTGGAGATAACCTTACACTCTTTATGACACTAACAAATATAGAGCTTTCTACAGAGTTTCTAGACCTGATACTCAGATACAGGATTAAAGCTGCCTCCAACTAGAAACTGTAAAAATAATGGGAGAATGATATGTTGGATGATATCTTATATAATATTTCTTTTTCTATTTCATGTTTTTTTTCCTCAGCAATATTGCATTTCTTTACTGATGTTGTCCTAATTAGTTCATATGGAACCTGTTAATGTGTGACTTAGCCTGTAATGCTCTCACACAAGTTCATGTTGCCAGTTCCTTTTTGCTTCAGTAGAAGCTGAGACTTTTTCTACCATTGACTGATCACAAAATACACAGTTCTGCCTAATTTACACTTTTTTTGGCCAGCTTACAGCTACAAAGAGCTTTTTAAATTATATTATTTATTCACAAGTATTAACACATAAACAGTATTTGAAATTCTTCTGTATGTTTACATACAGTAATATTAACAGTAATATTAATTGTACTTCGGTTTAATGGGATTTTTCGGGAGTTGACCTTTGCAATATGAGCCAATTAGGCAAGATAGAGTGCTCCTCTGCTCTTCTGAAAGAGGTAAAATTAATAAGTATCTTGTTATAACTCTCTGAAAAAGGTGGAAAGCTGAAAAATTTGTATTTGAAGTCCTCCCATTTAATCTCTGTGGACAAGAGATTTCCAAACTATTAAGTTACACATGCAGATTTCAAAATCTAATCTCAGTTCCTTTCTCAAAGTTTTTTGTTTTCTCTGTTAGTTCTTTGCTAGGAAGAAGCCCGTCACAAACATTGAAGATTAAGTCCTAGGATGTTTCTGAGTTCAGCAATATCTATTGCAATTTTTAGGTTTTGAGCCATTTGAAATGGAACCTCTTCTGTGAGCACTTGTGGTTTCTTATGTATCAGGGAGACAAATTTTAGGTTTTAAAGCTTTGTCATGTACCAGAACATGATCAACATTTTGGAATTTCCATATAGATAATTTTGACTCTATGGACACAGAACTGATGTGTTAGCTGTTATTTTCCAGAATAAGTCAGAAGAGAAAACTGCTTGACTTACAACTTTTTAAAATAATATGCACAAAAGGTTTTTTTCAACAAGTATTTTTAATTGTTTGCAGCTAGCTGAAGCAAAGGCAAACAACACAGTAACACACACAACTGGAAACTAATCCCTACAGAATTTTCATTTTAGAGGTCAATCAATTTTATTTACTTCATTTACCATTTTATAAAAAGAAAAGAAATTTAATAAATTAAGAAAGAAGAATGGAATTAGAATAGAAGAAATCAAGACTTAAAGTCTATATGTTTAAAACAGTTTTTTGCATATTAGTTGGTATTTTTATAAAGAATACTTCCATTCTAAAACTCACTAGTTTAAAGGAGACAGATTTAGAATTAATCTAAACCAATAAGCCATTCACAAAACAACAGTACAAGATAGCCTAACTGGGTTTTCCCCTCTTTTATCCTTTATAACTAAGGCAGAGGAATTTTATTTCAAACAGATAGACTGATTTGGTAATTTCATTTAACTTCCAGTACCCGGTTTTCTCTGAAGCTAAGAAGAATTTCTATCCAAAAGTTACGTCTAGTTTTCTATCTAAATACACAGACATGAAACACTTCTCAGTAAAATTTTTATCAAAACGCCCCACAGAAGTTGAAAAACACTGATGAATCATTCCTCTTAAGAATCAGAATTCAACTAGTGTGCTATATTTATCAGAAAGGAAATTTAATTTTCTTTTTAAAGAGTCATTTTTCAATTCACATTTCACCTTTTTTTTTTTTCTTAGCACTCCCTCCATTTTATTATTTTGGTTGAGTGATTCAACTCTCTAGCAATGAAGATGACAGTTCTCAATGTTCCTAAAGCCAGCTTACAGAATGTAGGTAAGGTTTTCCAAATTTCTGATTCACAGAAGTTCCACTGTCTGTGTTCATTAACTGATGCTCAGAGCTGAAGTTAAGCACACCTCCCAGAGAAGCTCTTCATGTTGATTTTTGAACTACTGTTTGCAGAGTTCATCACAGGCCTTGGTTGCAAGCCCCAGTAATTAACACCTATCTCTTCAAATTGGCACATTAGCTTGATCTCAGTGTCAAGGCAAAAAAAATTGGTATCATTATATTCAGGTTTACTTCCAGAGATTTGGTGTACTTTTTGTTTTCTAGACAGACTTATATTTTATCTAATTTGAAATACTTCAAAATTGTTAAAAGTATTTCTTTATCATCTCTTTTATAAATCAATTGAGATCCTTAAATATCTACCTGTGAGGTATAGTTTCTGTCTCTTTAATGGTGGCTGGGCTCTTCTCCATCCTTGGTTAGTTTCTCAAGATCTTTCTTGAAAAACAGACACCCAAACTGCAAAACATGTTCCAGTAATATTCACATCAGTACCATAACAGTTACATCCAACATCAAATTTCTTACTGGAATTGCAATTAACTATCACCATGATCATAATGCCTTGTTTAGAGTCATTGCTCCCTGGGGTGGAGTCTCCTGTCATAGATGATTGCCTGCATCTTTGCTTCAAATGCAAAAACCATCTGTCCCCTATTGATGCACCTAGTGGTTTAGCTATGAAAAAAATTACCCATGGCATAGCCCAGAACTTGAATTAGAGATGTAGTATTCTAATACAAACCTTCCTCACCTTTTCTACTTCCACAGTTCCTCAGTTTGACTGAGAACTCGTAAAATTAGACTTAAATTGAATCAGTGTGTATTGTGTTATTTGCCCTTTGACTTAAAATTTCTTGTCCTACTTGATGGTACTGTTCCATACCATACTGTAAGTTCTATTATATATTTAACTATTAACACCTCTTAAATGATAGACTTTCTATTTTAAAAGGCAACCATAAATACCATGCCAAAAGTAGTAGCAATATAGAAACCCTATTTTAAAACATCATATGATTGCAAACACATGTGATTATATTACTCACTAAAAAAAATAATTAAAGCTATTTGTGTATTTAAAACTAAGAATGTACTTAATAACTCACCAGTTTCCCTTTTAAAATATTGCACTGTTCTGATTCCTTCTCTAAAAATACCATAGAAACCTTTTCCAGACAGAGCTCTGGCCAGCAGCTGTGAGATGTGTCCAGGTGAGAGATCCCCTACAGAAAGTCACATATCCTTTGAATACTCCTTTCTCAAACTGCAAATTCTCTTTCTCCAGCTCCTGCTGCCTCAGATGCCAGTTGGAACTGCTGGCTCTGGTGAAAGCAGCAGCAGGAGCAGCTGCTGCAACAGGGGCAAGGCTGCCTGAAATCTGTACCATGATTTAATTTTTCTCTTTACTGTGAGATAGACACACATTTGTTTTGTATTGTCTGAATTGTTAGCGTGTGTCTTTTCATTGAGAACTTTTTCTGAATTTTGCAATAGAGAAAATAGTGGAAAGTAGAGGGACCTAATTTAGAGAGGTTTTCTGATGAGAATCCACATAAATGGGGTTAAAAGACATATTTCAAGCATCCGCCTTCTGTGGAAAGTATGCTGCCCAGTCCACTTCTTAAACTGGCTTAACAAAGCTGGCTACTGATTTAAGTCAGTATAACCTCTGGAACAGGACAGGTGAGTTCTAGTGATGAGCAATAATTTCCACAGGCTTTCTTTGGGAACTGCAGATAATCCTGCTGCCAATGGTCCTTCAAACACAGTGAAGTTTCCCTTGCTATTTTCAGTTTTGTATATAAGCAATCTCCATATAATTTGAATCTCTAATATTAATGTTGAGAATTTTTCAGTCAGGATTTTGGTTCTGGCCATTGCAGTTTTAAGCTAGATTCTGAAAACATCATACTTCTTACAATTTTAAATATTTTTTCCATTCATGTCAAACCACTTTTCATGATCTAAAGATCATTTGAAAACATCTCCACTGTTTTTCAAAAGGAACCTGAAATCTAGGTTCCCATTTGGGATTTTTTTTCTCTGGGGAGCAAAACCCTGGGACACCATTATTGATAATCCCATGGAAGTGGATAGGAACTGCACAGGTTCTCCAACTGCTAATGGAAAATAGTTTCATGTTTTTGTAGCTGACCAGAAACAATTACAAATTCCTTTAGATTACATGAGTGGAGATAGAATTTTCTTCTCTTTAGTATGCCAATACTGTCAAGTATTACTGAAATATTAAATCCTACAGGTGACTCAAGTTCCACACAAGTGCCTTATCCAAATTGCTATGGCTGTTGTCTTAAAGAGCATTGTCTGAATACTGTAAATGGCAAACTTTGTTTATTGAGCAATAATTCCTTTTCTGGCTTGGATGCTTTTCTAATGGAAAGATTTACTATAGTAGGAGCTTTTGCTCAAGAGTGAAATTTAAGGGATTATTGAACTTTCTAAAGCAAAATATCTACAGAAGTGTTATCTTTTTGTTAGAGATGAAAGATGTACCTAGCAATGTACATTCTTTCTATTTTTCAGCAAAGGAAATGTGCTTACATTCATCTGCAATTTTCTACATATTGTCCTAGACACTTCTTTTAGGTGTTAGGGTCAGAGAGAGAATTAGAGTTCACTCGTAGAATGGCTTTGAAGGTTGGAATGGCCATACCTTAATCTCTGCAGTGATCCCTTCCTCTCCATATTCCTAGTAATACTTGTCATTTACAAGCCACAATATTCTTTCTTCTTGTTAAATGTGGTATTGCAGAGTTTCAGCTAAGATTAGATGCTCTGAATGAAAGAACAAATTAGTGACAAAACTCTCAGTGGGAAAAATTAAATCATGTTGTATTGTTTGAGAAACTAATCTTAGTACCAGCACTTGAGAATTGAAAACTTTTGAGTTACAGGTACCTTCACAGTAAAGTGGTGTTTTAATTCTTAAAAAATATAGGCCAAGCAAATATGGGAAATGAAAACTTGTCAACACATTTGTCTTGGTAGGTACTTTTTAGAGCAGGTAACATGATATATTAAAAAGCCACAGTACTAAGATTTATCAGATAATTTTAAAAAAGGGATAACTTTGTTAAATTAAAAATTATTGGTATAATATAGACAATAAAAATAATTAGACATGTTAAATATGTAATATATTGGCCAGTTTTGTAATACCTTTTAAAATACATTTGGGGGTTGGAACTAGATGATGTTTAAGACTCCTTTCAAGCCAAATTATTCTATTATTCCATGCTTGGGTTTTTGAGTTTTTTGTGTGTTGGCTGTTTTTTTTAATATTGAATAAAACAAAAATGTCCTTTCTGCATAATCCAAGTCACAGCATTAAAAAAGAGCAAGAATATCTTCCCTGTACAGTAAATCCTGTAATCATTAACATTTCTGGTGACTCATGCTGTGTATTTTCTAAAGAGGAAAAGAGCTGGGTGGCAAGGACAGAGACAAAAATGCTACCACTTAAAGCTCTACTGCTTCCATTAATTTTCATGCAGGATTTTTCTTGTTCACTGCACCTTAGGCAAAACATTTCCCCCAAAAATCCAACACCCTTTCTCTCTCATTCCAGTTTAGGAAGCCTGGGCTAGGTGGTGGTAAATATTTGTAAACTGTAAGGTAAGAAATCCTAGTGTAACCCATCAAATGCCAAAATCCTCGTTCCACAGGGTTCACCTAGATAAAGTCAGCTTATGACAAAATTATGTGAAAATTTCCTGTCACTTTATTCCAAGTACTTCAGAAGTGAATCTCTAGTTAGTGGATGTTGAGAACCCCAGAAAAGAATAGACAATACTCACTTAAATGAGTAAGAGATGAGAGATGATAATGACAGAACGATGATTTCTTTTATGTAGAATGAAAGGATTTCAAGTCCTGTGAAGGAAAAGTGCAAAAGCTAAGGGCATCCAAAGTGAGTTTAGAGGTATTTGATTGAACAATTGTCAGTGATCTCTCAGAATTTAGGGTCATGTGTCAACAGGTGAAAATATGAGTAGTTTTAGAAAAGGATACATAGATTAAATTATACAATCTAGGTTGATGCAAAGAGTGCAAGACCCTACAAGAGAAGAAGCAGACGTAGAAGTGAAGAAGGTTCACAGCCAGAAGGAGCTTGTGCTAAAAGTCCTAATAAATAAATTAGAGGCTTGGAAATAAGCATTTTATCAGTAATACCTTTTCTAATCAAACTATCATTGAAAGATTATTTTTTCCACAGTCAGTGAAACCCTCTGTGTTAAGACCTCCATTATCAAATTGTTTTACACTTTGACCCAACAAACTATGTCACTTATGTACTTTACATGCCCTTCTTTTAAAGCTGATGCCTGACTGGATAACCTAAAAACATAACATTGGTTTAAGACAAGATGGTTTTTGGTGTCATTTAGTTGAATAAAAGTAGTAGGTGCAGATTGATAGAGTAGAAATGCAAGCCCATCAAATCAAGTCTCTCTTGTATCTTTGAAAGCCTAAAAACTTGACAACAGGAGGTGAGTGGGGAGTGCAGAAGAGGTCTTGACCCATATAAAATACTGACTTGCTGATTACAATAAAGATAATTTTAGTTTGAAAAAAAGACAAAAAATCAATTTATATTTTGTTAAATGCATGTGTATAACTGTCAATAGCATCTATAAAATACTGAAGAAATGAAAATCTAAGAATAACATTCCATAAAGAACCTCCTGATTAGGAGAGGCAAGGGCAAGAAGACCTTCAATTCAACATATGGAAAGAAAGGTGTTAACGTGCTTAATCAGTTAATTTCAGCAGATTTCATTCTGAGTCATTCCAATTAAGATGGTGAAAGATGAGTCTTTTGAAAAAACTGCATTGCTACTGAGTCAGGGGAGGTTTAGGTTGGATATCAGGAAAAGGTTCTTCACCCAGAGGGTGTCTGGGCACTGGAACAGGGAAGTGGTCACAGCACCAAGCCTGACAGAGCTCAAGAAGAGTTTGGACAATGCTCTCAGGCACATGATGTGACTCTTGGGGTGTCCTGCACAGATCCAGGAATGAACTCGATGATCCTCACAGGTCCCTTCCAACTCAGCATATTCTATGATTCTACTTGACAACAAATACTTCTTTTAAAAGTATGGATAAGGAAATAGTTTGATTTCTGTTCACCATGAGTGATCACAGTAAAATGACTGTGCCCAACAACACTTAAAAGTCATATTCCAAAGTGAGGCTTAAAGAAGCCTCTAATTTTACAGTGCAAACCTGCACTGAAAATATTAGAGAACTACAGTATGGAAAATTCCAATATTTAGCAAACCAAAAAAATCTCGATTGATGCAATAACGCTAATGTGCAACATATAGAATGAGAAAATTTCTGATATTAGATTTTGATGAAAAAATTACTGCACCATAAAACCTAGGTTTTAGGTTACAAAGTATCATTTTGTAGCTTGCCAGACATAAAAGTACTTTTGCTTATGATCATGTTTACTTTGAGACATTTTTAAGTGGCAATTTTTTTAGAAAAACTTTTTACAAAAGCCTTATTTCTGGACATAAAGAAATACTACTTGATAAAGAGTTGTCATTTACCTGATTTGGCCAAACATTATAATTGGCTTTTTGCCTGTGCTTTTCTTTTAAAATTTTTTTTTCTGCATTCTTGCCATCTTATTGAGGTTAGAAATTCTACAGAGTAACCTCACTGCTGTCATACTTTGTTTCTGAACAAGAGTGATTTAATTTTATTTCCAGGTGTCTTTACTACTTCTTGTGTGTGTGGGTGGGTGGGGGTTTGTGTGCATGTGTGGTGTCTTTAGTCTTAGACAGTGAAATAATGTATTTGTTCTTTTGAAGAAGTCAGCCCTGTGACATATCTTACCTCTCTGCGTTGCATGACCCAAATCCTTCATAATACTCTGCTTTCATGAGAGTTAAACTTTTTATTAAAAGAAACTCGGGTCTTCAACACACTTGATCATGTTAATGTGAGAAACTGAAACAAATAGAGAAAAGTTTAATGCACATGAAATACAGTTCAATCATCTCTGTTAGGAATTATGAATTAAATGTGGCAAATTTTTTCAACTCCTGTAGATAAAGAAAAACACAATTCCTTGTTGGCTTCTGTATCTTGAGAGGCTCTTTTACTAAAGACTACATATATTTGTGTGAGCTATTAAATGGCAGAGGCACACTTCATATTCAGTTAAGCTTTTTCAAGAGACAGCAGCTTTGTGTTGCCGCCCAATAAATTTCACACTCTGCTATTCCCCGCTTCTACTCTTTAACAGTAATCCTAAAGATGAATGCAAATCGAGTTTAAAATGAATTGGAGTATGCTAACAGCTCATAACTATTTTTCACTGAAGAGAAGCTTTCTTCCAGAAATCCTTATGAGTAAAATAGATCCCTAAAAGAATCATCATTGAAAAGGCCCTCCTTGCCAATTTGCTTAGAGGGAATGATGAATGGAAAAGGGATATTAAAAACTAAGTTTTTTAGAAGTCTGTTAAAGCCAACAAAGGTTGTTGGAGCTTTACCTTCAGAACAATCTTTACCTGTTATACTTCAGAAGTGTAATTTCTTATTTCAAAAATTTAATAAAAACAATCAGTGACTGGGTGATGGTGGAGCTTTAGCACCTATAAATGATGATACAAGTGGTAGCTCTTCCCTTTCAAAAGAGATATGACAGCCATTAAAAACAAACTTTGGCGCTATTCATCATGGGGACAATTTTCCTGTGTTTAAAACTTTGCAACCAAATTCCAGAAAGGTGTGAGAGGAGGTTGTCTTACCTAAAGTGTGAACTTGACTCATCATGGATGGCAGAACTAAGTGTAATGAAAGCAATTTAAGTGTCTGCTAAGGTGTTAGACTATAAATTTAATTATGATAGGTGCTAATCCTCAGGGATAACAAAGGCATCTATTTTCTGATTTTTCTTTCAAGTAGCAGGTTGTCAGCTGGTGATCTCTGTGGGATCTTTACAGTATATTAATCACAAGTAAGCTGTTAGTTCAGCTCTTGGACTGCTGCAAGTCTTCTGTGCTATCTCTCCTTAGATGTATGGGTGAAACCCACATTTTGTCCCAACCTCAAAGTAGTCACAGACCCAGAAGAATGAAGAAAGCTCTGAGAGGTCTCTTTGCAGAGGCAGGAAAAATCCAAACACGGCAGGCAGTTGTGAGCTACTTGGTGTGCTCTGGAGCTGCAGTCTGAGGTAGGAGTACTGCTTTGCTTCACTCCACAGCTCCAAAGTACTCAGGGATTTGCTTACAGAGAAATTAATTTGGGTCCATAATTACTTGCATTATTTTCATTAAATGATAGCTGTTCTTGCAACAGTCCAAACACTATGTTCAATGGCTATGTGACGTTTTTTGGTTACGATTTTCTAAGAAATACTTTTCTTAATATGAAAATTTTAAAAACAGATTCAATACATGAGTACAGTGATTTGTGTGGCCTTGAAAACTTACTTTGAAGCAAATCATAAAAACCACCATTTCAAGTTTCATATTTAGGAGCTTAAATTTTCATTTTTGAATACCAGAATGGGGCCAGCACACATTACGGGCTTCTGGAAGGGCACAGAGCAAGTGCTTTTTGCTCAGTTGGGTTTCTTGGCATAGAAATGCTGATGGATTTACTCTGGTTCACAGAAAGCCAGAAAAGAAGGCTCCAGTCATCCTTGGCTGGAAAGACATTCTGTTTTATCCTGGTGGATGACATTTCAGCCTTAAATATGTTTGCCATTTTTGGGGGAGGGAAAAAATGTCATCAATC
This sequence comes from Muscicapa striata striata, assembly GCA_030060385.1. Lineage (NCBI taxonomy): Eukaryota > Metazoa > Chordata > Aves > Passeriformes > Muscicapidae > Muscicapa > Muscicapa striata. The sequence continues at coordinate 260,380 of JAREIS010000324.1, forward strand.
CTTAGGAAACCATCCACACCAATTCATCATTGTATGTGACTGTTCCCACTTTCACCTCAAATGAAAGCTCTTTCTACCAAGATTTCTCAAACATTATAGTACGTGTAGTAAAATCAAAAGAATAATTAATACCCCACTAAAACATCCTGTTGTCCACACAGGTTGTTTTTCCCCTGGAAAGTGGATGGAAGAGACCAGGAGACACGTGTGAATTCTTACTGTGTAAGTTAATGCGCTACTGGCAGTCACTTGGGTGCTGTGGTGATAAGGGTGGCAAAAAAGCCTATATAGAAGAGATTAGCCAGGGATTTGGGAGAAAGAAAGCCAAGTGGCAATCAAACTGGCTGAAGAAAATAGAGGAAGCACAGAGAGGATTGTACAAGAAGCACCTGCCTGCTCAGAGTATATATTTATCTCCCTTTAACTATTTCCTATGAGTCAGACAGCGCTGGTAGCTGCAAATTCAAACACCATCAGAAGCCTTGGATATCAGCTTGGCCTGGTGATCCAATAACAGTAGTTATCTGTCATTGTTCAAGAGCACCTGGAAGCTGCTTTTGTATCGCTAAAACATTTTATGCTATAATAGAAAATCAAAATTGTATCTACTATTTGAAATTGCTGGGTGAGAATTTTTATGACTACCTCTGAGGTACAATAGTTCTTTCCTCCTCTCCCACCACCTCCTTACTTCCTTTTCTCTGTTATTTTTCCTTTTCTGTTTTTTGACCCTAAAAAATCAGGAATGCTGATTGAACTCTGTAGGACATTTTCTTCAACAATACATACACACTCAAAAAGAGATTTATTGCCAGTTGGCTGTGCAGAACTTTTTTTTTTTTTAATATGATAAAGTCAAGTAATTGCCCTTTGGCTTCTATTTAATTACATGAAAAAGTTAGTACTAAATGCTGCACCTTTAGAACACTGAATTAGGATTTCCCTGTTTATAGCCTGCATATTTTCTCTGGGTATTTTCTGTTAGATAAAAGTAAAAAAAAAAAAAAAAAAAAAAAATGTAAAAGCAGGATTTTTTTTTTTAAAGAACGAGTAATTTCTAATAAAACAATATATATATATTAATAACGGAACCTTGGTCTAAGATCTGACTGACTTTACATCAGCTTGTAAGCAATGGTTTGTTCATATTTTTCTACAGTTTTTTATCCAGTGATCTTTATTTGATTTATAGGAGATTAATTTGATCCAGCTGCAAATGCACCCCATTGTCTCTGTTGACACTGAGCATACCTAAAAAACAAATGTACTTTTTATTATCTTATATTTCATGCTGCAACATGGGACTATTTTTGCCAAAAGCAGCCAGAGAACCAAAATATTCTTTGTCTATTGAACCTTTAATTTCAAATAAGTATCTAGATACAAATAAAATTTTATGCAAGACAAACATTTTTTATTAATAATTTAACATAGAAGTCTATTCAATCAAAAGCTAAAAAAAACCAATAATTTAAATATTCTATGGAGATGACACTGTTCATAGATGTCTGATGAAACTTAGGAATCTAAGTCAGCAGACAATTCCAAACTCTCACTTGTCAGTGAATGTGCTGTAATGAACACTGCAACATCTCTACTTTCTAGAGTTGACATAAGTATAAGAGAAGATGTCAAAGCATATTAAACTTCTATAACTACAGATATGAGGCTGTCAGAATCTCAGCAATTCCCTCCTAAAAACTCCATAAACTGGAAATGTGTGTACCCCATCTCTGGCATCTCTGGTTGGATGAGGCTCTGGACAAACTGCTTTAATGGAAGGTGTCCCTGTCCATGGCAGGAGGGGTTGGATCTAGACAATCTTCAAGGTTCCTTCCAACACAACCCATTCCATGTTTTTGTGAAAAGCTAACTTAGATGATGAATGTGCTCCTCACCTTAGAAAAACAAAAAGAAGAATACTCAGTCTTATTTTAAAGCAGAAAAATAAACATAGGGTCTTCATAAAGTTAGGAGGTCCTTTGAGAGGTTATTTAGTTCATCCTCAGCCCTATTAACCACTTTCAATTCTCTCATTATCTTCTCTCACAAACCTGCTGTGCTGAGACTCTGCAGGCTTACTCCACAGTCTCTTTCACTGCTTCACTTAACAAGTGAAAATTTTTCCTCACATTTAACATGGATCTTTCTTACTGAAGCTTAAAACTATTACATCTGGTCTCTACCCTTTTTGGACATGAATAATAGATTATTCCCTTTTCTTTGCAACAGCTTTTTCATGTTGAAAGCCTGTTGTTACATTCCCCTCAGATTCTTCAGCTGTTTACTAAAACAGCTAAAAAAACCCAAACAGCTTTTCTCATAAATAATACTTTCTATATCTCTAGTCAAAGGATTTTTGTTTTTCTTAGTGCATTTTAATTGGTCTGCATATTCCCAAGATGGTTCTTGAAACAGCAAATGGGTTAGGTCTTACCAGTGAGAAACATTACTAAAGAATTTTTCCACCATTCTGGATAACATATCTGAGTACAATGATCTTCTCTGTACCTGCATGGCATTACAGGGTTCATGTGAGTTGTGATTCATAGCAGTTTCCAGAGACTTTCCTCAGAGCAGCTACCTATCCTGTTGTTCCACCTCTCTTCTTGTGAAACTGAATACTTCTGTTTCACTGAGCTTTTATTTTAAGGTCAAAGGTTTATCATTATATGCATGATATATATATTATGTTTATTTATATATGTATACACACATACAATGTGTATATATGTGTACATATATATATAAGTAAAACTTATTATAATATAATAAAAATTTATAAAATTTCCAAATTTAATTGTTGGTAAATGTAATGCTTTTCATTTCTTTCCCTACATCAGTAATAAAACCACTATAAAAGACCCCACCAGTGAAAGGTATCTGCTGAATTTGACTAGATGCTTCTTTCCAGTTTGACTGGATGCAGCTCTCCAGGTGAGGTCTCTCAAGAGTGGAGTTGATGGGGAGAGTCCCCTCCCTTGACCTGCTGGTAACGCTGCTTTTGAGAATATCATAGGAGACACTGTTAAGAGCCTTACTAGAGCTAAGATACAGAGCAAAACACATGGTTAGAGAGAAAAAAAGGAATTGAGATTGGTTTGATCTGACTTGTTAATATGAATCCAGTTGACTGCTACTAATCTTTTTCTTATCTTGTAGATGCTTAAAAATATTTGATACTATTATTCGAGTAGTTTTTCATGAGATGTCTGAACTACAATTTAATAGATTCTCTACTAAAAATAAAATAAATTAAAATAATAGCAAAGTTTCTTCAGCATACATGTGTGTATTTAATAATCTATATCATGTCTACTTTACACCTTAAAAGTTCTGAAAGTGATCGGGGTCTTCTAGGATAAAATTCATCAGGCCCAACTTATATGACAATAGCTGTCTTGTTATACTAATTTATAAATCATATTTTTTCTGTGTTCTAGACTGAGTTCTTCCCACCATGTTTTTGTGATAGTCATAGCTTGGAATTGGTTCTTGTCAACAGAAAACAGTTTTAAAATCTAGCATAGCACCTTGATGGAACACATTTGTAGGATAAAGCATCTAATTGATTTTAGTGGGTTTGTAGTTGTTGCAAGATTTGCCTTCAAAATGATCCTCTCTGGGTATGCAATATAGGCACAACATAGGCACACATCCTCACACTTATTTTGAGAGTGAACACAGGTCATTCAGGCTGTAGTGCAAGAAAATCAAACCTGCCAGAAATCCTAGGTACCTGCTCTGACTACTTTGGTTAAAGGCTCTGCTGCTACATTTTCTCTGCTAATTATTGTCCTTGTTATTAAAACTAAACTTATAGTAGGTATGTATGCCAATGCTACAGTAACTCAGCTGATTTTATATGTATCTATATCTTTATCATGTGTTCTGAACCTCAGTCATGTGTCCCTCGATAAAATATCAGCTGCAATGGGGGAAGAATCAATAGTTAAGCTACTTTCTGTTTATAGTGTTTTGTTGGCTACAGATAGTTATTTCCTGTAATTCTTTGTTTATGCATCTATGTGATAAACTAATTTGTGGTTGTGTTTTATTCTTTAATCAAAAAGATTGAATTCAAGTTGTCCCTTGCCTTAATTATCTATCAGACTTCCCATATAGCTAAGTTTATTTATTTAGTCACTATATTTTAATTTACTGGTTGCATAAAAATGTAAATGCTTAGAACATAAATTCAATCCACTTTAGTAGATATATAGACCAGCAAGATGTATAATCATATATGTACTGCCAATGTATATTATAATTTTAATGTATAATTCAAAAGCAAAGATACATGAAAACAAGCAAATTAAATATGGTATTATATGTAAATAACTATAATCTGTCACCAAAATTAAGTAAAAATTAAGAACACAAAATATCAGTCCCCTTTGTTATTTTTCTTTATTATTCTATAAATTGCATTTTGTGAAGAAAATTTTATTTACTAAAACTAATTTTAAAAAATTGTTTGGAAGTGATAAAGTTTTCACCCTGACACATTTTGGAAGACCTTTATAGTCCACTGGCTAAGTGTCAGGCACAGCTCAACATACAGAGGGAACATAAAATGCTGTGAAATGCTGAAGCTGAGGAGAAGGTGGGTGGGACAAGGATGACAGAATTGGAAACATATTACAGGTTCAGTTTAATATAATTTGAAATTAGTGCTGGAGCATTCAACTAGAATAAAGTTTTCAGAAGCCATTAGTGTACCCCAGCAACAGACAGCAGTCACCTTGAGAAGCCACAGGAAGAAAAACCTTCCCTATTTTTGCTTCAGTGTTTGCAGTGACCAGGACTTCCACTGTCAGATAGGAAAAGGAAAGGGAAAGGAAAATGAGTTATTTCAACAAGGGTAGCATTCTATGAAACTCTTACAAAGGTAGTTCAAAGCTGGAACAAAATATTTTCCTTTCTCCAGTCCAAAACCCTCCAAATCATCCATTTCCTCCCTGAAGAGAACTCAGAATTCAGTGAACTTGGAAAATGCTCATGGAGGTGTTCATCTGATTTCTTCATTTTGTATCCATGGCAAAGCAATCTTCCTGATTGCCAAGAGACCTCTTTTGTTCAGTTGAACTGGGAGATGGGTCAGAGGAGAGGAGAAGAAAAGGACGTTGCAGGGAAAATGAAAACCACACAAGGAAGAAATAATAACGCAGGTCAAGTTAAGGTTTAGAGTTTGCTGGAAGATGAGCATTTGGTTTTGCTTCAAGGTTACTTAACCTTTTTTCTTAACTCCCACTCTTTATCACTTAGTTACTTCAGAAAGTAAAGGCCATTTCAACGTGAGAAGATGAACTATTTCTTTTTAAAAATGTCAAAAGTATTTTGAGTGTTCAGATATTAGAACACTTTAACATTTTTCAATAGTCTTTCACTTTTTTTTTTGGCAGAAAGTATTTGCCCACACAATCTCTTTAGAACTGCATGTAATTGTGAATTTACTATTTGCTAATGAAAAAAAAAAAAAAAAAACAACATCCAAAGCTATCTGTTATTAAAAAGCACAACATTGCCTGGGTAGTAATTATTTGTTGCATTTATATGGCTTTAGGCTTTACATCTAGAGATTACTGGGAACTATTTTTAAGCAAAATTCCTTGACATACGAAGAAATATCTGTAGATCCTGAATGTTTTAACACTTCACATCATTTTCTGTTTTTAGGGAAAAAAAATCCAAAAAACCACCAAGTTTTTTTCCTGTTTAATGACATGGAAGAAAATACAGTACATTTCAGTTAGAGAAATCTTCCCAAAATGTTCAAAGATTAGTCTTCTTTTTTTTTAAATCCCTTTCTTTTTAAGACACCATCAAAACACTTCAGGGCTTTTTAAATTTTTTTAACTGTAAAAATAGACACTGAAAGCACTTCATATTAGTTCAGAGGACAGGTTACATGTGTGGAAGACAGCCCTGTCTTTTGTCAGTATCCTCTGTCAGACCTATTTAAACCTTCCCAAAAAAGCCATCAACAGCCATGTCTGATCCTGGATTGTCACACATCCCAAAGTGAACACTCACATTAGTAGGTTAAAGCAAATCAGTTTGGCTGATGCACAGGGTATCTGTATTACAGATTATATTACAGAATCCTTGAATCATAAAATGGTGTGGGTTGTAAGGCACATTAAATATCATCTAGACCCGAATTCCCCTCCATGGATAGGCATGCCATCCACTAGATCAGGTCGCTCAGGGCTCTATCCAGCCTAGCCTTGAACATTTCTTGTACTTAGGTGAAAGAAAAATACAGATTTAGAAATTGAATTAACCCAGTCTGACAAAATATGAAGTCACTACAAGCCCAGGGGGAAGACTCCCACCTGCTTCAATCTGAGATCTCTGTCTCAGGTGAGTGTGTGATGTAGCTATGCCAACATTAAGCTAAGTCACAGTTTGCAGTAATTTTCTCAGTAGGTCTTAAAGCAGGTTAATTTTTAATTAAGCTTTAAAGTAATTACTTCTCTTTTAAAATTAATTAGCTCTTGCTCCATGTTCTTTATTCCTTACATGCAAAAGCTGTACTTGCATACACCATTTGCTGTAGTGTCAGGCTGTTTGGAGCCTGAATATGAAATTCCACATCTGATTATAGCACAATCTGTAAACTCTGTCAAGTGGAGCAGTATTACCTTATTCATGTAAAGAAAAATTAGTCTGCCAGCTTTCTAGTGAGATGGGAAATTTATGAGAGAAGAAAAAAATCTTCCTCTAGAAAGATATTTTTTCCAAACAAGTCCAGTTTGCCTCTTTGCTTATTTTATCCTTTGGAGTTCTTACTGCTCTTCTAACAAGGATATCAATTTCTTTGCCTGTCATGTCTGGAGACACCCTCTGAAAAGGCTTGGTTTACTTTTTAATCATCTTTGTCAATGCTTGTGTTATGATCAAATGTTTGTACAAACAACTCTTGGTTGTGCTAATGAGGGACAGGATTTTGTTGGAGCTGATTTTTCCTTTAAACTCTTAGCGAGATGTACAAAGGCTTTTTTTACAAATGAAATCCTCAGGAACAAAAGCCTGTAACTGTTGCTGGGGAAGGTAACATTTCTGTAAAAAGTGCTGCCTCCCTGTCCTAAAGGGTCCATTGTTGATGACCTGACATGGGTGAAAAGAATGCCCTCAGTGAAAACTAAAACCCTGGGTTAGACTGCACCACAACACTCACTTCTGCCAGGACAAGCAGCAGCAAAACACAGTGTACATAGTTAAGATATGCTCACCTCCCTCAAATGCATCCATCCCTGGCAGAGGCAAAGTCATGATAATCAGTGCTCAAAGCATTGAAGAATAATGATTAGAAATAGGACAGGCCACAGCAGGGGAAACTTTTTTGATTTCACTGCATTCCTAGTGCTTTTTAAAGGCATCCAAACAATAATGCATCAGCTTTTTCAGTCAAGTTTAATTTTATCCTCTAGCTTTTCCAAATAGCTGAGGGGAAAACTGTTGCTGTGGATTGTTCAGTTAAAATATATATCTAGGATAAAACTGTTCTGAAAAATAGATAATTCAGGGCACTAATGAATAAAACTGCAAGTTCAAATACAAGCATGAACATTATGACAAGCATCAAAGACATTATTTATGAAAAATTTTAGTTAAACCTCTGCTACATGTGCCTTGGAAAGACTGATTGAAATACCAAACAACCATGTGTTGCTCATAGACACTAATTGAGAGAAAGAAAGAAAATAGTCTGGTACCACACTTACTGGTTCCCAGGATACTGCTTTCAGCACTAGTATTCCCCATTCCTGAAGGATGTGAAGCAGCAGAAAATGGTCTAGCAGCTGGGAGCACACAAAATGAGTCATCTATAGGCTGGAAATAGACCTTCTTATACATGGCTTAAAGGAATCTAAAGACACTTGGGCATGCTCATATCATTCAGCACATTTCTCTGAAATACCTTTTCTTTTGAAACTTTCAGATACACAAAGTAGTGAACTGAGTGGATCTCTGATTTGATTCACTACTATAATTCCAGCATTCAGGTTGCATCCCTACAGGAGGCACAAAGAGCTGGAAGGAAGTTAAGCTCATAGCATCCTGGGTTCGTAAAATTCCTGAAATTCAACAGACCCCTTCACCAATGCAGCCATAGCTATTTCTCTCAGTTCCTAATTAGTCTGATTACACCTGCATGAACTCTTCTTCAGTTCTGGGGTCAAAATTGTGTTCCCCTGCCCAGGCTGCCAGACTGCAGTCACTATCACAGTGTCACCAATAGAGGACAATACCCAAGCATGGGCAGACAAGCAGATGACAAGACACAAGGTTGTATTAGGTTAAACACTTACCATGAAATTCTACATAAATAATTACCTGTAACCAAAATGTGAGCACGTAGTTCAGTTATACAGGCAGATTAGGAACCCTGCTCTGAGGTCAGACCACCAAATCAAAAATGTGAGTGTCTGCTGGACACTCAAAGGTACAAAATCACAGGTTAGTAGATGACAAAACCCAGCATGGTCAGAAACTATTAAAACAAAAGTGAATAGTGGGATAAAATACCTAAGTGAAAGCAAGTATGAGAAATTCCATTCAGGTGAATAGCATGGAAGCACAGGAATGGGAGTCCTGGCTAGCAGGGGCTCACACCAAGCCAGAATTAATGAACAAAATCAGCAAACTCAGGACTAGTAGGGAAAGAGAAAAGTCAGCTGGGGCTGATCATGTGTGAGAAGGGGAAAAGGGAATATTGTGCAAAGCATGCAATCAGAGGGTTGAGTCACTCTGAGCAGCTCTGGACATGATCAGCTCGGCTTAACCTCCCATTGCAGCTGCATCCCATGTCAGTCTGGCTTCTGTAGCCCAGGGGACTGCGGTGCTGTCTGTCCTTCCTGTGAAAGCAGGGATGCTGAACAAGGGGGAGTGGAGTGACTGGACCTGCCCTAGCCCAGACATGGCTTAATGCTGGTGCCACAGGCTTAGCTTCCTCTCCTACTTCTCTCTACAGATTAGCTGCAGCTCAATTGAGAGCACTTGCCCATGAATCTGATTCACTTTTCTATTAACTCTCACCATAGACTCCTAACAATGTTCAGAGGGCAGCAATTTCATCCTTCCTGATGGGAACTGGGAAATGAAAAGATCACATAGATGCAAAATATTTGGAACAGGAGCAACAGGAGCAGGACCAGAGTCACAGGGTCAAATAGAATATGGCACCTCTGCAGTTAGGACATTGCGTTCTCTCTTCACTGCTGCTCTATTTTACGACTAGGCATCTTGGATTCTTGTGACATTTTCCAGGAATCTGAACAGAAATTTAGTGATGCTATCTTGGCAGAGCAGACCTTTATGCAGTATATGCTGATTCTAGTGGTAAATTATTCTTTATAGTAAGACCTGTATAATTTTCCTGAGTGTAACACAACGAGTCATTCTGGTTATTACAGAAAACCCGCCAAACATTCCCATTGATAATGAATATTATATATTGCACGATATTCAACCTCCAGAAAAATATAAACTTGTGAAAAACACCAGAAGTGTTTTAATGATCAAACCTGATTTATTTTCACCATTTTTGCACAGTACTTCTCTGCATCAAAATAAGGAATACTTTGTACTGGATTTTATCAAAAGCTGGTATAGCATATGTCTGATTTAATAATTCACAGCTGCTTAAGTTGCAACATCTAGTGACCTTTATTTGAATTATTTCACTTGAAATTGAATTGTTATTGCTAGAGTGAAAGCTTGTAAATTGAATCACTCAAAAAAAAATCTGTATAAATTTTTGTAGGCAAAATCTACCACTTCGTGACAGTCAGTTCAACTTAAGATTGAGGGCAATAGAATTAATCTACAAGCAATCCTTTTGGAACAACTACACAGGTACTATAAAATCCTTTTTATGAGAAATGTCATTACCTAGTATGTTCTAAGATTATACTATTACAACACCTCGATCAAATCAATGCACAAATGTTAAAAAAAAAAAAACCAAAAAAAAAAAAAAAAAAAAAAAAAACAAGACAGAAAATCACACTACCTTCCAAAGCATGAGATAGTGTGGATAAATGAACAACAATGACACAAATTACATAAAACTGGGTATTTGAAGAGTTGGCTTTTAAGGTTTAGTTCTTGTATCATAATTTTTTTTTAAAGCAACATTTGTATTGCTTGTTCAGAGGAAAAGTTCTGACTCCAACATAGTATATGCTTTTTTAAGGCTAGCAAGCCTTAAAGACTTGTCCATGTACAATTTCTTTCACTCTGTAATGAAATATAGCAAATGAACAAAAAGCATTGTTTCAGCATTTATATAGGTAAATATGATTAGTCACATGAGGGAGGAGGAGAAAAAAATCCTAAAAAATATTACTGGAGACAAGGAGTATTTGGTGGATGTAACACCTGTAACATAAGTTTTAATCTGATTCCTGGATGTTTATTTCTAGATGCAAAATCTTCATCACGATCTGGAAGGATCATTGTCCTCATTTGTGTGATGAGCACAACTTGATTTAGTTTACATTTTAATTTTGACTTAATTTCAGGGTTTTATCACCATTTTAGATGCAGATGTTCAATAATTTAATATGCATCATTTGAAGATTAGTACCAATTTTCCAGAGGGAGGGGAGGAGAGGAGAGGAGAGGAGAGGAGAGGAGAGGAGAGGAGAGGAGAGGAGAGGAGAGGAGAGGAGAGGAGAGGAGAGGAGAGGAGAGGAGAGGAGAGGAGAGGAGAGGAGAGGGAGAGGAGAGGAGAGGAGAGGAGAGAGGGAGAGGAGAGGAGAGGAGAGAGGAGAGGAGAGGGAGAGGAGAGGAGAGGAGAGGAGAGGAGAGGAGAGGAGAGGAGAGGAGAGGAGAGGAGAGGAGAGGAGAGGAGAGGAGAGGAGAGGAGAGGAGAGGAATTGGAAGAAAGTTTCTCCTCTTAAAGAGCTTACTGAGGTAGAAAGTTTCAGCCTAATGTTTCAGCGAAACCCACAAGTGTTTCTGGAAAACTTAAAGTATCTGTGAGGAAATTGTTGCACTGAAAATCTTGCCAAACACTTAGAACATTAGGGGATAGTCCTCTCTATTCACCATGTTCCCTAAATTAATAGTGAAATAACTCTGTCTCCCTTTCTTCTTTACTTTGAGAAAAACAAAACAACCCAGTAACAGCAATGAGTGAATAAAATACTACACCCAGACATAATTCCTTTAAAATCATACTGGTCTGATGCAATGTTAAAATCAAGTTGCAAGGATCTAATTGCAGTCTCAGAAATAACCTCAAAGTAATGGCACATCTTAGCAGTAGCACAAGGGTAAGAGGAAATATTCTAGATCTATGCAATTTTTTTCTTTATTGGGGAAAGATAATTCCACTCTAATATTTTATTCTGCTTGAAAATTCCTGCAATGTGAATCAATGGGTACATCCATGTGCAAGGAGTTTGACTGAATTCTTTAATTCATTCATTGGAAAATAAGTAAAAAATACTTTTCTACTTTAGTAGCAGGTTAGCACACACATCTTTGAGACATGTACATGTCTCTTGCAGGCACAAGGCAGTAGGTAAAGAGACCTATAATATCTACAGCTCATGCTATTGGCATGCAGTATTCCAGAAAACTGAACTAAAAGACATTTTTTCTAAATTTGCAGAGATTAATTTCCATCTTTGATTTTTTTTAACTACCCAATCAGCATACTAACTGATTTCACTCATTTTTATAAATAGCATTTATCTTCTTATTGCCATTCAAATATAATTTACTCCAGGCAGTGTACAGACCTTGATTTTATCTGAAACATCTTTGAGTCATACTGAGTAAAATGACTCACTTCCATCATCACTGTTCAGTAAAATGATTCTGGGATATCAAAATTATCTGTTCTGTCTAGTCCACCCTGTTCTATTTATTTTCCTTAAGCTTGATTTCTGACGAGCAATGATTTAAGGCAATTTCCAGTTTTCCCTCATTGTTTTTCAGACCAATGTTTCATTATTATATCTCTCAACTTCCAGACCAGAAGACCTGCCATTTTTGCAGCCACTGCCAAAGGCACATTTTGCTTTACATTTTGTCCTTTGCATTCTGATTCAGACTCCAGTCAGCAGTATCAATATGAGATCCCACTGGGAAAGAAACAGCTGATTGGTCCTCAGGGAGTCTCCCTCTGACAGACAGGAAAAAGCTTGTCTGGTTTACTTAAAAGAATGGGAAGTCTAGGAAGCTAGCTGTGTAATTCACATGACACAGAATCAAATTCAGGCTTAGTTCAGGTCTCTGAGGTAGAAGGAAGACATTAAAATATTGGAGTGACACAAAGGGCTAAGAAGGTGGGTAAGAGCTGGAAGTATCTGACATAAGAGGAGAGGCTGAGAGCAGAGAATGCTTGGGGCATTGTTGTTAATGTGTATCAACACCAGAGTGGGGACTATGGACGACAGACCCAGACTCTTCTCAGTGATGGCCACTGATAGGACAAGAGTCAGTGGGCACAAACTGAAATACAGAAGTCTTGTTTAAAGGTAAGAAATAAAAACATCACTTTTTTTGTTCTAAGGATGGTTGAACATGAGAACAAGTTGTCTGGGCAGGCTGTGGAGTCTCAAGATATTCCTAACAGAAGTGGACATGGCCCTGAGCAATCTGCTCTAGATAACTTTGCTTTGAGCTGTGGGATTGGACTAGATGGCCTTTGGAGGAACCTTTCAGGCTCAAGTCTTGTGTGATTCTGGCAGGAGCTATTATTACTTGCACCTGATAAACTGTCCCTTGGATGTATCCTGTACAGCATGCTAGGGGAATACTAAATAGATCTCTGTTCCCTGAATCAACATTGTTTTTGCTTTAATAACAAAATGGAGTTATATTTGATGTGCTTCCTGTATCCTTTTTTGGCAACTGCATTTAAGCTAAATTATCTTTGTGTCTAAATAGCCAAGGTAAGAGCCTTTATTTTCTGTCCTCAAAAGGAGGAAATACTTGCTTCTTTCTTCCTATTCCTGCAGCAAATAAAAGCAAAGAAAATAGAAGAGTTCAGACAATTCCATGCCTGAGTATGCAACCTTCAACTTTGAGGCAAATAAAGCCTATTAGCATTAAAACACGATAGAATTTTGTATGAAACAGATCAGTTTAGTCCAACAAAACCGAGCACTAATTAATCTTCCAAATGAAAGAAAAAAGAGATTGTGCTGATTTCTCACACATCAAGCTACAAATAATGTTTTCTCTTCTAGGAATAAGAATAGTGGAAGCAGTATAATATGTATAGGAAGAATAGAAGAAATGCAAGCATGCAGATGCTATACTGAGAGCTGACTGAAAAGTGGTCTTTCTACAACCTCTATAATTTTATTATTTTTTCCTCATCCCACTCCAAAAATGTTCAAATCTTACAATTTAGTAACAATGGCAGAAGGAAAAAAAAAAAATGGTGCAGCTTACTAAAATTGTCTTCCCCTGTAAGGGGACTGACATTACCTTATTTGAAGCTTTGACCAGAAGAACAGTGTCCAGCTGAGCAGAAATTGGGCAACAGCAGATATTTGCACAGCTAAAAAACTGTACCACTAGCCCAGATCTTGGACAGCAGTTCCATTTTCTCTCATGAGATTTTAGACCTACAACTGATAGAGCAGAGCAACATCCTTTTCCCCTTCCTCACCCAAAAGAGCAGAGCCCAGAAATGTCAGATGCACATTCTCCAAGCTAGGTAACGGTGTTGACAAGGCAAAGGAGCCCTGGAGGAGTAGAAGCAGTTCATTTTCATCTCCACAAAGTGCTTTCACTGTGATTTAGATAAAGCCACCCTCTGTCCCATTTCCTAGATATGGAGAAAAGAAAAAGCTGACCATGCAGGGGCAAAGTATAATACAGAAACATTGAGCAAGGGATCTGAATTTCAAAGTTAACATAATTGCTAGTCCCAAAGACACTGTGCCCTCTTACAGCTTCAGTCTGTTCCTTGTTTCTGTACCTAATATCTTCAAAGCAACTGTTTTCCTTACAAAGAGGAAGCTGTTAATCAGTAAACAGTATTTCTTTGGCTTTCCTAAAATCTGTCCTAAAACTACTTCCAATATCAATGCTATTATCCTATAATAAATGCAAATTTATGTGTCAGTCCTCCCTTCATAATTAACAAGTTGCATTACATATAGAAGGCAGAACATGACTAAATAGTAATCCTAGAACATCTGATTTATTACAAATTCATACCCTTCATTAACATAGAATATTTTTTACCTACAGTCTTCTCCTAGGCAACCTACCTGTTTTTCTGATGCAGAAGGTGGGAGAATGTTGTCCCTGTTTTGTGTTACAATGTGCTGTTTTATCATCCTGCTGTGGCATGGATGTGGCACATAAAGAATGATCCGGTTTGTCAAAGTGCAGCTGGGGCAGCATATACTTATTCTTGCATTTTGCCACAAAATATCCAAAAAGTTATGATGATGATGCAGAGAATGTGAAGTTTGGTTTACATCAAAGGAATTCATGAAAGTTAATGCATATCAAAAATAAAAAGGCATCTGAGTCACTGCACAAAAGCTATTTTTGAACTTATATAATCAAATATACTTACGTATGATATAGAGAGACTGTGCCAGCTATGGGATGCATATCCCTCTACTGTAATTAATCTTTGCAAGCACTTTCAGTCATTTTACATCTACATTTACTTCTGCCTCACACAGTTGTGGTGTTATCTCAGTTTTTACCATCTGTCACAGACATCAGAAAAAAAAAATTACTGAAACCAAAGATCATAAAAACAATTTTTAAAGCATTCTGGTTTTCATACTTCACAATTTCTGTAGGCTTGCACATACAATTAAGACAAAAAGCATCAAGTTACTGAATGAGAATGGAACAGTATCAGCAAAGAAGCTCTGGCTTTCACAAGGCCTTTGCTTAATATACTTCTGTCTTGCATCTTTGACATCTTACATTTCCAGTTCCTCTCTGTTTTTAAATAAAAGATCCAATGGAAATAGCAGGGGAGGAAGAAGTCTTTTGGCAGATCAGCAGTTGCCAGGGTGTCTTTTCATGCTCTGGCAGTCATTAGGAGTTTTACCCAAGAGCTAGGCCATTAATGAGAAGTCTAATGACTTCCATTCCTTTTCTTAAACATTCAGCATGTCACCAGTATTTATGAGGAAGCCTGCTGTAGCTACAGGGACATTATGTGCTTCACTGTATTTCAAGCTGAGAGATGTTGAAAATGGAGCATAAGTTTATCTATTTTGGTTTTTTGTTTTTTTTTTTTTTCTTTAAAGTCTCCCTTTCCTTCTGTCCTTTGTAAATAAATGTGCCACATTCCTCACAGCCTGAAGCTAAAGAAATATCTTCAGGCTTGTTGCCAGATCTATTTTCCTCCAAATATCTACCAAATAACCAGAAGCTCTTATTAACTGCGTGAACTGAACCTTCAGACAACAACTGTTCCAGTCCCTCCTGGGGATTTTCTATCTGCATATAGTAAATAATTCAAAGTTTGAAGTTTTGTACACTTATTCGTTTAGTTTGCTCTATTTTTTCAAAGCTATCAGTGGACTTAGCAAACAAAATGGTGGGTTTTAATAATGAAAAATTCTACCAACTAAGGAAAAAAAATCTGTTCAGGGTAGATTGATTTTCAGTTGTCTTCTTACAACATACTCTGTTTTCAAATTTTCGAGAGAGAAATTTGTTTTCCTTACCTTCCTGAGACCATGGCAACTTGTTACGACCCCAGTTTTGCAAACACATGCTGCCTTATTGAAAGTTTCAGAATCACAGAACAGGTGAGATTGGAAGGGACCACAGTGGGTCATCTGATCCAACCTCCCTGCTCAGGCAGGGCCACCCCTGCACAGGATTGTATCCAGACAGTGCCTGAATACCTCCAATGAGGGAAACTCCACACCTTTCTGGACAATCTGTTCCAGTGCTCAGTCACTTGCACAGTACAGAAGTTCTTCCTCATATCCAGGTGGAACTTCCTGTGCATCAGTTTCTTTCCACTGACTCTTGCCCTACTGCTTGACACCACCAAGAAGAGCCTGGTTCCATGCATACAAGCATAACCTTATATATTTGTAAGATTTTTACCTTGATTCTTTAGTATCTGTTTATCCTCTGGCATCTTATGTTATTTAACAAGTATTTTATTTAATACAAGTGGATCTGTCAAGATATTAATTTAAACCCTTTCTTATTATTTGTCAAATTACCCATCTACCTAAAGGATTAAATATATGAAAAAGAGAATCCTGGAAGTAAAGTGGCACTCAATAAGATCAAAATGCTTTGAAGTGTAGAAATACCATCAGAATACTAATTCAGGTCTTAAAAAGCTTAATTTTTTCCCTTGATACATTTATTTTGCTGTAATTTCTCATGGACGTGGAAAGGAGATTCCCTCTTCTCCAACCTCCATGCAGCTTTGTGTGCACTATTGCTATACCCTTGTTCTCCAAACCATCACCAGTTGCCTTAAAGATTAAATAAATTATATTTCTCAGCAAGTTGCTTGATCTCTTCTTGTAGTGGTTGTGCAAGCATGATAAATACTCAAATTCTCTTCCCATTTTTAAACTGGAGAAACATTTTGCCTTGTGTGCAGAGAAAGCTCCTTTCAAATCAGATTTTTTTTTCTCCAAGGGGTGGAAAAAGTGTTTTTCTCCCTTGTTTTACCATCTCCATTTCATTGGTGTTTTCCTCTCATGCTCTCTTTTTGGCCACATAGTCTAAGGGAATTGCACATCAGTGTTCAGAGATAGGTGTCTGACATTATAAACAATTTTGGCTATATAAAATGATGTTTACAGGCTGATTAAACATTCACATCACTTATTTTCACCCTTTTGCCACTGTAGACTCCCATTCAGATGATCTAGTGTGAGCACACAGTGACATTTTGAGAAGGAATCAAGAAAAAACGGCAGAATTTTTACTGGACACTCTAGAATTTTATTGGATGTGCAGAAGGATTTCAAAGCAGAAGTTTTGTTTCTAGTAAAAGGTACCTAAAAACTACTGAAAGCCAATTATAATCTCACTTTTTCAGTGTATCTTTATGGCATTTCATTGTGATTAAGTATCATGGGGTGGTAAATGAGTCATAAAACAGCACAGAATGAGGTGTTAATATCCTCAGTTCTGTATTTTTTTTTCTCTTGCTGTGACTGGAATTGTCCTGCTATTCTGTATCCATTGGTACATTTGTGACATATACCTTCAGCTATAATGCAGCTAAATGTTCTTTGGATGATAATAAAAAATTGAGTTGGATTTTCTATCTGTATTATGTCAATGATCTCCAACTTTTTCAAGCAGTTTTAAAACTATCTTTTCTTAAATGACTCATAAAATTCTCCATGTAATGTGTACTCCTCATAACCAGGCTAACAAGACTTAACTACTGCTCAAGAGTCTTCTAGGGCAATATTTGTCATAGCTCCTGCTTGGTGTGCTCAGGTAGTAACAGCACACAAAAGCAGATTGTATCATTAATCTCAGATTTGATAGAAATAGCACAAGGATAGAAGAACTGATTAAAATAAAAAGAAATATTATCACAGCCAAAGATAAGCATAGACCTAAGCTTCTCTGAAAGCTAATGCACCAGCAGTAATAATTCAAACCACTGATGTCCACTGCCTGAACATGCTGTCATCAATCAGGAAACTCTCCCAGGACTTCAAGATAAAACCAAATGGAAGGAGTGTTTGTGCGGAGCTGTTGTGCTAAGTGAGGAACAATCTCAAATGCCTGTGAGGCAAGGAGTGATACATAACAAATAGAGGCAGATTTATAAAGGATTTAGGGCTAATCTCTGTTGGACTCAGGCCCCCTGAGACATTACATCTTGGGGAAATAATGGATGCCATTAAAATTGGCTATTTATTGCATTGTGCTATTTTTGACTTAGAGGATTTGCAGTATTCCCTTGAGAAATCTCCTAAATACCATGGAAAATGCATCAGTAGTCAATGGGAATTATAATGCCTAATGTGGGAGTTGTATTGCAAAGTTCAATTTAAAGCACAGGTCAGAGAAATCAGACAAGGAAAAACCATAATTGCATACCATCAATAAATCTAAATGACTCTCTAATTATGATGTAGACTGTTATGAATATAAGTGTTATTGAATGAAAGGAACTTATTAGTCAGGAAAAGCTTTTTAATCACCTATGTCCCAAGGAAGGGACATTGCAATGCAAAAGGCTATTTTTCTAGTCAAAAGTTCTGTGCATCTGTGTCTTATAGCTGGAAGCTGTGGAAAGTTACAGTAATCAGGAAAACACCCAACAACTTTCATTATAGCTAATATTTAATTTTAAGCCGTGTGGGCCATGAATGAGAATTTTTCTCTGGTGTGATTTTGGTCACAGGCACCTCCTTTTTTTTTTTTTTTTTTTTCCTGGTGTGGTTATCTTTAATGCTTAACCTTAAGGAATGTCTTGTTGTTATCAATATGGATGTGTATTTATTTACACAACTCTAACCAGTATATTGGAAGGTGTTTTTCCCAAACCAGCAAAATTAAGCCCATAAGGCTGTGAGTACTGAGCAGGCAGGGGAATCAGCCTGACTTGTCATACTCTGACCTCCAGATCTTTCTAAAGGAAGACTTTGATTTCTGTTAGCAAGTACATATACTCACTAAATAGTACAAATACAAGAACTTGAATGGAGGCATGCATATAAACAAGCAACAGTCATATCTATTGCCCGAAGGTGAGTCCTCATAAATCAGACTCAATAGGAAAACAGTCAAAAGCTCCACTAAGTTTTCCATTAACAGACATTCAGTTCGCTTATGGGGATTTATTTTTCAGCTTATAGAAAGGTAGCAAGTGAGGAGAAATGTCCTGCCTCAGATTCAGTTCATCAGTAAGCAGCAAATGTGTTGGAAAGCCATTCCAGTCCATTGGTAGGCTGCAAATGTTTTGAAAAGCCACTGCTGCCCAAAATGATCTTTTAGCAAATAGAGCCATCAAGAACCCCATTGTATTACGGAAAAGCACTGGAAAGGCATTAGAGATTTCTGCTGGAGCTGAAAAGTAGGTGAGCAAAGTGGTCCAGGTGACAGTTTAGCACTTTTTCATAATACCTATGCTTGTCATATCTGAGACCATCACAGCATGGGACTCAGGCACATTTCCCATTTCCCAGTGGCCAGCCTCAGAATTTTCTACATTCATCAGTCTTACCCTTGGGCTTCATGGTGAAACACTGCAGATGTTCTGATATAATAATGCTGAATAATATCCTTGTAACATACAAACATTGACCCCAGCTGGCTACTTTCTCCCATGGTTTTGCCAACAGACACAGTCTTGTGTACAGCTTTTGTATTAGACAAAGCATTTGTGGGGTACAGCTGGTCAGTTCTTGTACAAGAGCTGTTTTTGACACTGTGGTAGTCATAAAATGGTATTTTCTGTTCAGAAATTTAAACCACTTTTTACATCAAATAGAATAGAGATCCAGGGGAGAAGTGTTTACATCTCAGAATATGAGTAGTATCTCCATTTAATTTACTGAAAAAATAATTTTCCAGAAAAAAATATTGACTGAATAATAAATTCTTATTCTGAGCTCATAGAAAGGGTTTAGAAAGGACTTCTTATAACATGCTTAGTACATTTGCTGTAATCTATCAGTCTGATCATTACAGTGATTTAGAGAAATTAAGCAAAGACTACTCTTTGCATAATTAAAATAATCAGGGCAAGTTTCACTGGGAGAGAAGATTGTTGATGAAGCATTTTACCTGGTTTATGAGAAAAGGAAATTCTTAATATTCCCCTCACCCCCACTTGTTCAATATTCTTTCCTCTAATTTGATTTCGCAGTATTTACATAACAGTTGTAATGGGATTTTTTCCTAACTACCCTATAAAAGTGTTTTCCATCCTCCCCCACCATAATACAATACTTGTCAACCATTTAAAGAGATTTAAACAATTAGCAAGTAATGTAAAAATCTGTTTGTCTAATGAACATACTTAAAGTTACTTGCAGAACTACATATACAGCTGTAGCTACTGTGCTCATAACTCCTCAATTTTCCCAATGCCCCTTTGGGAAAGGGACAAAAAATTTTACAAAAAAACACCCAAAAATTAAAAAAAAAAAAAAATTCTTACTGGTCTCAAACCCTGTCATAGTACACATGTTCTGATGTGTATGTGGAATCTCGTATCACCTTCTGTTTCCTTTCATGCTGAAGCTAAAGCTACCTGATTGTTCTCTCATTTTCTGTGATGAAGGGCAACTGCTTTAAAGTCTCTCAAAGGAAATAACATGAGGGTAATAAACTCCACCTCCACTACAAGTGAAACCTCGGCTTGTGCAGAGGATGAGCAGCAGGTTCAGGGCTCTGCAGCCCTGGGCAGCACTGGTGTCCCACAGCAGGGCTTGGCAGTGGCTCTCCTCTGATCTGGGGCACTGGCTTACAGGCTGTGTGCGGTGTCTGAAGGACAGGACACAGGAAAAAGCCACAAATCACCAGACCTGTCAGCTGTTTGGAGCTTTTTTACAAGAAAATTGAGTAAGAAAGTGCATTTCATTCTCAGCTTCAGCTTGTCTGTGCCTTCCCCCAGCCCTAGCTAGAAGTAGGGCACAGGCTCTCCATGCAAAAACACCTCTCTGATTGCCTTGGTCAGAATTACTATCCACCCACAAGTTCTTCCTGCAGAGAACAATACAAAGATATCAAATGGAGAGAAATAGCTTTAGTGGTAAAAGGAAAAACAAAAGGAATGCTAATTTCTCATCAAAACTATCAAATCCTGAGCAGATATAGAAAATCTATATCCACAGAAGGCCTCTCTCATGACTGACTTCTAGTAGAGATCACCTCTCATAATAATGTTACAAATAATGAAAAAGTTATCTTTAAGAAAGGCAATGTCAACTCACGGGACATAACAGAGGTTCATGTGCTATTGAATCAGGCAATTATTTCACCTGGAATCCAGAACATCCTGCTCCTCTGTCGGTGTCTCATGGTAATTAATCCTTCTGATAATTGTTCCTTACATATTAATCCAAGATAACTTAATATCACTGATGTCATCCTTTCCATTCTTTTGTAACTTCGAGAACTTTTTATCTAAAGAATAAATCAATATGAGTTGAAAAATGTTTGTATAACTATATGTGATTGCAGTGCAGCAAATCATGCTACCTGCTCATTAAGGAAATTAACTATAATGTGCACTAATATGTATATCCTTAGGTAATGGTATGGAGAGAAATTAAATAAATAAAAATTATTAGCTCCTTTCTATTAAAGCTTACTCATATTGATGATACTTTAGATTTATGATGTTGTACACCTTCCAAAACTCAAAAGACTTTATATATACTAGCATTTAATATTAGTTACTATTGATTTAAATTAGCATTTATTTATTTCTTTTTTTAAGTTTCAGGATGTCCTCACTCTAAAGATATCTTCTGAGGATATTAATATTACACTTTTGAAAAGTAAGAATCTTTTATAAACTGGACCTGTATGGTTTGAGATTTGAAGAAAATATGGCAGTATTGTGAGTTTTAAGGATGTATTCCTAGCAGTCAGCTAAATACCAAAGTAAGACAGGAGAGCTGTCCACTTAATTATGCAAATACTATTAGAGAGAAGATCAATATCAAACCCAGGATGCTACTGAAATTGCATTCTTATTTGCCTCTTACGGTTTTATATTTTGTTTTATGATTTCAAGACAGTTCATTTGTCAGTATATATATTGCTGAGCATATAATAGAATTGTCAGGAGTTTCCAGCATTATGGAAATTTCTATCCTACAGGTTTCATCCAGCTGTATTTTCTCTTGGACTAGTCACGGCAGTAAAGACCACAGGAAAAAATGAACACCATTATTCATTGCAGATACTGATTTTTTTAAGAACTTGGACTTTCTCATAGTAATTCTTAGCTAATATTATAAGCATTTTTCTGTAGCAATAGTGTCAGCATCTACAACCTGAACACCACAACCAATTCCTGATTAACTTCAAATACAGACATGAGTAGACAATCTCTTATTTAATGTGTTGAAGTGCAAAACTCTTTCAGGAATAAAATAATCTTTTGAATACTTCGTGCACAGAGAGGAACTAGAAGTATAGCGTGAGAGAAGATTTCAAGGTAGCTGAACCCAAAGGTTTGGCAGTGCTCTTTGCATCTTTGACAAGGCTCAGAACAGCAGAACACGCTGGTAGTGCTGGAAGCTCACATTTTTCCTCCTTGCCCTTTCATCTTTTCAAAATTGTTCATGTCTATAATGCAGTAAAAGGAAAAGTGGAAAAAAAAAGGCAACCTTTTTCTTCTTGTAAGACACAGGTTGATTGCTGTCTCTTTTTGAGAAGTAGTATTTGCAGAAATGAGGTCACTGTCTGAAATCGCTCCCCCATCTGCTCTGTTTAGCCTGTGAGTCATATGGAGTAAGAAAAAAGATTATCTGAGCCAGAGTTAACATGGAACTGAAAACAATAGAATAGCACAGCAACAAAAGAAATTACTACCCCACAGTTCTCTCTCTTCTTCTCTATTTGCTTACTAGCTTGGATGCATTAATTAAGAAAATCAATTGAAAGCAAGGCAATGAGAAAAAAATAGAGTGGCTAATTGAGATTAAAGCAAGCAAAGTATCATAGAGGAGAACCATGCCAGTCAGGATGTAAAGAGAGTGTTTTTAACGAGAAATCCTACAAATTTCATCAAGGATGAAATAATACCATTATATCTTGTAAGTGCAACAGACTGGTCCCAAGAAATAAATCCCAAAGAAGTCACAGGCTCTATGTACATGGTGAGTGGGGGATAGACACAAGAGCAAAACAGTAACATAACAGCTTAGAGGAGGTATCTGCATACTAGTGACACCTTGCTCTCAAATCTTTTTTTGCTGCAAAGTTTGAGTAAAAAGGAAGTTTATTTCTGCACTTTTCTTCCCTATTAATGTTCTCTACAGATTTGACAAAATTCTCAGATAAAGGATGTCTTCCAAAATAGAACTATCTATAAGATTCATTGAAGTCGACATTTATTTTCCTTTCAAATTTCTGGGTTCATCTGCAGAAGTAGGTCAAAATATTCCACAACTAGTTCATGACCTAAAAATGCCACTTCAGATGTTTTGAAACTATCTGCAAAATTGGGTTTTAGAATACATAATAATGTATGAATGAAATGAAAACTGAATAATAAAGTAGAAGTAGATCAAGGCTTAGATGCATATTTTGACCAAAGAGCTACAGATTTTGTTTGTTTTCTTGAAAAATAGAGTATTTAATGTAGAACATTTGTTGCATGATATAGACGGAGTTAACATGAAGAAAGCCCAACCCGAGATGTGCTTTTCTGCATGATTCTGTGGGTGGCTTACATGGTGTTTATTCTGTCTTGGGGAAGAGAAGAGAAGAGAAGAGCTGCTCACGTGCTTTCTGCAGAGGAGAACTGGGGGCTGGCGTCACTTTCACATCTACCTGGGCAGGTCCATCTGCACCCCTGGGGCTGACATCAGGCCAAGCTCACTCAAGAGCTCTTCCACAAGAGGAAGCTGCTGCCCTGCCACTGCTGCTACCTGTGCTCAGAGCCCCAGCCCAAACCCAAGCCCTCAGCCCTGACAATCAAATCTCCTTTGGGAAGGGATGGGTCAGAATCTGGCACTTCCCCATTTGCAGGAGTACTTGAATGCTGACCCCCTGCCTCCATAAAACTGAAGTTTCAACATGTGTTTTTCTGCCCACACATACAATATCTTCACCTTGGCAGATGAACCCAAAGACAAGTGTTTGCAGAGGCTTAATCAACAGCCTTTTGCTTTCAGTCTCAAATTTACTGAAATATTTCTTTGGTGCACTTTTTCAGGGATGCTACTGAAAGCGGAGAAGTCACTAATTGGCACAGGAATTTATATTGCCATAAACCCCACACAATTTCAGAGTTCATCAAAGGGCAGCTTAAACAGCAGGATTGTTTATTCAGTTCTTTGAAAGGGAAGGAGTGGAAGAAACTCATGCAATGATTAAACAAGATGAGATATGCAATTTTCATATTAAAAAAAATGAAAAATATTATTAATTTGAATTGTAAACTATTCAATATATTAAATAAAACATAGGTGGAGTTTTGTAGCTTGATTAATATCTTGTAGGAGGGGTAGAGAATTAATATTTTCATGAATTTTACAAATTATTATTTATTAAAGCATTTACTAAATATTTAAAAATGGCAAAGCCCATTATTAGTAAATAAACCTATAAGTTCCCTACAAGTAAAATGAGAATCCAAATCAAGCCCTTATTGATGCTCAAAAACATTACAAATAAAAATGCCAGCTCAGATAAATTTTTGACATTTGTTTTTCGCTTGTATTTTTAATTCAAATGAGTATTTCAAAACCAGCTCTCACCTAGGGCTGCATACTCCAGTCCCTTGCTCTTCTGACAAGTAATTAAGCATGCAACAAACAATATGTAAACTTATAGCTGAACTCATTGATTCCAAGCCTTAATTATGCAAATTCAGCTTATTTTTCTAGGATCTGAGTTTGCATTTTGAGCCAGAATGAATTTTGTTCTTACCTAAATAAAAATTTCTCCCAAGTACTAGAAAAGAAGTTAAAAGGATTTTTATTACTCACTTAAACCTCATACCAGCAAATTCTTCTCTTTCTGCTCAGCTTTTCCAGCTGGCAATATTTCACTATTATCAATTGAATAGCTAAAATACAGACAATTTGTAAGCAGAAAGAGCCAATGCATTTGCAGTAAAATTCAGTCGGTGACTACACTGATATGCTGAACATTAAAATTCATAAAATCTTTCACTTTTCCTTAACTGCAGTGATAATGTCCCTGCAGGTAAAACGAGGTCAGTTCAGTTCGTTCTTTCTCACCTCACCCCAGGCCTGTTCTCATAAGGCTTATCAAAACCCCCTAGACTAATAAGGCTGATTGAGCAACCACATCTTCCAAACACTTCAAAAGCAGAGCAATAACCGCTGACACAGCCAGCTGGAGTGTCAGCCCCGAAGGATTCACACCTATGCTTACAAAAACATGGAACTAGAGACTTCCACCAGCCAAGACAGTCTTTGTATGTATCTGGTGAAGATCCTACAGCTCTGTTTGCAATCCCAGAATACTAGTAACACTCACCCCTCTGCAAAATTCTGCTGGCTCATGCCCATCCCCATAAATGCTGGAACCTTTACCACATTAGTGACCCCGAGTTTGAGAACTGCTGCCTAGGTATTTCCCTCCCCTATGCTATATTTGTATCCAGTCAATGAATCCGAAATCCCCTGCTAATTACCATCTAAGCTGTTATAAAGATTCTACACGTGTTACTGCACGAAAGAGGATTACTGTACTTTAAACTTAGCAAGGCTTGGTAATCCCTGTACCGCAGCACCGGACACCATAAGCGATGCGGTTTTAGGGACAGCGCCTTGGGCAGCGCTCCCTTAGCACAGTGCTTCTGCTGTCACCACTGCTCTGCTGCTCCTGCAATGCCCAAGAGCTCTGCTCATGATTGCTGTGCCACTTGGTGAGGAGCACATTAAAAAAACAATTTGAATATGTGCATTATTCATTTATGTGTTTTAACAATTCTGCAGAGTTCTTTCAAGATGATGGTAGCGGATTGCCTTGATGGTATTTATGGCTTTTCAAAACTCCTCTGAAATACATTTTAGTTAATGGTTTCTGTTTGCAACAACCATGGGAGAAAACATGTAGGCAGAGCTCCTACCCTAACAGGCCAGATAGTCAATTTAAGCCTATGCTTATCTCCCAATCCAAGTATTTTAGACAAATGAAATTCCTGTTTGAGGAGACAGTTAGTAGTTGGCAGCAGCATGAGAAATACAGCAAGTGCTCCATTGGATTAAAATATGTTTTCAAATTTGATCAAATAATTTTACCACAAGGAAATAAGAATGCTCTGGTTTTATTTACAGATGGAGGGGGAAAAGATCACTTCTATTAATAACTTGCACACTATCAAAATTTTACACAGCTGCATTAAGCAGCACTGAAAATCATTTGCTCCTGAAGACTTACATAATATCTTCCAAAGCTCATGTTCTATTTATGAACTATCCAGTAGAGAAGACATTATCTCAAGAGAGTCCAAGAAGCTGACTTTTGAGAAAGGCAGTGCTTACAAGTCAAGACAATATCCATTACACAGTTAAGAAGCATTGAAAGACAGGCTGGGGGGGGGGGGAAGCCCTATCATAAAAACTCTATTTTTAAGGAATTTTCCAGGGGTTCATCTTAAAAAGACTAAGAGTGGAAGGCTTACAAAAAAAATCAGTGACGACAAATTGTTGAGTTAAAAATTTCAGAAGACTAGAACTCCTGGATTTTTCAAGTTTTCAATGACAAAGGAGGTTGAAAAATGGCTGATTTAGACACCATCAACAAATCACAATGTGGTGAATGAAGAAGAAAATATTTTCATTATCAATAGCAGAAATAATCATATCCACCACAGAGCATGGTCCATTACTCGTAAATTAGATTAATCAGCTACAGTAGTTTTTTAAACTATTTTACTGAAAATAGACTCTTTCCAGATTATGAGTTTCTTGTCAATTTAGGAAAAAAAAAGAAATCTCCTAAACAAGTCATTTGCTATATGCATTTTCATCTGTGACATGTTTATCTCAAGATGTGGAAACATTCCATGTCACCAAGGAAAGATTCGCTTATGCAGTTAAAAAATCAATGTAAAGTACAAATATTAAAAAATCCCCAAAATCCCAAACAACATTTCTACTGTGCATCTTAATTAAAAAAAAAAAATTTTAAAAAAGCAGAAAACCCATGCTAAGTATTTTACATGTGTCTGCCCCTGGATGGAGAACTCTTCTGCAGATATCACTTGTCTACAAAGGTCCAAATTTTGCACAGTATTTTTTCATTGAACCCAACTAGTCTCTTTGTCCTGGTACCTTCTGGCCTGGAAGTCCATGGTTAAATTCTTGTCCAACATTTTTTTAACACAAAGTTAAGATAATTTCCCTTGTGTTTTCATTCAGTTATTCTCAATTCACTGAGGAAATAGTGTCACAAAAAAACATCCCCTCTATAAAATTTTTAACCCTCATGTCTCAATCCATGAAGTCAACAGAGCAGTAAACTTTCACAGAAATGTGAAACTACAGTAAACTGCAGAAATGTGTGGACAGCACTGAAGTGGAACAACATGGACCTCCCCAAGAGCACCACATTGTATCCAGAAGACCAGAGGGTTTTGTTTGTTTTTTTTTTCCGAGAGGTAATTTAAATTTTTTTTGTGCATGCTTCAAAGTTTTTTTTTATTAGAAAAAGGGTATAAACTTTCCACAGCTTCTATTATTTCCCTGCCCTTTTTGTGTAACTTCAAATTTCTATATAATGAGTTAATTAAGTTATATAAGGTGTGATGAGACCTACCTATAAAGGACCAAGTTGTGTGCTTTTGATCAAATCCAGCTAAACTATTTGTCCTAGCAACTCAATGCCTAGCAACTCAATGCTCTTTCATGGATAAACTCCTCATTTCCCCAGGAAGTCAGTAACTCAAAATAAATATTGCCCAGTGGCACTTTCATTTATAGTGGCCATAGAAATCCAGTTACAGAAATTCTCTTCAAATAAGAAACGATTTTAAATTTCTTTGTAATACTTTCAGTACTCCTATTGACAGCTTTTGTGCATGACAGTATCCTTAACTTTCTTCTGATGGTGTAATTATTTTTTTCTGAACAGTTAGAATTAAACTTCTCAGGAGGTGCCTGAGAGGTCCCAAATACCTGTATCAGCATACTTAGCTTTATCAGCCTCTCACTCTGGCAGTGCTCTTCTGAAATTCCTGTAATCTCATGCCATCAACATCAACAACCTCTTAAAGATAACAACAAGCCTTGCTGTCCTTGTATATAAATCAAGTCACTGTGGTGTTTCCAGCCTTCCTTATTTAACTGCTAGGACTGAGGACTCCGTGTCTGAAAGAAGTTATAATTTGCCTCCTCCAAGAGTATTTACAAAATAAAAGGAAATCTCGTGGATTTTTCTTTCTTCATGCTCCCACAGGGCAAATACATTATCATCCTTTTCTCCAAACACAAAATCTGAAGTCTTGTAATGACCAAGGCTTTGAAAATGTATTCTACCTGAAATCTCTCTCACCATTCCTGACAGAGAGCTCATGGGGAAAAATTTACTTTGAGTTGATCCTTTTAAAAACTATTTAACACAGTATTTTTGTGATTATCATTATTAAATTACCTGTGTGCAATAAGATTTCTCTTCACACATGTGATTAAAAGACATCTCAGAAAAAATGGGTGGTTACACTGAGTAAGATGACCAGAGAACCAGTCCAGAGGCATGCACAGGATCTGATGCACTGCTGACTTTCTGCATAGCTGGGTTTAACCTCTGCAGTAACCATGGTCCTTTTCAGGTTGGTCCCAAAAGAGGCAAAAGACATGAAAAAGGAACAGATGATAATCGAGCATTAATTTAAATTCTAAGGTTAATATGAATTTAAAATATTACTCCTCTATATTATGTAATCTTTTTAATATGTAGCAGTAGATTTGCAGCTTTATAGTCTAAGGGAAAGGAAGGTAAAGGTAGCTGTAAAGAAATAAGGCAAGCTCACAGCCAATGTTCCTTAAGAAAGTGATAAAGTTACTCTGAGACAAAAGCTCTCATATTTCCTCTGCTTCAGCAGTAAGTCTAAGGAAAAGGTGTTGCCTCTCCCTACAAATCCTTCTTCCTTTTTCAACACTCTGCTTGATTGAAAATTTTGGCATCAATCTTTACCCAAGTGGCAGAAAGACATGGCAATTATATTCCTGTAGAAGTGGAGTTAGAAGGAGCCAACATGTACTAAAGATGTGCAAGACTGGAGGAAAAATAAGTGTATCCTACAGGGAGACTCCAGTCTTTCTGAATATACATTTTCAGCTGCAGTAGTGCTTTCCCAAAACATTTTTTCCTTTCCCCCTCTACGACAGCATGCTGAAAACAGCTTTGCAGAGATCTTTCCTCCCTTCCCCCACATCACATTATTCTTTACATCTTCTCTCTTACACTGAGCAAATGATGCAGAAAGAGTAGCCAGTGTTTTCCACCCAAAACAATTTGTTGACTGTTAGAGGGCATATGGGCAGGACAAGCTCTGCCTTCAGCGGGGTATCTGTGCCCTCTGTCATTATTTTCTGCTCTTGCTGCCTGTTCCTAGCTCAAAGCAAGCCCTACTTCCTTCCCCTACTCTGAGCAGTCATTTAAAGGACAAGAGTTTTTTTGTAGCTATGCTGCAATTCACAATGCCAACACAGAGAGCCTCACTCCTTTTCTAGTTTTTTGTCTAGGAATGAACACAAAAGGTGGGGTGGGGGAAGGGAGGAAGAGATGGAAGAGTGTGCCAGTGTTTCTTCTGGTATATATAATATTCCTTGCAATGTTCAAGGACTTAACATATATTAAACTGGGTTACCTACAGTCTATTAATTCATTATAAAAATATTAAAATACCCAAGGGTAAGTTATTTTTATTTCTGTAACTATAGAAAAATAAATACAGTTGTTTTTATTTAAAGTACTTATTCGTGTCTGACAATTACTTTTTAATTGGTATTCAAATCTAGTTGCTATTTTGGGAAGGTACTTACTTTTAAGCACATGATAGGTAGCAAACACAAACATTGCTGAGATTTATCTACTAATCCAGTGCTACCATTTTATATAAAAAAATTAAATGTGATTTTCCGAGACACGTTCTTTTTCACATGAGTTATTTCACGAGTCTTTTGTAAGCCTCTTTATTCATAGCCACCATTTTATACAACAAAATAATGTGAACTAGCAGATGAAAGCAAAGAAGCAGCATTTCAGGTGCTGGAGATTTAAAAAATAGTGTTTCCATGCCAAACAACACAAACTAAAGTCCTCCTACTGTCAGTCATCTCGTCAGTGAACTTACTGTGGATATCCAATTTAGTTTATTATTGTAAATTGAAGAGTAGATAATGACTTACTGTACTTAAAACTGAGGAAAGTTTTGTTAGATTTGGAAGAGCTCAGTGAAGGACCTACAAACACAGTTGCATGGTGCTCTGACCCCCAGGGAAAGTAACAAACATGAAGTTCCAACTCAGTTATGCTTTTATGGCTACTACTGTTTTTTAGATTATCATTTTACAGTTACTATCTCTGCTAGCTTGAGCATGTAACCAAGCACAGCAGTGAAGAAAAGATATCACAAGGTATCTTCATTTTCTCTCTGAGAAGAAAACATGCCTAGCTTGCCCTACAATAATTTTCTCATTTATCTGATTTTTCTTCATTCCAACCTCAGCTAAACATTGGATTATGTATAACATAGTCTCAAAGTATCTCCAGGAAGGAACTTGGTTGTGTCTTTCTCTGTTATGAGTGTTTAGGTAGGTAAATTGCATTCAATCAAAGTTTTTCTTTGAGTGTAAGTATTTGACCTATTTGATACAGAGAGCCAATCAACACTCACAATTCTGTCACTGAAATGGAAAGATTTTTTTTCCATAAATGATGTGTATGCAATAGGCAACAGAATTAAAACATCAAACCTTCACTGAGATAAGGAAAACAAACACAATGGGATAAAACACTCCTTGTTCCACATAACTTTTATCTCCTAAAATCGATTGGAACTTCATCATGTAAAATATCGCAAATTTTACAACATTTCATTTATTATAGTACAGAAACAACAATCATGCATATAGGGAAAAGAAGGTGTATGGCACATTTTCAGGTCTGCCTCCATGCCCAAGATGCAGAACCAGTCTGCTGCAGAGATAAATAATGAGATGACAACAGAGCTGCTGCCTTCCAGAGAGGCTTCCCATGGCTGTTCAGGCAGCAGCTGTAAGGGGGAAGGGAGGCCTTGCCCTTACTGCACCTGATGGCAATGTTTAACTGGTATACATAGAGATTTTGAAATAGAATTCTGCTCCGTGTTCAAGGAAACAACCAATTATCCTTCATTAATTTAAATACTTTGAAACCCTATGAAAGGCTCAAACAAAGTATTTTTTAGTATTTTTTTGCATATTTTCATATGAAGTTGAAATAAAATTTGCCATGTTATTGTAATGAAATCCTGAAATTGGTCTGGTAAGCTCTGCAATGAAAGAATGATGCTCTCACATTGTGCCTGCTTCAAAATAGACTTTTTTTGGTGCCAGCCTGTGTCATTGGAAAACATCACTGAAAAATGTCCAGCTGACTTTGGAAAAGTGTCTGAATTATGAGAGGTGTATCTCCATCTCTGGGACGAAAGAAAGTGGAAGTTAGGTACTGGCCCTCAGTCTTGACCTAAAAGAGTGCAACAGTGTGCTCTCTGATACTTGAAACTGATGGCAAATCTAGCTTGCCTCCCTGCTACACAAGCACCTCAGGTATTTTTAGGTATAAAAATATCAGAACTATTTGTGTTCTGAAGGGTGCAGAATAGCTTGAGAGCAACACTAAGCTTTGTAAGAATCAACATGACGCATTCACAGCCTTATTTGTTAAATGCCACACGATATTTCATTTTTTCAGTGCTTTAGCCCACCATCTCTGCTGCAGAATTCACTGGTTTTGCCAGCCTACCTCAACATTGAATTTTTTTTTGTTCTTGCACACAGCCGGCAGTCTGGCAAGCTAACAGTCCTCTGCTGATTCTACCAGATGCCTGTGAAATAGAAAGCTGCCCACCACCAAAAACTGGCAGTTTTATGACTGTGACAATTGCTTGTGGCAAAATTATAATTAGTACACCAATGTTGCTATGCATTCTAAATTGGATCACACTGATTCCTGCTCCAGTTTTTTCAGACACTCTGAATATGATTTTTAAACAATTGTGAAAACAGCTGCATGCTGATTTCCATTAAAACCAACATCCACTAGATCTCAGCATCAAGCACGGCAATGTTTCTCTTGTTACTTCAAGAGATGGTGTCTCTTGACAGTTTGTAGTCCAGTGGCAAGAACTATGTTGTATTGGTCCAGGAAAGGCTGTCATTGTTGTTCCCAGAGCATAAAACATCCCTGAGTGATTAGAGATAACAGCTGGTGTAATGTCTCCAAGTGGTTGCTGACATGCAGATTACACAGACTTTTTGCTAAACAGAGCACACTATACAAGGCTGTTGCTGTGATTAAATATTTTTCATGTGTTTCCATTCCAAACATTTTTAAACACCTCTAAGCAGAGGAGAGTGGGTGGAGAAATATGACATGCAGAGAAAAACACTTAGAAATTTAACATTTTACAAAAAAATATTTTTGAACAGGTCAGAAATGCCACACTTCTCCCCTGACTGCTAGCTCTCATGTCACTGCCTGATCTCTATGAATATGGAAGATATAATTTCACCAAACTATTTTTTTTTTTTTTAATATAGGTTGGTGTTGCTTAGGGAGGTCACAAGCAAGGTGCAAACCTCTCTTTAACCAGTGCAGCAGGTTATTTGCAACGTGGTGCAGGTGGCGTGAGGTCTCATGGAGCTGTTTGGTGGTGGGGGAGGAGACATCCTTCCAGGCAAGGTGAGTTCTCCTGAACCAAACAAGAGCCATCACAGGCAGTGGTTTCTCACCACCCATAGTAAAGCCTGCCTGAGATGAGCTGCAGTGCACCTGCAGGCTGGTGGAACCAGTCTATTGTGAATAGAGAGCACAGCGGGCGTGCTGAGTACCGTTTTAAGGCACTTGAGATAAGAGTCAAGATAAGATGCTCTATTTGTGCCAGACAGCTGTGTTGCAGGCTAGAGGAGCCCTCCCCAGCGATGCTTCTCACTGCAGGGGTGGTGGCAGGTGCCAGGACTCTGGGCCATCCCTGGCCCCCAAATCCAACAGACCCACAAGGAAGCCCCAGGGGGCTCTGAGCAAGGATTCACAGCCCACTGTGCACACAGAGCAGGTGAAGGGTGGGCAGCCCTTGCAACAAGCAAGAAGGTTTTGCCATGCATTTGCTAATTGGAAGGGACCTTAAAGATCATCCTGTTCCACCCCCCTGCTATGGTAAAGTGCAGTTTTCATCAGACCAGATTGCTCAGACCTCCATCCAACCTGGCCTTGGATATTTCCAAGGATGAGGCATCCACGGCTTCTCTGGGCAACCTGTTCCAGTGCCTCTCTATCCTCAGAGTAATTAATTTTTTTCTAATATCTAATATCAAAGCCTATTCTTAGTTTGAAATCATTCCTTCTTGTACTATCATTACAACCCCTTGTAAAAAGTCTCTCTCCAGCTTTCTTGTTGGCTCCTTTCAGATACTGGAAGGCTGCATCTAAGTAACCCTGAAGCCTTCTCTTTTCCAGGCTGAGCAATCTCAACTCCCTTAAACTTTATAAGCAAGGTTTTCAGAACCACCACAAGCACAATATGAGATATCTTTGCATTAGTTATAGCAGAGCAGCACTTGGAAAAAAATGTTGCTGTTCAGAGCTCCCAATGGGGAATGTTCAAAAGAACACACCACGAGCAGTGGCTCTTGCTTCCTTAACAATAACATGCCTTGTAGGCATCTAATGGTGGCTGCAACAGATGTGAGTGAAACAACATTCACATGCTGCCACTACATGACCTGTCCTACCATTTTGACTTTCTGCAAGGTAAGTGTAAGGTCATGAATACAAAACGTTTGGGTAAACAAACGAAAAAAGAATTGCAGAGCGGTCAAAGCCATTTACAAGCGTTTGCTGCAAGGCAAACACATGGAGAACAGGAACCCTGTGGCTGGGAGTCTCCTGCACACAGCTCACACAGCCAATGGCATCTGGCAAGGACATGTAGGTGTCTCAAAGGGACATCACAAAGGGAGTGATCAGCAGCCAGCTTTGAAAAACCCAAATTTGGAGCTGAGATGAGCTGATTATTGATTGCTATGGTCACCATCATAGTGCTAAACACAAGACCTAAACACTCTTTACTGTTTGGGATAGGCCGTTCTGTTGTTATTGCAGAAGCCATTATCTTTCAAAAGAAAATACTCTTTCAAGACAATTTCATTATTCAAGGCCTGACAGTGAGCAAGCAAATCACCCTTATTTATGCAGTGATTAGTCCAGACAAAATGAGAAGGAAAAAACCAGAAACAAAAGCTGTCCTTCTGGGCATCTTTTTTTATCATTCTCCATAATGGATCTTAAAAAGGAGCAAAAGGAATAAAAAACACAACTCAAACATCAAACAAATTAATATCAGATTAAAATATCTCCCTTGAATAAGTAAAGGTATCAAATCAGTTGTGTGGCAATCCAAAAATTATAGAAAATTCAATGTTCTTATGTTAGCACAATGCAATATATTCATATTGACCTAAGATAATATCAAAACTAAGTGTAGATGAAAGCAGCTCTTCCATTCCCATACTAATGTGTTTTATCTGAAATAAGGGAATTCAAGGAAGGAAGCAAAACAAAAAAAAACCAATATTGGGGGTTTTAGGGACCCATAGGAAAAGAGTCAGTGGGGAAAATCTCTACTACTGTAGATGAGAAATGAATGAGAGACAGGTTGAAAACTCAACAAGAGCAATAACTTATGTTTTTTCCAGGAACCACATAAAACAGATAGCAAACACTGTGTCATGGAGCAACTGTTTGTGTATTACATGCTTCTACCTCACTGGTGCTTTCTCCTTTTTGATGGTCTGTAAAGTTTGGTATCACATAGTGTTTGGTATGCTGTGGAAACAAACAGCAAACAGGAAACTGTAGATCCAGTTAAACATTAGCAATTTATAGGCAGTTAGGAATTAAGTGGATTGATCATTTTGGTACTATTTGGAAAGCAGCTGGAAGACTTTAAGGATGTAATGAAAAAACTACAATCAAAAGCAATCCAGTTCCCCATCTTCTTCAAAACAGCTGCTGCTTTTCATTCAGGAACTTTACATGTCTTGCAAAAATTTCCTATTGCTTTGAATATTTTGTGAAAAACATTTATTTAATTATAATATCTTCTGTGTGTGGGTTTGGTTTTTTGGTTTTTTTTTTTTGTTTGTTTTTTTTTAATAATTGAAAATAAAAATTACCATAAATTCACAGCAAAATTCCTCACAAATGGATGAGAGCAAGAAATCACACATGAGAATTTGCTCGCAGGTTGTCTCTCACCTTATTTCATAGGTGCTGGTGTGCTCCTTCAATGACTAACATTTAAACAATTAGCACAAAATCATCTTTTGAATACCGTGGTTTGCACAGGAGAAACGCCATGGTGACTGGCTCTATGCAGTTAAGGGTGCATGTGTGCAGCTGATGGAGGAGGAGAAGCAGTGCTCCTCCCTGTGCATATCTCCAGATGTTCAAAACAACAGGAGCCATCATCTCTGGCATCAGCACAGATACGATAGTACTCAAAGCTCAATAAAAAAAAAAAATAAAACAAAAGGCTGTTATGCATTTCCAGAAACAAAAAAAAAGTCACAAAAATGTTATGAATACGGGGGCTGTATTTCTCCAGCATGTTCCTCTGCTGCCTCATCCACTATTTTCTCCACAGCTGCCTCCCCAAACCCTGCCCTATAGCCCCCTTGGTGGAAAACCAGTACCAAAAGAATGAAATCCATGGAAATATACAGCTTTTACAAGATGTTAGGCAATTTAGCTATTAATAACACTTGACGTCACACCTTCAGGGAAGCAAAAATGCTCCTGAAGGGGAGCTAAAATAGGCCAGCTTTGCCTCAGTATGGCTTCAAGAGCTGCAGCTGGCCAAAGGCAGCCCCACTGCAACTCACTTCTCCAGAATAATAGAGCTCTTTAAGCTATCTCTCCAAGATCTCTGTTTTCAGTGATTTTGCTGTCAGCAAATTAAAAACAATAAGGAGACAGATAATATACTTGTGGTAATTTGAATGCTATTTCACGTTAATTAGCCAGGTCAGCTTTGCTGCAACACTTAAGTTAATTATGGGAAAGTGGTATCATCAGTTCATTGCTAGGGTAGCACTGACAGAGCTGTTCAGCAGTTAATCTGTCATTCAGAGACAGAGGCAGTATTTTGAAAGAAAATACAATTCTTCAGGCATTGCTTTTTCTCTGTGACCCACTGATGGAGCCTGTTATTAGTATCAATGTTTTGTTAATGAAGATGATAAAGGAAAGAGACATTTACAGGCATGCTTGGACTGGGGAATCCTAGCTCTCTCTATCACAGCCCATTTCCCAAAAGGGCAGAGCACTTGTCATTCCAAAGCTGTCTTTGCTTCTCTGGCTAGCATGGTGCCCATGGCCACATGGCATTGGGTATGCTGTGTGCTGAGTGCCAGGCAGCAGTGCTCCCCTCCAGACCTCCACTCCCACCAAACTCAGTGCAGAAGGACAGCATTGGTTGTGACGTTGCTGAGAGGTGAAACTTTTTTAGCCAAAGATTTAGCCTTGCTTTGCAGCAGCAGCAGAGCTGTGTTTTCCCCTGACCCCAGCACTGCTCTGTCTTGCTCAGTGTTGGCAGAAAGTTTGCACATCCCCAGGGGAGCCCGCAGGACCCCTGCAGGCTCCACTCTGCTTTTCTGAACAGCCTTTTCCCTGTCTCCACTATAAAGTTATTCTCTCACTTTGCTCATAAATGCTGCTTAGAAAGCCCAGTGACAACCTGCTTAGAGGAGAAAAAAAGGAGCATTTGTCCTCTCTGAATACAGTACAGCACACATACAAATATACCTCTTAGCTATAGAGGACTCCTTCTTCTTTCCAAAAGTAATTGACAAGAATTTGCTCTCTCTAAGTCAAATACAACTGATTAAGAGTGGGTATTTTTAGTATAAAAATAATTTTCCTTGTCATGATGAAACATAAAAGTACTGTAAGAAACCACAATTTGCTGCCATCAGTTATAAATATTTGTCATGCAAAAACAGGCAACTAATGGGCATGTGAAATTGCCTCATACTGATCCCAGGCAAACAGGTTATTACTACCCAGCTTTTGGGGCAGTTTCCTCAACAGAAGGCATCAATTTTAGTAAGACACTTCCATTGGATTAGCCTACTGGGTCATTTTCTGACTGTTAATACAACTCACTGTAGAAGTTGACATGTTTCAAATATCAGCAAAATTTTTATTCCATGTATATACCATATCATTAAAGGAATAATTTAGCTGTAGCTTTTTGACCTAACCAAACAAAAGACAGTAAGCCAATAGAAAGAGTCCAACCCAGATGATTTACACTTTTAGGTCCATGACCTCTAAGTGCAAAAGGTTACAAATAAATAAATAAATAAATAAATAAATAAATAAATAAATAAATAAACAGTAATAACTGTAAAGACTTTTTATTTCTGGTTAGGTAGTGTGCAATTGTTTTGCTTTTTTGATGCTCCCATTGAAGGTAACATATGGCCACATAGGAAAATCTGCCAATGCAGTGCACAAAGCATCCACATATTTTCTCCCTACCAACAATATTTGAAACGAAACAAAACTAGTTCTTCCCTCAAATACAAGATCCTAGTGTATTTGCCACATCTTCCCCCCACACCCCATCCCAAGAAAGAGAAACAACATTTAATCCCTGAGAAAAAAATATTATTTTCAGTGTGAAGCCAACATATATGGTTGCTATGGAGACATAACAGTTGGTTAAATTCAATCAGTTCTCCCTGTTATATGGTATTTTGTTTAAGAAATCACTACTTAAAGAAGAACGTTCCCTTACTTCCTTTATCTTCCCCCCATTCTTTAAGAGTACTCAACAGGTTTTTTGCTGTACTGAGCACTGTGACACCATGACCTTGATGTGAAGTCTCTTCTTGAGGAAACTCCCAAAAAGCACCAAGAATAACCAGCTAATCAACTGTGAAGACATGACACGTTGTATCCTCCCTTTACCTTCCTTTATATTATCTGATACATTCCTGAATCCTCTGTGTCTTTGCAGTTTATTTTTAACACATCACCGACCTAAGCAGCTGGATTCCTACACCTCCTGTCCCATGTTTTCCTTTTCTGACATTTTTCAAATAAGTAGAATCCCATTTTCAGCTATGCAGAAGTTTAGCCACAGTGGAACAATTTTGAAACCCCACAGTAACACGAGTAATGCTCAACATCACTGGGACTGGAAGCTTTTTAGAGTCACTAAAGGCAATTTCCACTTCCCAAATAAGAAAAGTATTAAGGCTTACTAAGGGAGTTTGAAAAAAATCTGATTGAAGTAGATGGGAGGTCACTTTAGTCCCATAAATATGTCTAAAATGGCCATAAAAACAGAGAAAAATGAGTATTGTTA
Source organism: Muscicapa striata striata (assembly GCA_030060385.1). Classification (NCBI taxonomy): domain Eukaryota; kingdom Metazoa; phylum Chordata; class Aves; order Passeriformes; family Muscicapidae; genus Muscicapa; species Muscicapa striata. The sequence continues at coordinate 298,634 of JAREIS010000324.1, forward strand.
ATATGGGATCAGAGAAATCTCAGCAAAGGAGAGACATGGACTTGATGGAGCTGAAACACCTCTCCAATGAAGACAGGCTGAGAAAATTGGGGTGGTTCAGCCTGTTAAAGGAAATGCTCCAGGGAGACCTCATTGTAACCTTACAGTATCTAAAGGGGGGACGTTAAGAAAGATGAGGGCAGATATTTTAGAAGGACCTGTAGCAATAGGACAAGGGGTAATTGTTTTAAATTTAAAAAGGGTAGATTTATACCACAAGGAAGAAATACTTTACAATGAGGGTGGCGAAACACTGGAATGGTTTTCCCAGACAGGTGTCCCCCGTGCATGGAAATGTTCAAGGTCAGGTTGGATGGGACTCTGAGCAACCTGCTCAAGTTGAAGATGTTCCTGCCCATGGTGAGGAGTTTGGACTAGATTATTTAGAAGTCCTTTTCAGCCCAAACCATTCTATGATTTGATAATTCCAAATGGCACCTAGTATGTTTGGCAAGGTTTTAAGAAACTGGTTGTTAGATTGTTAATTGGTCTGTCTTAAAACTGAGCCTTTTGAGCCCTGTGTCATCATGCAACAAATCTCTAGAAACTCCATAGTAAATATACAAGGGCACAGAGTGTCTCCACCTTGCAAGCAGTGTGAAGTGGTAGTCTCTGCACAGCAGCCTCAGATAATTACAGCAAACTTGGATTTGAGCAAGACTTTTATACAGGCATAGTGATATAGTGATAGACAAGGGGTAAAGGCTTTGTGCTGAATGAGCATGCCTTTAGATTATGTATTAGGAGAAAATTATTCACAATGAAGATGGTGAGGTACTGTAGCTGGTTGCCCAGAGAATAGATGTGCTATTTCCAAAAGTCTTCATGGTTGGATGGGGCTTGGATAAACTGGTCTAGTGGAATGTGTCCCTGTCCGTGGTGGGAGGACAGAATAGAGAACAGCAAGATATTAACAAGATGTAGGTTTTTTACACAAGCAGAGACTAACAGTCAAATCACTCAAATCCAGGAGTCTCAGACATGCACTTCTTTTTTAGCCCTGTCCACTTCTTGTTGCCACTCATGGAAGCAGGTTCCAGGTTAATTGATGGCTTTGAGCCACTGCTGGGAGAAAGAAATTGTTCCACTTCCTCTTCCTACTGCTGGAAAAGAAATACTGCCAGAATTTATGATCTCTTGGGACAGAAAATAAAGCCTGAGCTGAGGCAAGCCTTGCACTGTCTCTGCAGCATCTCAGTAACCTTAGGGGTTCCTTTCAGCTTTTGTCTTTTGCTTTTCATACTTGCTGTTCATTCATCATAGAAATAGACAAGCTCATATTTTAACAACAACTTGAAAGATTTCTCTTCCTCTCTTTCTAGCCAAGGACATTGGATTCAACTCAAAATACTGTTTCAAAATGTTTTCCCAGCTTAAAAACCTCATCAAGCTTTTAATGCACATTTAAGAAATGCTAAGAAATGTATTTTATGCAGCAGTTGAAAATTATGCTGATCCTGACAACCAGCTCCCAAATTCAAATTGTTGCTTTAATAGAACTGTGTAAATTTATATTGTAAGAATGCTTCTCTCACCAGTGTAGCAGCACAAAAATCTCACATCTAGCCAAGGGAAGTCTCAATAAGATATATGGCTTGCAATGGTGGCAAGCCTGAGGTGATTAATTTGCCATACTTTTTCAATTCCATTTTTATTCTGAAGTCATACAGTTAAGTTGACAGTAAAGAAAACAAAGCACACAGGTAGACAGAGAATTTTAAGGTATTCTAATGTAAAAAAATATGAATATTTCAAGGCTTTAAAAAGGATTGTCTGCTACAAATTTGCAGAGCAAATCTGAGACTATCATGGAATGTGTTATGTTATTTGCATTCAATTATTTGCACTAAGCCCTCACTGACTGATGCCTGGCAGAAGATTTATTTTGTGCATCAAAGGATCTTCCATTTGGAGTTTACAATGAGCAGATGGGATCAACTGAGAATAATAATCTTCTTCCAGTGTACTTAAATAAGTTACCAGATATTGCTTGGTGTTAAATAGAATAGAGCTAATGTCATCTATAGATATTAATTCATTTTCTATGCTGAGAAATATTTAGGAAGTTTTGACAGTTGTTTGGGTACTACCAAAAAGTCCTTCCAGGATCCTGGTCTTCACTGTAGAATAAAGTAAGTTTTAAAAGACAGACACTAATGGCATCAATAACTTTACTTGAGAGGTACCATAGCAACACCACTACCAAACTCTGATGAGCTCTGGAAGGTGTCAGAAACATTTCAGCAGTTTTATTGAATTTTCAAAACAGATTTACAAAGGTTAATGCGCACCAATTATTTACTTGCAAACCCTCTGAAGGTTGCTGGGTTTTGAAGCATGTAATTGATGTAGGACCATGAAAGTGAAGGCTTCATGGACTGGCTCAGCTAGATGACATAAACACGCCTGAGAGGTCATAGTCCTTTTTTAGGTAGAAAGTGCTCCGAAACTTTGGGCCAGGGACCTTGCCAGCAACTCACAGACAAAGTCTTTAAGTTGCATCATTGCTGCTGATTTGAGTCCCTTTAGGAAAACCTAGCTTGAAAATGCAATCACATGTAAAAGAGAGTTGAAACGACCAAGATAAATTGTTTGGCAGGAGATGAGCTGTGCAAGTGGAAGTGCAGGAGCAGAGATGGGAGAACCAGGAAACCAATGCCTGAGCTGAACACCTGTGTGGATGGTTGAAGAAGACAGCAAGCAATCACAGGCAGCTTTTACCAATTCATCACCAAAATAGAACCCACATTCCTTTCTACTCTTTGCCTGCCCTTAGTTCCCTTTTATTTTCCTGTACTTGGGCTTGTGTCCTCATTCACCATCTCTTTTCTTCAGAGAAAGACTCAAAACCAGTGAAGCCCTAGTACCAGCTGGCATGAAAGTAAGTCCATTTCAGAAGAAGCATTACTAGGATGGCCTGGTTTTCCCAAAAAAATGTGAATGAAGAGCTTAAAATTACTGTAAAATATGGAAGTGCTTACTGAATATCTGTATGGTTTTGTTGGGTTGTGGTTCTTGTTTTTTTAGTTTTTTAATCATGACTCTTCTAGATTGTCTGTCCAGAGAAGACACTGAGGCATAAATTTTAAAATAACTTACATGCAACAGCATTGAAAGATTTAACAAAGAGCTCTAGGAAACATTGCTTTCCAAATACTTTTTGTCAAAACACTGAGCACACAAAGAAAAACAAACTCTGCCCAAAAACCAGAGCATCTGTTTGTCTCACTAAGTAGAAGAAATAAAATAGTTTTTTTGCCCACAGAGGAGAAAAAAAATTCGAAGAAATTGCTTTGGATTTGGTCCAAAAAGCAACCAAGAAGGTTTCAGGAACTTCCTCCAACACCACAGTTCTGAAGAAACCTGCACTTAGTGTTGAAGTCTCCTAGAATCTTAAAAGTTTTAGTTCTGGTCAGATGTGAAAGAATAACCCCAACACCAAAGCAGCTCAGTGCTCAGCCATATCTAAATCTAATTAAGGCTCAACATTTCTGTGCCCATATCTCTGACAGTTTAATCCAATAAAACATACTCAGATTGGTACTACTGTACACTAACAGGATTACTTCTTCTTGCCATCAAGCTCATTTTACCTAAGGGTGGCTAATGCTGCTCTACCTTCTGAGCACATTTTATGAGAAGGGACCCCTTCCACTGACACACTGCAGAGGAAGAGTTTGTGAAGAGGAAATGAGCTGCAAGTTATCAGGAGGGCTTTTCAGGCAGGTATTCCAAGTCAGTAGAGATGTGGTGTCTCAAAGTAGGATTCAGACTCACATCACTCTCCACAGACTTGTAATCAAGGTAAGGTACCACAGCAATCTTGTATAACTTTTGTTTCAGAGGGCCCTCAGGTTCTTGTGCATCTTCTCTGCTAATGAATTTGGGCACCTGAGCTCAGCCTCACTTGGGACTGTTCCTGCTTCAACACCCTCAACTTCACCTTTGTTGGTTCTAGCCCTTTGGTTTCCATAGCAAACTGAGAGCAGTTTTCTCAAAAATGCAAACAAAATTTGGAAAACAGAAATCAAATGTCAAAAATAGTCCCTTAGGCTACAACACAGCTCCTGGAAGAGCAGTGAGAATCAAAATTTTCACAACAGAGCCTTTAAAACAAGCCATATGCACTTTCCAAAGAGGGTGTGAGGATATTTGAAGCACAGGCACACACATTTGGGGCCTGGGTAAGCTTGGTCATTTCAGTGCAGCTCTGGAAGGTGAGGGGTTTTGCAGCTATAGGAAGGAACTCTTTCCTCAGTTCAGCATATCAGCAACACAGCTTTCATATAAAAAATACCCAAACTACTTAAAAGAATGCACTACCTGGAATAGATCCTCTTCCTGAAAATCTTGGATGTGTATGTGGCAAGAAAATAAGTTGCTATTTATAAAGATTCTCCTGCATACCTTGATCAAATAGGCATTGATGTATTGCTGAGACAAATATTTCTACCCTCTACATTTTTACCTGAATTCAACAGCTTATACATGAAAAGTCCCACAGGATGGATACATTCACAGGTTTCAGCAGCATCCAGAAATGGTGCATTTTGTATTACCTGTGATCATCTGTCCTCATCTCCTTGATTGCTAGATTTAATCTTGAAATTAAAATGCCCAACAAAATTTCAAAGATTCACATTACGTTCCACAGCATGGTGGTGGTTTTTAATTTTTAAATAACTTGCCTGTAATGCTGTGACTCAGAAGAAGTGTGAATGACAGAAGGAAACTTATTAGATTAAAACCAGTTTGTTGGAGAGAGTAGGGAAAATGAATTCACCCACAGGAACAGGTCCAATATTTTATTTTATTAGCAGAGATTCAGGAGCCTTCTTCCCACTCCACTCTCCAGCTCATGCACTAATCACTGTTGTAAGGAGCCACTCAAGTCAAGGCCATACAAAGCCTGAATATGGATTAAATTTGTCCCAAATAATGTAAGAGTAGTCCTGAAGTTGAGTTCAATTCAGATTACAGCTTGAAGAAATCCATTCACCTCTGGATATTACAGAAGGAGGGATTTTCCCAGCTTTTATCACAGAAGCCCACTAGGGAGATAGGTCCTCAAAAGCACTTTGCTTTAGGTACTCAATGGCCCTTCTCAGTCAATGCCTGGAGTACTTAGCAGATTATTGCAATCTCCTATATCTACTTTAGTCATTTTGGTCAAAACTGCCAAAATCTTGGATATGCCAGCCACAAGCTTTTGACTTTCAGCTTTTGCCTCCATGATCCATTAATCAGGTTTTTTTCCCTAGTGCCACAGCTGGAGCAGGCAGGTGTATTTGCATACTCCAAAGCAAGCCATGAAAAGAGTACAGCTGAAGTAGATGATGGTACCCTTTTACACTCAGTGCTGAAGTGAAGCCATCAAAGTCCCAGTCACAAAAGTCACATTTTTCTCTGGAACATGAAAGCCTGCATCACAGACTTGCCAGCACACCATGAGATGTGTCCTGGACCACCTACACACACTCTGCCCTTCTACACATCCACACCGGGTATGCACAGGGAAAAGTTTCTAAGTCCATGTAATACTTGTGTGCTGAACAGGGAGCAGCATTATTCTTATAGCCCTGTCATGCAGGGTTAGAACTAGACTGTTTTTTGGCAAGATTTTTTGGTATTTGAAAGGCAAACTGTAGTAGAAGAAAAGGTAATAGAGTGAATGTCTACCATTGCTCAAAGGAAAAGAGTCTCATAGTTTTAGGGAAGGCAAAATCTGGGAATTGCTGGGAAAATATGAAGTAATGGTGATTAGTGCTGAAAGGAAAGAGTGGAAGGCTGGATCAAAGCATAGCACTGCTGAGTTTAAAAAACAATCAGTTTTTGGTGATTCAAATGTATTATTAAGTGTTTCTTGACAGTCTCACAATTTTTTCCACTGGACATGTTCCTCAGGCATGAGCATACTGATATTTATTATAAGAAGGGACACTTTGATCTCTCAATAGATGGTTGAAGAGACCTGTCTGCCATTGCAAAGATGTTCAAACACACATGCAGTAAAGGGCAAATGGAGTAGGAGATACTGAGCAGGCAGCAGACAGAAAGATATGTTTGTTTGGGAAAAAAAAAGACCTGAGCCAGAAATTTCTGTGCTCTGGGATTGCATCCTGATGTACCAGTATATTCAGTATAAGAAAAGAGTTTCTTCTTTAGTGGCTGTTTGTAAGGAAGAGGCAAGTTAGTTACACTGTTCAAGGAGAGGTCCCAGCTAGCAAGTGCTCATGGAACAGGCAATTCAGCACCTGGAGTTGTGTGATGAACTTACAGCCATATTGATATCAATTTCTAAAGGCAGTGACTCAGTCTTACCAGAGTATCTTGTAATTGCACAAAATGATTAATTAAATAGAACAGTTCAGCATATTATCAGAAGAGACAATATCCTTAGAGGACTTACCCAAAAGAGAAGTTTAAGGCTCTTGAAGAAAGTGATTTTATTTCTACAGATTTCTTATCACTCAAATTTCCCTCAACATTTCAAATAAAATACATTTTTTTAAAATAAGAACTACTTAATGAAATAATTTATTCTGGTTTTCCTTCACAGAACTGTCATGTAATATAGTAATTTTCTTAACAAAAAAAATCTGAACATCCAAACCTACAGCTATAGAGAAGCTTCAAAATATACACAGTCAGTTTAATTATTTTGCCGTCTAAACAGAAAACATCTTTTACTAATTAAATATTGATATTAATTTTTTTAAAAGGAACAATAATTCAAGATTTTCTTAAAGCCAGTTCCCACCCACATGACAGTTCCCCCCATCCCACTTTGTGCTCACAAACTTGGAGGCTATGATTACACATCTGAAATCCACAGCTGCATTAGGATTTCAGCAGAAGGTAAGAAACTCAGTTATTCAGTACTTGCATTGCATTTGGTAACCTGACAGATGTTTTACTAGCAGCTGGGAAAATAATAATTGGCAAATTGAGCACACACTAAAGCAACAAAATCTGCTTCTGAGAAGCAGGTATAGGGTTTGGAACTGAAATGGCCACATACAAACAAGTGTATTAGCAGGATATCCCAGGGAAGAAATAAAATTAACCAACTTCCTGACATAGAAAATGACAGGTGAAGTATTCTAAGAGAGAGGAAAAATTGGATTGTTTTATTTCAAATTCTGAAGAACATGAACCTGGCTTAGGTTCTCTGCAGTACATATCTGTTAAATATGAAAAAGGTATATGCCACCTCAAAATTAAACTATAAAAACTCTTGTAATTCACAGATTATCCAGGAACAGGGTTTTTTCTTTTCTACAAGGTAAGCGGACAAAGAAAAAACTAATCTAAGGCTACCAGATATGTCATTTTCAACCCATTTGACAACTGGTGTTACAACTAGCAGCCTATTGTATCATTTTCTTGCTTCCTGTCTTTCAAAGGTACGTGGCTTTCTCAGGTCCTCTGAGTACAAGAAATATCACATCAGATGAAATAACTGTAGTAATGGCAAGGCAATTTCAGGTTGTGAAACAGAACTACAAAGTACAGCTGGGGAAAAGCCTTAAACTGAGCCAAAAGACTGCTGAATTAATGCAGGCACAAAGTATTTAACATAAGCTTTTATGTTAGAAGCAGTTACTTTGGCAAAACAAAGTTTTCTAGAAACAGAATAAAATCCTTACAGCTTGTTGTACTGAGCAGGAGCAATCAGGCAGGAGGGATAGAGCTGCACTAGTGTCTGCCTCCTCTGTGTGCCTTTAGTGTCACTAGTGTCCCCATCCTCCTCACTGGATGATTTAAAGAAAAAAATTTTGATGTCATTATGGCTTCATGTATAAGTAATGGTGGTTTGTAATTCAGTTACTTAGATGTGCATGATTTTGGTTTGGGAGAATGAGGCTTAGGACTAAAACACAAAGTGAGAGAATGGCTTGAGTTGGAAGGGACCTTCAAAAGGCATGTAGTAGAACCTCCCTACCATGGGCAGGAACACCTTCCACTAGACCAGGTTGCCCAAAGCCCTGTGGTCTTGAACATTTCAGGAATGGGGCATACACAACTGCTCTGGACAATCTGTTTCAAAGTTTAGCCATCCTCACCATTAAAATTTTCTTCCTTATATCGAATCTAGATCTACCCTCCTTCATTTTAAAATCATTGCCCCTTCTCCTGTTACTAAAAGCCCTTGTAAAAAGTATTTCCTTATGTGTCTTATAAATACCTTGTAGATCTCCTACTTGTAGTAAAGGTGCACCATGCTGTATATCATCTACATTCCTTCCATAAGAGATCCTCAGAATGCTTAATAAACCTCCAATGAGTCCCAGAGCTTCATAACACCCTGGGAAATGTGCATGACATTTTACAGAGGGATGAGGAGGTATTGAAGGATTAATTGCCTTGCCATACACTGACTTTGCAACAAGCACCTGCCAGATATTTTGAAATGCACAGATTGCTTCAGCTTCTCAAGGAAAGTCAGAGCTCCAGTGACTTTAATGCAGTTATGCATACAGGCACATGCTGAGGATCAGATTAAAGCAGTGAGATAGCTTAGTGTAAATGGGAAAAGAAAACAAAGATTTGGTCCTGGAGAAATTTGGATCTGAACACCTATTTCATATCTCTGATATTAAATATTGTGCTTGTGCAGTAAACCCTGAGATATTACTTCAGGAGCATGATTTCCAATCAAAAAATTTAAAGCTGAGATTTTAGGAGAAATATAATTTTCAGAATATGTGGAAAAAGAACCTTTTAGACTTTTTCAAGTGTTTCATATCAGTATTTTTATTGTTGCAAATTCAGTATTGCCTAAGCACCTGCAAACATCAGTCATGATGTTGGCACAAGTTGTCCAAAAATCTCAACAGTACGAATGAACCTAGAAGGTGATGTGATGAATCAGTTTGATGTAGAAGGTCTAAGACATAAACGTGTGTTTTCCAAATTTATTCCAGGTTCATCTCTCTATTCCTCCTTTTGTTCTACACTGCTGTTGTAGACCAAGTGTGTGAGAAGAGGGCTTGACACAAAATCCTCTAGGTTCAATTCAAACGACTCAAATTATGCAGTGCTGACAACTTCAGACAGTTTTCACAGAGGACAAATGACTGAAATTTACGTCAAAATACATTAATGTTTCAAAAAGAACATTTGGTATTGGCAGGAATTGTAATCATAAAAGCTGTAAAACCACACCTTCCTCAGGCCTTGTGATCAGTATTTCAAGGACAAATGAAGCTGCTAAGCAAAGAAAGAATTACTACCCAGGTTGTCCATTTATTTGAGGAAGTATTTCCACTGCCATGAGCATAGTGTGCATTGACAAGATTATCTTTGAGGGATAAAATAGTCATAGTCTCCATGGAAATAATGCATACCAAAGAGCAGAAAAGCAGGCTGAAAATTTTGGGGTGGTATATTTTTATCTGGTTTGGTTTTAGTTTTTTTACAGAGTTAACAGCTCTATATATGTGCCCCTTAGAAATGTTTACAGCCTCCATTGTGATGTCAGGGTCCAGTGATCCTTAAAAGACTTTCAGGTCTAGGTCCCAAAGTACCTGAAATTTTCACATCTTTCCCCCTGCAGATGAACTACAAGATTTACAAGACATTTACCTCAAGTGAATGATGTGTAAATAATTTCTGTTATAATTTGTGCTCTCCCCAAATAACCAAGTGAGTATGCATGTTGGTGGTTGGTCCTGCTTCATTTTTCCCTTTAAAAAAGAGGTGGTCTATTAACATTACATAAACTCACCAAGTCCAAGGGCTATTTTTAATAAGTTGTTTGGGTTTGGTTTTAGTCCTGAGGGAATTAATCATATTTACTTTAGATTTTAAATCCTCATTCTCCTTCAGTGGAGTCCAACAGAGCACAAACTACATTGCCAGATTTTAGGGGTGTTGTTTATGTAAGCTACCTATTCCTGTGGAAAAACATGTGCCTATCTTACTCCAGCCAACTAGACTTATCTCACTTTTACCAGCATAAATCTAGCTGGACTCCACCAACAATGCTCGAGGTCAATCATTTCCATACCAGCTTTCTTCTCAGCTGCATAGTCTGGAACAGCAGCAAAACATTGTTTTATTTCTGTTCCTAAAATTTAACATTTTTTTTACCTCTTACCTGGACTTGTGACTCCCTTTTGTGCAGCATATTCACAGACTACATTGCTGTGTTGGAAGATAAATGCAGAAAAAGGAGCTACTGCTTTGCTAGAAGGCAAACAATACCTAATCCTATTTATTTTCTTCCTAAAGTACTGAAGATTTGGCTCCATCTTATACTCTCTGCCTTCAGTTCGTGAAAAATAACTGTTGCATAAGGCGTGAATAATATTGTGTTATATAAATATCTTGTAGTATACGAACATGAAAGTGTATATTTAGGAGTGAAAAACGCGTAAAAAGCCAATTGCTTTCTTCCACTTTAACTTAGTGGGAGTTTTCTCCAATAATTTTTAACTATACTCTTTAAAGCTTAAGTGTTTTCCAGGCAGATTTGGGAAAAGCTGGCAAAATTCATTGAACTTCAAAGCCCAGAAAATGAGAAACATTTCTCCTCAGTTTCTTATGTCCTCACAGATATGAGCTACATAAGAAGTCTCCTGCTATCATGCTGCTTGTCACATTATTAGTGTTGTATCTGAATTTCAAAACAGTAATGAGACAAGGAGGCCTGGGAGGTATATGCTATAGTAACAATATCATCTTGATGATGCATTCTAGTATTCCCTAGTTGTTTCAGCAGTGATAGCTAATTCTATGTCAAATGGAATATGTGCTGTTAAGCTGACTTCCCTGTGTTCCTTTACACAGCAATGTGGAAGTCCTTTATTTTCCAACTGAGTGGCTTTTCTTTGACGTTGCTTTGCTAGTGAGTATGTCCCTTCTGTTTTGCTCATGCAAAAACCTAAAGGAGAAAGCCAAAAATAAAATTGCAATAATTACCATTTTGTACTTTTACTCTCTGCAGGGACTAGCTGACATAAGAGATTTGAAGAGTTTTTATATCCTTCTGAAACCAGCATAAAGGCAGTTGTCTACTATTTGTCCCGAACTCTGCTCTCTTTTTTTCTTTACTTGCTCTTGCAGGCTTAGTTTTTGCCTATTTTAGAAAATATACACTTTTTAAAAAAGAAAATATTATTCACTCTTAGTGTGGTAGCAAAATCTGAGGTAACTTAATCTAGTTGTTTACCAAGGCAGGACAAAGTGGTTTTAGTGTGTCCCTTACTACTTCAGGCAAGATGAAGCCTTCTGTCTTCCAGAAGGCTTGCCTTTATCTTTCCCTTCAAATGCTCATGTTTTACTGAGGTACAACAATAAAGAAGCCAGCCTGTAATGTCACCACCTCGAGGTATTTCCATGATTTCATTAAAATGCACCTTTCTGAAAACTCAATCAAGATTACTTTTCTCCTTAGCAAGACATTAAAATGCTTTTGAACAAAACAGAAAGGAAGAGGCCAAACTAAAAGCTGTGGCTCAAATTAGTTTTGAAAGCCAAGGAAACTGCCTCAGGACCTCTTTCATGCATGATTTTTATCTGTCTGTAGAAGTATGGATAGCAGCTATTTGTTACAGCATCTATTTATTACAGAAGCAGCCTTTCCCTGGGTTTGGTGGCTTTATTTCCCAACAGAATTAGCCCCTTAAATGATGCAGACAAAACTGCAACTCTACAACAACCCAATGGATACATGCAGAGCACACATTTGCACTACCATCCCCAGAAAAGTTTCAGAGTTACGAAATTTATAGACACAGGCACAAATTAACCTTGCAAATAAGAAAAGCTAAAGATGAGAGAGACAAAGAAAAGACAGGAGGTTAATTGCTAGCAACTTAAATTAAGCTTTCATTTGATTTCTGCACTTGTTGCCCTTTCTTCTTGCATTGAAACTCAAACCTCCCGTGGCTGCTGCTCCATGCTACATTCATTGCAGGAGTGACCATGGGATCATGGAACTCAAGGCCACCAACACTTCAGTCAAGCCAGAATGCAGAAAGATGTGAAAGCAGACCCTGGTCTGTACCAGCTGCCTCCACTCCATGAGCTGAGACAGTGAGTTACCTAAAGGGGAGGGGAGGAGCTGCAGTGCAGGTAACACTGAACAGGCACAGATAACCCCAGAGACTCTGACCAGAGGGAAAGAGACTGTGCTGTGGAGCATGCAAGATGTGTCATACTGTAAATCACAACTCTGTGGCAGTTGCTGTGGTAACCACACCTTTTTAAAAGCCACTTGGCACATAAAACATTTATACATTCTCACAGCCTTCTTTTGCACATAAGTGAAGGCTGCAAAAGTGTACAGCCCTCATTTGGCATAGGCTTTTATTTTCCTTCCATGAATTCTCTAACACCACCTCCCCAAGCACTCAAGACAGGTCTGCAAAGAATGATCATAGACTGGTTTCCCCAATTTCTCTGTACAGCAGTGAATAGAAGCAGCCACTCAGGGAAAAACAAACAAACAAACAACAACAAAATAACATAAAAACAACCTTAACCTTTTATTGCCTTTTTTCCTTTCCCAATTTTCTCAGGATTACGAACACATTGTTCCTAACTTGAATTTCAGCTAAACTGTCTTGTTTGTTTTGCCACTAGGACAGTTCTTTTCCGTGAGCTTATCAAAAAACTGTTGCCATATTACAATGCTGCTAGGATGCTTTATTGTTTTTATTATTAGAAGGTACTATGCTAAATGCACCAGTACAACTGCTTATCAGTTAGAGAATCTTCCATAGCACAATAAATCCTAATGCTTGCCCCACAGAGGACAAATGTATGACTTGAGATATATTTAAACTTGATCCCAGTTCACTCTAAGTGACTCTGGCATGAAGAATCCCCTAAAACTGTTTGGTATTCCATGTAATGGGACCATCACTGGAACTTCCCCTTTGACCTCGCTCTTGGTGTGCTGGATCTGCTCTCCTGCAAATGACTTAGAAAAAGAAATGAAGGGGAAGCCCTGGCAAAAGCACTACCAAACACAACCATTAGGTTGCACAAGGACAAAATTAATAAGTAAGCATATCTGTTACACTGGAATATCAGAACAGTTTGTCCTACAAGAGAATTTGTGATACCCCACAAGCCAACCTAACACAGCCAAAAAGCTTAATGGATGGATTGTTTTACATATACTAAATTCCTGCATGTTCCCAGGGATTCTGTGTATTTATTAATGGATGAATTATCACAAAAGTCTCATGGTTAGCTGCTGCTGAAGGCCCATTCAGTGTACTTAACTAGGCCTGAAAGCATGATACAATATATTATAGGCTCATGTGTAAAATGCAATTTTAAACAATGAAATCAAGATACGTAGATTTTTAACTTGTTGTCCTCAGGATCTTGAAAATAGAAAGCTTATCTGTGGTATCATGGGGTCTATATAATGCTCCTTAGTATAATCACTATTAAGTCAAAAGGAAGGAAAAACCCAATCGATGGTACACTGCTCTTCTTAAGAAAATCAAAGTAGAACAAAACACAATTCCCAGCTATTTCTATTTTTCTTAGGGGGAGAAAACAAGCCAAGCATGCCCTGTGCTAATCTGTAGAAATAAGTTAGGAATTTATTTCAAATTTTCCTTACCAAATAGATGTCTTATTGAAGTTGAGAGTGAGACTTTACATATGGGCCTGTTTACCACCCTCAGAGGTTATTTGTGACCACAAAAAAAAAAATAGCAGAGATCAAGATACTTGCAGAATCAGAACTGAAATTGAGGGTTTAGTAGAACAAAAGTACTGGAGGTTAAAATGCTGCCATGACTCATACAGCATCTGTATGCTCATGCACAAGAATTCAGGACCTAATTTATTTCCTGATGATATTCACAGAGAGAAGATAAATTTGAACCAATATTTTCATTACAATTTCCTCATTTTGAAGGAAGAAGAGAAAGCAGCCAAAGCTGTTTCTGGCCAATACATGAGAAGGAGATAAATGTGCATTCCCACCAGTGCGTTGTGCCAGTGGAAGGTGGCACCTCCTCCCTGCCAGCCCACCCAGCTGTTCACTAGCAGCAGGTGCTGGGGATTCCTGCCTTCCTCAAATCCCCTTCCATCAAAACACACAAAGACCAATCTTTGCAGCTTGAACCAAAACAGATAATTTTGCTTGGTTTGTAAAGATTGCTCATTTCTACAGCTCAGCCAACAAAAATGAGGGGGAGTGACACTGGCATGGGGTAGGGAAAACAAGACAGGTTAGCAGGCAGAGGTTTCCTGCCTGCAGTTTAAATGTTGGTGAGATGACTATTCTTTTGATTTTTATTTAAGTTTCTTAAACATGGGTATTTCTCCAAATTAACATCTCAGAGTTAAAAACAGCATTGAGGATTATATCACAGGCAGAGTATAGCCCATCTTTTTAAAAGGGTAAGTACCTGTCAGTGAGCCAGCAGCTCAGGGGACAATATTCCATGCAGGAAAGATGGTGCAGCTTCACTGACTTTGTCCTTTAATGCCTACCTGCAAGGATCTTCTGCATTCTGCATGTGTGATAGATGATCATTCCTCAACCACTACAGGAGGTGGTTCTCATTATCTTCATCTCCTATGGTACACTCCCCAAGGCATTTACATTATTTCCCCTACATCTGATTAAAAACAACCAAAAAACACTGAGTCCCAAAATCCAAAAGCTAACAGACCCCACTGCTCCACTGTTTGCCACAAGTCTAAAACATCCAAAACAGCAATAAAAAGCTTTACTTCAATTATACATTATTACAGTTATGCTCTACAGATTGATTTTATTAGCTGAGAATCAAAGTGTATTATAAGGTTATTTATGTCACCTGCAAGGCTGGGACTTTTACCTTCTTAATCTCTTGAATGTGTAACTATGTTTACTTTCAGTGTAACCACATTTGCTTTCATCAGGAGGGAATCTGGTTTATTATCTCAAATGTTATTGTTTTAGAGTAAGTGCACGAAAATCCCAGTAAGAAATGCTTTCACAAACCAGAGATTGCTTTGCACTAATGAACTAGCCTGTTAGTGGGAAAGTGAAAAAGGTAAGAAGCAATAGTGTACTTCAAGGAGGAAACAAAATAAAGCTTCCATACACGTTGCCATGACACTTTTCTACAAATGATGATTTCTCTCTACAATATCCTGGATATCAAAACCACTTCTAATGCTGTTGCCATAACAAAGCACCCTGCTTCTACTGTGGGAAAGATCTTTTACTGCCCTTTTTCATTAGTGGCTCATATACAGCATATCTTCAAAACTCCATCAAAGCCTGAAAAACACAGCACTTACAGATGATTCCACTATTGATTCAAAGGCATTCAAGTTATTATTAGTCTCCCTCTATGGGTGCATCGTCACTAGTACTAGCTGACTTCCAATGGTAATAGTCCACCACTGTGAGACTGAAATTATCAATATCTCACATCTAAACAGCTGGCTTGAGACCAACTTAGATCAATAGAGCTGATGGATGATGCACTCTCCCAACCCACTCAGATTGGCAATATAACTGATTTTAATGTTTTTTTTTTTTTTTCATTCTGTAGGTCCTACAGCTCAGTCATTAACACTCTGGGATAATTGGGGTTGATGGATCATTGAAGTGAGCACTGTGCAACTGAACCAAGGTGACTCTTTCCCCACACTTACCTCCAACCCTTTTTAAATGTATTACAGCCTGAGCAGCTGTCGTGCTCAGCCTATGCCAGGTATGAAGAAATTAATCTCTGCCTTTATCTTTGTGATCATTACTGCAAATCAAGATTGCTGCACACTGAAGCAGGAGAGAAGTAAAAAGGAAAGGACAAAATAGACAAGTAATAGAAAAGACTGGAGGGTAGAAACAAAAGTCCACCATCAGCTACTTTATTCCTTTTCTCCAGCCCTCTTTTTGTTATTAGTTACATAGAAATTTCAACAGTGTCCAGAGCTTTGAAGGGAGGGCAAGCAAAAAAAAATATGAATTAGGCTTATTCTCTAACTTTTCTAACAGTTTAGGAACAACACAGAGACTCTGGAATCCTGCTGAGCCTGAGAGGTAACTTAACTAGACTTAGAATGGATTAGAAAAGAAAATTTATTTTTGGCTGACTAGGAAAGGTAGTTTCTGAAGACTGAGGAAGTGAGAAATGTCATTGTGAAACAGAAAGACGTCTGATGCAAAAAAAAATGTCCTTTTCTGCTTTTGGATACAATAGACATCGGTTGTCTACATTTTAATACGTAGTTGTTTTATCTTCCTAAAAAAATCACTTATAATCACTATTTTCAACAATAATTATACTGATTATTAATGATTAAGTGTAGCTATTAGACTGATACCACTTACCATAAGTCAGATGTTCTCAAGCTGTGATATTATGTCAGAAGCAGCACAGAAATATCTGCAGCACTAGAAATATTGGCAAAAGCTGACACACTGCCTCTAAAAAAGGATTTTGTACAAGCAGACTAACAGAAAAATTAAAAAAACCCATCCTTCACTGTTTTGGAGGCTC
Organism: Muscicapa striata striata; assembly: GCA_030060385.1. NCBI lineage: Eukaryota > Metazoa > Chordata > Aves > Passeriformes > Muscicapidae > Muscicapa > Muscicapa striata. The sequence goes on from JAREIS010000324.1 coordinate 315,148, forward strand.
AAGGTATCTATGCAGGCATAAACCAAGCCAACTCCAACTCAGATCCTCCTTCTTTGCTTTTACTTGGGATTGATGCTCCAAGTCACACTACAAAAGACAATCATAGAAACAAAACATTTGGGATTTATGATGGGCATCAACTCCTCTCCAAGAGCATCGAGGCTCAGACCAAAGACAGTGTCATATACATAGGAAATTAGATTTCACAAAAGCACTGGGTTGGATTTGCTTGCAACAAAAGTTTTCATTGAGACACCCTTTTAATTTGCAGTATGACTAATTTTTAAATAGAACCAAGGTCTCCAAGAACAAGTCCTTTCATCCCCAAAACTTAAATTTAAAAAAAAAAATTTCTCCTGTCTTCTCAAGGACTCTGCGAGCCACTTTCCTCATCACTTTAATGCCTTAGAGCATCCTTGATCTTGCTCCTATAAGAGCACTGCTTTTTTAGCCTTATGCAGACATTTAAAAAGATAGCATCTTATCAACATACTACATGTGCATTAGGAAGTTCAGAAGGTCTTCTCTCCAGAAACCTCCTCTACTTCTCAGTTTTCTCTGCTGAATTCAACATCAATAGCTTTCCCCACAGGATGGCTTGCCATTTTAATGCAGTTGTAAGATCACAAGCAGCAAACATCTTCTAACATGAATATAGTGCTTTTCTCTTCAATCAGCAACAGCTCCCACCAAGCCCTCTGTATGGTTTTGGTTTTTTTTTTAATTTTTTGATGTGTATTTAAGAACTGAGAAATCAAAGTCAATGCCTTTTAAAATGAGGTCATGCATAGCTCCAAAATGATTTTCCTGCCAGACTTCAATTTTCAAATAAAAATAGAAGAGTAGAATTTATTTTTATAGCAGAGGAATGATCTCTGTTCAGTAGTAGAAACTTTGTTTTTTCAAACCCCCAAAAACAAACATCTGGCTCCACAGAGAAGGCTGAATTACAGAAAAGTGTCAGTTCAAAAGATGAAAACAAGAAGTCATTGCTAGCGACTGGAAAAAGGAAGCTGAACAGAGAATATTATGCAGCTGATGCCAAAACAGATCCTGCCAAGCCCAACCAGTAATACTTCACATTCAACTGGTTGTGTCCTCAGAGGCATGGAATAGTGCACACCAGAAGTTTCTGCATAGAACTAGAGCTCCCACTTCAGCTTTGGTGTGTTTTACTTCAGTCATAACATAATAACTCAATTTTATAGTGCTCTTTGACATTGCAGAAGAAAGTAATTTACAAACAGGGGGACATGACGACAGGAAGTCTGCTACCTCACAGCTCCACCTGATTTATTAATTTCAAAGGAAAAAGAGAATGGCAACTGCAGCCATAGCAAGTGTTTTATTTTCTTTCCAAGTCTATCATCCATTACTAAAACTAGAGAGAGAAACTTTCAATGACCATAACATACTCTCTGACTTTTCTTACTGATTTTTTTTCAGCCCTTAAGTTAGCCATCAACATCCTTGAGAAGTAGCTCCCAAACAAGCAATACATATCTGTGAGGTCTTCTCAGAGCTGACTGGAGATTACAAGACTGTAAACATTTATTACTAGTGTGGTACAGTTTTATATTCTTGCTAGGTTAGATCTGGGTGAAGCTATCCTTATGTCAGTAAACATCCTCCTGAAGTCCTCCTGAGGTTAAATAACTCCTAAAACTGACTCTGCACCTTGTCCCTTTCAGGTACTTCTTCAATTCCTCTTAATTTGTATTTAGAAGAAAATGCTAAAAGTTTCAGAAGCTTTCAGTGCACTCTAAGTTTTATGCGTAGTGAAGATTTCTAATCCATCTGTTTTAATTGTCTTTTACAGAAATGTTGGCCTAAAAGGGATCTATTTATTCCATCCTGAGTAGTAGCTTGTGACTGTGTGGAGCACTCACAAACTGTGGTGCCATGCTGATTATAGCATCGTAGTTAGCAATCTGTACGTTGTATGAAATGCACAATCACTGTGCAGCATCACAATCAGAGCTAACAGGATATTCAAATTCTTAAATACCAAGTGTCAAAATACTGTCCTCAACATCCACACTCATTCCCAGCTGCCAGAATTATAGACTCTTTCTCCTTAAGCAACTCTTTCTCCATCTTTTCAGAAGCATAGAAGACCAATGTAAACTTAGTTATATACAGTCTAACTTGCTCAACAAATACAATAATATTCAATGTAATGGTCTTTATTGCAGCCTTGGGGAAGCTTGTCCTGGGTTTTTTGATAACTCAGTAAGTAGTAGGTCCACTAACAGAGGACAATTCCAAAAATCAGCTGAAAATGTAAGGTTTCATGAAGTCCAAAGCTTTATTTCCTTATCTCTGACTTAAGTGTCCTGCTATTCCTCACTGTTTCTCCCAGTTTAACTATTAAGCTCCACTTCCAAGATTAAATTTTCATAATGATACTATATTTTTATAGTTCAATTTTCCTGCTTAGTGATTTCAAAACAGAACACTTTAGACTGTTCTTTTACCAAGTGTAAAGTCTTGCAAACTGTAGTGCTTTGCCTCCCTTACTGTTTGATAGTGCCAAAAGCTGTAGCTTACAGCCAAAAACATGCCAAAAATATGTTGTCATACTTCAAATAGCATCTTATGTTTAGCATGATCATTCCAACATAGATAAGATTTGGGCAACAGTTGGCACCTTTGTGTTCAACTTCAAACAACACCAGCGAGATCCATATTGAGGACAAACATTTACTGCCCTCTGAGATCAGAGCCCTATTCAAGGTCAACTGAGAAATAGATTTGAAACAAGGAAAATTTGACTATTTATAGAAACCTTGGTTACAAAGCTTGCAGTTTGTTGGTTAGTGATGTTTTATTGCTATGAAGATATGTTAAAACCATGACAGACATTGCTGCTTCTGTATAAACAGTGCATGTGAAGTGATTTCTGTTTCACTCAGGCACAGTGTGATAATGCAGAACAGAAATGGAAAAAGATTCCTACACAGCCATAAAAATAGTACATCACTTGCTTAAAAATTTTAGCTGTAATTTTAAATATATGCAGAAAGAAGATAATACAACCTTGTAATAACTGTAATAATTATCAAGTAAGCTTTTTGAAATTGTAAGGCTAATGGCATTGGACCTTGAGCAGAGACTAAGCAAAGAAAGCAGCAATTGTAAAGCAATTAACCTTGTTCTACTGCTGTAACTTTTTAGGATAATATTAAAAGCCACTTGCCATTTTAGACCTTTAGAGAATAATGAAAGACTAGGAGATATTATTCAACCAAGAGAAAATTTTGCTTAAATGTGTATTTCCATATCATTATTTGGAGTGATTGAATCCTACTTTGAGCTCAAAGAACAATCATGTGCTGGTGTAAATTGCTGGTGAGACATTAAACTTTTGTTACAGGTCAGGTTACACCTTATTTAGATTGCTGCATTTAATTCTTTGGTTTAAATAGTTAGATAGCATTAAAAGATAACTAGACATCACAGTTGAAAGGACAAGTGCAAGGGACTTCATGAATAGAGCACTCTGGCTTGAGAGTCTCCATTAGCATTATATGACAACCAAGGCAGAGAGGAAGCAGTAGAAATGGTATTGTTTGAACAAAGTAAAAACTTCATATTTGGGAGGCTCTGTACACAAGCTTAGATGAAATACACAACAATTTACCACAAAACATATTAGTGAAGATTATTGCCAGGCTTTGAGAAGTTCTTCCAGTGCAAATAACCCATGCAGTCTGAGCTGGTCTCTCTTCTGCATCTCCCCTGATGACTTTGAGGAAAGAACAGATACAGCATTCATGTAACAACTATGGAGAAAAGGAGATATGTAGATGACACCAAGATGAAGAAGCAGCAAAATACTCTGGAGGACAAAGCCAGCATGACTATGATAAATTGGACAAGTAGTGCAAGAAGATGAAAGACAATAAATAATGGAGTGATTGATTTTTATACTGCTAAATTGAGCATCTAACTGCAAAACAAGGACCACAGCCTCCAAGGACTGGAGTTTCAAGTGCACAAAACTAAGTAGGAGTCCTCACCAAAACCACCCTCTAATGCAGGTGAAATTGGGTACATGTGCTGCATTTATTACAGGCAAAAGGTCTGTTCTACTTCACACTGATGACAGCCATCACTGAGTCTCCAGTTTTAAGCACTACACTTGGAGAGACAGAAAAAAGAGCATAAAATAAGACACCAAGGTGCTCATTCCTATTGTGAGAGGGGTCACTAGTGTGAGAGGGGTCAGGTTGTTTGGCACCTGAAGGGGTGGCTCCTAATGTTGCTACCATCTCTCCCATGCTTCCCATTTTACCCAGCAACAATGATTCATCTCCGTCTGCAGACATGCTCTGTCTGCCCCTGCCCTCCTGTGTCTTTGATCTCTGCAGGGTAAATATTGAATTGTTTTATTTTCAGTTCTCATCTAAGTATGACTGTACTTGAATTGTTCTTTCAAAACTGGAAGTACACATTGAAATCAAGGTTTCCCTGATTTCCCCAGGTAGATTCATATTGCTCAAATGATAAAAGGTTTTATGATTAACAATGCTACTAACCAGAGAGATTAAATCATTTAACTGATATTTTAGCCTTCTTGTGCTCAATCCCCAGTAGGGGTGTAACTGTATATGCTGACACAAAAAAAAAACCAGAAAACAATCTTCCTAGACTACTAGAATAACAGTTGGATTGCATACTACTAAAAAGATAGTTTTGTGCCTAAAATTTGTCCCACACTTCCTTTGCATTGATATTCATACTGTATTCATCCAATTATGCAATTCATGTAAACAGCCTTGAGGGAAATAAAAAAAAACCTAAGACACTCTGGTTCAAATATTTCAGTGCAGCAGTTTCCTATCCAATTAGATTGTCATGCCCTGGGTGAAGTTCTATATCAGATCAAGATTTTTGTGCTGTTCTGCACACCATCAGTTCTGTAATAAACACCACTATCTTTGAATTTTATGTCATGATACTTCATTTGAAAAAAAAAAACCAAACAAACTAACCTCTTTTTCATGGAGCACTGTTACAATAATTCTATACTCTAGTTTAGACTTGTAGTTTGTATGAACAGCAGTGTCAGCCTTCCATGTTTCCTTACTTCATGGCTACTTTGATAACTGCTTAATTGCTATAGCAAAATAAATTTTAAAAAGTGAAATCTTGCGTGTCCTATATTAATGCTTTATATTTTTCTTGGCTACCTTACTATTGAAAAGGCATCATCCTAGCATATAGTGACACTAATTCTTGTTGTGACCTTTGTCTCACTTTGCTGGAAATATCATCTAAAGTTTCTGTGTGTTCACTTCAGAGCAGAATTCTGCAGGGCCTTTCAAATAGCTACATTCCACTTGATGCCACTGAGATGTGAAATACATGCACTTTTTTAAACTGCAAAACATATTTAATAATATAAAACAATTTTATTTTCAAGAAAAAAAAATCATCTATACCACAAAAACTTATTTGCTTCTCTTCACATTTGAGGTTTTTTACATCTCTCCAGAGACACAGAACAGCAGAGTCCAAGACCACCATGATACTCTCTGTGTTCAAGTTTCAAGGAACTAATGTGGCTCAGGTATTACCCCAACATTTCCAGGAGCATTTGCCTAGTTCTCTTTCAGTATTAACTTAAATTACTGTTATTAGCATCTTCAGAAAAAAATAAATCAGAAAAAAGTTTTGAGGGGTTCAGTGCCCACCTTTCACTCTGCCCCATTTTTAAAGATATCCACTACTTCCATATCAGAGTGTTTTGATGCCTCCTTGAGGGGAAGGGAGACACAAAAGTGGGTGGGATGGGAAACCAAACACGTCCTCCTAGCCCAGAGCCAGCTGGCTCAATCCCTAGACTGAATTTTTCAGGAGTGAACCAGTAGCACTTCTCTACAGGCAAGTAGTGGAGAATTTTCTTTTTCCTGTCTGTCCCCCACCCGTGGGCATACTCTAAAATTTTGGCTTAACTGAAGCTACAACAAAGAACAAAGAACTATTTTCATTGGCTTCACCCTGCCTTGTATAATTTGACCCAAACTGCTGATACTTCAGGGAGCTTGAGCACACATAGATTCAGAAGAACAGACACTTTATGAAGCTGAATTCTTACCTTATCCCACAGAATAGTTAGGGCTGAAAAGGACCTCTGGAGATCATCTAGTCCAACCCTCCTGCCAAGGCAGAGTCACCTAGAGCTGCTGACATAGGAGCACATTCCTTGTGGACTTTGAATGTCTGGACTCTCTCCAGTATCAAAAAATGGTTTGGGTTGGAAGTTCCCTAGTTCCCAACCCCTTGCCATGGTCAGGGGCACCTTCCTCTAGACCAGATTGCTCAAAGCCCCACCCAGCCCAGCCTTGTATGCTTCCTGGAATGAGGCACTAACTACATCTTTGGGCAACCTCTTCCAGTACTTTACTGCCCTCATAGTAAAGAATTTCTTAATATCTAATCTAAACCTACTCTCTTCCAGTTTAAAGCCATTTTCCCTTGTCCTGTCACTACATGCCCTTTTAAAAAAGTGTCTATCTTGTGGGTCCCCCTTAACACAGGAGAAGTTCACCCCAAAGCCTTCTCTGACTGAACAATCCAATTCTCTCGGTCTTTCCTCGTAGGAGAGGAGCATCATCCCTCTGATTATCTTGGTGGCCCCTCTCTAGACTCATCTCAACAGGACAATGCCTTTTCTGTGCTGGGGACCCCACAGCTGGGTGCAGTATTCCAGGTGGGGTCTCACCAGAGCAGAATAGAGGAGCAAAATCCCTTTCCTTGCTCTGCTGCCCACGCTGCCTTGGATGCAGCTCAGGACAGGTTTGGCTCTCTGGGCAGTGAACACACATGGCTGGGTCATGCCCAGTCACACATCCAGCAGCACTCCCAAGGCCTCCTTGGCAGGGCTGCTCTACATCTCTTCATCCTCCAGCCTATGTGGATATCATGGATTTTTCTTTACATGGGGTCATTTTAGAAGACAAGAAATTCCCATGGACCCACTTCTGGAGCTTATCTGTGTCCTTCTGAATGACATCTTATTCTTCAGATATATCTGTGTCTCTCTTTTACTGCAGGGCAATGGGACACAACACTCCTGGCTCCCCACGAGTGTTTTTGCAGTACTAGGCCAATACACACAGAATGTGGCAAATTGTCTGCCATTATTCCTGATTTTCTTTTGTGAATGTTGCTTACAGCCTTCCTGTTTATATTATGGTCTTACTCTTTTACACAGTCATTTAGCATTTGGGCTGAGCAAGTGCAACAAGCTCTAACAGACACTGGACACCTCACAATATCTGTCACTGACTTTTTTTTTTTTTTTTTTAATAGATAAACCTCTGTCTTTGTGTTAAGAAGAACATGGAGAACTTTCCATTACAGTTTTCTCTAGCAATGCAGCAAGAGTTTTGCTGCTCTTAAGCACAATGACATTTTACACAAAGCTGGGCTCTGCACAAGAGCAGTGGGCAGAAGTCAGGGCCTTCTTGAAAAGATCCACAAAACAAGCCAGTTAAAGAATAGCTGACAGAACAAAAAGAATCAGGTACTTGGTAATAGCTAGTTGAAATGCTGCCTCATTTTACAATTCTCTAATGAGGTGTATTATAGCACAGTGACCGAAATAACTTTAGGTAATGGGGACAACCTCTATTAATCTACTTATAAGGAAGCTGTTCATTAATTAGGGTGGACAGAACAATCACAGGGTTGCTGAACAAAAGCAATACCAATTCACACTGTTGACAAGTACCTAATTAGAAATTAATGGCAGAAAACTGTCCAAATATATAAGCCCCATCTATCAGAGAAGCACATAGCACAGGTGTACATAATGAAAGAATCTAACACATCCATCTTCAAAATAGATTCAGGAATCTGTTTAGAAAACATTAACCCTTCATTACATACCTAGCTCAAAGCAAGAGCCTTGTTAAAACCATCTCATTATCTCATTACCTCAACTGTGAGTCCTTTTTAAACCTGCAATTTTTTACTTACTTGAAGATTGACAATCCCAAATCCATCAAACAATAGAAAAAACTCCAAGCCACAACCTGCAAGCAAAAAACCAAACTAAATACTCAGGAGTTACCAAGAACTCTGAGCAAAGATGATCAGGAAAGAGGATTTTTGGAACTCCTAATGTTTCTATGCATAATAAAGTGAATATGGTCTGACCCAATTTATCTAGGAGACTCATTTACACCTTAGGACAGCATATTAGAAAAACTATTTATGCAAGACTAACCTAACGAGTTATACATATGCTTAAATATCTGGATTTGGGTGACTTTTTTTGCTTAAACTTTGAGAAAGTTGAGAATCTGACAGTCATATTTTCCGCCATCCATCTCAAGCAGGGCCCAACAAATACTTCACAAACAGTTTATTCATCTGGAAATGCTGATATGCTTTAAAGATTGAAAGACCAAGGGCTTGATAAGCAAGCATATTGCAGCGCATATCTTGCCTCCTCAACATTTTTTAATAACAAGCAACATTTATTAATCCCATATCTCTTAACATATCATGTGAAACTAAGTAATTAGTGCAACATCTTTCATAAGCTATGTTAATAAACCCTAGAATCTCTGTGCATGCTTTGGGAGAAATTCAATAAGCAAAGGGACTTAAACTTCCAAATGTCATTTGAAAAATTAATGTCTGAGGCAATTTGTCTTCCTTCATAAAAAAACTAAAGCCTGTCTTTCATTCATGATTTCCTAGAGAAGCAGGGAGACCTGACCTCTTTGCAGGTCTGTGTTCTGGGAGTGCAACTGGGCCAGGCTGCTCACCTCTGGGGACCACAAAGGTGTGCTTATTGCCTTGAGGAGTGTTAGCCCTCTCAAACAGGGCAGGGATTGCTGCCCTTCAAAAGCCCTTGATGCTGACAAAGCCAAGGTCCATCAGGACAAGAGGATGTGTTGACAGTGTTCATGGCTTCAAGAGAGAGGGAGGCACATCTCGCTTGCTCACAGGCGAGGTACACATTGCCCACACACCACTAACGGTCTGTACTTGTGAAGAGTAGGACTTTGGCACTTCCTTGATCCCTCTCCTGGCCTTGTTCCCATGACACAGAAGGATTTGCAGCAAATGACATTTATAATGCCACTTATAAGTAAGGCATGTGTGGTGAGGCACCTGAAGAGAGTCTTGTAGATCTTCGGACTAGGCAACATATCTCTGGCTGTATCTTACATGCAGATGTTTAGGGGCTCAACTCCAGTGGTTTCAGCTTGTGCTCTAGTTTTTTAGGATGAACAAGAAAGGATTTGCTTCTCTTTTCTAAAAAACTGAAGTTTTCTTTCTAGTAGATGTCTGTGCTCTAATCTTCAGCTGTCCAGAACATTTTCCTACTAGTGCAACAGACTATTCTCACAAGCAGAAGCATATATGGGAACATATGGGATACAGCTATATGGCAGAAGCATATATGGGAATCTGCTATATGGGAAGGGCAACACCCAGGCCAGATTCTGAAGGTGGCAGGCAGGTAGCCCACACCCATTTGGAGGCAGACAGACTCCAGCTGCATCCCACAGAGCACACAGATGCAGTAGAACTCACTTGGTTATTTCTGAACCCTTGGCTCAGGTACTGGTTTTCATCTATATAAAGAACAATGCTGACCAGTTGGTGTTTTTGTTTCAGATGAAATAGAAGAAATTTTTTTCTGTGTATCTGGAACAGTGCTATGGATTTGGTATGAGAATAATGTTGAAAACACACTGATGTTTTAGTTGTTGCTAAGCAGTTTTTCCTCTGAATTAAGGTATTTTCTGTTGCCCAGGCTCTGCTACAACCAGGTGGAAGCACAGCCAGAACAAGTGATCTGAACTGGTCAAAGGGATATTCCATAGCATAGAATGTTATTCTTACAATATAAACTGGGGAAAATTGACTGGGAGCCACAGAGATCATCCCAGGGACAGGCTGGGCATTGGTCAGTGGGGGGTGAGAAACTGTATTGTGCATCACTTGTTCCTCCTGGGGTTTATTCCTCTCTTTTCATAAATATGTATATATATAATTTTTTTTTGCTGTTGTTGCTTTTTTTTGTTTGTTTCTATTATTAAATTTATCTCAACCCACAGGGATTACCTGTAGTTTCTGATTCTCCTCTTCACCAGGCAGGGGGGCAGTGAGCAAGCAGCTGCCTGGTACTTGAGGGGCAGCTGGGGTTAAACCATGACAGCTGGGTAACTTCCCCAAGCCTGGAGGCCAAACCACTCTGCAGCTAGCTGAGTACCACTTACCCTGTAACCCTAATGCAGATTTTACAGCTTTTTACCTGGCTTACAGAAGCATGCAGTAGAAAGACACTCAGCTTTCCAGCACTGGTAAACTGTTGTTTACAGTTTATGGCCTTAAATCAAGGCCATGAAGTTAGCTCCTCCCTTGCTGTGTTTTGCACATCTTTTGCAGGCTACAGAATGCAGTGAGACTCCTGTCCTAGCTCTGTGATATTTGTTTATGAGAGAACCAAAGCAGATCTGTTTCCTGCCCTCTGAAGCTGAGCAGAGAAAGAAAAGAAACCTGTATTTTCCTTACTTCTATAGCCCATCCTGCTTCATGCCTGAAATTAAAGGTGGGGGAGGAGGCAGAAGGAAAACAGGCAGACCACTAACTGTGAATGTGGTCTCACCAATTTACTTTTTTCTGTTAATGTGAACATTTCCCTCTGTTTAATGCCGTACAGCTTTACTTCATTATTTGTAGCTAACTGTGATGATGGAAGATAATGATTCCACTGTAAATTAGATCCTATTATGAGTTGTTTCAGATTGTCATCTTGACATTAAGACAATGTTATATTTTTAGAAGTAGACAGGAAATTTTCTCTTTTACTTTGGAAACTGCAAGCAAAATTTTGCCTTTTCAAAATGCATACATTCATGAATGGCTAAACAAATCAATTTCCCCATGGACATGCATCATTTATCAAACACACCAGAGAATCTGATCCTGCAATGCCTGTCACACAGCAGTCCCACTGAGGCCAGTAAGGTCAATTTCAGAGCTACAAGACCAGGCCTCTGCATTTGCTAGTAAACAACTATTTTGCAGACTACACAGGATCCACTCTCCAGAAATACCTTGAGTTTCCAACAGTGACCTTTGGATAAGCCCTCACTGCTGATCTGTCCTGTCAATTTGGCAATGACCTCCAATCTCAGCATTTCAGAACTGCAAGTAGAGATTGAGAAGATGATCTGTCCATCTACAGTATGAGTGTATAGCACATTTATCAGAGATGCAGCTCATCCCAAGAAAAAGGCACATCTAGAAACAGCTAAAAAAGGGGTAGAGAAATAAGAAAAAGAAAGGAGATGGCATTGAAAGAAGATAAGCTGCAGTGGAGTGGTGCTGCCCCAAACATTTACTGCTGGATACAAGCCATGGACAGGGGTGGCAGCAGGAAGGTGCATGGTTACACCCATTCCTGTGCAGAAGTAGTCCAACTTCACACCACCAGCTGCTGCTATCAGGAGCAGTGGTAACCAAGCAAATCTTTATGTGCATGCATGTCCTGGTGTAATCCCTTGCACCTTTTTATACTGGAACACTTGCATAAATTCTGTTGGTACTACAAATCAATGTAATTTGGAATAATTATTTTTTTTACCTTTAAATCTTTCTGAAAATGCTAACAAGGAGCTACACAGTTAACAGATATCCAAGCAACATGTATTTCACTGAATTAACATCTCCACATGACACAGCACCGTTCTTGAACAAAGACAGGTAGGGTAAACGTGGTCAGATTTACAAAGCTTCCTTCAGAGGAAAAGTCAATTCTCTACATGGGCAATGAAAACTTAAGGGCTTTTGAAGAGTGCTCCAGAGTCCTTCAGCAAGTCACTGCCTGTGCAGTCCACCTTCTGAGAGGCCTCTGAGGCCATGAAGGACAAGCAGCTCAATGTGAGCCAGCAGCATGCCCTGACAGCACTGGAGGTTATGTAGCAATCTTGAGCTGCTGGTATCAGAAGCACAGTCAGCAGATCAAGAGAGGGGATGACCCCTTTCAGAAAAGCATTTTTTATATTGCATTTGGAATACTGCACAGATTTTGGGTCCCCTAACCCAGGCGTTCAGCAAAGAACCATTAGGTTGGTCAGGGTTAAAGCACCTGCCCTCTGAAAAGAGGCTGAAGGACCAAGGCATGCTCAGCATGAAGACAAGACAGCTCCAGGAGCATCTCACAGAAGACCCTCAGCACCTTTGAGGTTACCCAGTAAATGGAGGCATTCTCACCACAGCAGTGCACAGTGGGAAGACACTGGTCATAGGGAGAAGTGAGAGGCACAGACTGGATTCAAAGAGACTTTTGCTCCCTGAAAACAGCTGTGCACTGATTCAGATTGGCAAGGGAGGCAGTGCAGGGTATGTCTTGTGGTTTTCAAGATCAGAAATCCCATAGTAATCTGATCTGATCACTCTGCTTGGAGCAGAAGGCTGAACCAGAGATATGCTGAAGTCCCTGCTCTCAATGCAGTCTTTTTTTCATATGAGTCCATGAAACAAAATGACCTTGAAAGGCAACAGTATTCCAGCTTAGGACCCTCACAGCAACTCCACCTCCATGCCATTGTCCCACTGCTTACTCAGGGGACATCTGCTCAGGCTGGTAGCTCATCTTCCTTTGGGGTGCACAAGCAATTCTCTAGCCTAGTAACTGGGGCAATACCTTAAAGCTGATGGCTGTTGATCCTGGAACAGAAGGGACTCAGGTCCAGGTGTCCTGCTTCTCAGAAAGCAGCAGAAATGGGCAGAAAGGACAGCAACAGGACTGCTCTAGTGCTGGGTAGGAGATGAACATGAGGCTACTGGTTTCTCCAGCAAAACCAAAAGACCAAGTGGACTTTAGGTCTGCCTCAAAAGCAAATTGGCTAATAATGAACAAGAATACCCAAGCCTGGATTATAAACTTTCCTCAGCAGCTGAAGAGGATTGGATCTGTTTGGATTTGAGGGGGTCATCAGTGCCAGATGACACCATGAATAGGCAGATTATTTGGGTGCAGGAGACAAAATTTCACCCAAGATGGACTTATGCCCCTTTGTAGGCAATCCATAGCTTTCAGTAATTTGGAGTGGCAAAGTAGTCAGAATTCAGTGCTTCTGGCACAGCAGAGCTTTCAGAAGAAAGAAAAATCTCATACTTATATTTAGCAAGTGAGCAATGAAGCAAAATGGCATAGCAAATGCTGACGGTAGTGGGGAGGCTGTGGGGGTGGGAGGGGGGCGTGAAAACTGGCAAGAGCTTCAGAAGAGTGAGTTTTGGTATTTCAGATTAGGAGGTAAAGGCTAGCTGCTCTGCGGCAGGTACTGAAATTCCAGTGCTGCAGAAATTTAAACATATCTGAGATTTCTCCTATCTCCCACCCTTCTGTCTTGTTTGAAAAATATTTACAAGGGGGTGAAAGGCAACCTTCAGACGTGTGACCATAGCTGTGTGCTGATGGTTGCTATAAATATGGGTTTGCTGAAGCACTAAACTATGTTCTGCTGCAGTATGGCATTATGGCTTCTGCTCAGCAAAAGCTGTTCCTATTCTCATTTCAGACCCCTGCTAGTGTTGGCATCTGGCTCTCAGTTACATGACTTTTTTGCCCTCCATCATCAGAGCAGAGAAAAGCAAACACTCAAGTCAAGCTTTGGCTGAAAGGAACAAAGTTTGGGTTTGTAGCTTAGACCTACATAATTGACAACAAAATAAAAGTGATTTTAAAAGTCTGATGGTTCCAGACTTTATTCTGGGCACTGCAAATAATTTTATGATTAGTCATCATTCATTTTGTGGTTTTGTCTTTGTCCACTCAGTTTTCCAGACCAGAGACAGAGCAGTGCAGACAATTTGCATTTTATTTCCCTCCCTGCTTTTCACAGCTTCCTCCTTCCCTTTTTTTCAATAGTCTTGCCACTTGCATGTCTCTGGTAGAGCCATTTGAACCCAAATTGCCCTGGGATACAAGCATAAGTTTATATCCACAGCTCTCCAGTGGTGGCAGGAGGCTTACAAAAAACTGCATGTTTTTTTCTCCCACAAAATCATTTCTCTTTTACATCTTCTCCATTCTGTGGAGTGGCAAGTCCAGTCCATGTTACGAAGAGAGAAGCTTGGTTATCCTAAATAATGGAAAGGGGTTGCACAGAGATATGTGCTAGAGAAATAATTTGTATTTTATATTGGCAGGCTCAAAACAAAATGGCTGTAACGTCTAAAAAAAGTCTGCAGTTAGAGTTATACATAGAATCAGTAGCCAGGAAATATTTTTTGCTTGGTTGCATCATTATCTTTCTCCATTTAGAAATCAAATGAAGTCAACAAAGCATGCAAGTGTAAGACTCAAAAATTCCATTTTACTCCTTCTTTTCTTCTCTTCCCTTCTACCACTACTAAGTACTCTAATTTTCCCTAGTATTTTTGTCCTTTAGATGGAAATATAATTTGTTTATGTGCTTGTCTTAGCCTTATTTGAGATGTAAAAGAAAAAATCCTAAAACAATATTTTTCATGCTCTTTGTTATAGAAGTTCCCCAGTTTGCACACTGTAGTTTCACAAAGCCTGAACTGAAGACCATGCACATTATTTCAGACTAAACAGTATTGTGTGATTCTGGACATGTCCACTCATAAAATAACCTCATGCCTGATCTAAAAGCAAAAATTAGATGCAAATTCTATTTTTCTAAAGGCCTTCCTGCTTTGGCATCTATGCTGACTTGCATTAGTAATTTGGGGAAGAGCCAAGAGGGAGATCGTTTTGTTTTTTTTTTCTTTTTACATATTCTTCCCAGAAGCATCTGTTCAGACATTCCTGGAAAGAGGCTGTTGGACAAGATGAACCTCTGCTCTGACCCAGCACGGGCATTCTGCATCCTCTGAGGGCCGAAGTTCATGTCACATCTAAAGGGCTTGCAGCCAAATATTTCATTTCAAAGAGTGTTGAGATACACATTTGAATCAAAATATGACATGGGCTGTGAAAGTCAAGGGATTGGAAGACCTGATCAAGAATTGATAAAGACATTGTAGATTGACGTGCAAGGAGCAATTCAAGCAAGAGAAAGTGGTGAAAATTTGTTAATCCAGAAGTTTGGGGTTTAATCAGTGAGAGCAGGCTTACTAATTAGATTTAAGTATTCCCTCCCTTCGAGTTGTGCTGTTCTTCTAATAAAATTAGTTCTAATAAGCAACACAATTTTGAAAATTAAATACAAAGGTTATAAGTATACCTATACATTTCAGATTTTTTTCGTGTTATTTTAATCTAGCAGCAAGGATTTACAGAAAAAAGTATAATTGAAAGAAGAGCTAAATCGCAAAAAAAGAAAAACAGCTCTCAAATTCAACCTTGAAACAAGATGCCTTTTCTTAGCTGTGAGGATATTAGACATTGAAAGAGCTTATCTGGTAGGTGGTAGACTCAGCAGAGGCTGGAGTCTTTAAAGATTTAATATTTAAAGAGATAACACCATCCAATGTAGAAAATAATGCAAAGAAAGCCCCAAACACCAGATGACCAGAATACCCTTTTGTGACCATAACATCTGAACATATAGATAAAACTATATATTTCCTCCTCCAGAAGCCATGCAGTGGACAGTTTCAGACACTTTGAATGCAGCAGAAAGCAGAGCCCTTCCTTTCTCCTGAGCCTGGACCATGCTGTCAGACTGGGGCTTGCAGCCTCCACAACCCTACAGAGAGATCTAGGCTTGCTGCAGGCACACAGGTTCAGGGAGCAGAAAAAGCTCACCCAACCTGTGTCACTGGGGGGACATGCACCACAACTTCCATGTGGCACCTTCCCCTTCCAAGAAAACCAGCTGCCTGAAGGCTGCATTGGGCACTGTATCTCTAACTGAAGAGTATGTTGGTTTGTTTTTGGTTTGTTTTTTTTTTTTTTTTCTAAGCAGACAGACTCCAGCAAAATTCTACTTCTCACACAAGCTGCAATGCCATTTCACCAACTTTCCTGCCATTTTGGGAGTCCTGAGCGTTGTGAACAGTCACATTTGCTCTCTGCCTGCAAGTTTCTTTTCCAGGGACCAAGCTGTACTGGGCTAATGAAAGTACCACAGGTTAGGTCATCTGAGGGAAACTGGACAGCTTAAAGCTCAGAAGCTGCCATCCAAGGCAACAGAGAGGTTTTTGTAATTTAAGACCTGAAAAGCCTTTTTAAGCTGCAGGTTTACTTTTCACTATAGCTTTCCTACAAATCATGAGCAGAGCAGCAGGAAAGCACAATGCTATTCTTATGAATCACTCCCCTGTTCTGCTGCATCTCTATTTGTGCTTAACATGTGACATTAAGGCCTTTTCAGAGTGTCTAGAATCACAGAGCAAATGACAATAATACCTCATCAAACAGTCTCCCAAGTATATAAATAACATTTCATACTAGTCTTCCCATAGCATACATTTACATAACTTTAAAATAAAAAAGCCTACAAAGATTTACCTGCCTCACACTGTTCTTGAAAACAAAAAAAAAAAAAATCTTTTCAAGACTCTTGGGAAAATGAGTGAGTATGTAACAGATTAACATGCTGTGAAGCAACTGCTCTCCTGCAGCTACTGGGGCCCTAAAGATACTTTTATCCTTTAGAGCTGTGGATTTTTTCTTGCTGTTCTGGAGAAGTGCCACTGTCAAGCCCAGGTTTTGCTTTCATAACAGATGTAGGCAGCAGTCAGCCCAAGACTTCACTTTCTCTCCCAGCTGTATCCCTCAGCACATTCCCAAGCGAGGACAGAGTTTGGGGAAGCTCATGGAGTTATCAGGGGACACAACTGACACACATTTCATTTCATCAAGGGCTGACTAGGCACAGGGAAACACTTGAGTCAATGGTAACAGAAAGCTGGTTATAAAACAGCTACAAAACAGAAACTGGTTATCTTCAACTAACAAATGTTAAAGGATACTTCTAATTTAAGCATTTTTGACACTGGAGCACCTTATTGCCTCAATGTACAGGTTTACATCTGCCTCAATTTCTGTAGCTCCTCTAGGCCATAGTGCTCTGGAGCACTGGCCTTTCTTTCCACAGCAAGATGAAGTTCAGTGCAAGGCAGCTCGTGGCACTATTCCAGCCTCATGCCAA
Organism: Muscicapa striata striata; assembly: GCA_030060385.1. Lineage (NCBI taxonomy): Eukaryota > Metazoa > Chordata > Aves > Passeriformes > Muscicapidae > Muscicapa > Muscicapa striata. The sequence continues at coordinate 332,253 of JAREIS010000324.1, forward strand.
AGCTCTTGGGACATTGTCCTTCACAGGAGCCCCACAAAAGGGCCCTGGCAAGAACAATTATATACATGGTGTGGGCAAGAAGTTTGCCATGCTAGGTAGACTCCCTCTTTGGGAAGTTGCTGCCCTCTTACTAAAAATTTAAGAAGACCAGGTTTTGGTAAATCCAGTCTCCTACCCTTCCAGGATTGACAACTCTCCACAGTATGACTATAAAATGTTTTAGCCCAACATTTTAAGAAACCATCTAATTATTACTCAATGATTACCACAACTTTTAGAAAAAATAATCGCAGAACTTTCAGTACTGTTGCCAACTTGAGCTCAAGTCCACATACTTACACCACCAGCCCACCAAAGCAAAATCCCAATTGTCTTCCCTTCAATAGTAACAAGCATCATGGTTGTCCACAGAATATAAATTTTCTCTAAGTTCCTAGGGGAAGAGATGGGATAAAAAAAAAAATTGTGTCACCTGGGGGATATTAGTGATGTGCTCTGCTGCACCAGCAAGCCATATTTTGCTGTCACACACAGCAAGAGTGAGGCAGCTCCAGCAGATTAGGGCCCACCAATTAATATGGTGCCTATCTCCATCCCTTCATATCCCTTAGAAAGGAGAATATGGGAAAGTTTTAGCCATTTCTATCCTCCTGCAGCTTAAATTTCAGTTTTTAGGCAAGTGATACCCAGGAGACAGTTGCAAATCAGTTTTTACCAAGAATACATGGACTAAGAATAGAGTCAGCAGCAATTTGGATACGTCTTCCTTCTAACATCCCACAGCATCTAGAAGTTGCACACTTCTGTTAGTTTCCCCAAGAAATAAATTCATTTTACAACTCTCAGCATTGACTTGTCACTGAAAAAACATGGAATATCAAAGTCTTACCTGACTTTCTTTTTATGAAATATAGTTTCCCACCTTCCTAAACCAGGAGGGATTTCTGTTTAATGACTGTGGTTATTGAAAACTTGTCATAGGTCAAGCTAAAAAGTTCCCTTTGATTTCCAATTTAGCTATTTGCTCAGTTGCTTTTTATGACCTCTGAAACTGGCCCAGAATCTAGATGACGTTTCAATTTAATCTTTTTTGCTGCTGCAACCAGTATTATGATGTTAGTGTCTCATCAGAAGATGGTTTCATTTGGTGCATCTTTCTTCCATCCTCAAAGAGTTCCTACTGAGAATTGTCCCACTTGCTCTCTATGGAATGGGTCCTTTCATTATTCCTTTAGTGACTTTTGAATGGCCACAGCCTGGCTCCCTGAATGGTCTTGACCTGGTCAGGAGTTTTGATTCTTTTTTCCCCCTCCCTGCAATCAGCAGTGCTTTGGCACCCCTGTGCAGTTTCCTCAGAGCAAACCCCAGTAAAACTCTGCAGCTTATTGCAAACTTGATAAATGGAAAGTATTAGGACAAATATAGAATTTTAAACCCTGATGTTGACCTCAAAAGTCAGAAACTGGCCTTGTCTAGTCATCAGTGTCACTGCCAATAGCTGTGATAGACATATGTCCCTTACACTTTGGAGAGAAAAGCAGAGAGGAAACACTGTTATCATGCAAGTGCTTATTTATTGCACACTCTTCTACGACCAGCTGATCACCCAGTCAAATGTGTCTGCTAACATTCCCAGTTTGCAGAATATTTATTTGCTAAAGGAAGATGCTGAACATCCTGAAAATAACACATCCACCAGAATTTTCACCCCTAACGATGCTGTCACTTCCAGATACTGATCTCTGTTGGATGAAGTCTTCTGCTTTGCAAGTTTGTGAGAATTTCTGACAGCCTTTTCTGATTAAGGATTAAAGCAAGTGAAATGGAGACCTCTTGTACAAGTAATTTAAGCCAGAACATAGGAAAGAATAATTAAGAGTTGCAATACAAGTGTTTCCATAGCAATTCAAATTAGCAAGGTCAAGAAGAGGAAAAAAAACTCAGTCAGTGCCTTAATACTAGACTAAATCACAGTAACTCACTCCTAGGAGTTGTGCAACTCACTCATGTAAGTTGTGTCTAGAAGAATCTGCTTTCTGTAATACACCTCTAGATTCAGGTGCTTGAGCCAACAGCAGGTGGGGATGTGGCCAAGATATTTTCTAGTCACAAATTCAGGTTGTCTGGTGATACATATTCTCATTTAGCACATGAAGCCAGTTGACCACTTGCAAATGCATTTAAGTTTGCTCCAGCTTTTAATGAGCACTAGCTGATGAAGAATCTGCAAAAAAACTTCTTCTAAAAATGCTATATCTTACTTCAAATTCAGATCCCACAATCCATGGTCTACTTACTTACTGGCTTATACAAAGAAAACAGAGTAATGAAAGTCTAGGCTCATAGCATTTCATATTTACCCAAATACCAAATTCTTACACTGCTTCCTAAAACATATCTACTGAACAGCCCAGGCCATTGCATGTCTAGGCATTGGACAGTCATGATTTATCAGATAAAGAACCCATAGTTTCAGACATTCATCTGGGCCCAGAGCCTAATTATATTATTCTTTTAGCTTATGCCAAATGAGCCATATCTTCTTTACAAAAATATTTTTCCAGTAAACAACTAACAAGACACAGCCAACACAACCAGCTCAGGACCCAACATGACCAGCTGGAGTTGATAACAGTATGTTATTTGGTTGAAAATTTTAAAAAAGGGTCTCTGGTTCCAATGTGAAGATGTCCAACTGCTTTTGCAGTCTATGGGAACTAGTTAATTCCCAGTAAAAGTCCAGCTGGAAAAACGCGTAAGGCCTGCACAATGATCATCCAAAGTCCCTTTCTGGCTGGATCTTCATATGCATTGTTTCCATTAACAAGATCTTCTAAATATCTGCCTGCTATTGGATTTACAAGACCATCTTCAGTATCTTTGCCCTCCTCTGGGTTTGCAGCAATTAACTAATCCCTGTACAGCCCCCTCCACTCCCCTGCACTCTCTGCTCCTTGCCTCACCTACTAATGCTAAGATAGGAAAGGCCCATCATCAATCTATTCTCTCCTGAAGTTCCTCAACCATTCCACTGGGAAAAAAATCTCAAGCCAAAGTTATCTCCCTTTCCTCCTTTCTGGCCCTCTACCAAGCTCTGATCCTCCCTTTCTGCTCTTCTATTTTCTGTTCCTTACTGCACTCCAGCTCTGTTCACACCCCCTCTACAACCTGCTGGATTTGAGCAGCTTCTTCCCAGCTGAGCATTACCTAAATATAGTGGAATTGGGGGGAAATTAAAAAAAAAAAAAAAAAAAAAAAAAAAAAAAAAAACACAAGCCAACCTCTACTCTGTAGACACCGTCAGCCTCAGGTGCATTAGCAGAGGAAACAAATGCTTTCAAATAGGGAAAAAAATCCCAATGACATATCTATAAATGAATCAGTAAAACTGATGCATCAGATGCATCAATGGCCTTTTTAGAATTGTAGACAGTGCCCTGGAGGGCAGTCACATAAAAATAAATACAATTTTTAAAATCATAAGAGTTATATATCACTAGTTGTAGTAAGAGCAGCCATCTAAGATGAAAGTTACTACAGAACAACTTAAGCTTTTTAAGCTCCTCTTTCATGTATATTTGAGCTGTATATTGCCAGGGACACACATCTTAGAAAAACATTCTTGCAACACAGTGAGATTACTGCTGCCTGGAAATTTTTCAATCCCATTTCACTTATAGCTTCTGACAATGTTAGTGACAGCCATGTCACAAAGCATTAGTAAAATTGTGAGAATTAATTATGTGCTATTTGTTTAACTTCTCTTGTCATCCATCTCTGCTCCTTCTATTTGAAAATTCATTCGCTCACCTAAATCATCTTCTCCTCACTCACACTGTGTGTTACCCAGTCCCACATTTGCATTAAACACTTATCTCCTTTTTTTTCAGGAAAGGAACAAATTTGGAAAAATGGAAAACCCTTGAAGTGTTTATGCTCCATTAAAACTTAATTCTGCCTTTAATCCCAGACAAGACTAATTCATAGATTAATTCATATTAAATGGAACTTGAATCTCTGTAGCCCCTTTGTCTCTAATGAGGCTAGCACAGAAAGAGGATGTTGCTCATTGTGAGCAGGGATATCACTTTCTCATCCCACTATTTAATTCTACCTTATTATGGGTGTGCAAAACTGTACTTCATTCTCTAGCTCCCATTTCAACTTTCATTAACTACAAAGTCACAGTTCACAGAACAGAACTGGAACAATTACTATGAGGAACACAGTTATTTAGGAGAAGCATTTGAGAAATGCTATCTTCCCTGACTGTTAAAACAGCTCTTTGGCTCAAATACTCCTTTTACGGCACCAGACTGTTTCTAAACCCCACATACAGTTCCAAAATTTACCTCAAGACAAGCTGTAATACTGGCATGCTTGGCAGTATCTGTTGGCGTGACTCGCTATTGATATGATTCCTCAAAACAAGCCCCAAGCAGAACATCATTGAAATGTTGTCAATACACCAGGTGATTCTAATGTAAAAAATCCCAAAACATGCAGGTATATGCAAGCTCTGCCAGTTCTGTTTCTATTTCTTAGTAGCTTGTAATAACTTTGCACCAACTTATCTTTTTAAACATTTCCACTCTTTGTTTGAAGACATGACATAACTGTGCAGGAAGTCTCATTCTCTAAATATCTGAAATGCCAAATCCTTCCCTCTGCACTTGGGAGGGATCATGGAGAGGAGTCGCCACAGAATGAATCTTCACCCTGCTATATCACAGCTGTGCTCAAAGCAAACCCACACTAGACAAGACTCGGTTTCTGGGCTCAGCTCCTGAGGTGTTTGCTCTGGGGTCTCTGCAGTCTCTGGAGCAGGCAGTGACAGCACCAGCTGCCCGGGGCACCACTATGCAAGCACTTTCCTGGACCACAGTTTGCTCCCATTCACACATAAAAGAAGTCATTTCCCTTGTTAACATCAGGCTGACGATGGAGACAGCACCTTGCCCTCCAGTCAGGCAGCTGGTCCTACTCCTGTGGAGCTGTGCATCAGCAGAGCCCGTCTGTCCCCAGTGCCCACCACACCCCACAGCATCCTGGACAGTGCTGCCCACCTCCTGCAATGATCCCTGGGCTTTCTGCACCCCTCAGGGCAGGGTGGAGAACTGTGTGTTTATTGTGGTATCTTTGTCACCCCTACACTCTCACCAGCCCTCTGATAGATGCCAGACCAGATTTCCTCCTGCAGCAGAATTACCAAGAGGAGTATGAGACAGGGCATACCAGGCTGTGTGTTCTGCTGAGGACAAAAGAGGTGTGGGATGACCAGACCTTGATTGCCACACAGCTTTTCTTAGGGTTTCCAGGAGAAGTATGAGATATTTCCAGCAGAACAGCTCAGTCCAGCAGAGGTCTGATTAAGACAGCAACCCCTGTTATTGTGTGAGCTTCTGCTAAGCCACTCCATTACACCAAATTTACTGGGCAGGATTTGACTGTGTTTTGCTGCCCACCAGATGTGTGTGAAAACAGGCACTCCAGCTGCCCCAAGAGAGTAAACTCTGCTGGCAGTCTGGAGCTTTTAAGGTTTCTCTGAAATATTTAGTGAAGAAAGCATCAATCTCAACACAGAAACACAAAGTGCTGCTTTCTCTCTGGATAGGAGGTCTCAAAAGCAAGGGGAAATGTAAGTGGACACTAAAAGAAAACCAAAGATTATCAGTGGGTTTCTCAGTGGAAAGGTACCTGTGTTTCAGCCCCATCACTCCTGCTCATACTGTACCTTGCAAGTTTACAACTGGTCAGCTGCAAGTAGAAGCAGCAGGGTACCTGGATGCAGGAAAGAGCCTGTGGGTCCAGGCAGTGATCCCTTGGAAGCAAACAGCAGGAACTAATAGGATAACTCATGAACAAGCCCAAATGAGCCTGTAAATAGATACTCTAGGTGTGCCTGGAAAGGCATTAAGTTTCAGGCCCACAATCCTCACCACTGCATCACTTAGATCACATAGGCTACTGTGGCAACACCCTCAAAATAAGGGTGCTTATTTTGAGCTTTTCCACATAAATAAAGAATGGTGATAGAGCCAGTAATTATTTGTTGCCTTATGCCAGCCTTCAAGAGATAGGAAAAGGTAAGGTATGTTCAGCAGTATGGTAATGTGCAGAAGGAAAACCATATGCACTGCCAAAGGCCACAGAGCAACCTGTAAATCCTGTGCTACAAGTAAAAAAAAAACAAAACATAGAAGCATCTGAAGTGACTCAGAAACCCATCAAAAATAAGAGTCTCACAATACTAGCCAATAGAAGAAATTAATTGTAATTTAAGTAATAATTACATTTTTGAACAAAGTCTGCAAAGTGATAAGTGCAAAATAAAAATCACGATGGACTGATCTTGTTTGGCAGCACCAGGAAACTCCCCTCTTGGAGATGGGATGGGAAGTGGGGAAGCCTTCTTCTCTAATAAAGATAAACTGAAAATCTTTATCACAGTCAGGTCAAAATGCTATCTATCTGTTTTGAAAACAGCATTTTACAAGTTTTCTGTAAACACATTTGCTTTTGAATTCATCTCCTCCTTGCTAACCTCCCTAGATGAAATTCCTACTTTCTTCCACTGCACTTCTGCAAACACTTGCAGAACACTGTGACACCAAGCAGCTTTAATTATCTATCAGGATAAGGAAGATGGAGAATGGGAGTATTTACCAAGCAGCAACTTGCAGTGCAGGGTAGGCAACTGCTGGTCAGTTTGCAGCCATAGCCCTACACTTTTCATCTCTCACCTCATTAGAGTGTTGGAAAAACACTTGGATGAGCACCTTGGCACTTCCTTGCTCTTGCTGACAGCACATCTGTACTCTGACCTATATGGTATTTACTTGTCCTTAACAAAACTCAGTCATTTGCATCCCTAGTGAGAAAGGGTGGGGTAGGAGGGGAGGAAGGTAGTGTTCCTACTCTCAGAGGATCATGCTGTGAATTATATCAGGTACATTTCAACAGCTTGAACACTAATCAAAAAGATGTACAGAGAGGTGAGGGACTGCAACTGCATAGAGGAAAGCTGAAGGGATTTCAGTGTAACATATATTTTGCTTTTGGTTACCTTAGTTATTGAACCATCCATCCAAACACAAATTCAACAGACAACCCACAGAAAAATCCCCAGTGTGATATTTAAAGGCAGCTGGTGTAAATAATGCATAAGAAGAACAGTGGAGCCTCTGGCCAGCACAGGGCAATTCACATTACACATCCTCAGACTCCCCTCTCAATCTGATGTACAGAATCCAATCGCAGTTTCTGCACTGAAATATTTGTGACACTTCACTGCCACCAAGAGCTTCAAAGGACACACTGTGCCATTTCCTTTTTGAAACAGGCCTTTTCCCCAACTTCAAGGGAGAAGACACTGATTGACAATGAAAGGATAATGCTATTTTGGTTGGAGCCCAATAGTTTTCTTTGCCCCTTCTCCCAGCCTATTTTAACATTGCATTACACAAGGAAGAAAGTTTTCCACTTCTAAGGTTTCCCCTGCTTCTGTTTAATGTCAGTGACTCTTATTTCCAGTGCAGAGATTGCTACAATTAAAGTGGATTAGCACTTCCAGAAAGAGGCATCAACAGCACCTTATTTGTACTAGAGCAGAAATACCATTAGCAGGAATCAATCATAGCAACATAAGTCAGAAGACAGGAAGGTTTGTACAGAAGTATATAAAGATGTTTAGTAGCAAATCCTACCCAAAGTCAATGGATACAAAAAGTCTATTATGAAAAAGATGCATACAATTTCACAATTGGCAGTATAAAGAACTCTCACCCTAATTACATATCCAACATGTCTTCCAAGACACCTGCCACCACAGCAGGCTGCAGCAGAAAAAGGGTTCACTCTTACTTTCCTACCCATTGCTCAGATGTGCCTTTTCTCCTCACTCACCCACATGAGATGAGGGCCCAGACATTGCCCCAGTGAGTCTGGTTCACCACCCTGCTGCCAGTATTACCTCCAAGTCATCACATAAATGTCTTGAAAGGCAAACATGTGACAAAGCATTACAGCACCCTAAGAACCAAACCCTTCACAACTGCTGATCTCAAGTTTTACTTTCCAAAGAGCAAGTATCTTGTATTTGTTAAGGCAGAGAGAGGAAAAACTTGGAGAAAGCATCAGTTCTCTAATTCAATGTTGTCTGGGTTCTTTTCAGCATACAACAAAACCAAAACTACAATGCCACCCTTTTGTTTCTTCCTAATCCTTTATTTGAATGGGGGACCTTGCATATGTCAAACAGGTATTTCATTGAAAAGCATCGTGCTCTTCACAATTTTTTCTATAATTGCAAGTAATGCAGAAACAAAAATTCTGCTCTCTGGAATGTTTTACCATTTCCTGTGAGGATTTCCTCCACAATTTAGAAACCTTATGGTACACAAGACAATAAATCACTTAGCTATATTCCCTAATTATGCATTTCCAGAATAAGTAGCCATCATTTAAATGAAAATTTCACCTTCTAGGACTTTTTTTTTTTATTATTTTATTAATGCATAACAACTCTATCTGAGAATTTCATCCTTGCTTAAGCTGATACGAGCCTCATTTATGCAGTCTACGGTTTGGAATCATTCAGACAAATTCACATTCCTTATTTTTCACAAACACAACAAGAGGAAACAACTTCCTTATATTCCTTAATTAGCCACATGTCAAGTAATCATTAGTTATGCTAGCGATAACAATAATAACTCACAAAGTACATAAAACAACATCATCACCTTTTTTACACGTTAGAACAATGCCTGAGGGCTTCTAATAGAAAGTCACTGTTCCAGCAAGTCACAAAGGACTTGGCTTTGTCTTTGAAAGGCTTTAGGGTTCAAATGCTTGAGAACAGCAGAGGAAGCAGATTTTAAAAATAGGATAGAAGCAAAACAAAACAAGAAGAGTTATGACACACAAGCATCAGATTTTTTTAAACTTTTGTTCCAGGACTTACTTAGAAAAGGTGGATTTAAAGAAGAGCTAAAGCCCAACAAAAGACAGGAAAATAAGGAAAGTAACTAGGAGAAGAGGGTAGTCAACCTAAGGTATAGGAAGAGAGAAGCTCCTCTGAAAAAGGCAACCAACCCCACAGAAGAGCCCTCCCTAGCCACAGGTGCTCTCAGCACACTACTGGCAGCCACAGTACCTTTTCCTTTCAATCTCTGCTTCCCATTGATTACAGCACAGCTTTTCCCTGGATTGTTTCTAAACTTTTAGAACCAATTCAGTTAAGATAGAAACAACAACTACCAAGCCTTTTAACAGAGGCACATCCTGCTCTCTTGTAGCTGTGGGTGGTAGAGAGGTGAGTAATCCCAGCTGGAGCCTGTTGCCTGAAGTAGGTCTGCACACCTGCTTGCCTTTCTTCACAGGTGGGTATAGAGCTGGTGTGCTTATTAAGGGAAACATTCTGAATGATTCAGTACAGACTTATTATAGAAATGTTGCAACAATGAAATCAAGTGATTAAGCTATGCTTAATTAATATAAACCCATAGAGCACCTTTGTGCTCCTTATCTTTTCCTTTTTTGCATTCCTGGATGATAAAGTGATGGAGTGTATCAGCGATTACCAGATGGTTCAAGAAGGGTGAACAAGTGTAGGCATGTATGTGCACTGAGAGATGGATAGCACAGTAAATGCAGTAATATCTAGCCTGTGATGCTGAAAACACTGTGGGGAAAACAAGTGCAAGCCTTGAGCTCTGAAGTGTGATTGTCTTACTTTCCAGAGAGGAGCAGAAAGCAATTTGCTGAGATTTGCTGCTTTAATAAAAAAGAGGTTGCACTTCAAATCTCTGGCTGCAGCATGTCCAGATGTTTTGCTTACAGGTAAAGAGCAGTTAAAATCTCTCAGGGTGGGTACCACCAAGCTGTAAAGCAGCATGAGATCTTCAGGTTGCCTGAGTACCCAGGGGCTGCACTCCTGTATTTCACTGGTACCCCAGGGATACCTCTGCATTCTGCTTTAGGACCTCAGCTGCTCTCTCCCAAAGCAGTGGGGAGAGTCTGTCATGGCAAGCAGGTTGGGCAGCACTGCACAGCACAGCACTGTGGCTGCAACTGGAAAAGCAACAGTGAAAGCATGACAGGAAAAAATCAGAATCAGAGCTGAGAAAAAAGCACATGATGTGGCAGCAGGGACAGACAGCTCAGCTAGGTCTATGTGTTTGGTAGGCAGGTGCAATGTAATGTGCATTTTATCAGAGGGAAATGAGGGTTTATGTGGCCATCACTCAAATGAGAAAACTGTCACATAAGCCACTCATATTTTATTCAGGCTGAAATTACAGCCTCAAAAGGTGGTTACTTGCTGATAATTGGGCTGTGTCTTCAGCCACTTTAAATCTGCATGACTCCACAAATGCCAGAACAGTTGTTCTGGTTTAAACCAGCTAAGTACCTGGCCCTGAACACTGACCAAAGAGGCATCCTGTGCCTGCTGGTTTTATGGGCATGCTGTGTTAGCATGGATGAGCTCCTCCTTACAAGTTCACCCCTTAGGCTGATCCTGATGCTTTGAGCCTGGACCCAGCTGGGCCATGCCTGTGCTGTAGAGTGTGCTTAGCTCAGGTCAGAGTGCCCTGCTTGCCTATGTGCCATGCAGGGAGGCAGTGATGCTGCATCCTGATGCCCCACTGGGATTCATCTGAGGCACATCCTCAGTCTTGGGGCTCCTCTGTGACCCTGTTCTCACCAGGCTGAGGAGCATCCATGTCCAGCCCAATTTGCACCAGTGCTACAGTAGGAACCAAAGAAATCACAGGGCTGTTGTGCAGCACTCCACAGTATGTGCATCTGGGTCTGGCCATTAGTAAGTATAAGAGAAGCATTAAATGTTGCATGAAACCTGTCTGTTTTCATCTCTGGGTCCTCTGCATAAAGCCCACTTGGTGCTGTGTCCCTACAATGCCTATTTACACAAAAAAGTGTGGCTTCTGCTCTAACCCAAAAAACCTAGGCTTTTTCTCTTGGCAGAAGGAGGTTGAAAAGTGCACATTGCTTTTGAAATCTGTCTCTGAACGTTTCTTTTAGCTGCAACCACAGATCACATCTCATGAATAGCCACATTTTTCAATATAAGTTTCATATTTGTTGGTTCTAATCTAATTATTTATAGGAATGCCCTTTCCCTGTAATCCATAATCTTCTCAAACTTCAGTAGTTTCTGGCTGTGAAAAATGATTCACTCTGGGCTGACTGTATGGTGGTAGCTGTGTATTTGTTCATTGTGGTGCATTTTGTATCCAGAAAACTAAGTCTGGAAATGATTCCTGGGTAATAGTTGACCTGAAGAGCACTGCCAGTAGGCTAATCCAGTCTCCAGATGTACAGAATCCTCCTGAAATTAACTGGAAGTGATTGCAGAAGTATGAGTAAATGTCCTTAGTATATTCTGTCAAATATTTATTGCATCTATTTTCTCCTCATTGACAGATTATGCAACTGATGTTTCAAAGCATTTATACCCATTAAAGACTAGCTCTTTGAATTTAAGAAGTTAATTCTAGTGGTTAGATAGACCTACACAAGCTTAAACTGGCAGTCAAAATGAGAACTGGAAAGCTTAAATGCTTGTGTGAACACCTATCAAATCTTTCTGGTCCCTGAAACCAAACACAGACCAGGTTGCCTGTGGGACTGCAGCTATAGTCCTTCCAAGACAGGGGGTAAGTGCAAAGGAAAAGAAGTCCTTGGGAAGGAAATTGACCCCAATTTTGGTGAGCTTAAAGAGCCTCATTCAAGTCAAGTTTACTGCAGGACCACAGCATTGTGCAGACAGTCAGAAATTCCTTTCAGATTTTCTGTAGTATATTTTTAATAATCCTCTTCAAGGTAATAGCTTGTAATCAGGAGGGTTTTGCCTTTGAAGGTAGATTTTTACCTTGGAGTGGAGAAAGACGTATATTGTTTCACCACTGAGAAAGATCCAACCCTATATTTCAAAGGATGGAATTGTTTGTTACAAGAAATCACTCGGGCAATCCGTATTAACATGTTAATTATGATTCAACAAGTTTTCCATGACAACCTAACATCAATGTTAATTTCTCTGGGTAAGTTTTGTTACAAACTCCTGCAGCATGGTAAATGGGAAACAGATCATTGCCAGAAGGGTTTGTTTGGTCAGGTGTCATCCTAATTGGTGACAAATGCAGCCTTGTGTGCTGCATTAGATGCTTTGGGCCAGGAGCAGGGGAAGGCTTCTCCCTGTTGGATTGAGCTGGGTTGTATGACCCCACCACCCTGCAAACTGCAAAAAGGAGCATCACAAGTTGGTTGTGTTTCTGTTGATAACTGGACTCATTAGTGTCTCATGGTGAGTTGGCCTCCTGCTTACCTGCAGTAGCAGGGACTGCATTTGTGTCATTTCTGATTTCTCCCCTCCACGTCGCAGCTGCTCAGTGTAGATTCTTTTCCCCAAGCAATTAGAGAACCTTAGACAGGAGCCAAAGTGAGATGGAAGACACACTGTGTGTTAATTAGGGGTTTTTTCAACTAACTGACCCAGTCATGCAAAGGGAATATCTGAGATTTGTTGTTGTTTTTGCTATTTTCATCCCTTATGCATCTGAAGCAGTCTTCCATCAAATTGATGTAAAACCTACCCCAGACATCCAAAAGTTCAATAATGAAAGGTTTTGCTCTTTGGGAGCTTTGATTTGGAAAAAAAGGACCCACTTATAAACTATATCTAAAATATATGAAAAATTCTACAGCAAAACAATATTAGCACTCTTTTCTAGAATGAGGAATATGAACATAAGGAAATATATTTCTATGAAAATACACAGTGAAACAATGAATCAAAAAAATTAAACATTCTAGTATTTTTACCCCAGTAATTAAGTGGTAAAACATAAAAAGAAAGACAGAAGAAGAGGATTTTGTGGACTGTGCCTAATTTCCCTAATATAGTATCTTAGGTGAGTATTTGGTGGCAAAGTCTTCTATCCAGCCTTTCAAGGTTTGCAGGGGCACTCAGTATTTGAGCATGCTACAAACCTTGTTTTAGATGCATGTGACCTTCCTCCACACATGTACAGGCTTTATGTCAGCATCAGAACATGTATCTTTTGTCCAGGTGATGCACTACTTCCATGCTATGCCCTCTAAGTCCTACCTCTGTCATCTGGAAAGCCACTAATTCTCACCATGCCCAGGGATGTGTGACTTCTGCCCTGGCAGTAAGGTTCTTTCCCCATTAGAAAGAGGACAGCCTTGTGTGAGCAGCTGGATGGAGCAGAGAGGCTGGAGAATTAACAATCAGAATCAGTGGGTTTGCCAGCAGCTATTTAGATTAGATTAGAAAAGGTGTTAGGAGAGATTAGCTGGGGATGGGCTCGGAGATAGTGATAGGGGTCAGTGGGGACATTAGAAGGCACCCAGGGACAAGACCTTCTGGACACTGGCATTCCCCAGTCTCAGGGGAAAGGTTATGTCAGGTATTGCTGAGTGTCTCAGAGGAGGAGGTGGTGGACACAGCCCCAAGTGACCATGCCCCATAGCATCTGACTGAACATTACTACTGCACTCCTGTCCCAAACTGTAAATTTTCCCTAGAAATCAGCTGGTCAGACACCTTCAGGATCCTGAGGAAATTCACAGCAGTCCTGTGAACACATGGCAATGTTGACCACTTCCCTGGTGGATCTGTGTTCTCTGGGCTTGCTCATGAATTGAGTTTTACAGAAAAAGCAGCTTTCTGAGGACAATGTAATTTCCATCTGGACATCCAGCAGGAGATCATTACCTTCCACAGTGGCATTGTCTTCATCAAATAAGATGGTCTTCACTAGGAACATTGCCTGACTTGTCATCCTCTCCCTTAGCCCCTCTTCTGTGTTGTTGCTGGTCTGCCCATGCTGCCATCCCATAATTGCAATTCTGCCCCATCTCTGACTTCATCTGGATATAACTACCTCTCTTTCCTCTGCTGCACTCCCATGTCTCACCTGGAGTTGTTGTAAATGAACTTGGAGGGGAGACACACCTGGCTTGTTTTCTTGGTCCTTGTAGACAAATGACTGTTGAAAAGAGTCCTCCATTTTTTTATACTTTCCTCAAGGTAGCATCCACTTACTTCTTGATTGTGGATCCTCCCTCCGTGTGTTCTTCTCCTGAGATCTTCACAACACTCCCAACAATTACAGGGCTCTGCCCTGATCATATAATGGGTATAAATTCCAAGTGGACAAAGGGGTGATAACAGGAAAAAGGTAGGGCATGCCATAAACTGAATTTGCTCTTTCGAAAAAGGCAGATGTTGTAATGAGCAACCAAAGGACTGTGAATCACTTCGTTCGAGCATCTCCCCAAAACAAAGGGACACGCAGAGGCCAACAGCTCTGAAGCATCACCAGCTCTTGAGGGAGTGCAGCCCCACAACAGCAGCGTGAAATCTCCACTCCCGCACATACGATTTTTTGGACAGAAATTGATTTCATAGAGCTAAAGAAACAATGAATCGAAACCGCGAACCAAATCAAGGGGATTGGGCGCGGCCGGGGAGCGGCGCTGGCTCCGCGGGCGGGCGCGGGGACACCGCGCCTGCAGTGCCGGCAGGGCGGCGCCAGGTGGCGCCAGAGCTCCGCCCGCCGCTCCGCGGAGACCGCGCACGGGAGGGAACCCCGGGATAGCGCGGGTACCCCGGGATAGAGCGGGTACCCCGGGATAGAGCGGGTACCCCGCGATAGAGCGGGAGCCCCGGGATAGAGCGAGTACCCGGGATAGCGCGGGTACCTCGGTATAGAGCGGGTACCAGGGATAGAGCGGGTACCAGGGATAGAGCGGGTACCCCGGGATAGCGCGGGTACCTCGGGATACAGGGTGTACCCCGGGATAGAGCGGGAGCCCCGGCATAGCGCTGGCACCCCAGCATCGTCATGGCATCACCTGACATCGCCCTGGCATTGCCCTGACACTGCCCTGGCACCTCTCAGGTCACACCCACATTGCCTGCCTTTGGCCTGGCATCACCCAGCACCTCTGCCATGCCCAGCGCACCAGGCACCCCCAGAGCCTGTGGGCATCACCCTGGCACTGCCCTGTCACCACCCTGGCACTGCCCTGCATCACTGCAGGGTTGCCCAGCATTGCACAGCATCAGCTGGCACCAAGCCTGAACTGCCCTGGCATCACCCTGCAACTGCCCCAGCACTGCCTTGGCATCACCTTGACATCACTCCTGCATTGCTCCAGCGCTGACCAACAGATTGGGGGAGACTCTGCAGGACCTGTTAGTTTCTCTCCACATAATTAATACAAACACAATTTATTAAATGCATACATTGCTTTCCATTTTTAATCCAATGAATTATTCAGGACGAGTATTTTATTAGGCTGTTTGTCTTCTCTCCTTCCCCCTTGGGCTGGGTCTCTCATATTTATTACCAGAGGGATACAGCACACTCATTTCTGTAGAGAAATACTTGTCTGGGGACTGGTTCTGGGTTTATGCTGCATGGACAGGTTTTCAAACAAAGTTAAATTTTTCTTCTTCCAGAAACAGAGGTGGGGTACAAAAGTTTTGTGTTGGAAAGTTGCAACACAGTTCATCACAGTGTTTGTAAAACAATTCATTGGTGTGTGGTGCTTCATGTGATTTTTATCTAATGTATCCATATAAATCATGGAATGATTTAGATTGGAAAAGACCTTTGAGATCATGACTTCCAACTGTTCAGCCCAGGGCTACCAAATCCAGCAATAAATCGCATCTCCTAATCCCACACCTAAAATCTTTTAAATCCTTCAGGGGAGGGTCACTCTACCCCTTCCTTGGGCAGCCTCAACAGTGCTCAACAACCCTTCTCGTGAAGATTTTTTTCCTAAAATCCAACCCAAATATCCTTTGGTGCAACTTGAGGCCATTTCCTCTCATCCCAACACTTGTTACCTGAGAGAAGAGACTGACACATACCCTGCTCCCTACACCCTCCTTTCAGGTTATAGACTGATAAGGTCCTGCCTGAGTCTCCTTTTTGTCAGATTAAACAACCCCAGCTCCCTCAGCTGCACTTGTAACACTTGTACTCCAGACCCTCTACAGTCTCCACTGCCCTTTTCTGGACACACACATCAATCTGTGAATAACAGTGAAGTGTGCAAAATAGCTACTTTCTCCCTGAGCAAGCTGTTCTTGCTTTTCTAGTGCAGACTCCAAAGAGACTATAAAAGATCTGTTTCTGAATTAGGGGAAAATCCACTAGATCAGGAAACAGTTTGATGGGACACTTCTGTCAGCAGTGCTGGGTGACAGCAAACATGGGCAGACCCAGCTGCACAGAGCTCAGTGGGGTTCTCTGTGAATTCCATCTGATCTTCCTACACTTTGAGACACATTCCAAGAGAAACAAAACAAACAAACCAAAACCATCAGGAATTAAAATATATGCAACTGTTGATATATTTGGATTCTCTGCCAGTTTGTTTTCTGTGTAAGTTCAGTATGTTTTTTCAACAGCTTTATGAAACATGATTGCTTAAAACCACTTGACCACAACTCTTTTCCTGAAGAAAAAGATTTCTGAAATGCTTCTCAGGGTCACAGTGGAAATAATTTTTCAGCAGAGGATTGTGAGGCTTTCCATGCCAGAGCAGCCATAGAAGGAGCATCATCCTGCAACCTCCTGTTCATACAAATACTAGATGATTTCCAGAGGGTGCCTTCCAACTAAACTATTCCTAGCTGTCTGTTCCCTTCCCATTGCTCTGTCCTGCTGCTTCTGGGAGGTGTCACTCATTCTCTATGCCTCTTAAAGTTCATGGGACCTGAATCATTCGGTGCTGCTCTTTCCCAGACTGAGCCCAAGTCCCCTACAGCTATGCAAGTCTTGGAGAGTTATCTCCCAGACATGGTGTTGAAAACATCAGTTCTCTCAAGAGCTCTCAAACAGCCACAGCAATGACCCTTCTCAGCTAGGCTGCCCAAAAATGCCCACAGAGAAGAGCTGGGGTGTCTGACACCTCAGTGAGGAAGGGCAAAGCAAAGTAAAAATGTCCAAACACCAAAACTGAGTCTCAAAGGAAAGTGGGCTGGCCCAGCTTTATGCTTATGAAGCATTAAATAACCAGTGCCAGCCTTGTTTATACATCTCTCCTTAAGGAAAGTTAAATGTGCTCTCTAGCTTCTACAGAGAGATCAGCAAAGATTTATTCTTTCTTTTCAACAATAGTAGAATGGTCTTGGTATGTACATAATCAGTAATCCATAAAACCTTAAGGGGAAATTTTATCCCAGAGACTCATTTCAGTCCCTAATGATTTAGTAGTAAAACTACAATCAGTCTTGGGACACATGGGATTATGAAAAAAGATTTAAAACATTTTTTAAAATGCCTAATAACACTGACTCTTAAAACATTTTGAGAAAGGAATGCTGGAATCCTTTGAAGTGACTCTCAATTACACTTTTAAATGAATTAGGATGTTATTTCTGTGTAACAGCTAGACCATAAATTTAGTTTCTAATTAAATACTGTGTGAAAACTTAATGTCACATGTCACTGCTTGCAAATTTATTCGCTGTTGGATTTGACTGAAGTTACTTAGAGAGATGCTCTTTTCTCCTTCTTAGGGACACAGCAACTTCCCTCTGGGAAAATAAATGAAAGCTTCCATTGTGCTGTTCTATGGGAAAATAGAAGTTTCAATACTGTAATAACCCAGCTCACCAACTTCTTTTGCAGTTCTGGTCAAGATTTCACTCGAATTTCTCTGTCTTATTCCCCCAAAACCTGTCTCTGTTCTTTGGAGGAAGCCACCAGTGTCTGGTGCCACATTATTCCTCAAAGGGTTAATGAAATTCATTTTTACTGGACCATTTTCAGTCATATCATACTTTAAGAAAAATATGAGCAGCTTTCACTGTTTTGTCACAAAAGCCAAGGAGCAAATAATGCCAAGTCCTATTGGCAGCATTATAAGGCAAGATATTTTTAATAATTACACAGTATTACAGGCATAACTATTTCTCTGAACATTAGGCCTGATAGCTCTTTTGTCTCTGTCCTTTCTTACCCTTTATTTCTCCATCTCTCTAAGCATCTCCTCAATTTCTTCACCTAATTTAAATTTAAATACCATATTTCTGGCCGTAAAAATAACCCTACCCTTTTCATTTTGTTCTCTCTGCTCTGATTCCAAATGACATCAGTTCAAGGCAAAAAGTTATTGGACACTTGAACTTTTTTTTCCAAGGTAACCCTTAAGTACTTCCAGCATTTAGTGATGACCAGTTATATGTATAAGTTTAATATTCACTGTGACAAAAATAACATAAATTCCTTCATTTCCTTCATAATTTGGTGACAGTAGTCACCAGATAATCAACTTAGGCTGGTTTTTGAGCTGCTTAGTTAAAGAAATGTGTCTCTCTATGAGCCAAGCTTCTGTGGTTCTTTCCCCTGGGCCACACTGTCCTTGCTCTGCCTTGACCATTCAGAGGGGCTTTGCATAGCATTTCACACTTTTTAACCTAAATCTTCTCATGAGTCTGTGGTTTAGGATTCCCCACATTAACCATATATAAAGAGTTTCAACAATCTCTGTCCTTCATCCTTGAAGCCAAGGCATAAAATTCTTGTTGTTTTGACCTAAAAGCAATAGAGTTCAGACAGTTGCTAATATTTAACTGAACCCTAATTTTTTATTAATGAAGAATATTTACCCATACTCCATGAGGGTGAGAGATGCCTGAAACAATCAGGAATTGGAAACTGTCCTGTACCTTTTTCTTGTTTTTTAACAACTTAGCTGGAAACAGAAGTGTTCTCAGTCCTTACCATGCAATATAGCCTAAAGTTGGAAGTGTGTGGTAGACACTGGCCTGGATAATCAGGCACCCTGAAAAAGGCCTTTGGTTTAGAGATGCTGTAGGCAAATAATATCTCAAAAAACCCCTCAACTGGAGCCTGACCATGCTTAGACTTCAATATAGAGCCTCCCAGAAAGTCTACATAGGTGCTGTGCCTGATGCAATTACTGCAGTTTAAATCCTACCACTCTTACTCATAGGTATTTTTCCTACCTCAGAGGTTTCATGATTTTCCTCCTCTTTTTTGTAATTTAATTTTTATATGAACATAAGCCAAGATTTCAAAACTGTTGACTTATTCTAAGTGTTTGATTTGCCACCTCTCCAAGGTCCTGATTTTCCTAGTATGTGAGGCCAAAATTTCATGATTTCAGACCACATTAAAATGTCAGAAGTCAGACAAAATACAGGCTCTCAAAATGCAAATGACAAATGGAATCACTAACAGACTCATAAATGAGATGAAGAAATTTTATTGCCAGAAAACATCATTACTGGGTTCCATTAAAAGAAATGTTCAAATTAAGGCTTTTCTAAATACATGTCTAAAAAGCTTTCAGACCAACAGAGATGGGAAGGTGAAGTTTGCTGTCTGCTTTCATTCAGGTAAAACAAAAGTCCAGCAAACAGAGAAATTAGGCTTTTCCAAAGTCTGTGGAAACAGCTAGACTGTTCAGGGGTGTCTGCAGTGGGAGCTCCTACATTACTAGACACTGGAGAATCCAATGAAAAGAGAGATTTGTCCAGAAGCCATTATTAAAGAAAACATCTTTTGTATGTTGTTTGTTTTTTGTTTTTGTTTGGTTGGGGGGGGTGGGGGGAGTTTGCTTGGTTGTTTTGTTTTGTTTTTTTGGTTGTTGTTTTTTTTTAATACATCAGCCATAAGACTCCAAATCTGAAGCCAGTTCTATTTAGCATTATGCTTTCAGAACAAGATTACTTTCCAGCTTTACAATAGTACATTGCTCCAGAATTTTCCCCTAGATAATATCTGACACATCCTTTTTCTGGCCAGCATTTTAGAAGATGTAATTTTACTTTTCAGGGTAATGCAGTGACTTTGTTGCCACTTGTGAAAGTCACAGAAATGCAGGTTCCAGCTGTATAAAATCCACTATGTAAATGAAATGATTGCTCAAATGTCTCTTGCCTTTTCTGAAAGAACTCAACTTCTAGTAGAAATAGTGCAAATACAAGAATCTGCTTATTTACTGCAGTCCTGCTGGCTTTTTGTTTGAGGCCAAGTCTTTCCTGTCATGATATGTACCCCATGGCTGGGCACACAATTCTCACTAACCATAGGGTGGTCTCCTCCAACTTGGAGGAGAACTCTCATGGAAAACTCTTTCCCCTCTTCCCACAAGCTTTCACCAATTCATCTTCTTGTGTTTCCAAGAGGAAGAAGAAAAACCCCTCTCTTTCCCTGATCCTCTTTGTGAGTCATATATAAGAATTAGAAAAAAAGGGTTATTCAAAAGAATTAGCCTAGTGGTGTCAAAATAATTGAAATATTTTAATGTTTGGAAAGAATTTTCAGCTGATTTATGATCTTTGATCTACAGAAGACATTAAAAATATTCAGAATTGTGCTAAATATACAAAACTAAAATGATGATTTGAAGTATCCTGCAGTATTTGAATAGGCAGTTGCAAGAAGTGTAAAAGGTGTGTTGATGTGGAAAATTCTTAATTAACATTTGAGTAAGTATCCTCTGCCTAACTCTTCCTCAGATCACTGTGCAAGACTTTAATATCCTCATGTATTCTCTGCACTATAAATCCTCAGTTCTACATCAGGGAGTGTCATGTATGATCAACTGTTTCTTATTATAAATTGTGATGGGTACTATTGAGCTACTTACCAACAGGATACTTGCCTCTGATTTGGAATGAATATTAATAAAGTTGTTAGTCCTCTGTCAATAAAGCAAGTTCCTTCTCAGTTTCAGTAGCTGAGCACAGTAATTGCCATCAGTATCCCTAAATGTCAAATTCGTTTTTTCACCTCCAGAGCAGTCAACCTAAAAACTGATTTAAAATAGTTCTTAAACATAAATTTTTTTCATTTTATTTTGAGGGAACTTGCAAGCACCTTCTCTGTTTGCCAGGTGATAAAAAGAGGTACCAAACACCTCTGAAAATCTGTGATTTCCTCAGTGTCTTTCTATGCTAGCAAGGCTCCAAGTAATTTCTGGTCTGTGAAGACAACAGTAGATGAAGAACAAAAGTGAAGAATATTCTTGCAGGGCTGAGGTGTACCCACCACATAATTCTGTTGATGTTGGTTTATTTCCTTTTTTTTTTTTTTTTTTCTGTGTAAAATGAAGGAACCCATGGCTGGTGATCAGGATTGCTAGCTGTTGCTGGTTTCCATTAAAAAGCCTTTTACTACCTCTTCCAGCTTTGCATGCTATCCTGAATTTTAGAAGAGATAATTACATGTTCCAGAGGTGCAGCCAAGGGCATGCAGAACACCCTGGGGCTATTGGGGCAGACTGGCAATGATGGGATGGAGGTGTGGGAGGTCGAACTGCAGCTGTCAAAGAGGCATGAGACAACTCGTACCACTCCTGTCTCTTCTCAGTTGGATACTCCACAAGAATCAGAGACAACTGGGTTAGAATCTGGGAGTGTGGTTGAAGTGCTCTGTAACAAAAGAAATAACCTCAGAAGTGATGGTAGGAAAGGAACTCAAAGAATCACAGGAAATATTCCTGTTCTTTCTAGACAGTCCAATTTTGAATGTAATTTTCACACAAACTGATCTAAAATGTTTAGTTTCCAAGACCCAGACTATGCTGTAAAAACACACACAGAGTAAGCAGACAAAACCCCAAATTTCCCATGTTCATAGATCAGGAAAAGCCATTTGTAACAAAGGTTAATTTAGGGATCTAATTAATGACCAGTTAATATGCATGTTGTGCTCAGAGAAGTTATTCACCTTTCAAAACCTCAGCTATTGCCTCATTGGTTGGTGAGAAGCTCAACATGAGCCAGCAATGCACCTTCACAGCCCAGAAACAACCATTTCCTGAGCTAGAATGCTGCCAGCAGGTCGAGGGAGGGGATTCTGCCCTGCCCCTCTACTCCACTCTTGTGGGAGCCCACCTGGAGTTCTGCCTCCAGCTTTGGTATCCCTAGCACAGGAAAGATGTGGAACTGTTGGAGTCAGTCCAGAGAAGGGCCATGAAGGTGATCAGAGGGTTGGAGCTCCTCTCCTGTGAGGACAGGCTGAGAGAACTAGGGTTGTTCATCTTGGAGAAGAGATGGATCTAGGAAGTCCTTGAAAGTTTAGAACATCTTCCAGTGCCTAAAAAGGCCTACAAAAGAGCTGGAGAGGGACTTTTGATAAGAGCATGTAGTGATAAAACAAGGGCAAATGTCTTTAAATTGAAATAGGCTGGATCTGGATTAGATATTTGGAATAAATTCTTTACTGTGAGGGTGGTGAGGCATGGAAACAGATTGCCCAGGGAAGTTGTGAATTCCCCATCCCAGGGAATTCAAGCCCAGGCTGGACAGAGCTTTGAGCAGCCTGATCTAGTGGAAAGTTCTCCTGCCCATGGCAAGAGGCTTGTACCTTGTAAGGAGACTTCAAGGCCCTTTCCAACCCAAACCATTTTCTGATCCTATGATGCAGCATCAAAAATAATTTAAATTTTGAGAAAATATTTGATTTTTACTAATTGGCCTGGAAAACACTGAAGAGAGAATAAGAATGGCCCACAAGCTGCCAGTGACTACTAAATTGTCAGATCAAAGGTGTGCTTGGGGTAGAAGCAGTGTTCTTGCTTCCATATTTGCAGGTCTCTTTTCATCCTGAGAAATGGTTCAGAAAATGCCAAGACTGTGAGGGCAACTGAGGCTGAAGAGCTGGAACTCAGTTAGAGCTGCATCCATTTGGGCCACCCAAACCAGACACTGCTCCATGGGAATATTCTTCCTTCACCCCCATGTGCAGCTTGCTCTGCAGCATGCAGCAGCCTTTCACCATCCTTATAACTGGTACACTAATTGTGCCATTTTGAACAGCTCTAAAATAAACCAGAAAAAATAAATATAATATGGCTCTATCTGAAACCTGACTACAATCTAATTTCTTTAAAGGTTGTCTGATACCTGTATCACAAGAAACAGCTCTGCAGCAGCAGGGATTGATTCCACTTCCGCTCTTTTCTCAGGGAATAACCTTAGAAAAACTTTCAAATTGATAGTGATTCACAAAGGCCAGACAAAATAAATCTTTAATAAAAAGGTTTGCCCCGAAAAGGAACAGGCTGTTTAGAGAGCTTAGACCTCTAAATTGTCTGCCTGTGTGCTCTCTGTAATTTAATACTGGAGATCTTGGCTAACTTCATTAAGAGGATGACAGTGAAATTGAGATAAATCATCCTGTGGTGAGGGAGGGACTAACACAGAGAAAATTACAACATGCAGAACAAATAGGTTATATTATCACACAGGTAACTTACTTCCACTTTAATGATAGAATTAATTTCATTAACACAAAATACGTATTTTACATTGAAGTCCAGGCCATTGTGAAATTAAGCACATTGTATGAGTCACACAAATACATCCACAAGATGCTGGACCATTCTTAGGTTTAGTTCTTGATTATTTTTATCCCACTCATTGAGCAGAAACTTTTAAAATTTTTGTAGCAACTTTAAAGTTGAAAACACGACTACTTTAATTTTTACATCTTTACTAACTAATATCTCAAAAATACCTTTATTAACTCTGTAACTCAAATAATCTCAGAGTTGTTGCTTCTACAATTTAGCTTATACAATAAGTTTGAAAAAGCTAGGCAAATACTTTTGAAGACTTCCCACATAGCTTGGTTCTTGGTGGCCAGAAAAATACCTGAATATTAAGAGGTTTAACCCATTTAATAGAGCTTTAGTTCTGTCTTGTAACTGCTGTCTGTTTGAGGTTTCTTTTCCCTGCAAGGAATATCAGTGATTCATATAAAGGATTTTCCTCCAGAAAGCTGAGTCACTTTTTTTATTAAACACATTTAGCATAAACTGTGAATTTTAGTAACAATCTTTTCTATATTTTTTTTTTAATTGCAGTGAATAGCATTCAATTCTTTCTACCTAAAAATAATTTAAAATTAAGTAATTTAGAATTTTATTGCAGGCTTTGTATTAGCAGCTTCTCAACACCAGCCCTCCATTGCACTTCATTTGTTTATGTCCATTCCTTTTCAAAGGCAGAGAGCTTAATGTTGAGGGAAAGACTGCCCTGGCTCTACCATTCTTTTATCTCATTTTTGAGCTGTTGGTGAGGCACATCTACAGGACTGTTTCCATTCCATGATTTGGAGGTGACCTGGGAGGGATAGATGTGAGTTGTTTTTGGCTGAGCCCAGTCCTTCTGCTCTTGTCTTCTCCCCTCTGCACTTCCCATGGGTTACTTGCCCCCTCTGGATGGGAGTCTCACTGGGAGTACAACTTTTGGATAAACACTGAGCATCACAAGACAGTGCCCCATCAGTCATTTCCCAGTGCATCATGCTATGCTCTGTTTCACATGGCAGCCTGACACCCTGCACTTTTGGACTACAAATACAGCTTTAGAAAACGAAGCAGTTTAGTCAGTACAGCTAAGGAGGACACATACCAAAACGAGTTCTACTCCTGGATCAGTCCTATTTATGGATTCTGTAATTGTGAATTTACTAATTTCTTGAAACAAAGTTTATATTTCAGCAAAAAGTACTGTAATGTAAGACTGAGTGAAACCCAAGAGCCTTGTCTGGACTAGGAAATCTCTTTTTAATAGTTTTATCCGATTTGCATTGAGTTGGAATACATTTCCTTTAGTACAGGGCACAGGAAAATATTCTTTTATAATTGATTGATTTAAAAGGGTTCTGCTCTACATCACCAAAGGAGAATAATACAGACCTGTTGTGGCAGACAATCTGATTTTGAAATAAGAGCACTAAACATTAACAAGTGCAGTAACTGATCTGTCACATCATCTACATAAAAAAAGACTTGAACTCTTAGTTACTTATAATCAAAATTGCAGGGTGGAGAATCACAGATTCCTTGCAGATGTGTGCATATGTTAAAATTGGATCAGTCACAGGGGTTACATGAACTCTTATCTGCTGTCACCAGCCATGATGGGTCTCCTGGCTCTCTCTCATCAGCACTCCCAGGGCCATGAGCTGGTCTTTGCTTTCCTTAGGCAGTGACAGGAGGTGGCTGGTCCTTCTCTGGCTCATGCATGGGGGACAGAGTCTGTGGTGAGCCAATTGCCCAGGGTGGCATCTGTGTCCAGATGGCTTTTTAATATCTCCTGGGATGGTGACTTCACCATCTCTCTGGGCAACCTGTGCAGTGCCTGGTCACCTTCACAGTGAAACGTACACAGCAATATTAAATAATCACAGAATTAGAGAAAAAAGTCTGAAAGATTGCTGGGAAGGTTTCTAAACCATTCTGAGGATGGGAGCAGCTGTGTCTAGGGCAGCACTGTCACAATAGCCTCCTAAAATTTCCATACAGAGCTACCAATCATGCAAAAATGCACGAGAGATCTCGGATAAGGCATGGCACGACACAGCAGAGTGCAGTGCTGTCTGCATGGCTGAGGCAGTGCAGGGCACTGTGATGGAAATGACAAGGGAAAGGTAGTGCTTCTAAGGTTAAAACAATGTTTAAAAGGGAAACTAAATTGAAAACTAAATTGAAAATCTTTGCCAAAAAGCCTACTGAGATACTGACCTTTTCCATACTGCTTGACTGCAAACGTGGATGAAATAGCCTTTTTTTCTAGCATCCACAAAAAACACAGCTATGTAGTCTGCTAAAAAAACCCAACTCTTATATTGCTGACATCTCTTTGTAGAGAGGAACTTCAAATCTTCTTTAGAAAAGCACATTTTCATCTGATGTCACAATTCACAGGAATATAGAATTATTCCTAAGAGTTATTAAAATATTTGTAAGAGTTGGGAATATTTACAAACTTAGAGAATGATGACAGTAATTTAACTATGGCAAATCCAGCATGACTGACTAATAAGGAAAGGATTTTCATGAGAAAGTATGGTGCCATCATTTGAATTTTCGGTCATTTTACAGCTGTTTCAGACTGCAAGTGGTGTTTTGCATAAATGTTCAGAAATCCTGAGGCATATCTTCACTGAGTGGTTACATTTGCATTTGCAGCTAAACGATCTTAACAAGTTTTCTGTGTTCCTGGGATTTCTGTCTGTGCATCAGGTAAAAAATATGTAGCTGCAATTCATATTTTTTATATTAGAAGGATTTACAGTAGTCTTCAGTGAATAAATAAATAATATTACTATTTCTTTTACAATATGAGAAGTTACTCTGGGTGTAAGAAAAATCAGAGCCTGTATTTGCTCCAGCTCATCATGTAATGCATTCTTCAAAGAGTAAACTTCAACAAAGACTAAATAACAGGTTCTTTGGTTGTAGATACATCTTTCGGCCAAAACTCATAACTGCGATGAGGAAGAAAAAGAAAGTGTAATCAGTTAGTGTATCTTGGTACTAAAGAACAAATTGGATTCCAGGTCCTGTTTCTGAACTCTGTGTGTGTGTTACAAAGTTTTAAGCATTACTGACACCTGATAAAAGCAGGAAATACCATGTTTATATGAAGAATATTGTATGCAGTGAATTATTTCCCATTTTTACTAAAGAATTATTCTCTCCTTTTTAATGTGTGAATTTACTCTCCTTTTCTCTCCTTTAAAACCTGTGAGTTTTGATTTTTCCTTTGTTATAGTACCTATGGAGAGAATGTTTGTCTTTTGTGAATATTTGCTTAGACAGCAAATAGGTATCAAAATTAGGTATCAAATAAAGAGTGCTCCTGTAATTCATGCAAAGAATTCAAAATCTTCAAGAAAACCCCCCAGTCTCCAAAGGCCCAGGTGTATTGAGATGTCTTAAAATGAAGATCCCCAGAGTAACTGAGTTTTATGTAGAGTGCGTACATGTATCAGGAGAACTGCTTTTTCCTTAAAGCAAAATCAAGCCTTCCCCACTATTTTTCCCTGGACTCTCCATCTTCGAGCAGGAAGGAGTGTCACATCCCCAGACCCTTCTGTCAGGTTTCGTTGCACGGGCCAACAGATACAAAAGATTTCAGGAGGCACAAGTCCTGACAGCTAATGCGAGCGTGTAAACCTCACTTTCTCAGGAAGTCAGGCAAAGAAAACTTCACCACTGACCCCAGATGATCACATAGCTGGGTAACTTGGGTTCAGCTGAGCTCATTGTGCATTGTTGCATAAGGTTAGTTGCCAAGATATGGACTGCAATTTGTACAATGTGAAAGCAGCAGTTGCAGCTTTGAGGCCAGTGTTGGAAGTGTAATTGGGTAAAATCCAGGTTTCTTTCAAGAAATCCTGCCATGATTTTTAAGAGCTTGGGTTCATTAACTGTAACTGGGTTCAGAAATAAAGGCAAACGTGACCAATATTTTCTCAGCTCCAAGGAAAAACATTCTGTAGCTCATTCAAAGTATTGATTTATTTACATGACTCTTCTAAAGCAATAACTATAATTTTAAAAACAGGTAGACTGCAGACTTTAAAATAGGAACGAGCTAGAGCCAGTGCCCCTCCAGGTGCTGTTCTTACAGGAACATCATGTACCTTGAATGCAATTAAAACATATGCATGTCCAATTTCTAAACCCCAGCTGGAGTCTTTGGCTTTTCTTCTTGATTTGCCCTGAGTGATGCATAATGGCTAACTTGGCAGGCTGCCTTTTTTGCAGAGACAGGTAGAGCTAGTATGAAAAAAGAGATTACTTATAAAATCCCTTACCCCTTTTGCTAGAGAAAAAAGTACTCTCTATCACTGATTTATCTCTAGGAGATTCAGTTGAGAATATATGTTAAACCAAGAAGCTGCTCATATGAGATTTTAGGACCGCTATGGATGATAGGGAGTAAGATCTTAAGAAGTTCATTTATTTTATCAGGAAAGTTGCCTGTCAAAAGAAAGGCCTACTGAATATTTATCAGCTACTCCTGCTCTGACATGTTCCAGAAAACAGCCTTAGAAATCTTTGTGTTTTGAAGTTACTAATGGCTTCAGAATCTATCCACGTACCAAATGTGAACACAAAAGTGCAGCTGCTCTCTCACCCCTTGATTTCTTTCAGCTCCAGCCAGAACAAGTTTTCTTTGTTTCCAGATAAGTTAATGGTTTCCCCTTAAAAGAAAGACTTTTTAAAAAAAGACAAAGGCTGGCACCAACCTGTCCCTCTCTTCCACAAATAGGAGAAGAAAACTAGCCAGTAAACCACCAACAATTAGGAGCAGTGTGCAAGACTTTTGGGATGGAATTGACTATGAAAACAATTCTGACGGTCTGACCCATATGTTTGGTTGTTGGCTTCATGTCACATAATATCACTGGCTTTATGCTTTCATGCATTAACCCTAACCCCAAAAAATTGATGGGGGTGTGATTTGACCTATCACAGAATGTTCACAGCAAAATAACTCCAAATAATTACAAATTATTTGTGGTTTGTTTTTTTTTCCACGCATAATGCACACACAAAGCAGGCAAGAAAGACTGAGTAGTGAGGATCTGCTCGTGTCTGGGAAAGTTTCTGTTGGTAAGTAATTTATTTTCCCAAAAGCGACTGTTATTTCATTTACCCCAAAACATACCATGATTCATATAATAAAGGAATAAAGATTTGTAGGATGCATCTGTAGGAAAATTGTTTCCTCAGAGCACCCATGTCGATTTAGCGTCCCCTCAGAGTTTGGACTGATGTTTTCAAGAGTCTTCAGTGTCTGTTTGTGGCCTTTTTTCCTGTTCCTTTCAGTATTGGTGGTCTGGTGGTGTCCTTCTATATTTTGATAAGGAAGGTAATGTAACAGAAGAGGCCAGGGTGCCCCAATTCTGGTGCTTCATTACTGCATGCTGTAAAGACTGCATAGTAAATAGTTTTTAGCTCTGCTCTTGTGCAGCCAGGCCAAAACCATGGCTTCATCACATCCCTTTATAACCCTGTTGTACTCCATGTGACTGCACTGTTGGAGTCTCAGTCCAAGGTAGAGGCAAAATGACAACAGGAGAGACATAGTATAGTCTAATGCTCAAAGCAAAAGCCATGAAACAAAGAGGGGTTGTCTGTCTCCTGTAGGTGTCTGCAAATTTACACTGAAGCCTTAGGCTGATGTGCTGTTCCTCTAGAGAGGCATACTGAGAGGAAAATGGGTTTCTTTTGGGCTTCTGCAGAGCATTTGGCATCTCCCTGCGTGATGACACATTTGTTGTCGCCAACAACATGACAATTCCTGTGTGAAAGTATTTTTTCCCTCTGCAGATATGGGTGCTTGAATGAGATGAAGTGATCACAAAATAATAAGGAAAGCAGCAATTACCAGCAGAACTCATTTGTTATCTGTTGTCGAGCCTCAGCAGTGGAGGAAACAGTCATCTGGGCACCCTAATGAAATGTGACAGACGTTCAGAGAGTGAGGGCTGATATTTCCTGACAGCATCACCATCTGCACTCTGAAAGCTGTAGTATCCGGACATCATAATCTGTTATGGGTTGTTTGTTATTGTACCCCCACGTTGCAGGGCACGCAGATCCTGCAGTTACTGTGAATGATGCTTTGTATGCAGCCCCCTCACCTCAGCTAGGATCCTAATCCACAATCTCTCACCATGCTCCCTAGTTGGATGTTTAGCTTTCCAAATAATCATGTCAATAGCCTCAGATGAAGATATTTGAAAGGGGTGGGGAAAGAAAAGGAAAGAAACAAAAAGTCTTCTAGCCTGCCAGCAGGCAAAATAAATGTTAACCTAATTCTTACCAGGGCAGATGGAGTTATATAATCTGATTTCCAAGAGTAAGGGATTTTTCAAGGAAGTAATGTTTTAGTATATATGATATTATTGCAGTTTGCACAGCTTCAAAATTCTAATGTGGCAGTGGTTTCTATGATCCTACTTCTTGTACTTTGAACACAGATACAAGGAAAATTGTTAAAGAATGAAAGACGCAATGAAAACAGAGGGTTTTGCCTAAATCAAGAAAAAGCATGTTGCCTCAGATATACTAGAACACAGAGATTAAAACAGAGACTACAGGACTAACCCAATCCTTTTTTCCAAGCTTTTTTTTTTCAAGATGAAAAGAAGCGACAGTGAGAGACACAAGTATGGCCTAAGATTAAAAAAAAAAAAAAAAAAAAAAGCATGGAAAAACTCTAAAATAATCAAACAGTGGGGTTAACTTTACCCTGCATAATTCAGTATTTCCCTTCATTATAAGGAAGAGGAGGAAAGTCTGAAGGCACAAGTCAAATTACCAAGCAGTGGTCAAAGTTACCACCTTCACCTTGAAGATAATGCTTTATTCTGAGGTAACTTTCCCTGAAGAGTGGCCTTGAATTCCCAAGTTGTTTGCTAGTGTACTGTGTTTTCTTTCCTGCCTGGTAGTGTGGTAGTGAACATGGGGCACTCAAGGTCTTAATTTTTTCTCTTTTAAATTTAACCAAACCAAACAAAAGACCAACACTGTCCCCCAGAAGAAGGGTCTTGTTTTGCTTCTCTGTCTCGTGCAGGAGTGCTCCTATCCTGACCACATGAGATCCCAGTGTCTTCTGCAAAGCTTCTGTTATTCCTGTTATTCCTCAGAGCCTGGCTGGAGATGTTGCTTTCTCACACACTCAACTCCTCTGAGCACAGCGATGAGCAAGCTGTCACCTGGCTCAGCCACCCATCTTTGAAGCCAGCTTTAGCAACTAGAAGCAAGAGCCTGTATACCTCCTGAACAGAAATAGCTCTTCCCTTGGTCGCATCCCTGTGTCTCAAGTGATGAGAAAAAATGGACAATTCAAGCCTTGTGTTCCTCTAGCTACTCACCAGAAAGATGCATGACCTTGGGCTGATTTCACAGAATCAAAGAATCCTTTAGGTTGGAAGATTATCAAGTTCAACCTTTGACTGACCACCTTGTCAACTAGTCCATGTTAATAAGTGCCATGTTCAGTTGTTTTTTGACCATGATAAGCTATAAAATTGAGAATTATGAGGGGACACAATGGGTTTTTGCATCACTGGTATCTCAGCTATCCCTATTTTGTGGGTCTTCTGATTTGACTGATTTCTGGAAGGGAATACATAAAAATGCAGAAACTTGAGGTCAAGAGAAGAGCCACAAAAGCAGCTCAGCACTCAGAGGATCATTGGCGTAAGTAGTACAGCTCTGGCACTCCCTGCAGGTTTACAACATCTAAAAATTTTTACTTTAAGTTCTACTTTATGAACATATATGAAGCTTTTTCAGCTTGTGGAGTACCAAGAAAACTATTAGATCCTCAGCAATGTAGATATTAGACTGAAAGTCTGCTCTTGTACTATAGGGGATAAAAAAACAAAACATGTATGTCATCAGCTGAAGTCAGCTGGGTCTAATAAACTGTGACAAGTCAGGGTAAACTCTGTTCCTGGAGCAGTTTTTGCCTTGGAAGGAAATATTGAAGATCACTGCTTTATGGGTAAACCATCAGCCTGAGATAGCAGGGAAGCATTGGCTAATAGAGTTGTCCTCCTTGGAAATAAACACATACAGGGAGCTGTGGGAATGGGTCAATATCCCACCAATGAGGCAAAGAAGATTTATTATATCCACTCTCCCATTTCTGGAAGCAGATGGCTTCTACAGTTCATCTTGTAGCTGAGGATTTTTAGAATGAGCTGCTTCATGGGAAAGAAATAAGGGGGAGCAGCATTAGTAGGAGTTATGTTTACTAAGCAAATACAGGGGAAGGGCATCTACTATAGCAACTGAGGACAGGAGCTCAACCTTCTGGGATGCACATGCACACAGAAGAGCAGCTAATTCTCTCTATAGTGCAAGAGCAAATGGGTCACCTCGCCAAAAAACACAATTCAAAATTTTCCACAGACACAAGGAGGTAGCATTAAAGTCTTCAGAACAATACAGTAGTGCTCATTTTCCGTCTCATATCACAAAGCAAGCAATTGCAGTCTTCAATAGCTGGTGTTTCTAAATGGGATTCAACTCTCAAAGCATACATGGAATATTTTCCTTTAAGCTATCAGAAGTGTCTTACTCTAACATTTAAAATCAGCTTAGAATAGCTGTCTTCAGTTTCCCGCTTATGTAAGAGTTAATTTTCTCTCTTTCTGTGCAAGTTCTACATCAAACTACTGTCACAGTGCATTGTGAATGATTTATGATGATTTGCCCCATGTGGCCTTCTGCTAGAGGCAACTGAATGAAAAAAAACAAGCCACAAAAATACCAATACAACTACAACCCCCATACAAACTCCCTTTTCTTTAGAACATCATTTATTGTTACTCATCTTTAATGAAAAAACAGACAAAAAACACACCAAAATGGAACATGTAACATCACAGGGGTTCTAATCAAACCCAAACTATAATGTGAACTCTTGTTTTAGTGTTAAAACTAGCAAGCTCGTATAACAAAACCCAAGTAGCAAGTCACTGGAGGAAAAGTGATCAGAAAAGAAAAGCTGCTTATGTTAATTAAACAAAGAAAATCTGCCTGGCAGACAAGAACAGCTTAGAAGCAAATGAATTTAAAATACGTATCTATTTCTTGGTGTTCCCTGAGCACACAGATAATATATGTGCTCACCCATTCAGTTCTGGGGATTAAAGAAAATCCCTGGGCATGTTGACTAAATCTGGAGAAGATGATCTTAAAAAATAAAAGTTCATGCATGTCCACCTGGTTTTGTGAATGAAGCCCTGGAAGCAAAGAATAGAAATCTTACTTGTACTTCTTTTGAATGGCAGGATACATCATAAATTAAAAACCTATTACCCAAAACAAGGAAAAAGATTCTGCAAGACCTTAACATGAGGCTCCAAAATGTAATGAAGAGAAAGCCCATCCATCAGAAAACAGGCTCCATCAGTACTGGTGCTCATTCCTTACTGAAACAGTGAAGAAGACATTTGCCAGTAGCTCAGGTTCTCCCACCCCACTCCCACAAACTCTTTGGACAATTTGATCCTGTGTTGAAGAAACGCATTGCAAAAAATTAGGTTATGTCAAGAGTCAGGTTTTCATTAATTTAATGTCTTCTCAGACCTGAGTAGATAACTAAGGGAATGCGTGAATCCCATATACTTTCAAGAATTTATATTACTTCCTTTTATATTTTCCTCTAATTGAAATTAAACTTTTTTTAGAAAAGCCTTTGTAATGACTCATTAACTGTGCATTTGACATAGGCACACATTTAAAGAAAAACTGCAGCATATTTCATGTTAATCATATTGAGAATAGTTACATAGCAATTTTATATACTTGCCATTGTAGACATACTATAATCTGAGTATATATATATATATGTATACTTAGACTATACATATGTATAAATATATTAAAATATATTTTAAATAAACAATATACATATAAAATAAAAAATATATATAAATAAAATGTATTTTAAAAAAATATATATAAATGTCACCAGAAAACAATAATTGTACATGACTTGAGTAGAGACAGTAAGACTTCTAGGTGATTGTTTGCTATTGAATAAACATCCAAGAATTTCCAACTCATAATATTATCACAGAATGCTTTTATTTTTCTGAAATGATAAAATTAATATGGCTGTTTCCAAGTCACAGTTGTTGGGTTTATTTATTTTAGAGCAGGAATTTCCAGTGTAACCACACAAGACCGAAAACTTGATGTACAGTGGCATTTAGTAATCTGGTACAACATCCTGCTGTGGCCATGTGAATCTCCATTGCTGCTTTATTAACCTGACAAAGAAGAGTGCAATATGGCAGTAAAATAGTTATAATCAACCTGAATAACAACATAGCAAGCATAGTGCAGGATAGCCACACACACACACGATTCTTCCATTCTTCTGGAGTTGTGATAAATATAATTTCACACATTTGTACATTTTACTTACCACTATAAATGCTAATAAGTGGTAAGTTTGTTTTAAATACTTATAGATGCCTTTTTTATTTCCTTGTATTTCTAAGATACAATTTTTTTGTGCTGAATAATGCATTCATTACTACAAACCTCATGAGCACATTTTACTTCATGAGATTGTCTAAGAAGCACATAAGTCAAGGCTTCCAACAGTTTTTGATTTTCCAAGATATTAGTCTTCTGATAGCATTGGTATTCTGACAATGATGGGCATGACTATTAAACAGTTGAGTAATAAATAGTGGGCCTAATAGGACTAGGACAGGAGCAAAGGAACAGTGAAGGGATATTGTAGAACTGCATAGTGGGAGGAGGAGTGAAGTAGGCTCATATGAAGTAGGGACAAAATCCCAGATTCACTGTTTTTTTGAAATTCCTCTTTTGCCAAAATGATTAATTAAAAAAAAATGCATAGAAAGAAACAATTTCAAAACTACATGAAGGTTATTAACATAATTATCAGCTACCAAAACACCCCAACAAAACAAACAAAATAACAACAACAACAGCAAAAATCCAACAGCAAACAAAACAGCCAATCAAAACAAAAAAACCTCCAAATATATTTTAAATGTCCGGGAGCAAAAAGCATTATAATAGTAAAATCATTTCAAAGAAGTGGAAATGTTCTATATCTCTCTTTCCTGCAGCATTATGAGTCCATGGCAAACATGGACTCAAAACTGTGGTTTTGCACCACAGAGTCTCTCCAACAGGTTTGCTCTCTCTCATCCACCAGACTCATCTGCTCATCAGCCTCAGAACTGAGCCTTTACTCATGATCAGTTTTCTTAGGCTCTCAGAGAGCAAAAATGCAGAGCACTTAGAGAAGAGTTACCTCCCAAACAAAGATGAACTGGTGAAAAAGCTAATTGTAAAAAAATTACTATTACAAAAACATATACATGCCTCAAGACCCAACTACTTTCTCCTTTCATATTTTTCTTGACTGTAAAAATTTACCCAATGTCTACAGAAGTGAACCACCACCACACACAAGTAAGTGTACTTGCAATCAGGTAACTTTTCATTACTAGATGATTTGGAACACTTTCAATCATGTTGAATTCTTCTTTGCATTTTTAAGCAAAAGAAGATAGAGCTAAGTCACTATCTTGTATGAGTCAGTGCTGTTAAATAAAAAAAAAAAAAAAAAAAAAAAAAAGGGACCGAGCAGATTACAAAAATGTACCATTACAGTATGTGGTTTTTCACGACTAAGCCTCTGTCCAGGAGAGGGAATTCCAAAATTGTTTAACACAAGCAACAGGACACAGTAAGATATAGCCAATTATTTCACCCACAATGTCTTTGAGGACATTTTCTAGCTGAGTAGAAAAGCCATTAAGAAAGTTTTGCAGGGCATCCTCATCTTTGTATTTCCAGTTGTGTTACTACAGGAATTAATTTGAAGCAGAGCTACAAGCCATTTCTAGAATTAAATACACTGTTATTCATTTCAGATGTACAAGAGTGCAATCATCATTATAGAAAGGGAGCATAAAAGTGAAGGATACATTTATTTAATTCATATTTTCAGGAACATCATGGGTTTCTTCAGCTATATAGAGCAGTTGAAAGGATAAGCTCTGTATTACCAGCTTCACGCAGTGCTATTTAAGCTGAATCTATGTAACAACTGCAAATATCTAAAGTCACTTTACACCCAGCAGGTGAGAAATACCTATCATGACAGAATTCAGATATTGTATATTTTCATTCTTAAAGATATTAATATATTGACCCCCTTTTTTAAAACACAATTCAGTGTTCATTTACTGTAAATCAAGACCCAGCAAAGTTGCAAAACTGGAGCAAATGCTGGCCAACTCCTTATCATCACATCAGTTCCTTTTCTTTCAGTACCAAGAAAATTAAAAGGAATAGTTGAGGCACAAGTGATTTTTATGCAGAAGTATAGAAGTATTTTAATAAGTAGACTAAAACTTCAGTGTTTAACTTCTTTTAAAAAAAGACATATACCTATGATCATAGGCATATGATCATAGTCATAGATCACAGTCACTGCAGTCTTACTGGATTGCTTTTTTTTTTCCCCCCAAGATGAAAAAATAAACTGGTTCACAGAACTTACCAAACCCACTTTATACTGCCATATCACATAGTTCATGTCTAATCAAAGCAAAAGTACAAACCCGTGCTTCAAGGGAGCTTGAAAGCATTCTGCTACACCTGACAATAAACTATTTCTTAGTGAAGACAGCTCAGTGAACCCAGTAACGCAGAGGAGTCCGTCCAGCTGAACTGACGTAAATGCTGCACTCAGAACTTAGCATGAAAGTGCACTGGCAACAAGCTTTTGAGAATAAGCTCATATCATAAGGGCTTGTGCTTGAAACTACTTTTACAGCTATGGTTATTGTTTCTGTTAAGAGGCACTGCATAAATATGGAGTCATTCATCTAATGCACTTAATATTTCTCAGATGAGGACTATTGCAGTTTTACCCTATGTCTAGGTGTGATAATACTTTGGTTTGCTTTACAGCAATAGCATTGCACTAGCAATACAGCTGATATTAAAGAGAAGGCTGAAAACACTTGCAGACTGGAGTTGAAAAACCCAAATCTGCTCCTTTACTTCTTTTCATGCTTCTTGGTTAATTTTCCTCTTTCTAGTTGGAGGCTTGTACTGGTGTTTGTTCGCTTCTCCTTTTGCTGGCTCTCCTGGGAAACTTGTTGCACTGCTCGGAGGATAGCAGTCTGCACAATCTGCTTGCTGGCAATCTGCAGCTTAATTTCATCTTGCTCCGTCCCTGGCTTCTCACCTGCCAGAGCCAAACACAAAAGAAAGGGAACTAAGAACTTGGGGCTAGTCCATGAAAACATGCAGGTCAGAAAAAGAGGAGGGGGAGAGCAAAATCACAGCATGACTGGGGACAGTTTATTACATAGGAAACCTGCCAATACTGAAGAAGATGAATTAGGGTGGAAAGTGCCTCTGCGTGCTCAGCACCACAGGACTGAATGAAGGGGGAGACTTTGAGTCATAGAGCTCAATTATCCACTCTCCAGCTCTGGGGACAGCTGTGACTCAACAGCTGAAACAAGCACAGATGTGTTTTGCAGTAAGACAGGAAAGGAAGATTTTCTCATCCAGCTGTGAATCACACCCATTTTGACTTGAGCTGTGCTTCTGGATAGGCAATTGGACTTTATTTTGCAAGCCTGACATGTACTCTTTCACCACCATACAGAAAAAAACACTGCTCCATTAACATTTCTTTTTACTTCGGATGGAAAGCCCTCATCCATCAAATTCCAATTGACTTCAAGGTACAAAATTTTGTTTAGTGCAGTTTATTAAGCCTTAGATTGATTTTCAAAAATATCTGCAGAACATTAAGAAATGTTCAGATTGCTGTAGGTAAAGCAAAGAACATTTTCCATGGCAACCTGAAAAATACATATTTTTATGTGAAACTTCCTCGTTTAGCTAAAGTGTTAAAATCTGGAGAAAAACGAAGTAATGTAGTGTGACTACTGACATCTGGTAATGAAGAAGAGCAGTTTATGTTAAGAGATTTATCTTTAAAAATATTTTGACTCCTAACATAAATGGCAATTTGGAAAATAAAGAATGCTTTTTAATGGTCAAAGCAGATACTGATTAAAAAAAATAATTCTGACATACACTTATTGGCATATAGGAAATCAGTTGCCAATTGAAAGGCTTAGACTAGGTGCTATCAACATTACTAGATTTGATTTTAAAGTTTTTAAAGATATTCATCCCAGTTTTTCTTAATTGAATGTTATGCTCAAGTATTTCATTAAATAGGATTTGTAGTTTACTACCTGTTTTAATGACATACATAAAGAATTGTGTCCTGAAAAAAATTAGAGTAAATTAAAGATCAGGTGCAGAGGTGCATATCTGAAATTGTGATGAATTCCCAAATTTTTTTAAAAGGAAATTTAAGATAGAAAGAAAAGAAGAATCACTTGTTTCCTCTGGGAATATGCTATATGCTTGAGGGAAGAGACTGGGTCAAAGTAATTCCAGATGTAAATGTAGACTGGGTGGTGAATTTATTACTGCAGATTTGTGGAGCAGTACTTAGGGATTCTGGTAGACAAAAAGCTGGAAATGAGATGGTTTGTAGCCCAGAAATGTAAGCTGGTCTTTACAAAAGAGCATGACCAGGAGGCAAGGGAGGTGTTTCTATCCTGTGCTCAGCTCCTGTGAGACTCAGGTGTACTGTGTCCAGGTTTGGGGTCCTCACCACTGCAAAGACAAGTAAGAGGTTAAAACCTGTGAAAATGTAGAAAACATGTTTTAAACTGGAAAAGCTGACTGAAAAAAATGACTTGAATTCTTGGCACAGCCAGCTTCCCCAGTTCAGTTTTTTTCTTCTCCTCAGCACTTGAAACAGTGTGGTTTTGGATGGAATTAAATGTTATTTATCAGATACAGTACGGATAATTCTTTACTACTCAAATATGAACTCACATTTTATAACACAATGAATTAGTCTTCTTGCTTGGCTGAAAAATATCAGTCAACACATCTGATGTTCAGAAGATAATGTATTAACAAAAGCAGGGATAAACATGAAATTCTAATTACAAATTAGTATGTTGGAATAGAAAATAAGGTTATATGAAATGTGAAAAACTTGCCAATCCTCAAAGCCACAACCCCCCAGAATCTATAACATACTGTCATTAAGCACAATTGCTGTTGAGAATTACTCAGTTTGCTCTCCTTAGGGATGCTTCATTATTTATTTGGTCCTTGCTAATTAATCTCTAAAATCTGATGTTTAAATATTTTTACTTTAGAAAGGTCATCCATGGCAACACTCAGTTAAAAAAAAAAAAAAAAAAAAAAAAAAAAGAGTTTTCTAATGCATTTCTCCCTGGGCTTTTCAGTTTATTTAGGAGCAAAACCTGTCTGAAAGCACCACATAGATAAGTGAGATGTAGATTACATCTGCTTAGCTCTACCTCATTAGAGGATTCTTTTATTTGCGGCGATAACCAAGAACTGAGAACCCAAAACCTCTGGACTACCTCTGCCCAGCCTCTGAGAGTTAGATATGCACAGAAAAGAAATTAAGCAGCTTGAATAAACTCAATTTATCTTTGTGTAAAATGGTTAGGATGATAGCAACTCAGTTAACAAGAGATAATTGGCTTCAGATAGAGAGAGAATCAAAGTCATTGGCCTGGGGTGATGTGACCAATCAGACCATTGGTAGCTTGTGTGGACTATCTAAATTAGAAAGCAAATGAAAATTATAAGTTATTTTGGAGGGTGATACCTGGCACTGTGTTTGACCCAGGTCTGGCCTGTGTTGAGACCATTATTTGTAGGAGCTGGACTGCCAGAGATTTCAAGCAGTCAAACATGAACATGGGTGTATGGTATCTGTTACAGCTGGCCCAACAGGACATGATCCTGGGCAAGTGGCTCTAGATGACCCTGCTTGAGTAGGAGTTGGACAAGATGACCTCCAGAGGTTCCTTCCAATGACAAACTTGCTGCATTCCTGGGATTTTAGCTGGTTAAGCTGCGATAAATCACAACTTTTTCACTTCCTGAAGGAGTAAAAAGCAATCTCCCAAAAAGCATCCCCACTACATCCTCTTCTTCCAATGATTCATTTCAAGGAAAGCAGTTAGCTAGTTGTTTTCTGCTAAGCTAATTTAATTATTGATATGCTGGACCTACTCTGAGCAAGAAGAAAGGGATTGACTAAGGAAAGCAGAGATGACTCATACAAGAATCCCAAAGGGGCTGAGCTGGAACATATCTATGTCCACCTTGCTGACATACAGACTGCTGTGGACATCCAGGCAGAAATTTGAGTGCCTATAGAATTAATTAGGCACTTTAAGAACTGCACATTTTCAATCAGGTGAAAAAAAGACATGGGTCCTGATGGCTAGGTATTTGGTGTTTTGCTAATCAAAATGAGAGTTACTAGGATGATAAAATACAATTAATTTTTATATACCATTTTTAAGATTTGAAGTATAACTAGTTAAGTTAAAATCCCATGACAAATAATTCATTTGAAGTAATTTCTGGGAAAACCTTGAAAAACATCAGAAACACATGCTGCCTATATAGTTATGTTTGTCTAAAGACTACATTTTTCTCTTGATGTTAGAAAATCTTTACTTGTTCTTTATCTTTAGATGCTCACCCCTCATACCCAGAATCCCAATTCTGTAAATAAAGAACTGAAATATTTGGGTTGAGTGACATTAAATATAAGGTAGCAATTTTATCCTCAACACATGATGAAGTCCCTTTAGCATGTTTTTATTACCTTGTACTACTCTCTAAATTTTATGCCAACTAACTCAGCAGATGAAAAGTAAATTTTAAATTCTGGTCTGGCTCTGCAGTCCAAAGTACAGTTTGAGAGATCAAAAAAACCATTAAAATTTTGGACTGGATGCAGGAATCAGTCACATATTCCACTTAAAACTAGTACCATGGGTCGGTGCCTTGAAAGTGACTTGCTCGAAGATGTTCCCCATGAAGGGAAATATGGTGGAAGTTTGGAAAAATAATAAAAATATTTGAAGCAAATCCCAAGTATTCATTTCAATTTTTAGAACTACCATTAGTTTAAATCCAAGAACTCC
Source organism: Muscicapa striata striata (assembly GCA_030060385.1). Lineage (NCBI taxonomy): Eukaryota > Metazoa > Chordata > Aves > Passeriformes > Muscicapidae > Muscicapa > Muscicapa striata. The sequence continues at coordinate 372,707 of JAREIS010000324.1, forward strand.
TTGCGTGTAAGACTTTCCACCCTCTGAGATGTTTCTATGGAATATTCTTTAAAGGTATACATGGAAAAAAATAACTACAGAGAAAAAGCATTTAGCAGATCAAATGTTTAAGAAATTCACTCTGGTTGCACATGAGCCTTTTCTCATTTATACACTTTACTTTCTTCAAAGCATCCTGAGTCACTTCCTTTCCAGCCTGCAATCAAAGTAGTCTCCTGCACTTTCTGTTGATATCCCCTGGGGCTATTTCCTTTCAGCTTGCTAGACGTTAAATTTATTATGCCTTATAAAAACTCCTAATAAGTAACACTCAATAATGGGTAATTTGTTTGAATCAACAGCTGAGTTCTCTACTGTACATTTTCATAAGATTATTTGGAATATTATCATGAAGGTCAACTATTACAGGCATGATCTTGCAAAGGCACAAGTCTATCCCAGATCCACTAATGCTGCCAATAAATATTGGGGGAGTTAAAGATCTTTTAATTTACCTTTCCTCAAAGCTTTTTATTCTTCCTGTAGGTTGTATAAACCATTTTGAACCTAACCGTATCTAAAACTAAGAATAAAAATCACATTCCCCTAAAAAAACTTCAGATCAATTTAAAACTCAGAATTACCCAAAATGCATTCCCTTGTTAGCTACAATTTAAATTTATGTGACAATTCTGAAGCTGAAAGAGCCAAGAAGTAAATATCTTTTTCTTCAAATTTACGTAAGATTATGAAGGTATAGTCTTTAACTAAAAATTTAACACTAGTTTTAGCAATATATTGCTTTGGATTGCAATAATTAATGATTATTCTTTCCTGCAGCACTGGAACATTAGAATTAGTTTTTAAATTATTCTCATTATTATTAATAAAAATAATAGTAATTTTAAAAATACTGATCTCTAATCTATTTGAATTCTATTGAAAATTAATACTATAATTTTCATAATCCATCTGACAATATTTCATTCAATGGAATGAAAGACAAGACCATGATGTCTAGGCTTCATCAGAAGGTCCATTGTGGATGCATAGGAGCTGTGTATATAGAAAAAAAGCTGCGTATTATTACCTAAATTGTGTTTATAAACTTTATAGTTTATATATGTTTATAGATATTGAAAAACCTTACAGAACCTGTCAGGTTTGTAATGACATCATGTATTTGTGTATGCTATAATAATTAACAGTAACGTTCTTTGCATCAACATTTAAATTCTTCTACAAGAAACCAGGTTCAGCTCTTTAGCTTCCCTTTGGCGTTAGGCAGTGATCCATCTCTCCATCTTGTTGGCCACAGCATGGAAGTTCTAGGTGAGCCCCCTCTGGTGAATATTTTGTAACCTGTGAATTTAAGTGGTTAAAAATGTTCCTTCTTTGATTTGCTTGAGAGGTTGGTGCTGGAATTTCAGTACAAGAAGCCTAATTTGAAGAAGAGATACATAATCAGGAAATGTTGATGAGTCATGTTAATTACATCCAGAACAAATGAACATGGCAATCAGTCAGGGCTGAAGACTTTCCAACACATGTGCACAAAACAACTTTGCACATAAGAGTCATAAAACTATTTTACAGAATTAGAGAACCAATTTGTCTCAATGTCAGTAATGATGTCAGCTCAGAAACCTCATGAAAAGGTCCTACAATGAAGTTCCAAATTTAATCTTTTTTAAAAAATAAATAATAAATGCATTCCTAACTGCAGTAGAGTTAATTCTGTCCAGTACCATTTATCATGCTCTAAAACAGAACCCAGTGAGGTCCTGACTAATAGCTGTCAAGCATCAGGAGGCAATACTCACCTTGATTCCTTGAGGAAGAAGAGAGGACACTGAACCTATCAGAAATGCCAAAAGTACTTCAATGTAGGATCCTGTGTTTATCAAATTCCCTGACCTGCTGTGTGCAAGGGATTGCAAATTTGACTTTCAGTAGAAAAGTTAAGGTTCAGCTCAGGTTTATTTTCTGCCCTAACCTCATTCCTAATTCCTGCTGTTCAACCAGCATGGAAGAAGAACTGAGTCATGAAGGGGTCCAGCATAGATTACTTTGCTCTTCAAAATAAATTTTAAGAATGAAGATGGAATAACTCTACTCTGAATACAAATGGAGGAGTAATACAAGGGCAAAAGAAAAGAGCAGAAATGCAGATAAGCTGTCTCAAAAAACATACTAATATCTCCAGAGCAATACTTCTTAGTACCTTTTTATCCAGACATTAGCTGTATCTTAACTCAGGTTTTGTAATTTTTTTCCAACTGAGGTTTTACTCTTTCTTAAGAGATAAGAATTCTCTTTGGGTTTTTTGCTATATAAAGATATCTTTTTAAAGACTCCAGCAAGTTATTTTATACAATTTGAAATATGCCAGTGAAAATGATTTTTTTTAGATTAAGAGATTGCTGAGACCTATCTATTCTTAAGCATTCTTTCAATGTTTCAGTAAGATTTCTTGCCATAGTTCAATAATATTAACTAAAACCAGATTATACACTTCAATCTATATATTTTCTAGGTATTTTCACATTTAGCAATAAATTCCCTCCTTAAGGACTGTGTCTTTCAGCTCTGAAGACTGAATGTAGTTCAAAATATTAGTCACTGACAATTCTGCCCCATCCAAACCCACAAATGTGATACTCAGGTTTTGGTCCCAAAAGGAATATTTCTGGATTCGATACTGTAAACTAAGATTAATTTAACAGGGTTTTTGAGTTTTAGACTGCAGTTCAGTGTATTAAAAATAAGATATTCCCTAAAGAGCATCTGGGACCAGCTGCTTCAAAGTTAATGAAAAATTTACATTCTCTTCATCTGCACAATTTTCCTACTTCTTTTAGAGAACACATTTCAAATACTAAAATAAGAAACCTCTCTACATCAAAAGCTGTGATTCTCCCAAGGCGAGAGAGGTCCAGTGGCACAGATATAGGTGACCCGTATCATAGAATCATAGATTGTTTTGGATTGGAAGAGATCTTAAAGAACATCTGATTCTAAACCCCCTGCCATAGGGCATCCAGAACTTCACTGGGCAACCTGTTTCTCTACCTCACCATCCCTACATTGAAGAATTTCTTCCTGGCATCTAATCTAAACCTTACCTCTTTTAGTTTAAAACCTTTCCCCCTTGTTCTATCACTATCTGCCCATGTAAAATATCACTCTCCCTATTTTTTGTAAGCCCTTTTTATGCACTGGGAGGTTCTCTGAAGGTCTCCCAGTGTCTTCCCTTCTCCAGGGTGAACCACCCCCACACTCTCAAACTGCTTCATTGGAGAAGTGCTCCAGCCCTCTGATCATCTTTTTTCCTCTTCTCTGAACCCACTCTAACAGGTCCATGCCCTTCTTGTGTTGGGGATGCAGCACTACAGGTGGGATCTCACCAGAGTGGGTAGATGAACCACCTCTCCTGACCTGTTGGCCACACTGCTCTTGATGTAGCCCAGGATATGGTTGGGTTTCTGGGCTGTAAGAGCCCCCATTCAGCTCATCACATTGATGGCTCATGTTCAGTTTCTCATTCACCAGTAGCCCCAAGTCCTTCTCATCATGGCTGCTTTCAATGACTTCTTCTTCCAGTCTGTGCTCATCTCTGGAATTGCCTCAACCCATGTGCAGTACTTTGCACTAGGACTTGTTGAACTTTATGAGGTCCTCAAGTTTGTCCAGGTTCCTCTGGACAGCATCCCGTTCCTCTGCTGGGCCACTTGCACAGCTCAGCTTTGTGTCATCTGCAAACTTGCAGAGGGTGCACTCGATCCCACTGTCCATGTCACTGATGAAGGTATCAAGAGCACCAGTCCCAAGATGAGGCCCTAAGGGACACCACTCATCATCTGACCCCCTCTTCCTTCTATTTTCTACAGTTCAGGTGCTCAGAGATTCCTATCTAAAAAGAAAGCATTAAGCACAGAAACCTAGATAACATCTATGTAGGTCTTCTGAATCTGTATCAAAAAGCTCATTTTGGTCCCCCTTGAAACACAGCTTTTGTGTTAGAAGACTTTCAGTATCAATCACCGTACAGCATAAACAAAGGACAAGTTTTCAATGGAGGTTTATTTTGCTAGCTGATGTGTTTGTATTTCTACAACTTTTTGTGGGTTTTGGTCTGAAAGAACTATGTACAGGTTAATTAAAATTTGCAACATCTGAATCTATTTTTCTTTTTTAAGTGTAGAAAATAGGGAAGAGGTTACATAACCTGTAAAATCTAGCAAAAATGCTGGTTTAGCCAGTGAAAACATTCTGCTACATTCTAGATAATTTCAATTTATACCAGATTATTCAGAGTCAAAAATTGTCTGGCCAAATGTCAGGTGAAGCAGAGCCCTCCTCTAGCTCTAAAACAAACCCCAAACCAAAAACCTCCAGGAAAAAAACATCCCTCCCCAAAAGCCCTAAATTTGCACATGCACAGCAGTATGGAAACATTTCCCTGTTTATTTTAGAATGTGAGTGGAGTATGAAAGCTGTAAATATGATTTTAGCAACTAAGGCTGAGATTATATATATATATATGTAGAATCTCAGAATTACAGAATATGCTGAGCTGGAGGGGACCAATCAGGATTATCAGGTCCAGCTCCTGCCCTGTTCAGGACAATCCCCAAGAGTCATACCATGTAGTCAAAAAATTTCACAAAGCCTATAAATAAATTTAAAGGCATTGCTTGCAAATAATTTTTGCTTAACCTTGTATTTGTAACATAATACAATATATTATGTCCTTAACAAAATTTTCATTAGACAAGATTGGAGGTATAAAAGTTAATCTACCTTTCACTGTATTTTAAAGTAAGGTATTTATTTCCATTAGCACAATAAAACTTATAAGATTGGAATGATACTATTTACAACAAATACATGAGAACAATTCACCTGCAAGAATAATGACTTGGAGGGACAAACTCTAGAGATCAGTGTAACTCATTCCTTTTCTGCATTTACGATTTGACTTTCCTGCTCAATAAACAGTCCCACTAAGGATGTTAATAAGGACTGTATCACTTATTACCACTATCCCCCAACTATGGACAGCTCCTTCAATATAGGACATACACAGCCAGCGTGATAACAGAATTCTTCTCACACCTAACCTGGATAGGATTCAATCCAGTGACAGTGAAGTGAAAGGTGCCAGCCTCACTTATTCAAGCCTTCATTCAGTTCTCTTAAAAATAATTTGAAAAAATAAATTCTGTGCCATTTTTAATCATTATGTTGATTCGTACTTTTTAAGGAAGATTGCACCTAGGACTCTTGATTATTTTCTTAACTTGCTAATTTCATCACATTTCTGAATATCTATGAACTAAATTTCTTTCACCTCACTAATGAGGTCTGCTAGTGGAGTTTCACAGCAAGGGAAAGATCAATGTGTCACTGGGAAAAGGTCAGCACAAGAAACATTTTTCCTCAGTAAAAGAGAAAAAGAATTTCCTCCTATATGATTTCTTCCTACCAGGTGGCAAACACTTTGAACTACTGTTGAGAGCTGTAAATGCATTCAGACGATTTTGGGCAGCAACTGACCTCTGTACTCACTACCAGCCATAACAAATACTGGGCAAAACTCCCATTATATCAGACTGCATGAAGTCATCAAATAGTTTTGTTTTTCACTTTCAAATTATGTCCGACACATGGACTTTATCAACATGAAGCTATCAAATAAGAATCCTACATGTATATACTTTTACGTATTTTATTAGGGATTTTCGGTGGGGCCTGAAGAACTTAGAGCGTTAGCAGAATGTAGCACAGCAGTTAATAAGGACAAGGACGGTGTCCTTATTCTCATGGATGAAAGACACTTCTTAACTGTGTGCCAGAGTACCACAGTCAGCACAAATACTGGAGATATCCCATAAGAGGGTACCTTCAAAGAAGTAAAGTGGATGGCAATTTTTGCATTTACGAACAGGCCCTTCCGTGCTGTCTTGATCTGGGCATTAAAGTCAGGAATTTGAAACAGTACTTGTAACACTATAATAAAAAAAAGAAAAATTATGTCAAGAAATTTCACATCCTCATGTTCTCAAACACAACAGGTTGTTGCTATCCCAGATTTCCCAGTGGAGAAGATCAGGACTATTCAGACCAGTACACGCATCTGTTTCAGCATGCAGCTGCTATGTCTTCAATTGCTGTGTAATGAGATTCCTAAAATGTCTGGTACAGGATGCGTTTCTGATGTTCAGTGTCATTATACAAGTCTGCTATGTTGCTCCCAGCTTAAAAATGTTAAGAACAGCTGTGCTGATGAAAAGCTTGTTGAAAACCTACTGGTGTTGCTGTTGCACAGAAAAGGTGCTGAGCTATGAATATCCTGACTTCTCTAATGTCTATCTTTAAACTTTGTGTTCACATATTTTTTAACACAAAAATATTGATGCAAAAATTAATTCTGTATCTTCCTCCTTCTTTTAGAACTATAGAGTGTTGAGTAAAGCATCTGAGTTTCTAGTTACAGAGAAACTGTCAGGTAAAAGGAATTCTTCAAATTATACTGACAAATAACAAGATTCACTTGAAAGATGAAATCACATAATTCAAAGCAGACACAAGTTTAAGAAAGGGAGTGTTTGACCTGAAACAACCTGTCAATGTAAATATTCCAATCTTTCCTGAGGTATTCAGTTCAAAATGGATTCCTTTCTAGAATAAACTGTGCCAAAAAGCAAACAAAAAAACAAACAAAAAAAACTCCAACAAACCATCACAGCTTTGTACTGGATGCAGTGATGAGACTCTATTATTTGGTTATTTTACTTATGGTTTTACAGAGTAAGAATAGTGTAAAATTCTCAAAATATACTAGAATGATCACTGAGATTATAATCTTGGGGGATTTAGAAAACCCTTTAGATAGCTCGGACATCCTTAATAGGTTTCTAACTTTATTCCTAAGTTGATTTTAAAAATGCAAGCCATGTTTGTGCTATATCAATACATACATGAAAGGGCAAAGGTCTAAGACGTAAGTGTTTGAGTGATTTGTGCAAAATAGCATTAGAAAAAAAACCTGAAGCATGAAAACCACTTTTGTATTGTATTTGTTCAGACAAATCATAAATAAAGAGCTGTTTGGTTGTTTTGTTTTTTTTTTTAAATCTTTGCACTTGGAAAACATTTTGGGATTGAAAATAAGCAAGGAATATGCCCAAGGTAATTTTTGGAAAAGTAAGTGAAAGTCTGCAAAAAAGCAGTTTGATTAGTAACATTTAAACTTACTGGTAAATGTGGTAAATACTGATATTGGAAGTGATCACATCTTTGTAAACTAATGATCTGCCATCAGCAGAAAGCTTGCTGCATAATCTAATTTTTACTAATGTGTTAGAACAAATAAGTGTTTTAATACGTTTTTATTTCCCACCTCACAATGGCATATATTTAATCTGTGGAACTATTTATAGTTACCGATATTTTTTAGGCTAATCTGGTACTAATATTTTTTTAGAATTCTGGAATACATTATCTTCTAAAGAAAATGTTTAAAAAACTTCAGAAGAAGATCTGCCAGTTCAAAATTATGACTTTTCTCTGCTTTTTGATCTAATCCTTGAAATTTCATGCTTCTCTACTGCAGTCTCACATGGACCTCCATCTTTACATATAATTTAAAATAACACATTTTTATTTACTTCTCAAGCTGCCTAAAGCATTTCAGTTCAGGAAAAGTAAAGAAGCTAAACCTTGTAATGCATAGGTTTTATGTGAATTTCATTTATCATCCTCCCACTCTAAGGGCAGCACAACATGTGTGAATTATTCAGGAAAAATGAATGCCCAAACATCTCATAGAGTTTGGACTGCATTTCCTATATATCAGCATATCATTAATCAATCAGCACAAGACAATGCAAAGAAGCCCCAGTCAAATTAAACCAAGTAAGGAAAAAATGTATGCTTAGTTCCTTTTCTGGAACAGTCTCAATGTTAATTTTAAGTGGGAAGAAAGAATATGAACAAATGAAAAAAATGAAGAATACTTTTTTTCATACCTACAAACAGCTGTACACTGCCTAAAATGAGCCAGGAGGTCCAATTTTGGCATGGAGTACTGGCCATTTTATAGTAATTTTTATCTATCTATCTATCTATCTATCTATCTATCTATCTATCTATCTATCTATCTATCTATCTATCTATCTCAGTAATATCCAGGCTGCTTTGCTGCTTTGGAGGTTGTTTCTTTTTGTGCTGCTTTGTTGTGTTATTTTTAAAACATAGGAGATATAAATTTTAGGGAGTTGAAGATTAACAGGAAAGCATGCATTCAGTAAATAGTAGGCTTTGCCTTTTTAGAAGTTATTTAAATTGATAAGCTGCTTTTACTTAAGAGTTTATAAATATAGCCCATTAATTCAGAGGTCTGAACTAACATATCCAAGACCTTAAGAAAAAGACCATAATCTTATTCATCTGAAAAATCTTATCTTTGTTGTCAGGTAAATTACTTCCATAATTGTTGTTTCTGGAAGATAATTTCCTCTTGATTGTTGTTTTGTTTTCTTTTTTCTATCCCACCCTGAAAGTTTATCATTCTGACCCTAACCATTTACAGTTAGATAAATCTTCTACTTCATCTCCACTCACACCCCAAAACAAATAAATGGAACAGAAAATCAGGTCATTCATCACAGTGAGATAAAATCAGAAAGTTGACTGAAGAAATGTAACTCAGTTTCTTAGTAAACTTACAGTATATTTACATCATATGGCCTTAAGTACTATGAAGATGCTAAAGATGCATAAACCTCTTATTATTATTTTTTTATTATTATTATCTAGAAAAGAGATAATACCAGGATGGAGCTGATTTGCAGGGAAGAAAAGCAATAAAAAAAAAATCTACTCAGGCTTGCTCTCTCTGAACACAATAGATTGTTTTATCATCTCTCTTACAAATTCACATTTAGTTGCCCTATGTATTTTATGGCAATATTTGCAAGGAGACCATGGACTTTTCTTTTAGTAAAGGATAACTGAAGAATGACTATATAAAAGAGTTTTGGATAGAGGATTTTTTTTCCGTCTATGGATTAGAGTTGTGAAAAGAACAATTCATGCAGTTATTAATGAGCTTAGGGGTTTGTTCTTTGTCAGCCTTTGAAGAAAAAATGTGCATGTTTTCATTATTTTAGGGGTAATCTCTTCCTGCAATATCCAGTCCCACAGAGCACTTCAAATACTTGTACAGTTAATGGTGACAGTCTGACAGACAAAAGGAGTTCAGCAAAGAGCCACTAATGCTGAAAAAAAAGCAGTAGATTGTTCTATTAAGATAAATAAGTTGGTTCCAATTTCAGAACACAATGTAAACATGAATGTATGAAAGTAGAGAGTAATCAGGCAGTTAAATAGACACAATTAATGAGATTGTTAAAAAGAGATACTGTTTGGTTTTTCTTTTTCCAAAAAATTAGACTCAATTGGGTTAGCAAAGTCAATCCCAAGTTATTTTTTATATGAAAGCATAAACTTTTGGATTATTACCCTTTCAGAGATTGGATATAGAATTTCAAGGAAGATGAAACTTCTGTTAGCTTTGCAAAACAAGGGCATTAATAGTTATTCATTGTCAAGTTGCAGCATTTACTTTCCCTTTTCTATCAACCCACTATTTTCCTGAAAGTTATACATCTTTAATGAAGTTATTTTCAAGCCATGTCGCTATAGAAGATATTACACATGACTTACATTTACACCCTGGAGCTACTGGGCCTCTCATCACCTTCTGAACAACCAGCTGCCTATTTCCAAGCAGAATGTACCAAATCCAATAAAAATTGCTGTAGTTTTGCTTCTTTTATGGGTTAATACAAAAGTTTACTATGCACTGGAGATTCTGCACCCTTATACAGTTAGATCTCACATTAGACATGAACTTCTGAAATCTTCAATTTTGTTTCAGTAAAAACTGGACTGAACAAACTTTCTGCTCTCTTTCATTCAAATACTTATTTTGCTTAGAGGAGGAGGAAAGAGAAAATGAAATTTGTAAATTATCCCCATGAATTTAATGGATGGTCATATCAGCACCCACTGGTGTGGGTGCAGAGGGGGACTCACTCTCCAGTCACTGCAAGGCCACATCCCCCTTCGTGTCCCTTTAGAGCAGTCTGACAAGCACAGCACCCTGCACACTAGTATAGGAGGCTCCTGTCTATGATGAGAACTACAGGGCTGACCCTCACACCCTTTTGATCCACAACTAAAGAAATCCTAACTTAAACAATCTTCTTTGAACCTACCTGCCTCTGCCTGCTGGCAGCTCTGCCTCACCCATTAATCCCTCCCCACAGCAGCTCTCAGGCACAGCCAGGGCCTTCCTGCAAGGCTACCCGGCTGGGATCGGGATGCAGCTGCCCTTACCTGGAGCGAACACCATGGTGCCGCCCGGGCGGCACGGCTCAGCACCTCGGACAGCTCCCGGCCCCGCTGGGATCAGCACATCGGACAGCACCTGCCCCTCTGTGATCAGCACCACGGACAGCGCCCGGCCCGTCGGATCAGCACCACGGACAGCGCCCGTCCCGCCGGATCAGCACCACGGACAGCGCCCGGCCCCGCACGGCGGCGGAGGCGGCCGCGGTCCGGTCCCTCCCTCCACAATGCGGCGGGGCGGGGAGGGGGCCGGGGCGCCCGCACGGACACACACACACACACACACTCTCTCTCTCTCTTCTCTCTCTACCAGGGAACCATCACTGCCATAACTCCTTACCCTGCAGTGGCAGCAAAGGGAAGGACAAAAAGGAGAAAGGCAACAGCGATCTGCCCGGCAGGGAGACTGGCTAATTGCTCCTAATTACCTCACGACAACAGTCCCGCTGCCTGACATGTTGGGGTGCGCTGCTTTCACTGCAAGCTGACAGCATTGGTAATAGGCTCTAGTGACACCGCACTTTGTCACATTATTTTCTCTTCCAAAAGCTGAAATGCTGAGGAATTTATACTCTGATTTCACAGGCCCGTTAACCCAGCTGCACCCAACAGCAGCACTTAAAGAGGCAACATGAATATTTTGGCATATAAAAGATGACATCAAGGCAAAAGAAACTAATGAATAGAATAAAATAAAGACAATGAGGGTCAACAGCAGAAGACTACTTAAAAGTTCCTACCATCTTTTACATTTCAGATTTAATTTACTTTTGTTTGCATAACCCATAGTCAGATTTCCTGTGGACCCTGAACTTCTACAGCAGAAGTGGGAAACAGCCAGATGGGACAAGGTTTACAAAAACTAACTCTCTTCGTCAAGCCTAACTTGCAAGAGGGATTTTGAAAAACATTATCAATGCAAATTATACAAAGTGCATTAAAATAAAAATTGCATAAATGTTTGCATGCAAATGTTTGCAATATGCAATATATTTTCCAATCACATTTTCATAATCTAAGATATTCGTACATGCTTATTTCATTCTTTTCATAGTCAAGCACTTCACAAACACAGAATTCTCCAATTAAACTGGCATACTCGAAGTCTTAAAATAAGGCCTTATTCTTAAAATACAGGTACAGAAAAGCACTGACCTCCTTAAATAATATTGTTTATATACTTCAGCAAGAAATCAAGAGTGGCATCACTGTCACACTTATCATCTGGTGGTAGTTTTTTTCTTTCTTTTTTTCTTTTTCATTTCTCTTTGGGAATGCCTTCCAGATTTATCTTCACTTACCATTTCTAGTATCCAGTTCCTGGATATTCCTTTTATTTCCCTTAGTAATTTCAGCTTCTTTATTGTTATTTGTTTCTCACTTCTGTCTTATATTTCAGGGGTTCAGCTTCATTTCTCTCAGATGGCAACTGAATGAACATAAATATACCCCAGGCTGCTCAGGAATGGTGTTTCCTTTAAGAATGTGACTTCAAAAATCTCTATTCTAACCTTTCCTCATCTATCGTTATTCTCATTCACCTTAAGTCTGGGAAATAACAGGATACCTAAGAACTCAATTAGAAGAATTTCTAGCAAAAGTATCCCACACAAAATACAGAAATTAATGCAGTCAGCAATATTCAGCATTCTTAAGAGAAAGGTGAAGGATACCCCATAATCTTTAGAAAATTATGACTGATCCATAATTTGGAAAGACTGCAAGAAAATTTACACTGGTATTTTTATGATATATCTGTTATGTGGCACTTAATGCTTGATCTATGTGTTCAATGGAGAGTTATCCATCATAAAAACAGGTATTAAAGCACTTGTCAAAAAAAAAAAAAAGTACTAGACGTATTTCTATTACATACATTCTCAAAATAAATTATATGGATGCTTCTAACAGATTGTGTTTCGAGATGGTGGAGCAGTTTGCTAAAAGATTTGCAAAACAATACATCTGACTCAGTGAATATCAAAGTCTGTAAGTAATCTGTAAAATTCTAGGTGGGTATATGCAACTTGGTAACAGAACCAACAACATTTTGGTGAATGAATACAGTTCGTTAACAATAATGTTAATGAACATCTCTCTTTCACTGCTATCTGTATTTAATCTGATAAATAAATCAAGCCAGTCATATTTTATTCTGGAATTCTCACTTTTCTTGCTCAAATTAAAAGCTAACAGCAAGTAATGTTTTCTGCTAGAGGAAAAAACGTTATCAAAAAGTTCTTTGAGCTTCTTTTTGTCATAAAGTTAATTTCTGGAGTTTGATTGGGTCACAAGTTTAAATGCACTCAAAAAAAATCACTGAAATAACTGCACAGGACAGAGGTCTATAGTGAACTGTCATGTCAAAATGAGTGTGCAGTTAATGCAGTATAACCACTGAAAGAGAGTGCACTGTTAATTTTTTAATTCAACTTCAGATAAGTGGAAAACAACACTAGTTATGCCCAATTATACAAAAAGTCCCTTGAGAATTAAACATATTGGTAAAAAGGACATCATATCATTTAAATACAATACATTTAAAGATGTTCCATCAACTTGTATGAAATAGAAAGCATGAAAAAACTTATTAAAACATCTGAATATGTTTTTATCAGTAATTATACAATTACTCTGCCTTGTGTATCATTTAATTTCTAATGTTTAAGTGAGGAATTACTGATTTCCATTTAATATCAGTGGATGTAAAAATTCTTGGCATGTATCTTCAAACACCCTTTTGAGAAGACTTGGCTCACTTATAAAGTACTTTGTTAAAAATGTTAACACCTTTTAACAGACAGCTAACATTTTTGACAGTTACAAAAATCATGTTGACTGATGTCACTTTAATTCATTCATACTATTCATAATTCTGTGGATTTAGATCTGAAGTAAGTCCTTTATTCTAATGGAACTGAGAACAATTATTTGGTCACATAGGTTCAGATGCTTAGAAAATATCTATCCAGGAAGTAGCCCGTTCCACCTGGTGCAAGGTTTCAATGTTTTGTTAAGAAGAACGTACATCTAACATTTACAGGTAATATTTAAAACTCTTTTCTGAAAGAATCATTCAGAACTGATCACCTAAACATAAATGAACACATTTTACAATAAAAATTAATATAAAGAGATAATCAAGATTTCATATGTTTTACATCAAATGCCAGTATTATAGTCGGTATTTTTTTTTTTCCCTTTACTTTGAGAACTAATTATCTTGGAGCTTTTTTTCTTTACTTCCTCCCACACTGACACATTAATAACCAAACCCAACTTTTTGGGAGGGAAAAGTAATATGATTAGGAAACTGCTTGAACTATCTGATGTATTTTGCTAAAATGGCTAAGATCATAATGGTCTTCAAAAAGTGATTATGGTCACTGTAATCTTATGGTTAACTTAACATTAAAATCTTTACTAGCCAAGATGCACTATATTACATCTGAAACTGCAAGGCAGCTATTTAGAGGAAATAGTGACTGGGTGTCATCAAGAAATATCTAAACATTAGATGAGTATATGAAATGTCAAATTGCAATCTGTACAGCAGGGATCATAATAGTCAGGATCCTAGATTTAGAAATGTAACATTTAATATCTCTCTAAATAATATACATCTAACAGACAGAAGAAGAGAATAAACAGAGAAGGTAGGAAAAAAATTAAAATAGACACAAGTACCATTCTCCTGAAAAAAAAATGAAATTAAAAACCAGTTATCTTTCCATGAGTGCTTCAGAAGAATAGTGGTGCACAGATATCCAGCAGCCAAAGAGATGACACCATGAAAACCAGAAACAAGAACATGCAACATTTCCCAAGACAGTAAAAAGTGGATACCATTAAAGATAAGTGCAGCCAGCCAATAGTATTTTAATTCATTGTTCTATTCAATTTTCTTAATTAATCTGATAAACTACATAGTAGTCCAGGGCTGTGATTTAAAAATATTAATGAATTTTAGACAGAGTCTAGGAGAAATAGCTGTACAGTTTTGTGGATTTTTTTGTTTTGTTTTGTTTTGTTCACTGACATTCTTTAAAGTATCACAAAGATGCATCCACTCCAGGACTTCTCACAGCCTGTAAAGATACCCCAAAATATCCATGTCCATCTAGGTAATATTTCTAGCTGATTATATTGCCACCCTTACAACACCTGAATGCCTTGCACCCATTAATGATTATCTTCAGATTATCTTATACCAACACTATTGGTATCTTTCTGTTATAGATATGAGTCAAAATTAGAGAAGCTGAACTCAAAACAAAAGCCAATCAACAAGAATCAAGGACCTAAAAAAACTGAGGAGGTTTAAATAAAAGATCCAATGACTCACCTAAAATATTACTACATACACAACTGTGCAGTGGAGCCAAAGTAATCGCTGTTCCCATCTGCCACACCTCTGTTGGTTGTCAGTCCCTTCACCAAGACAGATGAATGAGTCACAGTCCAAAATTTAGAGTCTTTCCATCATGCAGGAATTCTTTTATATGGCAAGGAATTCAGCCCAGTCAAGTCCTTCAGTAACAACTTTTCATCTAACAGACACTGTGAAACACAGGCAAAGGTTTTAAAGGACCTCACACACAACCACTGTCCCCTTACATGGACCAGGCCATACCATTCTGCACCATACTGAAAATGCATAGAATGAGTTGGAAGCCTCCTTCAAATAAAATTCTCATCTTCAAACCTTTTCTGTTCCTATCAGCACAACATTCATTACACTAAAAATTAATGGTTTTGTATATACCTTTCTCTTTTCTATAAAAACTGTTTGAAGACTCTGATCATGCCACAGCTTACTGGTGAGTGTAACTTCATGCACAAGTCATAAAATTAAGCCTTTTTTTCAAGTTTTCAAGGAATTTAAATGGAGAGAAGCATTTAAGACCCATGGCAGAACAGCTAGCCAATGAGCTGAGGAGAAGAAAAGTCAGCTTTAGAATGAATGAATATTTCCAAACTTGGAAAAAAAATACTATTAGAGTCTTCAATCAATCACTTATATATTTTGATAAAAGTAAACCTAAATATTAAATCACATGCTTAATTTAATGCTCAAAGAAAAGAAAAAAAGGTCTGTAAAATGTAAATACCTAAGTCTTAATTTGAATGTGCTACTAAATAGATTGTTCAAGAACTGAGAATGGAGAAATAATACTGAATTACAGTAATATGAAATACAAATGGTAAATACACAATGCAGCTTCCTTACTTATCCTATAAACTCAAAAGAATGGGGGTCTCATCATGTATGGCCAAAAATTAGGCAATGTGGAGAAATAAGATAAATATGTGAATTTTAAATTAAGTTTGAAAACATCAACTTTGATACAAAAGAAAGAATTTTAAACAGTGGAGTTCTAAAACTTTAAATTAGGTTAGCAAGATTCTCAGAGCATAATCCATGTGCATCTGGAAAGTATCTATAATAGGACAATCCTATGCTGGTAGAATTTATCACATCCATCAAATCAGAGCTCCTCTCTTACTCCATTTAATCTGTCCTTGAAACAATGGGAGATCTACAAGAAAGTCACACAACTGGATAAAAGTTAATTAATGAAGTGGAAAATGAAACCTATACTTCGTATTGAAAACATTGACTAAGACTTAAAATGGGCAATTGTTCAATTAAAACATTTGTGTCTAACATACCACTGTTTATGCTGGCAGCGATGACATTTTATTGTAAACATCTTCTCATGCATTTCACTGTTGGGTTTTTTTGTGTAGACTCAATTGGGAAGCTTGAGCATAAGCAAACATGTCAGGCTCTTTAAAAACTGCAAGTTTTAATTATTACTATATGTAGAGAGATAGCTGTTAGTCTAGTAACCAAGCCCAGTTATGTTCAGACCTTTAACTCCTCTGAAATACAAAAGGGTAGAGTTTCTCCTTCCTACTTTCCAAATGGACAGTTGAATTTTTTCCCTTATTTGACCTCAGATAAAAAAATCCAGAAACACATATGCAAATGTTTTTTAAAAATCAACTCTTTCCAGTACAGTCAAAGAGATCTTACTGCTTTTCAGGAGTATAAGATTTTCTGTAGAGTCCTGAAAATTTAAAGATTGAAACCTTACACCAGCATAACAAAGTTTATGTCTCCAAATCCTGGTATAAGTTCTATTTTATACTTTAAGAGCAAGAATATAGGGGCCATGCTTGTTATAAGAGTTACTGGAGAATTTGGATGAATTAGTAAAATATCAAAATAAGTAATAGCTGTAATAAGGCACCTTGTAAAAAGGAAATGTTCAAATGCTATGACTTCAAATGGGAAAAAAATATTCTTGTTAAAAGCATAGAGAACCACAAGAAATATCAGCAAACAGAACTCATTTCCAGGGAAGAACCTTACACTGAAAGAAAGCAACTCTTAACAAGGAATGCCTTTTGGAGCCTCAGCTACACAACTCAAGAATTACATTTAAAACTCACTAATATCAAGTACCAAGGAGAAATGTAAGAAAACCTACAATTTTTATATCCATGCCTTTAAACAGATTCATATTTATAGGTGGAAATAAATCAAAATCATTAATTCAAAACTTTAGGTTTGCCACAGAACCCTGAACTGAAAAGGCAGAAAATTAAATCATGATAAAAGCAGTCTAGCTGACATCACCTAATGAAATACAGGATCTATCCCTAAACTTTGGATATACATTATCTGAATTAACTAAAAAAAGTGATTATTTTTCTTTACCCAGCACAGTGTCTAAAACATACCTAAAATAGACATAAATAACTATGAAGTGAATATTGTTTACTTCTAATACTCACAAAGATTCACTTATGTTAAAAATATGTATTTTTTCATCCTTCTGGGATTCCAATTCTGTCCCTCAGTGAACTAAATACCTATTGTCTGTCTTTTATTAAGAACACTTTCCCTTTAACTTGAGCAATTTGCCACCATTCAAGACTGTGTAGAACTGTTGGATAAGAGGCAAACAGGAGCAGATTAATTTACCAACAACAAAAAAAAGAGAAAAATAGCACCCACAACTTCAATCCCCAAACTCAATTCTCCTTAAAAAGCAGAAATGACACACACAAATCACCCTCTTCACAATCCCACAAGTCTACCAGTAGTGGATGTTGCGAATAAATGGTGTCTGATCCCTTCTGTTGCCTGGCTGATCTCACACTGTGCAACATGTGCTGTGCTTCATCACCTTGTATTTAATATGGTGCCAAAGTTGGACAAGTCCTGCTCCATTTCTTCTCCTAACTCCAGCAGTGTGCTCTTGCCACTTACTTTGGATCAAATATAATTAATTGGTTCGACAAGGTAGGTCAATTTAAAACTAACTCACTTAAGCACTGAATTGCTTTCTCATGTAAGATCACCCCACTGGCTTATTCTAAAGCCAGAAAAGCCAAGATTACCCCTTTTAGCAACAATTTGCAATTTCACTATGACAGTCAAAACACAAAGCTGCTGTCTCAGGAGGCAGCTCCACAACAGCTTAAGCTGCTCCAAACTGAGGCTGTGCTTCCACTGACTCTGGTGGAAGCTCCATCAGCAGAGCTAGTGGAACTCCACTATACCCCATTCTCCTGTCCGAGCAATTTGCAATGCCACTAGAGTGCTTTGCTCCTGGAAGCACTGCTTGTGGTACCCTCTACCCTGGAAAAAAAAGGATTTTTTACTAGTGAAGAATGAAAAATTAGATGCAGGGAAGCTTGGTCTTTAAAATATTATAAAAGACAAAAAAATTCTATGTTGCTTGCATATACAGATTACTTAAATGTATAGACAGGCCATTGGGAGGAGGTCAGAAAACTGCAAGTGGAGGCACTGTAGGGTTTGGGTGGTTTTGGTTATTGACTTTAACAAAACAGGTTTACATCAGAAAATACATTTTTGTAAACATAAAAACTTTCATGATTTGGTGGAAAAAGCGAAAAAGAACTCTCATGTTTTAAAGATTTCCTAAAGGTGATCTATATTAAATGCATCATGCCTATGAATTAATTTTACTTCTGAATGAAAATACAACTTTAAATCTATTTATTGCATATTGTGTAGCATGTAGTTACTGTCTTTTATATGTCTTAGAAATGGCTCAGTGTTACCGAAAAGAAGATACCAATGGAATTTCGATTCAGTAAGAATTCTAATTTCTTGCTAGTACCACTCATTTTACAAATTCATGCTTTCAAACTATAGACTTACAAAAAAAAAAAAAATCATGTATCCAGAAGTTCTGCTTTGGCCATGGTTTTTGATACTCCTATACCAAACAGATCAGATGATCAGATCTTTATTCATATGGTCCACATGTTTTTCAGGTTTACCTATAAAAATTAGATGCTTAGCTACTAAACAGTAAAAATAGTAGTAAATTTAAAAATATGTATTAACCAGATTCAAAAATATTATTTCTATTTTAAGGAGTTGCAGTGCTGTTCATACTGGAACCACTGAAGTTCACCAAGTTTCAGAATTCCATAAATGTCTAAATGAGCATGGCATGCAAATAAAAATAATATAGAAGGACAGTGGAGAGAAAAACACTGGAAAACATATAAAATACTATTCTGAAATAGCTATTCTGCTATTTCAGATTTCTTGCATTACATTTAAAAATACTTCCAGAGAATAGGTGTCTCAACTCTTATGACACATATTTAACAAATCTATTCATGGAAATCCTCCATCTGTTCTGAAATGATTAAGAATGTTACTATAATTGTTTTAGATCTATATGAAGACAAATGACAGACCAACTGCCGTAATGGAATTTTTAATGAAATGTTCACATTTCTGGCTGACTGGGCACACTGCTGTGATCTAAGGACTAACTGAAAGAGATGAAAATTCCTTAGATCTGTCTCTACCTCTCAGGCAGAATTATTCTGTTCTGTAGCTATCTGTAAATGTTTATATTCAGAAAAGTCATCTGTTGCAAGCACTAGATGATGTAGTCTCTTTCATAAATGCTTTGTCTCCTCTATAACATTATAGATGTCTGTATTAACAGAATACTTAATGAAAGATAATCTACCACTAAAATTATACTCTAACCTTAGGGTAGACTTTCTGATATAATCTGCTCTTTTATTCTGTATTTCACACAACTCTATTAATTTTAAGTACCCTTACCTAAAGGAATCATGAAAGCAATCTCTGTATTAGAAAACAGAGGCCAGATCTTCAAAAGAGCTCCAGTTTGGCTACCTAAATGGCAAGATTTTGAGGAGTATTTAGCATTCTGTAGCCTACTGGAACAAATAGAAGGAATATTAAACTAGTCTGGCCCAAATACAACCAACAGCAAAATTTCCATTAATTGGACAGAATCTCATCCACTGTCTCATACTTTAAAAGAGGTTGCCATACTTGTCTAAGAAAAAATGAAAACGTGCCCATTCTTCAAACAACACAGCTCATAGCTTACAGATTACCACGCTGGAAATCCTCATTGGCTTGGAGCTGGCACTCACCTGCTTTTGTGCATGGTGTCTTTTGGCACAGACGGAGAGAGACAGGAGCAGTAGCATTGTAAGATGCAGACAAATTCACCTGAACTTCACAGACACACCCCCACAATATAGAGGCAAACATTCCTTCAGAATACAGATTAGTTTAGAACATATTCACAAGAACATATATACAGCTAAGGATACCTCCATGCCTCCACACTGGTAACTTTTACAGCTATAAGCTGCAACAAAAGCAGAATTTACTCTGATGTGACACACAATGTTCTCCCACTTTCCACTGTGAGTCTTCTCATGCAAACCTGCTTTTCTATAGCAATTTCCAATTCACAGCCTGACTACTTGTGTGCAAGAGTTGGGACCATTTTCTTTAACTGTAACACCTGAGTTTGGTCTTTCCACTCCAGTGTCTGCTTTCCCAGTAAGCTCCATTTTAATTTTTTACTTTCCAAAAAAAATCCCAGTGAGGCTCTTCTTGAGAGGTTATCCCTCAGCTTCAAGGCAGAATTAACCATATTTAAACCATTCCTAACAGATGTCTAACCCATTCCTGAATGTCACCACTAGTGGAGATTGCAGTACCTCCCCAGGTATTCTCTTTCAGTAATTCATTATTAAAATCCTTTAAAAGCTTTTTGGTTTTTTCCTAACATAACTGTTTACTGCTGTAATTTAAGCTCTGCATTCTTCAGACCTTGAGAAAACTTACTTTCTTCATATTTTACACTTTTGAACTCCCATCACAACAGATTTGCTTTGCACAGTCTTAACAACCCCAACTCACTTAGGAAGAAGTGCACACAAATTCAGATAAGAAAACATAGCAAGACTAATATATTTAGAAAAAAAAAGTAGATCCTTTTTTGGACCTACTATCTTTATATCTATGATCATATACATAAAACATTTTAACAATGGTCATTTATCATGTTCCTCAAGAGAACCAATAAAATGCAATGAATACACATCCTCTGATGTTGCACAGGTACAAAATGTATAGTTTGTTTACAAACTAATATTACTGAATGTAAAATGAAGCAACATTTTAAAAAAATATATTGGTAAAGGTCCAAAGTTTACATTTTCTAAAATATTAAGGTCATGTTTTATTTACAGACCAGCATTTGAACAATTACTGGCATTTTAAGATAACTGCTTAACCTGATGAATACATGAATAAAATGAAACTGTAAAAAAACCTCAAACAAATAAAAACCCCTCAATAATTGAAGTTCCATATAACAGTTTCAAAAACACTATTTTAAATTTCTATTTAGAAAAGCAAGATGTGATCTACCACACAGTAACTCATCAGAAACTGGTCTAACACTTTGATATGCTATAGGTATCGCAAGTGACCAGTGTTACCAACCACGTGCCCAAGAGTGTATTTTTTGCCCATTCCAACTTCAAATGAAGTTTTCACAACAGTTGTAATATTTACAAATCTAAAATAAAGGCTTAATATACCTTTGGATTACATTGCCACTGTTATTGTGTCTTCTCTTGATGACTACAAGTAGCAGACTGCAACCCAAAGACCACTTATTTTGTGGACTCTGTGAGTTAACTATTGTTATCAGCATGTGCCCCAGCTGGTCTTAAAAAAAAAATAGAATAAGCAACTGACTAAAAGCGAACACTCACCCAGGATCAGTTACGACAGAACTCACTCACTGAAGTCTCTCTCTTGATGAGTGGTGGTGTGTCAAAAGATGGAAGCTTTTAAGCCTGAACAAGACCTATGAGCTGTATTACCAGCCATGACACAAACCCCAGCTGAGCCCTGTGGCAGGTATGTGACACCCATGGCTGCAATTTCAGGAGTCTGACGGTGACACCTGGTCACCTGCTGCTGCAGATACTCCTCTGCCTTCACTATGCTAGGTTAAGTGACCTGAAAGCTGCATAATAAAAAACCATCTCAGGCTGCATTAGCTTTTACTGGGTTTGAGTAAGGAGCATGTCTCCTCCATGCAGCACCTTATTTTACTTTGTGGCCCAGTCCCACCTCTGGGGCCCTGCATAAAAGTGAACATAAAAACAAACGAGGCAGACATTTTTGCCCACAGAAGGGACTGGTGAATGCCATGACACTTCTGCTTTGCTAGCCAGAATCTCTGTGAATAATTCAGTTTTTTCAAGAATGCAAGTATTTCATTAAACCTGCCACCTTTATAAAAACAGGAGGATATCTGAGGGAATGGAATAAGAAGCAATTTAATTTTGATAACCATCCTCCTTTACACTCTGTTATACCAACTTACATTAGGTGAAAAAAGGAGGAATTAAAAAGCATAGATACTCAATGTATGCTTCTCAAAAAATTGTAGGTGCAATACCTAAGAATTATGAAAACCAAATCCTTTCTCTCCATGTTTGTGATTTTTGAGATCTCAGCGTTTTCAAATGTAACTCACTGATTCTCACTGATTGCAATTTTTACATCATATTCAGTATTTCATACTGGATGAAGCAAAGCATCGGCCAGTGATGATCCCTGTTTTATAGAGAACTTGATCACATTCTTGAATTAAAGCAGTTATTAGTGCATTATGCTGCTAATGACGACAAAACTGTTTCACATTCTAATACCCTTCTCTGAAATGTTTTAAAATACCTAACCAAGCGATGCTATGTATTCCTATGTAACATTCAAATCCTCTAAAAATATGCTTTCTTGAAAAGATTCTCAGTCTAAATGTATATCAATAACAGATCTTGTTTCATTTAATTTCTTATATTATTTCTAATACAGTTCCTTCTTTAGTTTTTAACTACAGGCTATAGTTTCTAATTGCTGCTCTGCTTCAGCAGCCATGGCTGCTGCCTGCAACTGTTCTGTTTCACTCTGGATGGAATTGGCTGCTGTAACTTGCTTTCTTTCACTGTGCATATTGTTCTCATGCCTTTTTAGGTCAGATGCCTTAGCAAATGCTTTAGTGCAGGAACTGCAGACAAAAGGCTTCTCTCCTCGGTGCCTTCTTTCGTGGTCTTTGAGGTGGGACTTGTGCTTGAAAGCTTTATCACACATATGGCATGCAAATGGCCTCTCATTACTGTGAACTCTTTCATGCTTTTTTAGATCTGGTGCACGAATAAAAGACTTCCCACACACCTCACAACTGTAAGGCTTGTAACCTGTGTGTATTTTCAAGTGTTCTTTCAAATGAGCTTGTGTGGTGAAGCCCTTTGTACACATTTCACAAACAAATGGTCTGTCTGCAGTGTGTAGTTTTTCATGTTTTCTCAAACGTGCTTCATCAGAAAAGGTTTTGCCACAAGCCTGACATACAATGTGTTCCCTGTGACCGTAAAGCAAGTACTCAAACTTCATATCACCGGCTGCTGTGGTCCATCCTGGTGTCTGTTCATCTTTCACTTCACTTATGCCGTCATTAAATGTGAGTGCCTGAGGGGTCTGAGAACCTAAGTCTTTAGATTCTGTTGTTTCCATAGGTTCTACTTCTTGGCCATAGCAGTTTACCTTTCGAACTTCTTCACTTCCCAACTCTTTCAGAATTGCCTCTTGCACTCTCAGGGTAGTGGTCGGTGATTTACCATCTTCCTGACTTGGAGGAGTGCCTTCCACTGTCACATCTGATGGACTATCATCATGATCTCCAATCTCTTCCACATCATCATCCTGGGTATCATTGGGTTCCCCCATAGAACGGTTCATTTTTAGACAGTACTTGCTCTTGGACTGTGTGTTTTCTTCAGGACTAGATACATCACGTTTTTGAGAGCAGAGTTTATCAAGAAACCGAATACCAAGGATCTGGCCTGAAGACATCATCAAGTTTACATCCTCTTTTTTAACAGAAATCTTTGCAGTATACATGTAATTGAGAACCTCCTCAAAAATATCAGAACGAAGAAAATCTATTTCTATTACTGATGAACTATCAACTTCAAGTTTTTTGAAAAGCTTTTTGAAGTAGGTACTGCAGGCAGCAAGCACGCATCTATGGGCTCTGAACTTAACATCTTCAACCACAATAGCGATGTCACAAAATTCTCCTTCCAGACGTTGTTCATTCAATGTTTTCAGGAACACAGTTTTGTGATCGTCATCATTATATTTAATGGTTTCAGACATACTGATGAAAAACTCCTGTAAATTAACAGGAAAATTGTGCAACTTTTATAAAGTAGTCTAAATCACAAAATCCCAAGAGATGAAGTAATTTCCATAATTTAAAAAAAACCCAACATTTTTTTGCATAAAATGATCACAAAAAGCCCGTCAGACTTTTTGCATTACTCTGAAACTAATTTTAAAATTGTGAATGCATAAAGGTCTTTCCTTAGGTTATACAATTTACAATTATTCAAATCTTTATTCAGTTACACAAAATTGAAAATTTTGTCTTTAAAACTGCAATTCTCAGTAAATGTATGACCCAACTCATAAGTCATTGTTACAGCTAAAGGAAATGTTAACACTAAAAAATGTGTAAGAAATACTTTAAATGAGTCAGCATGACAAACTAAATACAAAGTATCAAATATAAGCCTTACCATGAACAATGCAGGAAGTTTTCTAAGCAAATGATTATTAAATTAATCTCAGAACGGGCCACCTTCAGCCTGAAAGATGGGAAGATAATAACATTTCAAGAAATTATAAGATCAATTCAGAAAACTTTAAATTTAAGTATTAAAACGCAGCATTTTCAATTATTTAAACTTAGATAAAATACACTGTTAAAATACCTGGTTATTTTTTCAGTGATACAACAGACAACTCCATGTGTTTACTTTCCTATGGCTACTGCACTCCCCTGGTTCCACTTTCCTGCTACTTTACACTAAATTTAAAGTACTGAAAAATCTTCCCACAAATCACCACAATTAAGGCAGTAACCAACCCATCAAGAAGGCGATCAGCCTTCTGCTGAACCACAGAGCTGAGCAAGCCTAGCAGAGGGTCTGGCAAGCAGACCAAGCATCCAAAAGGACAGCAGACCAGGGATGGGGATGGGTGCGCATCCAGGACCAGGGAAAGGGACTAGTGTACCAGATTTCCAAACTATGGAGATACCAGAAAACAGAAGGATAATTCAAGACACACAGTTTCTAATTATTCAATCCCAACAGACATCTAATTGTGCCGAAGCAGGAAACACAGCGGAGAGGAGGGAAATTTAAATTTGGTTTGGAACAAATCCTACGCCACCCGGCACAGATCTCCGGGGAATTTCTTCGCCAAATTCTAATTGATCCTCAACCATACATGAAACAGATGACAGGTACGATGACAGATTTGCAACACTTGGTGCTGTGTGTTTCACATGGCTCCCTACAAACATCTCTGCAGGTCTGGCACCTCTGCTAAAGTGTCCCTGGCTACACAGAAAAGTTTGAAAAAAATAAAAAAATTTTAAAAAAAAGTAAAAAAAAAAGGAGAGTCAAAATTCTTTTTTCACTCCTAAATAATCAAATTTTAAGATAGCCAGATTCTGTAAATATTTGAAATACACAAAAGCCGGAAAGCAGTATTGTATGTATTTATGGGCTGCCTGGGTCTTGGCCCAGGAAAATGCATCGGTCCAGCACTGAAGATGGTAGGCAAATAACTATTTCAACGGGATCTTCAGATCTTTGCAAGATGGGAAAAATGCTTTCCTTTTAAGCAAGCAGCAAAAATGTCACTGCTAATAATCCAGCAGCTATTGTACCGTCCTGTTAAACAGTATGCAATTTTGCTGCAATTCTGTCGGCATTAAGAGGGAACTCATAGAAGTAATTGGCCGAAAACAGGGCTGCAGAGTGCACAGGGTTGTGTAACTGGCAAAGGACAAAATCAGTCCTTTGCGAATGGAGCGGGGCAGGCACTTGCCCAGAGCGTGATTTAAGAAAGCTCTGGTTACTTATTCCACTGGGCGATTCAGATTTATTCCTCCACACACTTTTTACACGGCCGCTGTCTCCGCACGGGCCGCGGGGAGGTGTGTTCGGGGCTGCGGCTGCTCGGGACGCGCTCGCTGCCGCCCCGCGCCGGCTCGCGGCCGCCGTGCCCGTGCCCGTGCCCGTGCCCGTGACCGCGGAGGCGCACGCCGCTCCACGCACCCGCGGGCGGGTTCCCGGCGGGACCGGCCCGGCCCCTGCCGCGCCGCCCGCGCTCCCGGCCCGGCGTCGGGGGCGCCCGCGAGCGCCAGGCGGCCGCTCTCCGGAGCGAGCCCGGCGCTCCCGCCGCGCCGCCTCTCGGGCTGCGCGGGGACGGCGACCCGCTTCCTCCGTCCGTCCGTCTGTCCGTCCGTCCGTGCCTCCTCGCTCCCTCCCCTGCCCCAACGGATCCCGCGCGGCTCCCGCCGCCTGGACGCGGCCACGCGCCCCTTTGTTGCGACGGGACCCGCGCGCCCCAGCGTGCGCATCCGCCGCTGGCCGCGTCCTCTTCCTCTTCCTCCTCGTCCTCCTCCTCCCGCTGGCCCTCCCCTCGCCCGCGGGAGGCAGGGCGCGGCGGCGCCGGGGCTGCTGGCGGCGGGCGCGCCCGCGGCAGCGCCATCTCACCCAGCGCGCGCTGCCGGGGCTGTAACGGCGGCGGCGAGCGGGGGGGGAGGGATGGCAGAGGGAGCAGCAGCGGCGGCAGGAGGAGGAGGAGGAGGAGGGAGGGGGCGTGCGAGGGAGAGCGCGCGCGCGCGCAGCGCAGCGGCGGCCGGCCGCGGCGCGGGAGGGCGCGGGGAGGAAGGGGAGAGGGCTCGCGCTTACCTGCCGCCCGCCCGCGCGCGCGGAGCCGCGCTTCCCGGGGAGCGCGGGGGCCGCCGCCGCCACTGCCGCCGCGCGGGAGGGGGACGGGGACGGGGAAGGGAGGGGAAGGAGGGAGGGAATGGGGGAATTTGGGGAGGGGGTCCTGGGGGCCCTGCGCGCGTCTCTCCGGCCGTCACTGCCGCCTCCTGCACGAGCACTCCAGTGCGCGCGCGCGCTCGGGCGGGGGGTGCAGGGCGTGCGTGCATGCGCGGTGCGAGCAGAGGGCGCGCCTGTGCCCGGGGAGCGCGGAGGAGGAGGAGGATGGGGAGGGGAGCGGGGCCTGCGGCGCGCCGGTTCCCATCGCCCTTCCCCGCTTCGGGGACGCGCGGCGCGGCCCGGCCCCCTGGGGCGGCTCAGGCCGCGGGGGCGCGCGGGCCGCAGCCGTTCCCGCCGTGCCGCGGGCACCCGCCCCGCCGCGCCGCGCCTGCGCCCGCCGCGTGTGCGAGCGCGGGGCGCGGGCACCGCCTCCAGCCGCCAGGCGGCGCGCGGCGGCGAGCGCGGCGCGGGCTCGGCCCCGAACCGGGAGCGGCGCGGCCGCGCGCGCCCGCGGAGGGGCGGCGGTGGCGGGAGGTGCGGGAGCGGTCCTGTCCCCGGCGTGTGTGTCCCCTGCCTGCCAGAGGGCGGGACAGCTCTGCCCGCCCGAACGCGCCTGCTGTCCCTTGTGCTAATACTCCGGGGGTTGGATTTTAACAGGCGTAACGCGACCGCGAGGAAGGAACAAAGGCTTTTACTGCACTGCTCATCTCCCACCTCCGGTTTTCTCTCCAAAAAGCATCTCATGAGATGCTACCCCAATGGCACAGCTTTCCCAGGAATAATTCGTACATAAATAAAGCTTTACCGTGTTTCTGCTAGCGTGAAATGCAGCAGGTCTGCTTGGGAGAAAAAATCGTAATAAGTACTTGTGTTGGAAAGTTCAGCGAATTAAAGTCACTGAAGTAGTGGAGTTATCTCCTGGGAGCAACAAATTGGCCTTTTTCATTGGGTTGACCACTCCTTCCCCTTCCTGGGCTGTTTTCTGAGAGGTTTCTGTGTAATGTGCCAACATAGGTAGTGAATTTTGGTCCAGCTGGATCACTTTCTTTTGCTGTTTTGTTTTTGTTTTTGGTTTTTTTTTTTTTTTTTTGGTTTTTTTAATAATTTTTTTTTCCCACTCTCCTGTTAAATATAATGAGATGAGGTCCCTATTTTGCCTGGACTTGTTTTTTTGTAGTAACATTGCTGGTTTACATTCAGAAGGCAGAATTAACTGTCTTAAATAGGACAAGAAGTAATGAGGTCAACTGAGAGGGGATATTTGAGTTGAATATAGGGAAGGCATCCTTCCTTGTGGGAGTGGTGAGGCTCTGGAACAGGTTGCCCAGAGAAGCTGCAGATGCCCCATTGCTGGAAGTGCTCAAGTCCAAGTTGGATGGGGCTCTGAGCAACCTGATCTAGTGGAACGTGTCCCTGCTCATGGCAGGGGAGTTGGAACTAAAAGGTGTTTAAGTTCCCTTCCAACCGTAACCATTTGATGATTGCATGAAATCTTTAAAGTATTTCTGAATATGGTACAATTGTGGAAGGAGCTTCCCTTTTACAGTTTCACAACATGCTATTTCTTTCTTTGACAGTGTCCCAAATACTCCTGCAATAACCTTATTGCTCCTAAGAAAGACATAGCTGCTGGTTTACCACACTGACCAGCAAATGACACTTCTTCATTTTGTTAACACTCTCTCTTCGTGGTCTGTCTGTACCTAACAGAGTGTGGATGTGCCTAACTTTTAGGGCCATGTTATTCTATGAGTAATCAGAATAAAAATAGTAATGGAATAAAGAACCCAGTGCTCTACAAAAGGTATGGCTATCCTTTTTTTCTCTCTGCTTTTCTGTGTCTTGGGCTACTGCTGACTGCGTGTTTCTGCATGTTTCAAATTGTATCATTAGTAGCTCCCACTGAGATACTAAAATAGAGGAAGCATATGTTCAATATCCCAGTATCAGTAACTATGGATTGTGGGGGAAAAAAAAAAAAAAAAAAAAAAAAAATCATTGTTACTATCTAAGTGTGCGTGATGAGTTGACTGGCTGGATGCCTGGTGCCCACCAAAGTCAGGGGAGAGAAAGTATATTGAAAGGCACCTATGTTGAGATAAAAGGGCGGGGGAGATCACTCACCAATTACTGTTACAGGCAAAACAGCCTCAACTTGGGGAAGTTCTTTTAATTTATTACCAGTCAAATCAAAGTAGAGTAATGAAAAATAAAAGCTGAATCTTAGAACACCTTTGCCCCATCCCTCCCTTCTTCCCAGTCTTAACTTCACTTCCAATTTTGCTCTTCTCTTCCTACTTCTCCCCACCAACTGCACAGGGGAATGGGGAACGTGGGCTGAGGTCAGTTCATCACACGTTGTCTCTGCTGCTCCTTCCTTCTCAGGGAGAGGACTCCTCAAACTCTCTCTGTTCCAGCATGGGATCCCTTCCACAGGTGACAGCCCTTGATAAACTTCTTCAACATGACTGTTTCTCATGAGCTGCAGTTCTTCACTTCTCCATGGCTCTACAACTGCCAAAAGACTGCTCCAGTGCAGGTTTCTCACAGGGTCACAGCCTCATTTGGGCTTCTTCCAGTTCCAGTTGGGGGTTCTCCATGGGCTGCAAGTGAATGTATGCTGCACCATGAATCTCCATGGGCTGCAGGGCTACCAATTGCCTCACCATGGACTGTCCCACAGGCTACAAGGGAATCTGCTCCAGTGCTGAACACCTCCTTTCTCTTCTTCTTCACCTATCTTGGTGTCTGCATAGCTGCTTCCTTCTTGTATTCTCCCTCCTGTCTCTCTCTTGCACGGTTTTTGCCCCTATTCTTAACTATATTATCCCAGAGACACTACCACCCTCAGTGATGGGGTCAGCCTCAGCCAACAGTGGATGTCTTGGGTTCTTCTGGCATTGGTTCTGTCAGACACAGAGGAAACTTCTAGTGCTTTTCGTAGAAGTCACCTCTGTTTTCACCCCACTACCAAAAGCTTGTAGAGTACACAAGCTCTACACAAACCCAGTTGAGTATGTAATATGTTTCATTACATATGAATGTTGCACAAGATTTTGGAAATAAGAGAGAAAAGATCACAAAGAATCTGGATGAAAATACCTGGGATTGAAAATACGTATTATTGAAGGTGAAGCATAAGAATAAAACCCCTAGCATCTCCACTAGTGTGTCTGTGGGCTAATATGTGTAGTCATGTCAGTTGCAGAAATAAAGTATTTTTTCAATTTACTGGAAAATACCCTTCTGCAGAAAAAGTGTTTGAATCATGTATCCGACTGAAACACTCTTCTGATTAAATTATCCTGTACCAAACTAGCACAGATTAGCATTTAGGCTTTGAAGCAGTTTTGCTGTTTTCCTATCTGATGAACTAGGCTGTAGATGCTGTGGATATGTTGAACCAACAGGCTGTTTCCAGACTGTTTGGATTACAGGGATATCTGTTAGGGAAAAGAGTCCTTTGTAGGATGTGCTTGTTTTGTTGGAAAATTGTGTAACAGGAGTGAGGAATGACAAGTGCCACTTTGTGTAACCATACATGAGGCATTGGAGATGGCATGCAGGGAAGACTGAAGCTTTGCATATAATGCTTTCTAAGTGATAACCAGTGTACAATATGTATTAAGTGTCAGAAGATCCCTGCATATTTGAAATTATTAGGTTTATAATGTCTGTGAGTTCCAAATGACAATAGATGACAATTGTGATACTGTGGCCAGTTTTCATGTGTTGAGATTATATCTCGGCCTTGCAGAATTGACCATCATGCAAGGACACAGGTTTTCCATGGGTCAGGTTTCTTGTCAGGCTGAGTGCACAGAAGAAGGTGAAGATACAAACTACCCAATATTTGTGAAAGGGAATCACAGACCCTGGTAGCATATTCCCGTGTGTCAGCAAGGACAGCAAGGCCTCCTGAGAGTGTAAGTGAATGTGCTAGGACAGAGGAGGGAAGTCAGGGAGCAGATGTTCCTTGCAGTGTGTGTTTCCCATGGCAACCTGGAAAATTTCCCAGCAGAAATTTACGTGTGAGTTAGTCATGCTTTCGCATCACTTACTTGCGCTTGTATTTTCAAGGATCCCCACAAAAGAGGAAATAGTAAAGACAACTGTAGAGGAGCCGAGCATAGATGATGGAGGTTGGTGGCATAGACCCTGGCTAAGCTGTACAAACAGGGATGGTGAGAGGCTATGCCACCCTCCAAATGACTTAACAGCACCTGGATTTTGCATTTTGCACCTGTGCTTGAAGGGACGCAAGTCTCCTCCAAAGAACCTGATCTGTAAAATAATACTGTTGTATTCTAAATAGAAGAGCATTTTAATGGAATGTTTTTCTTACCAATTCATTCTACCACTACTGCTGTGGTGTGTTTATTTACAGTCATATATAATGATGCATGGAGACACGTGATCATCAAGAATTGTGGTAGGTAAAAAGATGTGGCCACATGAATATTGCAGTTCACACTCTGTGCATGCACAAGGCATCCCATAGTCTAGTCAGGTCTAGCTGTATTTGCATAGTTACACACACCATGTAACTGTCCCTGTATTATCCTCTCTGTCTCTGTGTCCCATCCCTATTCCTCCTACCCCATTTATGAGTTATATAATTTTTCATGTTTTGGGGTTTGGACTCTATTTCTTTACTATTTTTATCTATTTCTCCCCTATATCTCACTCATCCTCCTATTTTTCCTTTTCTTTCATTGTTAATTACCTTACTCTTGGCCCAATTCTTGACTTTGCTGACACCTTTACTTGATTAGAACCATATGGACAGTGAGTGAGGAAGGATGGATGTCACTTCCCAATGCCAAGTCCCAGAGGTATCCTGAAATTTCACTTTCTCTTCCTTCCCCTTGGTGTTCTCTCTTTTTCCTTACTTTTGTGTCCTTGTGTTCCGACCTGATTCAATTGTGATCCTGTATTCTGGTGCTGAAACTAAGAAATGCCACAGCTGAAGACATTAAGGAGTAGCAATGTATACTGTTATTCACAGCATCCAAGGGAAAGAGAGCACTAAACAAAGGGTCCCAGACAAGAAAGAAGGAGGGTAATACATATTTATGTATATATAATCATCTTAGACAAAGGATCAAAGGGACAAAAGCCTAAAATTACACACTCATTCTTAACCTGGGTATTTCAAAATCAGAAAGCCCAAAGCTCCAGACACACTGCAGCTGCAAAAGTCATGACCAGGGAAGGTTGAGACAGCAAAAATATGCCTCCCTCCACACCTTTCTACGTGAGACCAGGCATAGCCCATGGCTACATTGACTCATCTGCCTAAGGTTAAGGTCACAGCTAGGGTTAGAGTTCAGAAAGCCCAATGCTCCAGGAACACTGCAGCTGTTAAACTCATGCGAAGGTGTCATGATCTGCTCAACCCGAGCGGGAGTTGTGATGGTTCGTTCGACCCCAGGGTGCAAAAGACAAAAGGCAAGAGACTCAAGTTTTATTCAGCAGAAAGCAACGATGCAGTTTATTGTGTGTCAACAACTCAGTTTTGTGATAGAAGAGAGAGAGAGAGAGGTAAAGGAAATGAAGTAAAAGGGGAGAGAGAGAGACAGAGAAAGGATGGGGGATATAGCTACCAACAGAAGGGACAAGTCCTTGAGTCATCTGATGATAGACATGTCTGCGGTCCACTGGGGAGAAAGACATGTCAACATCTCTGGGAAAGTCACTTTTTATAGTGCTTTTCCAAAGCAAGTGGCCTCTATCAAAAAGGTGGAGACATTTCTGGACTATTGTATGCAGAGATTGTCACTCCAAGAAACAGGTGCAGGAGCAGGGCACTATAACCAGTACCCTGCTCCACAGCAGCGTACCATGGCAAGCACCAGGCGCACCTACAAACAGATGACAATCTTGATACTGTGGCCAGTTTTCATGTTCTGAGATTGTATCTTGGCCTTGCAGAATTGACCATCATACAAGGACACAGGTTTTCCATGAGTCAGGTTTCTTGTCAGGCTGAGTGCACAGAAGAAGGTGAAGATACAAACCACCTAATATTTGTGAAAGGGAATCACAGACCCTGGTAGCATATTCCCGTGTGTCAGCAAGGACCACCTCGGCCAGGCCAGGCCAGAACTCAGGCCCAGAGCAAGGGGTGGAGTCCTGGGGTCTCAGTCTCTGGTGATGAGGCAGATCAGAGAAACTTCGGACCAACCTTACAGAAGGAAAACAAAACACAAAGTAGCTCCCACAGCAGCTTTGTCCTTGGAACCACTCTCACTCCCAGGTGGATACCAATGTCCAGCGTAGGGTTAGGATAGCACGTGGGGTTAGGGTTCAGAAAACCAGAAAGCCCAAAGCTCCAGGCACACTGCAGTTGCAGAAGTCATGACCATGAAAGGTCAGGACTTCCACAATATGCCACCCTCCACACATTTCTCCTTGAGACCATCCACAGCTCATGGCTGCATTTGCTTATCTGCAGAGGGTTATGGTTACGCCTCGGGCTAGGGTTCAGAAAACCAGAAAGCCCAATGCTCCAGACACCTTGCAACTGCAAATATCACGCCAAGGGAAAGTGAAAATGGACACTCCATCAACACCTTTCAACGTAAGCCCGTCTACAGCCCATGGCTGCATTTACCCCTCTACCTAAGGTCGCTGTTTCCCCTAGAGTTAGGGTTCAGAAAACCAGAAAGCCCACAATCAGAATGTAGCTAGAATCATACCAAGGGAAACAAAAAACTGCCACAAAGTGGCTCCCACCACAGCTTTGTTCTTGAAACAATTTTCAGTCCCAGGTGGATACTAATGTCCATCTTAGGGTTTTGATATCACCTAGGGTTAAGGTTCAGAAAACCAAGAAGACCAAAGCTCCCTGCACACTGGAGCTAAAATCATGTCCAGGGAAGGTCAAGACAGCAAAAATATGCCTACCTCCACACCTTTCTCCTTGAGACCATCCTCAGGGCCTTTAAGGGTGTAATATGCAGGAGGAATAGAAAGCTTTTTGGTGGTTTAATTAATGCTCACTTGGTGAGAGCTGTATCTGTGCTTGATTCTTGCTTGTACTGCAGACCTGTCAGCAGTATAACATACTGCTAAGAAACAGCTGGTCCACAAGTGTACAACATCTTCCATGTGTCTGATCTATCAAAAAAGAACAAATGTTTCATTCACAGGTCAGGTTCATTTTTGATTTACAGAGTATATGTGTAACCTGGTCTTATATGGTGGTTTCAGCCATGTTTCATATTTCTGTCAGAGTCTGCTAGTATGCAGTTAATAGGAGAGACTGCCATTCTGTGAATTATTTGTGCACTATCCCGTTTGTTTGTGCAACTAGGGCACACAGATTTTTTTGGATGAATTATCTGCTGGCATGAGAGTGGGCAGAGCAGAGCAATTTAACTCTTTTTTGAGTTGGAGCTGTGGTTACCAAGATATCATGAATCTCATCATGGTTATGCAAAAATAATTTTTATTCACATTTGAATTTTGATGATAGAATCATTTAGGGTGGAAGAAACCTCTAAGATCACTGAGTCCTATTGTTAAACCATCATGGCCAACTCCACCAATAAACCATGTCTCTACTGTCACACCCACATGTCTTTTAAATATGATGATTCAACCATTTCCCTGGGCAGCCTGTTCCACTACTTGATGACCGTTTTACTGAAGACATTTTTCCTAATGATAGAATCATTAGGACATGGTATAGTCTGCATTTTCTGAAAGGAGCCAACGTGCCAAATGCAAACAAGTACTGTTTACTGTGATGTATTTATTTTGTAAAAAACCCAAGCTATTATCTTGTGTTTGAGTATTGGAAACAGTTCCTCATAATTATGGATAGACTATAATTGAAAAATCAGTTATCTCATAGCTACACCCCTTGGTCCCCTCCAACCCTATTCTTTGGCAACCTCATGTTTTTCTAAAGCAGTTTGATGTTTATTGTTTAGAGCAAGAACAACCCATTTAATTCCTCACTGCTATATTTAATGCTCCGTGAAAAAGCTAAAATCAATATCTAGTATGATAGTTTCATATCACTGAATGACCAGTATTATTTCTGCATTCATAAACCTCACACAGAATGCCATCAGAAGAGAGGAATCAGGCTCCCCATAGAAGACAGCTTGTCTACTTCTAGGTGGTACAGCTGCTTGCTTCACTAGTTCATTGCAGGGGCTTATCG
Source organism: Muscicapa striata striata (assembly GCA_030060385.1). Lineage (NCBI taxonomy): Eukaryota > Metazoa > Chordata > Aves > Passeriformes > Muscicapidae > Muscicapa > Muscicapa striata. The sequence continues at coordinate 407,541 of JAREIS010000324.1, forward strand.
GCTGACGTTTTCCCAAAGAGTTGAACATATTCTAGCATTTATATCCTTAAAGAGAGGTGGAAAGTTTCATTACAGTGAACAAGCTGTGTGGCTTTATGTGTTATGTGAAGGCTATCAGGTTTACTGCACATTTGCTAATGAGCCTAGACATTTTAAAAGTGTGAATTTTAGAATGGAGAGGACTTCTACTCTTTTAGTTTGTATATTTCAAGCCTTCATCCCATCCTCAAAGGAGATCAGATAGATTTTATAGTGTGAAGACATGTATTTTCAATCTCACTATTGAATCTGAATATTTGCAGAAAGCACAGAAACAGTTTTGTGATAATGAAAGTAGAATTCAGAAGTGATCTCATCTAACAGCTAAGTCCTTAAAGCTTGCTGGAATAACACATCACCAAAAAAGCCCCAAACCCACCATAACCACAGAAAGCCATTTGAGCTGAACTGCACTCTGGCTAGAAGCAATGAAAAAACCTTTTGTGCACTGTTGAAACAATTAAATATAATTGATTGTAACTCATTCAAGAATAAAAAATATTTAAATAATGGAAGAAGTGTTTGATTAATTTTAAGGGAATAAATCAACCTACAAAGGTGAAATAGTTATCCTGATGTCATACAACATTAAGGTACTAAGGTTTGGTTTTTCAATTCCATGGACAAACACATGACCTTAATTGCCAGTTATTAAAGGTGCAGAAAAAGAAAGAATAATTTTGATATCCATTTCTCTTCCCTGAACTGACTTCTTTATATTAAAAGTGGCAGTAGAAGTCCAGGAGAAAGGATTAATTTTGTCTGTAATGTCAGTTATTTAAACTAGCTTTCTTCTAATGGCAGGAATACATACAGTAATACCAAACACACAGAGAGAAATGGAAGTTCTTCTGATGCTTACTCTTGCTTATAACCTTTTCCTTTCCAAAGAACAATCCTTACACATTGTTTTCAGGCAACTCTGAGATGTGATTCATTTGTAGTAGCAAGATGACTATTTTAGATATCACTTTTTGCTGATGTTTTTTGCCACATGGTTGTAGGAATGTTGCAGAAGGGGGAATCTGTCTAGCAGCCCCAAATGCAGAAAATAAATCAGAAGTTGGAAGGTGAAATCTAAGGTTGGACTGACACAAATCTAGTAAAGGCAACAGCACTAGCAGGGCACCCCTGGCTTAGGATGGGCTGAACATCCTTCACTAAAAGACCAGTGTTCCTACAATGGATCCCCAACCTTGGTACAGTGGTAGGTGGCAAATCTGCTTTCCTTCTACTACTGGTGTCAGCAAGCCTTGTAGTTGTCTAATTGTTTTTTCCTGAATTTAATGTTTTGCAGGCTGTAACAGATACCATAGAATTAGTCTCATTAATCTAATAGATCTGTACATTTCCTAAAAATGCTGCATAGCTTTTGCCCAAGAAAAAGAATAGATATATAGAAATATAGATATATAGATATATCTGACTCAGCTGAGGCAGGTGTGCATGGTTTTGTTTTGGACTCATGATGGGTATCAGCCTCTCATTTCCTGTTGAAATACAGTGTATTTCTGGTTCCCATGTTCTGAAGAGGATTAAAAAAAAAAAAAGGCTTCAAAACTATTTGGAGGGCTGTAGGAAGTGTTTTAGAGTGAGAGATTTCAGAATCACAGTTGTTCAGCTTCCTCAACGAGTATGCATTAGGATGACTTGATTACAGAGACTAAGACACTTAATGGAGATAAAATACTGAGTGAATGAAGGGATCTTTAGTCCAAAGTCTTGAAATGTCTGTAGCTGGAAGCTGTGACCATGAAACCATTCAGATAAGCAATGATGCATATCTTATTTTTAAACAGAGGGAATGATTAATTGTTGGAATAAACCAGCAGGAAAACTAATGGAGTCTTCATCTCTCAAAATCCTCAAGTGAAAAAATGGATGCCTTTCAAAGTTATGCTTAGTCACACTCTAGCTAATAGGCTCAAAGTAACAGCAGCAAGTCACATTGTGTCCTGTTTTATATAGGAGGTCAAATTAGGTGGTTATGGTAGTTCTTTTTGACTTGCCAGTCTGTGAAATACTGAGATTGCCAAAAGCCTGCCTTAAAAGAAAAATAGTGCTTTGAAGTTAAGCACTCCATGGATAAAGAAGGAAGAATTAAGGTTACTTTAGTAATCTTCACTATGATCCTCTCTGTATTTGCATTATGATGCAGTCTTAACTGCTCAGTCACTCAGATTACCAAAGCTCTAATTCTAAATTTCTAGACATTAGACTATTCTTTTTCTTGATCTATAGAAACAGCTCCTTTCCCTTTTATGTGGGTCAGCCCTTAGCAAGGGGTTCAATGAACAAATAATTGTATAAAGGACTGGTGGAATGAAAAGCACTTTGAATCAATGCCATGTTAATGAAAATATGTGGTCTTCAGGGAGAGAGGACACCCCATTAGGCCATCAAAATGCCTGTTCTGAAAGGCAGCACAGTTATGGAGAGGGCATTATCCTGCATATTAAGAACAATTATGCTGTTCATAAATGCAGATAGGTGACATTGGTCACTGCCCAGTTGCAGAATACAATGGATTTCTGCAGGGAAGATTTTATTTCTCATATTTATGTGTGTTACCGGAGGTGCATACAAACATGTTGAGACTACCATAGGCCTGTTAGGAAAAGGAATGAAGCTGGGAAAAGTTGCTGCCTAGGAATTTGCTTGAGCTCATTCTCCTCATAGTCAGGAGGAATACTGCCCCTCATTAAGGAAGTAGATGTGGGCCCATAATTTATAATGCAATGCATAGATAATACTGGCTTATTGACTAACTTTGATTTTGAACATCACTTCATATACAGAAAAAAAAATACAAAATTTAGGTTGAGAAAAATGCATAGAGCTATGAAATTATCTTTTGAACCCATTGAAAAATATCTGTCTCTCTGGCTCTGTACTTTACAAAAATTTAGGAAATAAATGTACCAAATTAAAGTAGAAGTGTAAGTGCACTTTTAGGGGAGGGGGGAAAGGGGATTTTAAATTATAATGTTGGCTGCCTTTGTCTCATAGTAGTCTCAAGAACATTAAAAAGTTGTACATTAGAGTATGAAAGAAAAACATAAGCTTACTTTTTTTTTTTTTTTTTTTTTTAGTGTGCTCCTCTGTTTTTTCAGGAACTTTTCAAATGCCATAGTGTTCAGAGATCACATCCAACATCCACTAAAGTAGCTAGAATGGCTCCCATTAATTTCCATGGGATATACTTTCAAACAGTGTTAAAGATAGGTCTGAACACATCCTAGGTCTCTTCAGATGTAATGGAATTTCATTCTGATAAATCCAAATCTATTACTGTAAATCATCAGTCTCATTTCTTAGAAGGTGAAAAAAAACCCCTAGCTCTCCATTTAGTTTAATGAGAGTTTGGAAAAATGAAACTCCTGTATTAGAATCAGTATAAGTATTATTACTGCCTTGTCTCCTTTCTTAGGACTGGATTTTGCAAAAGCAGTGTTTAATTTATTACTTTAATGTATTGAGTCTACTTGTATGCTCATGTGCTACAAAGTGTGAAAAATGTGGAATAAAGAAAATGATTGTATTGAATCCTATTAGCTTTACTGTTTAAAACAAAGCCAATCTCCAAACCAAACTAGTCCGGATCCTCTTCCATGTTCCTTACTTTGTATATACCAGCCATTTCCCTTTAAATAATCATACAAATTAAAAGCTGGGACTTTGAATTCAAAAACATATCCAGAAGAAAAAGAGATGTCTGTTAAAGATAATAGATTTCAACCATGATCAATACATCTGTGGTGCAATCTTCAACAAATTGCCTTGCCACAGTTTTATAAATTGCTAAGAGATATAAAGATAAGTATATCAAAGAAATTATGTATTGGAAATACTAAATAACACAACTTAAGCAGCTCCTCCCTTTTCTCCTCCTTCTATTGTTCCTTGGCTACTCAACATCTTCCAGAGGCTTGGAAGAGTCCTCAGTATTTGCTGGACTATAAAAAAACATATGCAGCTATGAGAAAATAACATGTAGTGGCCAAAAAACCACTTTCCTCCACTGTGACTATGGACCATGGGGACAGATGTGACAGGTGCCCACAAGCAATGACATATACAATAGTTTAAGTTCTCCCCTCTTCGTGGAGACTTATTCATTTTCCCTTTATAGGACTGCATCCTTTGTGTCAATTCAGACAAGGAATTGCCAGAACAGAGTATTCTAAGCAAAAGGACAAGGGTTTGGAGATTTTTTGTTGTTGTTATTGTGTTTATTTGGTTTGGTTTTGGTGCAGTTTGGGTTTTGTATTTTTTTTTTCTTGCTGTATTTTTTTGTTTTGTTTTGTTTTGTTTTGTTTTGATTTTTGTTTTGTTTTGTTTTGTTTTGTTTAAAAGTCTGGTATTACCAGAGCATACTCCATTAATTTGTTTTTTTCATCCAGTTTCCTATGAAGTCTAATGTCAAAAAACATAGTATTTTGGCTATCTGAAGCTCAGATCTGCCTGTGTTTCTATATTGACTTTAAACACAGCACTCTTCAGTGCTGTTTCAGGGCACCCTAATAGCTGTAGGTTGGCTTTGCTACCATTGCAGAAGCTTGAAAATAACACAATACACTGTAGCTTGTAATGTTTATCCTATGGCAAAATAATCTTCCCTTGACTTCTGAGATAATGGCTTAGATCCATCCAACTAATGTACAAGATCCCCAGGGATAGTGTTTGTCCTTAGGAACATGGGTAAACACAGTCAACAAAATGTAAGTAAAAAGAAATGTAAGTACTAGAACATAAAAAAGTATAGTGCAACAGGCATAGCAAACAATTTAATTTGCAGTTTGCCTGCTGCAGCAAGAAGTTATAGCACTGATAAGTACTTCTGGCTGAGACAAGAAACCTATGGATTTTCTAATTTGAAGAGATTGTATAAAAGTGGTTAGAAAATTGGAAAAAATCCATGGGATGTTGCTACTGCATGTTAGAATTAGCTGTGGTGTGCTGCTGCAATGTAATTGTGTAATGCAATGAAGTGCAGTTGGACTTGGTCTGAGAGCAGCATTCATTGTTTGGCCACAGAGTTGTCAAAATTTCTGCCAAAACAGCCTATTCTTACCAGCTTGTTTGATCAAGATTCTTTCATCTGTTTGAGTGCTCAGCATTGTGTATGTGTGTGTGTGTTTTTCAAAGTGAATTCAACTGTGCATGGACTTTGCAGCCACATTCAGGTCTGTGCTTCAATGCTGTACAAGTTGCAGGAAGTACAGGAAGCATAACTTGCAATAAATTACAGGCTTGTGTGAATTATTAGTCCCATGGAAATAAGTAGAAGTTACATTTGCCTGGTTTATGTTTTATAACTACAGTCTGTTAGAGTCTTTTTCACAGAGCACATATAAATATTTCCAGCAGCTGTGACTGCCAAATTACTTGGAGAAAGTGAACATTGCTCAGTCTCAGTATGAAGAGGTTAGTAACAATCATGCCTTGTGCACATCCCAAACATTACTCATTTTGCTTTACCTCATACATACTTGGGACTTTAATGCCCACTGACATTTCAGCCAAAACTGAGTGATACAGCTACAGCTTGTGGTGGTAATAAAAGAAGTCTTTTTGCTTGAAATGTGCTAAGACTTTAAAATAGAGTTACATTAATCACTTATAGTAAGTATATTTGCAGCAGAATTTGCAAACTTACACTCTGATTACATTACGCATTGGCAACTTAACTAACATGCATTTACCATTCTGTCTGCATTTATTCACAGAATTCAAAGTGGATGGCTAAGCATCCATTTCTGCTTTTTATCTTCTACAGTCTTCCTTCATGTTATATTTTGAAATGAAAGCAGTCAGGTGGTCCCATAAATGTGGAAGAAAAACATATGCTAAAATAAGAACATCTTCTTGGAAAACCCTAGAGGATTTTCACAACTAAATCACCAACCATCCAACTATGACACCAATGAAGATACAGTAACTTCTCAAAAACCTTGCATAAATACCATAATAGACATACACAGTTCAGGAACAATTCCTACAGCTCTGTATCTTGGAGGATAGAGAACAATTTTCATAACATTAACATGGTGGGTCTGCCTACTGTCTGAAAAGTAATTTTACTGAAAGTAATGTTGCCAGTCTGGATCATCTTTTAATGGTGGGCACCAGGTAGGTGAAGCCTAGAGTGCTTTAAAATAGATTCTGTCCCTTCATAGAGTTTTCCATCTCGATTATCATCATTTCTTAAATCAAATGCAACTAGCCACTGTGGATGTTCCTACCTGTTGGGGGGAGATATATGCAAATAAAGCAGGTGTGTGGTACACCACTATGGCACATTGACTCTCATTCTCTGAGCTTACCATAGGCAAAACATCATTTTCCATGTGCTGGCCAGTGCTGTCCTGGTACCACTCACTGAAAAGATAATTGAGGTTATTTGTCACATTTTAAGCTAGAGATATCTTGTAACTGCAGCACTTTCCAGACTTTCTCTTGCATTAATAGGGTATATTGTTATTAATAGAAGTAAACCCGAGTTCTTTTGTCAGCCTTAGGAGCATGCACTTAGAAGCTTTCACAGCTGTTAAAGTGACAACAAGCAAGTTTCCATTCACATTTAAGCAAATCAAAGTGCTAGGGTAACTCTTGCTTCAAATACACCTATATGAGTGAAAGTGGCTGTTTTTTCTGACTTAAACCATATACCTTTCTGTGAATTTCTCCCATCAGTGCCTATGAAACCAATCCTAGCATGCACTAGAAGTTTCTTAGGCCATACGATCGGTACCTTAACAGTACAAGCCCTGATTTCAGAGATGTCTTTCAAACAGATTGAAATACAGCAGAGTGAGACTGAAATGACAGCAGCTATAAATTTCACCTCTTATATTGACATAGATTCTGTCATTCATAAATGTCATTCATTTCAGTAGCAGAAGCCCCTCTCTTTAGACATGACATCCACATGTATATGAGATCAACCAAAGATTCCAGAAATCATCATTTCACTTTTAACCCATGTGGTGTCTTTCACACTTGGGATGGCAAATGCTTCTCAGGAGATATTGTAACACATATAATCTGCACTTAGCTGTGTTGCAACTCTGTCTGAATCCAAATTTAGAGAAAAATAACAGGGAATTTTTTGTTTGTTTTAAGATCACCAAATAAAAGTGCTATACAATTCTCAGGGATTCTCTTTTGCTAACATAATTGCCATCATGTTTCAGAAGAACCTGAGATAGCCTTTGTTAGCCCTCTAGCTCGAAAAGCTCAGGTTTAGCTGTGTATTAAACAGAAAAGAAAAAGTAAATTTAATAGCTTAAGAGCATATGACTTCATAGGTTAATCACAGAATATTAGAATCACAGAATATCTTTCATTGAAAGTGACCCAGAGACATGGCTGAAGTACAGCTCCTTTCTGGCCTTGCACAGGACCACCCCACAAATCACACCCTGTGACTGTGTGCATTGTCCAAATGGTTTTTGAACTCTGTCAGGTTTGGTGCTATGATCACTTCCCTGGGAAGTTGTTCCAGCGCTCAGCCACCCTCTGGGTGAAGATCCTGTCCCTCTGCTTCCCCTTGTGAGATGCAGACTGAAATGAGGTCTCCCCTCAGTCTTCTCCAGACTAAACAAACCAAGTGACTTCAGCCTTATAAGGCTTCCCCTGGAGATCCTTCACCAGTTTCATGGCCCTCCTTTGGATGCTCCCTGATAGCTTTATGTCTTTTCCATATTGTGGTGCCCAAGACTGCATGTGCATGTGATACTCAAGAAGAGGCTGCTAATGATCACAATATTTAAGTATTTCATGCACCATACAAATCAGAGCATCTGTTAGAGCTTTGGATTGGTTTGTTGCCCATTAGCCTACTATACTAAGTGTTAACAGTACTATATGTGTTCACATGATTTGCTGTGACAGTTGAAGAGCTACAGGATTATGTATTATCAATACAGAGGCTAAATATGTCATAACAGCCTTAGGCATTGCAGGCTGCTTTAATTCAGCAATATTCTGTTGCGGTCCTCTAACACACTGTTAAAACTTTCTGCTTGCTCATTTTGCAGGAGCAATTTAACCATGAATTCTGCTCAGCTAATTTGCTTATCCTGAACATAGAATATGTGGCTCACAGGAGTTTCACTAAGTAGTAACTCAAGTAAGATTTGGGTGCTTTTTCCCTCTCATAAGATCACTAGTGCAGAAAGACCAGAGAGAAGATGTGACAGCTTTTACTTTCCAGTCTTCTATTTTAAAATACTCTCACCTTCTCTGAGAGCACTTGATCTCACCTGATCCCTCTCTTATCTCCTGGGTACCTGGTATGTGGACCCTGTAGAGCGCTGTCTTTAATTTTGACTTACTCAGTTGAATATCTTTCTCCTCTTCTCACGGCCCCTCATGCTAAGATGTCAGTGACCTCCTAGTTGATGGATAATTATAACTGCCCACTACCTCATCCTTATAAGCTTATCTAAAAACTCCCACCAAGGATGATTACTGAGTTTGTGTCTTCCCTGAATAAAGCTCTCTGTGATCTTTGGTTCCATTCCACCTTGATACAGTTTAGTTTCTCACCTCATTGGCCCCCACAGTCATGTCCTGTCACTAGTTCAGCCATCAAAACTTGCATCTTAATTTCTTAGTTTACCTCAGGTTTTCTCTCAGTCCTTGTGGGACTATTTTGAGTTTGTTCTGGAAATTCTCTATAAACATCTATAAAGTGTTTCTCATGTCCTGCTTAAAAGTTCCCCTTTTAAAACTCTTCATAGTAGAAAAGCCACATCCCTCACATCCCTTTCTATTCACCCAGTCTTTCTTGCATTGCCTGTAAGCTGTGTAGTGGAAGAATCCACATTCTTGTTTTGTATGTGTTCTGTATCTTGCAAAATGAAGCCGTGGACATGAGTTGGGGTTCAAGACAGTGTAGTAAAACAAACTATTTACTGTACTGATGATGAACTCAATTGTTATTGGTTCCTCTCTTTTTGCAATGTGTCAGAGTGAAATAAGTCAGCAAACATCATGCTGGATATACAACCTGTGTTCAATACACTGGCTTAAACCTAGAGGTGTGGTCAAGAGCTTCTAGGTGGTGTATTTACATTTTCCCATAAAAAAAAAAAAAAAAAAACCAACAAAGAGAAGGCGTAAGTGCCTCATTACTTACCTTCACATGGTAAAATAAACCTCACCAGTCTGGGCCTTGAAACATCTGTGGTGTTCATAGGCCTCGGTTTTCATTGCTGTAATGATGAGACTGCTCTGATATTGTGGTTCTAGTGATTTGCTTTGATTTCTAGGGATTTAACTGCCAGATATTGGGTGGAAAAATCCTGTTTGAAGGAATATTGGTCTTCTGAAGTAAAATTCTGAGGCAAGATCACACTTCAGGGAAATACTACGCAAACCATTTCCCGCAACATTTAAAGATGTATGGTTTTAAATGGCAAGGGGGCTTTAAGAGATGGAGTTCCTGCTGACAGTGAAATGGATACATTCTGTATAAAGTTTTCTAAAATCCCAGAAAGTTGTATCTAGAAATGGGAAGACTTTGCAGAGTTCTGTTGCTGCCCCAACAAAACTTGCCACAGCAGAATTCCTTTCTCTTTTCTCATCTGGCTTCAAGTCAGACTCCAAATCTTGTAATAACAAAAGTGACATTTCTAGCAAGCACTGTTCATAAATCTGTTTTTTAGAGTGTGAAAATATAGTAAATTTTCCTGTTCCAAATTACTTCTCCTGCTGTCAGTACAACCTGGTAAATCTGCTATACATCTGTTATTTGCTATAGCCTACTTTTAGGGTTACCATCCTTCTGACCCATCTGTTGGGGTTATTTTGACTCCTAGACCTCGGGGTATACAGACCTTCTTTTCCACATTGAGTCTCTTTCTAAAGCCAAAAATTTGTGTCTACCTGTGTGATATAGGCAGATGCTTTATTTCCTTCTAGGTTTGTCACAACTCTTTCCCTGTCTGGCACTGTAGAAAGGAATATGCATTCTTTAATTCTCACATTTCCATGTCCTGAGACATCTCCCAGTGAGAATTCCTCTCATATGTTGGAAGCTGTGCCTTCTCATTACTACTGTCATGCCTAATTCACTTGTACTTGCACAGGAACAAAGACAGAAAATAATATCAAATCAAAATGACAGGTTTCCCCATCATTTGCTAAAGCTGATCTTTTTATTAATGATAATGATATTAATGAATATGATAATTTTATTTCAAATGTAAAGAGAAAGGAGAAGTAAAGGAATTGTTGTAAATGTTTTGGCTGTCCTATCATCTGCAAAAACAAGGTATTGACAATCCATGCTGATGACCAGCATAACATACAAAATGGACATGTGGAGGAATCTGTCTCTGAATGACAGCAAATTCCTGTTGTGAAGTGGATGGGTGTGTCTTTCCCAGTGAAGCAAAAATACAGATTGTCTGAGGAAAGGTGCTGACCTTCTTTTCACTTTTGCTGTGTTTCTTACTGTTAAAGTTGCTTTTATGTGAATTTGAGAGGGGTGTCTGTTTCTCCACATCAAATGACTGACCTCAGCCTAAAAGAAGTTCCAATTAAGGATATTGAAGGAAATATTCAACTTACTCTGCATCAGCCATGACATTATTTATACCTTAATATTTGCAATGGGATATATTGAATAGAGACTGACAATCCTTTTCTGGTGTCAATAATACTAACACATGCTTCATTAGTGAACTTCTGCTCATCAGCCCCAGCAGCAGGGTATAGAGAACTAGGAATTTGTAGAGAATTTGTAAGGAATAGTTGTTGAAAAATTGATATAGACATATTGCAGCTGTCATTTGATAAAAATAAAACCAGAAAATAGTAGAGGAGGTCATATTTTATAGATTTCAGCTTCCTTTTGGGTAGCTATTTTATGCATTTCTGTTCTGCTAACAGAAAGATTAATGCTCAGTCACATCCACGAAAGGGATGAGAACCCAGTAGATGGGTGTTTATAGAAAGATCCTAGCCCTGACTACCATCACAGCAGGCTCTGAGCAGGCCACAGGCATTGGCTAATAAGTAAGTTGGCATGAGGGAAGTTTCTCTGTCACCTTGCATGGATATGGATGCCTATGAAAATTTTTGTCATCAAGGAAGTAGGAATATTGTATTTGTAGGTTGAATCCAAAAGGCTTATTAAGGTCAGATCTTCAGGTCTTGTGACTTGTGTCACTGTGCTAAAACACAGTGACAGTAGATGACAGTAAAGCTCAGCAGGAAGTGTGGCTGTGACTTCATCCCAGAGAAACTGACCGAGATGAAGCTGAAAACTTTGTTAGAAGAGGGATGAGAGCCAAGGGGCCCATAATGCATAACAGTGAGAAACACTGCAGAACACCTGTGAAGAAACAGGGGCAGAATCAGGAGAGGCAGGTTTCTCCCCTGTGCAGTTCTAGATTAGTTCCAGTGTAACTGGGCAGTAGAGGCTGGAGAGCAGGCTGCTGAAAACCAGCTCAAAATGGCACCACCAGATCCAAAATACACCATCAGACCCAGTGCTCTCAAGTACCACATCTTCTGAGGATGTTGGGTTACCCTGTCAGAAGCAAAGGCCTGCATGGGATTATGACTTCTATCCATCAGTGCATTTCCAAGAGAATCAAGAGGGAAGTTCTGCTGTCTATTTTTCCTTCCTCTACAAGAGAACTGGATGCAGAGACATCTATATTAGCTGGTCTTAGATATTACTGTTGTCTCAAAAAATCATTATTTCCTTTCCAGCAGCAAAATAGTGCCAGAGGTGGGTGATTCTTAATTGTTGGTGCCAACACAATGTGCATCAATTTTGACAAAAGTTTTACCAATTGACTTATAACAAATCTATTTGCCAGAATAGCTGAGCATGCAAGTCTTCTTTGACCAAGCAGATAATTTAAGATGAACATCATTATCAAATTATGTGCAGTTGAAGTCAGATCACTTGGGAGTCTCAGCAATAGCTACTTTGCATAATTTCATGTAGGTACAGAGATATTACTGATTTAGTGTTGAAATACTTCAATCTTGTTCACACAATTTGTAGTTTCACCTGTTTATGAAGGGGAAAATGCAAATACAAATATTACTGCCTAATGAAATCCCTTGAAATTTTTTGTTCATGACTGAGCCATCAGCATTATCTTCACAGCAACTGTGCATGCATTGGATATAGACTCTTTTCCCTAGTTTCTCCCTGGCACACATTAAAAATATCATCAAATAACAATACAGTTGTTGGTATCTAAAGACATAATTAGAGATATGGTTTAGTATTATATAACCTGAGGACATGCTGTGGAATTTAGCAACATTATGGGGCTGGCCTCTTCTGTTCTTATCTCTGTTCATCGAGGTCTTAAAGTAGGAGCGTGTAAAGGTGAAATATGCTTGTTTCAGATGGTGGATGAATATTAGTCCATCACTATTTTTACTCCTTTTGGAGACAACAATGCTAGTAATTTATGACTGTGATGAACTCTAAGACAACATTTTACAGGATATATGCTAACAGAAGAGATATGCTGTCCTGCATATCTGAACTTTTTCTTACACCTCTGGTACATTTTGTCTGATTTTTTTACCAAGCATCACTTAGACAAATAGGTTGTGTTACCTTTACAGAACTTCTGCATTAGCACTGTCTGCCCTACCTCATTTTCCTAAATAAAAAAACCCAAAATTTTTACAAAATCCACATAGTTATTGGTTCTTCTGCTCCACCATCTGCTGAAACACTACTCCCTTATTTTGCTTGCACATAACTGGAGGTTTTCCTTCTTCCACATGAACATTCTCTTATGAGCAGCCACAAGGTTTTTCTTCCCCTTGGCCACCACTGATTTTGCCTTAAAGAAGTACAAAATTAAGGCTATAGACACAGTGTAGAGTTGGACATGATAGCAAAGTTTTTTTACTGAGACTCGGGCATAAGATGCAGCTTTCTTGATCCTGAACTATTACCAATTACCTTGTCTTTAAGTCATATCATCTTCCCAGGCTCAAAAATAAGTTCCATCATACAGAGTGAAGGAATTGATTTTGCCACTGTGACATGTCAATAATACTGATGCTTTTGATGGAATTCTGATAAGGCTATTGGTGGGATCTTTTCATAACACCTCTGAAAGGTTATGGTTTTTAGTTTTAGTTTTTAGTTTTGGCCAAATTAGTTTTCTTTTGACAAAACAAACAATCAATCAAATAAAAAAACAACGACAAAAAAACCTAAAACAACAACTTGTTCCAAATCACTACAGGAATGAGGTTTGGCCTGCCACAGCATGAGGTGGCTTCCTTGACACTGTAGGCTTAATTTTCAATGGGAGATTAACATACTTCACTGGAGAAACTGGAATCAGCTTCCCCCATTGTACATATATTTCTGGAAAAACAAGAACATATAATGATAAAATTTGGGTAGGGAGCCAATTGGTCCTACTGTTGTCACAACATCCATTAACTTTAATTGCTGGGGTGATTGATGTACTTGACAACACAGATGGAACATGCAGGGTGCCAGCCAAGGTTTCTGTCACCCACAAGGCTATGGCAGAGCCTGCACTTTGCCTGCCTCTCTTCTCTATGCCATCTTCTTTCTGCAGAATTAAATGCACTGAAGGAGAGCTTAGTAGCATGACTGAATAAATGGTGTTGATGCACCATTTCAGCACAAATGCACCAATGTGTGTGACCAGTGAGCTGATACCAGACTTGCTCAGCCTATGTGACAGTTCAGAACATTTCACTGTATTCCTACAGTTTATGTGAGAGTCATGAGTACTAGAATGGGAGGAAACATTCCTCAACACTTGCTCTGAGCAGATCAGGTAGAATCCAGCTCTAGTTCAGACACTACAAGGCTGGGCACCAGAGAAGATGCCAATTTGGCCATGGGCATTTTTATCAGTGAATATAAAACTGGCAGTTTATTCCAGAACAGCTGTCAGTGGTGTTACCTCTTTATTCTCATACACTAACAGATTTCACATTTCTTGGGATGTCTCAATTTTGCCTTCACATAGAAGTCCTAATGTGGTAAAACACATGACAGAGCTGTTTCTACTATACAGGGCTAAAGCTGTAAAGACACAAATTGCTTGAAGAGAAGCAATACTAATATTACTTTCAGTAAGTTGGACAGAAATATGGGCTGGCTGAATCCACATTCCTGGGGAAGATCAGAGCAAGGCAGAGTAAAGGAAGATTGGATGCACACCATGAGCTGCAATGATTTCCACAGAAAAGTGGAGTGAAAGAGGTATGGCCTTTGCTAAAAGAGTGAATAGAGAGTCAGAAGAACTTAAGTGAGCACAGAGAGGAGGACAGGATTGAGACAGAAAAGTGGGGAATGTGCCTACAGAGGGGACAAGTCATGGAGGACAACAGAAAAGTACTGGTCCTGAGCTTGAGCCTGGAGAAGAGCTGCTGTGCTATGTCTTGTGGGGAAAACAGGCTGGCCTCTGGAGTGGGAAAGAGCAGTTCCAGATAATGTTGATAACATGATCCTAGATGTGAAATTGAGACTTGGTGGGGACCATAGCATACATTTGTACCATGAGAGGAACTAAAAATTTAGGAAATAAAACTGATACTGTGAGGAGAAATATCCCTTGGGAAGTAATAATGAGGATGTGTTGAGGCTGTCAGGAGTTGAAGTAGACAAAATACTTCCATGGCTGTGAAAAGGGCAAGTTGAGAATGAAGAGAAAGTAGAGAGGTTGGTAATAGTCATTCTGCTTGTTAATTCTGCATGTTAATTGTTCTCTCCTTTGAAGGTATGAGCAGGAGCCCATGCAGAAAGAAGTAGAAGCAACAGGCAGCACACAGATTGTCTTCTTGAGGGGTTATATGAATAGAAGAGTGAAGTTTAATATTGTTAGAGTTTATTGTATTGAAGGCAAGCTATCTACAGCATTTCCATCATGCATGCTTTTCACTGACAGGTCAGAAAGAGGAGCAGACAAAGTAGGGATGGGGTTTGAAAGGTCTGAAAGCAGATGACAACTCATCAAAGCTAATGGACCAGAAAACATGAAAGGTTCAAGTGTCAATGTGAGGGAAAATGAGCAAATGTTGAAAGAGATCAGATGAAGGTTGAAGAGGGAGAAAGTGGCTATAAAAAAAATATCAGAGAGTACTGCTTGATAAAATCACTCATGGGAAAGACACCAGTGATGAAAAGAATGGACCAATACTGAAATTTGGAGAGAGATATGAAAGCAAAGACATACTCGCTCAAGGGTTGGATGTATCATCATTGTAGGAGTTGAAGTGGTTATGGATGAGTGGGGAAGACTGCAGGAGAGAGAATTAGCAAGACTTTAAAGAAGTTTGATAGGAGTCATAAGATGTAACAGCAAAATGGAAACAAAGAGAAGCATCAGATGCAGTTTACTTGAAAGCTGGGAGAAAAGTTGGAAGTAGAAAAGATGCAGAGACAAGCCTGACAGATCCAACACAGGTGGGTTAATTTGAAGAATATGAAGGTAAGAAAGAAAGGACAAAAATAATTTAAAATAACTGGGAAGTGATGGGATAACTATTACAGACTTTCTTCCCAGAGTATGCAGAAGTGTCCTCATCACAAGAACCATATCATGCAGGTATTCAAGTCAGTCATTTATTTCTATTATATCAGGCCACATGTAACAGTGTTTTTGTGTTTTTTTCTTTTATAGAATGACATGACAAAAAGTACTTTTATTGGCACTAGTTACATGTCAATCACCAGATGGCATTTTGAATGGAAAGAAACAAACCAAAACAAAAATCTATTGTTTAATAGATATTCAAGGATGATTTCATCAAAATACTCTTAGAACAAACAATATTCTGTGGAAATGTGTGTGTATTAGCCTGGTAGCTTAAGATTTAGGAGCCCTAAAGATGAGTAGTTAAACAGTCACCACCTCTGTGACAACATAAAATTATTCACATCTAAGTTTCATATTGATTGTTGATTGGACTGCAGGAATATAAATGCCTTTAGAAGACTTCATATGCCAAATGCATCAACTGTTTGGCCAGAAAATGAATATGTCTGAGAAATAGCCTCCTAAATCCAGGGAAAGGACATCTGAGCTAGAAACACTCCTAATTTGAGGAAACATCATATTAGCTGGACTGTTTCTACTGGAAAAGGCTTTGAAAGTTCTTTATTATTTGCTTTGTATACTCAGATATACTGCTGTAATTTATTTCTTTCCATTTTGTACACCCTTCCCTGAGACCTTTAATGTGCTTTGTCTTACCTTGTATCTTTTACACTATAGCCACCCAGGATTATTCACCAAATAACACATGCCCAGTACTTTACATGTGCACTGTAAGTCAAGGCTTGTGTGGAAACACACCCTCTGGGTTGTGATTCAGGTAGCTCCAAAATTGCACATGTTCTGGGATCTACTTTTTTCCAGTTCCTATTAGTTGACATTGCACAAGCTTTGGTTATGCACAGAAGTTAAGAGTCACGGTGCACCTTACCACAGCAGACAGCAAAGATACTTCTAGAAAATGGAAAAGAAATTCTTAGTCAACTCTGGACAAAAAACCCCACCCCACCCAAGAATAAAAGATTTGTAATTTAAGTTTTGCCTGGAGAAAGTACAGCTGGTAGACTGTAGAGATAAAAATCTAATGCATTTAAAAATGAAAACAATTTCCAGTGTCAGAACTCTCTCATTTTTCTTTTCCCTTTTATGTCACTGCAGTCATGCTCAAAGACAGGCCATTAATACTACTTACAGTGAGCAATGGTCATTTCAGCTGCAAGGGTGAGGTCACTGATTTATGGAGGTTATAACTGAATTTGGGAACATGAGATGATGGAAGAAAGTTGACTGACTATTTTTGTGAAATTTGAGCATATTGGTTTCCCTTTAAACAAGGACTTTAGAAATTCTGCTCCAGGAGCCTTTAAGGAACCATTAGTTCCAGCTGAGGAGCAGGACTCATGTTGAATAGGAGTCAGAAAAAAGTGGGGAGGGGGAAACAAATGGCATAAACCAGACTAATGTAGTCTGAACAGGGGCTAGCAGTATTCCAAGGTAATGGAATAATCTGGTTATGGTTAGGGAACACAGAAACTTATGCAAAATATTTTTATAGAAAAACTAACAACAATATGCCCCATTGTTTATCTATATGTAATCCTTGAAATGGAACTAAAAGATGCATAAATAGGAAGAGTCATTTTAAGTATGATAAAGTTTTAATTAGGAAGGCTGGTATTTTGTGTTGCTCTGAGGCACTGGAGCAACCATGGACAGACACTTTGCTGATGAGCATAACATTAGTGACAAAAGACACAGAAACCTGCTATTTGCAGTGTAGGACTGATATAGCTTTTGGAATCTATAGATTTAAGCAAAGTGCTTAATTTGCTTTCCTTAAAAATAACATAAGCAATGGAATTAGTGTTTCTCACAGCTGCCCACTTGTCCACCCATAGTACCATCCACAGTACCTCAAACCACCACTGTACCTTGGGATCTATACAGGACTACAGGAGATCTCAGCATTGCCTCAGGCATGCCACAAACATTTAATGACTAGGAAACATTATCAAAAATAATGATTTGATTCCTAGTTCTGAAGAATCTTGACCACTATTGTTCCAGTATAAAAAAGGGAAATGCATTTCTTTATCTCATCCTTATTACCTGTGAAGAAGGAAGATGTAAAGGTGAAGCTTGTATGTAAATTGATTTTCTGATCTAAACTGAGAGAACTATTTTGGTGTAAGGCAAGAAACCTGCAGCAAGATTTGCCAGTGTGATTGTCAAACTGAATCCTGAACTCAATGTCCAATTTATATGCCATGAAGAACTATTTATGAGAAACTATCATTTTAGCAGATACAAATTGTACAGATGAAACACATCATCTCACCAGCTGCCTGTATCTGCTCTGGGAAGAAACAAGACTAAGCTGTTAAACCCTTGCTTTGAACTAGTATATGGATTTAGAAACTCATTAGATGTTTTTTATATTTGCTTGAGCACAGAAACACCATTATTTGACATTTGTGATGAGACAGCCTTAAAAAACTTCAGGGACATAAATGTTAAGGGATTCCAAGCAGCCTTAAAAAATGTCAGTGTGATGTATTCACTCTTCCTGTATGTGTAATGGTCACTATTGCTGTCATCACTTGCTGTGTCCTCTGTTGCCTGGTGTGCAAAGCCCTTACCACAATGGGGCAGAGCAGTCAGCTCTCTCAGGACTGAAGCTGGGATTCCATCTGTAGCAAGTCAGGCTGTCTCCTGTGCTGGTGTCTGTGTTGGCAATGCTGCACACATGTAATACACTATCTGATGGTTTGTTTTCCAGGCTGGTTTATGTCGAGAAGCCAAGGACCAACAATAAATGAGAAGAGACTGAGACAAAAGATGGTTGGTAGAAACAGGCAGGTGCTCTTTATTTCATGTGGCACAGCATTAGGCAGACAACCCAAGAAACAGTTTCTAACAAAAGCCAAAGCTATCACTTCCAGGAACCATCCCCCAAACAAGGGTCTACTACCAGCAGTGGCACTGTGATGTCCTTGCCTGTCCACTCTCATCTCCTTACAGTTTATATGCACTTAGGCAGTATCTTAGTGGTGAGTGTCCTTTCTAAGGAGACTAACTTCTTACAATGCAATATCTTTAGACAGCATACATACTGTGCAGGATCACCAGAGTACAATCTCCTCAAGCCATGCTAAAATATAATGCTAACTCTGGAGAGAAGGCTGCTCGATGGCCTCGTGTCTCTCTGAGGTAATACAATGCTGTTTCTTAGCTGACAACATGAGGGGCACCTGAGGGAGGGTCGATATGGCTTCAGAGTCTACTTCTAAACTCCTGATGCAGTAGCAGGACCTGGTGTGCCATCGGCCGAGACAGGCTGAGGACCTTCCTCCAGCCCCGAGCACCGCTGGGCACCAGCAGCACCGGAGAGCTGAGCCTCCTGCCACTCAGGGGATGAGAACAGAGATGGGCCTGGACTAGGAGGAGGAGGAGGAGAGGGCCATCAAAGATCACGAGACCGTCAGCTTT
The DNA here is from genome assembly GCA_030060385.1 of Muscicapa striata striata. Taxonomy (NCBI): domain Eukaryota; kingdom Metazoa; phylum Chordata; class Aves; order Passeriformes; family Muscicapidae; genus Muscicapa; species Muscicapa striata. The sequence goes on from JAREIS010000324.1 coordinate 426,608, forward strand.
GCGCCGGTCATTAGGCGAGAGGTAACGATGGCGTTGGTGCGGGGAGGGGTTACATCGTTAGCACTCCGGATTTAAAGGCATGAAGAATGGCTGGTGGAAGGAAGGTGGTTTGGAGACTAAGGGCAAAGCTTTAAAAGCCTTGGGATATCACTTTTAATTATTATCTACAGGTTATTCTCTCTATATATACTATTTTTCTTTCTAAATTATGAAAATAAACATTTATTAACAAGTCACTGGGTCAAATCCTGCTCTCCACTGAAGGCAAATCCATTGACTTTAGTGGGAGGGAGCCCCGTGTAAACAGCGAAGGGCAAATTTGGCCCTTTATGTCCTGAAAAGTCTGCTTGTACCCATTGTCTTTCAATCCTGCAAGGAAATACAGATTGGAGGGTGAACTAATCGTTACAAATTTCCCTTAAACTAGCAGGGGAGTGTTAGTGAGATGCAGCAAAGGAGCAAAAAAAAATAAAGAAAAAGAAATAAAGTGGAACCAGTAAGTAATACTGCTTTAAAGAGAATTTTATCCATGTTCCAGAGCCAAAGTACAAAAAGAGAGTAGATCTGGATCAAGTGCTACTGGCCTTGACTTTCTAAGCAACAACAAAATTCTTCTTTTAGCTTCGGTGAAATGTTAAACAACCAGAGAAAACAGAAGGAACCAAACAGTCCTTTTGCTTCACAAACCAAACATCATATGCCCAAAGGTGAACACTGTCATCCCTTTGGATTCTCCACTAACTCCCACTGTCTGCACAGTGCAGTGTCAGCCACTGAAGACAAAACACATCTACTGTGCTCATGAGTAAAACCTGTGGTGTCTTACAAACATAACATTTTGATTGAATACTAAAGACCACTAGGTGCTTTTAGACACAGAACAATACAATTTCAGATGCATTTACCACTTTTATTTCACTATGCAGAAACATACATTCACCATGTGTTGTGATGCAGCTGACAGTGTAATGGATGCCATCCCTTCCGTGGGTATTAGAGCTGGACACTAGCGAGTTTTCAGTGGACGTTCTGTACAGGTTAAGGCTTGACTCAGAACTAGATAGTAAATGCTGACCAGTTCTCAAACAGATTTTTTTTTCCTCTGAGAACAAAAGGGAAATCAATAGAAAACCATCACGGTTATTTCAGATTAATAATTTTCTAAAGCTGCAAACTAAGTAAAATACAGATTTTTTTTTTCCTCCAAAATAACTACATATAATTTACAAGATTAGGATCTGTGAAGGGTGACTGGAAGCTGACTCTGAACAATGCTGACAAAAATCATTAAAGTTAATATACTAAAATCATTACTACCTCATAAGGTATTCAGTCAGGTATACAAAGCACACTTTGTAAGCATTTATATGTTTTGATAAGAGTAAAGATTCATCATTGTTTATCGGGCAGTAATAAAACCAGATGAAACAAATATAAGATTCAAGTTGTTTACTGAATAAACTGTGTTATTGGCACATCTAATTTGTGGTAAAACATTATACACAGTACCTGTACAGCTTCTAGTATTTTGGGGATAATCTTCATTTACAATATCCTTAAACAAAAGGCTTGCCACTAACAAATTTTAATTTGTTTAGACTTTCAGAAACTGTGAAAGGCATGAACTGTTTATGTGTTACATGAGATCACTGTTTATATTGTTTATGAACGTGCAGGTAAAGCTGAAAACTTAGACATTTTAAGAAAATTAAAAATGCTGCTTTTCTGTAATTTTATTGTTGCTTCATGCAATATTGTTTAACTGCTGCTGATTCAGATTGCTTTCTATGGGAAGGTATCTCTGCCAGTTTCTTTATTAACGGTCAAGATCAATTCTTCTGTACTGAAATTTTCCATAGACAGATACAAGTCAGTCAGGTTGGAACTGAGACTCCGTATAGGCTCTCGTATTCCTACTGGTATGCATGTCTGGATTCGTATGCATTCTAGGTTATTCCTGCAGAAAAGAGAACTCAGTTAATTACTCAAAGCCACTACTCTCTTGCAAAAGAGATTCTGTCAATTTGTTCACATTAGAAAATCTGTTTGAAAATGGCATCATCCCAGTATAAGCAACTTGGACCAAATCCAAAGTCCACTGATGCCAATGGAAAGAATTTATGACATCAATAGACTTTTAAGCAAGCCACATTGAGCTGTCTCTGAAACAATTAGCAGAATACCACAAGAATCACAGCTACTCACTCCTTAGTGACTGGTTCCATCTTCCAAATAAATAACTGACACTGAAATTCTGTTTTCTTTAGGGTCTGTATATCCAAAAGCAGGAGTGCCAAAGAGCTTCAAAAGGTGTTGTGCATTATACTCTGTTACTTACACCAAGTGCTAGGGAATACATATTGTTTTAAGAATAAAATGCTGCTATCGATTCAACAAATCTGACACGCAGCTTTTTCTTCCCCTTCTGCATTACAGCATTCAAAGCAATTTGTGCAATGGTGCTGGCATTAAGAGCTTTTGCATAGCAGGTTAGTATGCATGACATGTTTCTGCACACAGAATAAATATAGGAATATTGAGACGTCTGTTTAGCCAGCCACTATTGGAGAGCATGCCTTTACTGAGAAAAAGCTAGACACAAGGAAAGCTGCATTATCATCTCATCCTGATAAACAATGCTGCTTTAAAACATTGAATGTTCTTTCAAGTACAAGAAAGCCAAGACACCCAAATACCGACAAACTAATTCACTGCATTTAAAAGCAAGTTGGACCATATCTTTGCAAGTTGGGAATTGAAGCATAATTTTTAACATATCTGCACAAGACATTTAGAAAGCAGCTGTAGGTTTTTCCCTTGGCATTTTTAAACCAAAATGCACACCTTTAAGAACAAATTGGTTTTGTTCTTAAATGACACAAAAGCAGACAACAGATTTTTTATGACTTCAGAAGTAGAAAATTAGACTATAACAAAGCATGGACAATGAGGAGTTTTCAGAGAGCTAACGAAAGCAAATGAGTAGATTCTCTTTCTCCAGCTGGCACTGTTTAATGAAGGCAGATGTTGAACTGAATGTGGTTTGCTTTCAAATATCAGAACTGATAAGCAGCAACTTGAAAATGCCAGTGAGAGAAAGTGAAGAGTTAAAGGTGAAATATGGTAGGAAAATAACATCTGCAGCATGCCAGCCCAGTAAATGCCTAGGAAAATCATCTGGTCCTCTTACCTGTGGTCAATCCTCCCCATCTTCTGGTGTGATTTCTGTCTCTTTATGTACCACTACTTTGGTCACTGACATGTCAGGGTGCTGCTCTTTGGCTTCTTTAATTGCCTGAGCCAGCGCCTATCCCAAGGAAACCACAGAAGGGCAAAAACAAAAAGGAGGTGGAACATGCATGATCAGTAGCAAGGTGGAGAGATTCATGACATATTACACAATTTACAAATGAGGAAAATGATTAAAATATGAAATATACCATCACTGATTTAACTACTATTCCAGCTTAATTTAAGGCATGCCAGTATGAATAATATCTGTCAAAGCAATGTTTAGAAATGTTTTCTTTGGCAGTCTTCAGGGTGGCCTTTTTAGCAGTTTGTAGATTTTACCTGATCATGATCAATATCTGCATCTCCTGTGATGACTATTCGTTTCTCAATTCTTGTCTCTGAGATGCCTCCTTTCACAGTCTAGAAGGGAGGGACAAAAATGTGTGTCAGTAACTTACTTTAGAGTGCTGCTACCCACCCCCAGAATGATCAGTGCAGGAAACCTCTCACGACTAGACTGAAATGGCTCAAACAGCTTGCACAGAGGGGACAACCCTGGACTGCAAGTGAGCAGTTCTGGAGTTGGCCTGAATGCTCTGAATGGGCTAATGACCTCCAGATGTCCAACACAGGTGATTTTACAATTCTGGTTAATCTGTACATCCACAAAGAGAGATGTTTGTATGTCAAAAACGGCAAACTTGTCCCATGAAAAGCAGAATGGGAATACAAACAGCCCATATTCAGACCTATTTAAGTCCAACTGCTTGCTTCAGAATGGTATAGGGGGTGGTATGGCCTTTTTATGGCTCATCTACCAATGGGGGAACTTCACTGCAGAAAGATGAAATCCTGTTCTCAGTGAATACTGGTAGGAGAGCTGTCACAGCACTAAGACGGTTTTTTCTTAGGGAGGAACTGTTTTTCAGGTGCTACCTTAGAACCTGGAAGACACAGCATGGCTTGTCTGTGCAGATGAGCTCTCGGTCTGGCTGGGGGCAAGCTCCTCAGGGTACCACCCAGAAACACAGCCAAGGTGTTGGAGCTGACTGAATGTCCTGTTGTGGCTACAGGATATAGATTCACTGTGTGCTTTCAACACCATGCAGTGCTAATATCTCAGCGCTGAAAGGCATAGTCATGTCAGCAGAGCCTCATGCTCAGACAAATTATTCCTTCCAGGCTACCATATGATGCCAATGTGACTATACTCTTTCCAGCTCCAGGTAGCATTTGCAGCTAAATCAAAAGTCCCTGTACAGCAAGGTTTTGTGCTTGCATAAACATACCCTAAGGGTTTAGGATTTGTGTCATGTCATTGATGATAATCAAATCAGCATAGCCAAAGACAGGTGAACAAGACAAGAATTTATGGTAAATTAACAACATTTTGTCAAGAGACTATCAGAATGTGTTGCCTTTTTGAAATAAATCATAGAACCAAAGCTGGTGAAAAAAGGAGCCCCCAGTTTCCTGAGGACTCACTTTGGTGATATGTGTAGTAGTTGTAGTGCTGGTGGTTTCAGATGTGATAGTTTGTGCACTCATCAATACACCTGGTTCAGAGTCAGCACCACAATCCACCTAGAAGCAAGAAGAGGAAAACAGTCACTGAAAAAATGCTCCTGAGCACAGGGAAGCAAGAACTGGACTATTAAACTTCCCTATTTCTACAGTTCTTCCTAAAGTGAATATCTTATGGTAGGGGACAACTGCTATTAGGGCAACCATGTATCAGTATTTCTCTGTGCACCTGAGTCTGTCCTTCCGCTCTGAAAGCACAGATGAGAAGATGGCGCTTTTAAATCTGCAGTTTCATCAATGTTCTCAAAAGGCCCCACATCAGGACATGAGAGTGACACCCATGTTCTGTTCTTATGCACATCCTCCTCAGACTAATATTTAATACTTGAACACCTTAAAAAAGTTTACACTAAAGCATACATTTAAAGATGGGTGAAGAAATTGATTCCTTAAAGGTACATTAAAAACTACACCATGTCTTTTGAAGAACTTCTTACCTGAGAAGACTCATATGTAATGGTTTTTGTTTCTGTATGAACTACTGGCACTTCCTTTGTTGAAATTTCAAGGGTTTCCCCACCAGCAGGAACACTGCTGAAACTTATAGTCTCAGTCTTCACAACTGGCGACTGCGTGAACAAAAAAGAAGGAAATGGAACATTTAGCAAAGCTTACGGATTTTTCAGAACAATTTTTTTTTTGCTTGGGGCAAAGAAAGAATAACTAACATTAATAAATAACTACAAGAGGCAATGGTCACAACTTGAAAAACAGGAGGTTCCCTGTGAACATCAGGAAACACTTTTTTGCTGTGAGTGTGACTGAACACTGGCACAGGTCGCCCAAGGATATTGGGGAGTGTCTTTCCTTGAAGATGCTCAAAAGAAGCCCTCTGGACATGGTCCTGGGCAGCAGCTGATCAGGGAATTGGAGCAGATGACCTTCAGAGGGCCCTTCCAGCCTCAGCTGTTCTGAGAATCTGTGATTCTACATTTTCTTAAATGACAAGAGAATTCATTCTGTCCAGGCTTAGTCTTTTCATCTCTTGGGACAAAAACCTGCACCAAACAGCTCTTGAAATTCTACTAATGGGGCTAAGATAAGGAACCTGGTCTGTTTGAGACACAATATATTTATTTATAATTGCACCAAGCATGGAAAAAACTATTTGTCTTTGAGGGCATGTTAACTTTGCCAACCTCAATGGACTTTGCCAAACAGAATGCCAGCTGATCTTGTTATCTGTTGCATGAAATGCCATGAAATTTGGTATTTCTCTGTAGCATGAAAAGCAGTTTCAAGTAAAACATGCATGGCATTTTGCTAATGATGGAAACCAGCAGCAAGCCTGGCAGGTGACATGCAAGGAGGAAATAAGAGGAGAAAAAAAATGCTTGCTATGAAAGTGCAATCATACAAACTGGGCACACTTTACTTTAAATGACAGGAATTAACTTAATTGCCTACATTCACAGTGCAGCACAGACACGACCAATTTAACAACAAGTTACCTCAAAATGAGGTTTTCTTTCCAAAGACTCTGAAAGTTGGACTGTTGTTCTGTGCTCCTCCGCCTGCTCACGCGAAGCAGCGGCAGCGACTCCTTCCTGTTTGGTTTGGGCTTTCCCAGCCTCCTCCCTTTTTTCCTCCTTGGCCCCCTCAGTCCCAGCAGAGCCCTCCTTCCCCTTCACGCCAGCAGCCACCGCCGATGCTGCCTCAGCCTGGGCATCCAGCGTAAGTCCGGCCACTTTAGCAGGATCCCCGCCTGCATGCACCTCCATCCCATGTCTCTCCTTGACAACTACAGTCTCCTGTACAACCTTCTGCACTGCATCCTGATCCGGCTGAACAGCTTGCTTCATGTCACTGGAAGTTATCTCCTGAGACGTCGTCGTTTCTATTCTCTGCAGGGAAGGAGGAAAAAAAAACCTCAGCATCAGAAGCAGACAACACTTATTTGCAGTAGTACCCAAGCTGAATGTACTGTGAACATAAATTTAAAAACATGGGTGTTATATTTTGCCAAGTTATTTCTCCCACAGTGCATGGATTTTCGTTCTCAGGATGTTATCAGTATAGTAGAAATGAGAAACAAAGCAAGAATCAAAATTTTTAAAAGTGAAGAGAAATTTCGATGTCGGTGTTCTCACTGGTATTTTTGTGTGCGTTTTACAAAGGCAAAATACAGCACCCTGCAAAATGACCAAAATAAAATGAAATGAAAGAAAATCTGGTTGTTGCTTTTCTTTCTTTTTTTTTTTTTTTTCTTTTTGGTGAAGTTTCTATTGTGGTCCATTGTAACAAAGGAAAACACACATGAATACATGCATTAGTTATACAGTTCCATATTGTGCAAAAAACCACAAAACAACAGAAAAGCAAAAGTAATTGGTGTGTGGTTATGACATTGAAGGAGGGAATCAAGCAGCCACCTGAGCCCAGCTTTGGGAAGTAGAAGTAACCCCTCCTATGAACTCAGTTGGTTTTCTGGCAGACTCTATTAAAGTGAAGATATCTGAACCATCCAGGGTTTTTTCACTGGTGGACTGTTTAGTCTAAATAGACAAAGAAATGTAGAGTCATACACAGAGAAAAGGCAGACTCATATGCACAGACATATTAATTGCCAAAACCAGAGGCAGAGACGGAGGAAAAGGAGAGAAGGTTGCAGGGGCACGGAGAGGTTGGAAACAGGAAAAAAATGGGAAAATAAATCAGAGCAAGTTCATAATGGCTGTAGTAAGCAATAATTACAAAGCGTAGTTGTTAGCATTGGCATTTTGCTGGTTCAAGCAAACCTCTTTTTTTTTTTCCTTTTATTAACAAGCCACAGCAGCAATACTGAATTTCAGTACATAAATCAGAAAGGTTGAAAGCCTTATATAATGTCTGCTTCAGACTGTGAGACAGATTCAAAATATGAGAGAAAAAAAAATAAGCTGGGTTGGCTGCTGTCAACATAAAGCCAGGCAGCAAGAGAACCGAAAGCTAGGGTGGTGTGAAGGGATTGCCTAAAAGAAGTCATGCTTTTATCTTTAAATCGTGGCATGAAGTCAAAGCCACTTGTTACCACTACTTTTGTTGCAGACGACTCAGTAACATAGTGAGCAGTAGCAATGGTAAATGGCTGTTCTCTGGAATATCTCCACTCAGACAGGCTCTTATCTGTCCGGGCAAATGCCCCTGTTTTTACAGCTCCTCCGCCAAGATGCTTTTCTGCTTTGCCAAGCTGTAAGCTTTCCAGTGTACCAAGTAACTGCAAATCCTGGTCCATCCTTAATGTCTTTTTCAAACTTTCCTCTTCAGGACTTTGCAACTGAGATTCTGCTTCCTTTATGGGTGTCAGAGAGTCAGACAGCTTTCTTCTCGTGCTCTGCACATCGGAGCCCCGCCTGGCTTTCTCATCAGTGACAGGCTTGAGGATTTCATACTTGGCTGCTATTGGAATGATTTTCACAGATTCTTGCACTTCCCCTTCCAGTTTTTGCAAAGTTTCTACTGAAGGCTGTACTGCTTTCTCACCCTCTTTAGCTTTACTTGTCATGGTTACAATTTTCCCAGATACGGTATCATAGGACTTTCCTAGGGTGAACATTTTCTGCTTATTCTCCTCATTGGATTGTATTTCACTTTCCAAGTCCTCAAAGCTCTGCATTAGAATGGTACTGGATTTTAATATCTCAGGTGGAAAGGCAGTTTTACTGCTCACAGTCACTACTTTGTATGCCAGATTTTTTTCCGATTCAGCATCAACTACCTCAGAGGGTATTTTGTCTATAATAACCCAATCCTCAGTGCCCTATATTTGAGATATAAAAGCTAAATTAGAATATCTGCAGGTTTATCTGTACCTCAGGAGCACTAAATTATGAAGATTTTTAAGAAATCATGTTGCTTCTTCTGAAAGCATATAGTAACTTTTAGCATTGTACCTCTTAGAGCAGTTATCAAGCAAATAAGCAGAATCGCCTTAGGCAAAACATCATTTCTTTGCATATTCTCTCTCTTTAAAAGTCCATATAACATGGACCCAAAAATATTACTTTTGCCACACTATTTCTGTATTTGTTTGAAGCAAAATAGCAGATCAACGCATGATTATAATGGTGATTGGAATCAACCTGGGGTTAAAAATCACATATTGTGGTGGTTCACAAAGCTACAGACAAAAACAAATTACAAAAGTAGGGCAAATAAGCCCATTCAACTGTACCCCAGTTGTTACAAACATGCTATTAATGATGTTTTAGAATAGCTTTTGTATGTAGCCTGCACTGAATTTCCTTGTTTTCATTAGAACATCAATGCCCTTCAGGATTGTTTAAATGCAGAAGCACAACACAGCAAACTGTATACACTAAGCATACTACTAAAAATTCTGAATGAAACTTAATTGCAGCATCTTTTTTCCTCCTCATGCAAATGTGCTATGTGATTTACTTCGACTATGCAACCAGTTATTTGACTTTAAGACCATAACGTCTGTATTTAACTAAGTAAATGATGTCGTTTAAAATCGAATGAATTAAAAATAACCTCTAGGGATGATGGGATACTTTTCTGGATAATGATTTGATGAGAAGTAACCAAAGTGCCAGCAGATTCTCCTTCCTGCAGCTTCTTCTCTATCACACTTGGCTAATAGAAAAACCAATAAAAATATAAAGTTCACCATCACTCAGCATAATCTAAATTCACTTGACAATATAAAGGAAACTCATTCTCGTGACAGAAGTGCCCCATTCACCATAACGTTCTCAGTGAGGTTTATGCTGGAAATGCATGCAAACTGCAAACAACATCCAAACAGCACCGTGCAAGTAGATTTGTAACTAGCAGAGAAATCAGTCTCCATTAGGAATCCATAAGCTCTGGAGAAGACCCATTCCTCAGAATTTGGTCTCCAGATTATATCTCTGTTTGAAACTTGGGAAATAATAATAATAATAAAAAAAAATACGAAAAGGGAGGGCTTGGAAAGCAAAAAAGATAATAAAATAAAACATTGCCATCCTTTCTGACTGCATTTCAATGAAGTATTTTTTATTTTTACCTGCATTTCAAGGAATGTAGTACCTCCCTTCTGCAAAATTATGAGTTTTTCTGATTTCTCTGTTTCTTCTTTGGTCTAATGTCAGGGGAATAAATGATTTTAGTAAATGGAGGGTATAAAGTCCACTATACTTTACAGTAGCTCATATTTCTCTACTCTACAAATTATTAATCGCATGGAAAATTAGGAAACAGAACTAAAGAGAATCTTTTTACAGCATAAAGGTTTCCAATAAGAAGTGAAATCAGTATCTCTCTGGAGTGATTGCAAAGGAGGCACAGGTATACAAATGGTATGCACAAGTGTAGCACAAAACCCACTAAAGTGAGTAACACTCAGGATACCAGTGGATGCACTGCTTTTGTTTCATTTCATATTATTCATTTAATTGGAACTAATGCCAGCTTACACATCTTCCACCAATAGCCCAGAACAGGCCCTTCCATCTTCACTCTGGGCAAGGATCTCTCCAGAGTTTGCAGCCCTCTCTGCCAAAGCAGGCAGGTGTGCTCAGCAAAGATTTCAGCTCTCCCTCTTTCCCAGCTGATATTAGGAGTACTTTTCCTATAGAGGGAGCTAACTGTTGCTCTATTATCCTGTAGTGGGTCTCTGAAATCTCCTCACTTTTATCCCATCAGTGCTTTCCCAGTGCTATGAGAATAGGAAGAGTATCTCTCTCTCTTGGACAACTGGGAAGATTTTAAATGTTGGTAAGACTCAATTTCCCAAGGCTTTTGAGCCCACCTTCTGGGCTGGCCACTGTTGTCACTTGGTCAGAGAAAGTAAGCCCCTGAAGAGCAAAACGGGTTTCTTGCCAAATCCTTTCTATTAACTTCAGTAAGTACTATACTCAATAGCTATGCCAATGGAAGTCCTATGACTGGCATGATGAAAGGGTATATATACTCAAGAAGAAAGATAGACATTTAAAGAGAAACACGAAACTAGAAAGGGATAAATGGCTCAACTTACTGACTGTGATGAGATTCACAACTCCTTTATTCCTCAAATGTTGGTTTCATCCAATCCAGGTCAGATTAAACATTGTCAATGACTTTGTCAATATGATAGCTTTCATGTTCTACAGCTATCTGGCCACCATCACAGATGATATTTAAAACTATATTTTTCATTACTAAGGAAAACCAAAGGATTTCCCCATCTGTTCTAAGAAAAACAAGTGGTGACTAGACAGGCCCAAAGTCACACTGACCAAACATTCAGGTGTCACATGCTTGAGGACCACATTTTGAAAAGACATATTTTCTCTTCTCTTCTTGTTTTATTATAAGAAGGAGCTAAAGGTAACAGCACTGAACACATTTTTAAAGTAGAAATGTGTAACTTCTTTGACTAGCAGAAGGCACTACCCTGTCTTGACTACCTCTGCATTTCTTAGTAGACATCAAGGTACTGATTTTGACAAATGGATGGCTTCAGCTTTTTTCCTGAAAAAATCCCCTGTCATCAGGACATGTGAACTGAAACCATCTCACTTACTGGGACCAAAGGAATGGCCAGGTGTTATCTACAGCAGAAGTCACCTCAGAGTTAGGCTGCGATAGCTCAGGTCTGCTCTTAATTTTCCACAGAAGTACTCTCATTTGGATGAAGTTATGTGAAACAGATGTAGATTACTTAGATGCATATAAGGTATACACGCAACTAAGTAACTGGACATTGCTTTTGGGCAAGTTGTCTTCTACTAGCAAGAGAAGATATACCAGATAATTCTTGCCCTTTTCCTTTCCAAACGAATGGTTAAATTCAGATGTGCTTCCTCAGGGAGAAGCTTACATAGCTGTGTAATACTTTGCTACTGCTTGTGTATTTTAATTAAAAAATGTTATTAAATTCCTAAAGTAAAAAAGATATTAAACAAACAGGGTGGTGCTAAGTTTGAAATCCTCTGATTCAGGCTTAGCTAGCCACCCTTTCCAACAATTCCTTACATCTTTATTATGATAAATGCATCCTGTTCATTGTACTTACAATTTTACTTTTTAGAAGGATAAACCTTTTCATCTACAATCAAACCAACCTGTTTGTAGGGTCTGTTATGATCCCTGAACAAGGCAGTAGGAGCAACACTAAAACTCCTCTGTGCTCTCCTCAAAGGGAAGCTCTGAGCACTGCGCCTGCTTTTTTAGGTACTTTAATCCAACTTGAAGGCCCCACTAATACACATCTGGTGCCCTTATCAGCCACTGGGTATGATGTGGAAAAGGAGGAGGTGAGAGCCCTTTCTTTGGCAATATCCCTTTCCCTATCAGGAGAAGCTGACTCTTGCTACCTGCCTGCCTCAAGGGATACCCTTCCCCAGAGCTGTGGGTCTGCAACACCCACCTCTGAGATGAGAAAGCAGAACACTCTTTCAGTTTACACTTTCCAGACAATTTTTACTGAGTTCCTTACAGCAACATTACATCAGTGCTGTGGGCACAGAAACAAATCTCACGACCATTTATTGGTCTTGAATGCTAAAACCAAGAAGTACCCATAAAGATAATTCCTGTGAGACAGAAACCAGATATCCATTCATAATATAATAAAAAAATTAACTTTCAGGCAGACCACACAAGCTTATTTCTTTGTGCTCTGCTGGACTTAAGCCAAGACACTGCACTATGTATTTTATTGCAACACAAATGTTGCCTTGGTACCCCTACATGTCCTTATCTATCTACAGATCAAGTAAACACCAGCTTTTAAACTGGCAAGTTTCTTACAAGCACTTCAAGACTGCCCAGTGAGCAAGATTTTTTCACACACGCACACTGCATGAAAATGCAGATACCTAGCAATCTGCATTGGGTCTTCAGTGACAATCTCCAGCAGACTGCAGCAACCATCAGATCCCTTATGGAACTGGTCAAGAAGGTCTAATTATCATCATTATTTCCTCACTGTCTTCAGAGACTGAGAGTTCTGCTCTTTGTTCTGTATTTACTTTATAAACTTGGCACCACAGCCCCCACCTGTCTCACGACACCACTGCTCCCAACCAGTCACCATTGTTTAAATTTTCTCTCCATCACTTTCATGGTTTCTTTCACGCGTGGCTGGGCTTCCTCAAGCTCACCGAACCTGTAACAACTTGTATTTTGCACCCTCAAAGAGACCCAGTTCTGCCACACGGCTTCCAGTGAATTTAATTCTCTATATACACATATATTTATATATGTATATATTTATGGTATCTGCCCTTCCTCCCATCTTTGCCACTAGACCCTGCATCCTGAGTAAAGGGAGTGCCTGCAAGCAGGGATTGGCCTCTAACTATGGCCTCTAATCTAGTGAGAGCTGCTATTGAGTAAAAATGCATAGACAAATACACAGTGAAGCCTTTCAGCTCACGCTGACCTCTTCAGGCACTAGTGGTTCAATCATAGGAGCATCCTCCTGCCTTGCTGCAAGCCGAACGGGAGATGTGGAAAGCCTCTTCTCCCACTCATTAGACACAGTCGTTTCTGTGGAGGTTTCCAAGAAGGTGCGTTTCAACTCGCTTATATTGGTCTGATGTTTCATCAGATCTTCCTGGGTTTTGTCTAGATCCTAGACAGTTTTAAAAGAATAGAGCAGTTTGTGATACATCCTAAGCCAACCAAACTTTAGAGCCAAAACACACAACTTGGTTAGTATAGAGGGAAGTAACAGCTCAGGGAGCCAGGGAGCACAGCACTAACACAACACTCTGTGAAAATGTGGCATTTTGAAAGAGAACAGCATAGCATATCTCGTACAAGTGAGTCTAAATACACTCTTAAAGAGCCTATCCATATCACTGTAATTAATTTGCACCTGATAAGAGGCTCCAAACAAACATACATATGCGCGTGGAGGCACACACATATACGCACACGCATATATCGATATTGATAGTACAAGTTAGAGGAGTCACCATCATCTGAGAGAAAAAATAATCTTTTAGCAGGTGGGAGTACACAGTTCATGCATCATAGTGCAGATCCACAGTTTACCACTAAAACTAACACACATGTACGTACATGCACTGGTATATACCAATACCAACCTCTAACATAAGATTACTATGTTTGACATACACATTTTCACCCTGTATTCGCTTAATCAGACTATTCTGAAAGAAGTGAAAAAGAAAGGGAAAGGTAAGGGACACAGTATTGAAAGGATACAAAATGCTGTTTCTACACATTTCTTCACAGAGAACCGACAGTAACATGCTGAAAGAGGCTAACACCTCCAACATTGATACCTGAGCAACATCTAGACCTTCTGTTTCTGTACCTGTGCCTTTAGATCTCCGTCCTCCTCTTGATCCGACTGCCAGCATGAGAAAGATTGGAAAACAACACCTTACCCACTTGTATGAATGAAGGCTTTATGAACATTGGTGAGAGGCACACACTAGATTAAAATCCCATTTTCTCTTCATTAAGGGTTTAAGGAGAAGGAGTAGACACATTGGCTTAGCACCGTTTTCCTAACTCAGAGCAAACTCTTCACAAATTTGTTTTTTGCTATTGAAGAGGTATTAAACATCTTCCTTTTATAAATACTGCTACGTTCCACATTCATAGATCTCCATTTATGGAGCAGCAGCTGCACCTTCTCACCAAGGTCACAGCTACTCTAGGATTGAACAGCAACAGCAAATGCTTTGGAATTCCATAATCCTAGAATTTACACATAGGACAGAATCTAGGCCACAAGCAAAGCTTTGCATAAGCTCACCATGAGTAAACAACCTGCAACACTTTCTACAGAAGGAAGCACATTTTATTTGCTTAAAATGCTATTTCCCTAACCACAGTCCCTTTCTGTATTTCTGTAATTTTAGTTCATATTCAGCCTGTATATATTCTTTCAGGACCTATCATCTGGAATGGCACACACATCCCATCCACATCAGTGAACATTTTCAAAAGCAAAGCCATAAGGACTGCCCCAGCAGCCTTGTTTCCAAGGGTGCAATTTTCAGGTGGCAGATATCCCATACATTTTGAAAATCAGGTAAGAAAAATTGAGATGTGCTATATCTTCTCCTGTAAGTAAGGGTGGCAGCTAGGGATATTAACATGCATTTTTGAGTAATAAACTGAACATATTAAATGTCACATTTTTATGATTGTATTTTACTTTCTGCAGGGCTCAAGGCCTGAAGCTATGGAGTGGAAGAAGCACTTCTAAGCATTTTGTATTTTTGACTCATCTCAACAGACTTTATGGTGTTGCACTGTTTGAATTCTTTTAATGCCCATGCAGCTATTTTATTGTTAATTTTTCATATAGTCCTAATTGGACAAATGACTCATGGGAAAATCTGTTGATTACTTTACAACTCAGTTCAAATTTATTTTATTTACATCCAAAGCTGAATCTTTCTGACGTGTCATACAGAAAATTTTTCCTTGACGATAATTTTAACAGTCTCAAATATTAATGAGATCCTTCTGGAAACCTAGAGTAGTGTTTTGGTAAGACTGTCTTCTAGCAGATGTCAGACGAAATTCAGCTCATGTTTGCAGCTGCAACTATATTAATTATGAAAGCATTATATGCACTTCAGTGAAGTCACATAGGGTTGAATTTGCCTGCACAGTCTATGTACCATGTTGTGGATATGAGGCTTCTATGTGCAAGGAAAATATAAACATTTCATGTTTCTCATCTGAAAAGAATACCTGGACAAGCTGTGGCAATATGTGAAGATGCCATGTGAAATTACATTGAAGAAAAAATGCAGATATTTAAAATGTGAAAATACCTCTATTCAATAAATTTTAAAACTACTTTTCATTGCCTTTTCCCCACTCTCCCACTCAGGCTCCAGAGCATAAGAGCAAACAAGCAAACAAAAAACCCCAGGGCATGATCTGGCACGGGTGAAACCACCACCACTGCCCCACTAACCACACAACACAGAGGCCTTGCAGCTTCCAAACCACACTCAGGAATCCAAACCCGTAGGGAGCCCTGGAAACTGGTCTCCTAGCCAAGCTCTGCCCTTGCAGGCACGCACATGCACGCGCGCAGGGAGGGATCCTGAGCCGCCGGAGCACACATGCGGTTTAGCCCAGGGTGGGGAAGAGACGAGGCAAAGCGCTCTCCCCTGCCAGAGCTGGCGCCTGTACAAACCTCGGTGGCAGTGGTCTCACCATCAGCCGCAGTGTCCGTCTGCTCACTGTCAGTCTATTGGGTGAGACAAGTGCCCGGGTCCCGAGAGGAAGGCAGGAATAAAGAATAAACCCAGCTCATCAGTACACGTGGCTCGCACGCGGAGCTGTTAAACTCAACATCCCTGTGAACTGCATTAGCACTGCTTTCCAAACAACGCACATGTCAAAGAAGCAAAATAAAAATGCTATATTAGTAAACAGAACAGACTCAGAGGAAGACTCGAGGCGTACTGTACACAGTATAAGGCTTTAGTGGAACAAATTTATAAGCCAAACAAAGTATTACTAGGAAAGTGTTATTTGAATAGCAGATTTTTTTTTTTTTTTCCTTAACAAGCTCAGGTAGCTTTAAAAAGAAATGGGGGAAAAAAGTGACTAATATTTTCTAAAGAAATTTTTCCTCTCATAATGATTTTTCACAGAAAATTATTGAACTAATTTTTGTTCTAGCCAATATAAAATGCTGGTTAAATTTTTATCTGGAGGGGAAAAAGATAATTAAAAAAAAAAACCACAACCAACAAAAACGCTACTTTAACAGTCATCTGACTTTCAGCCCCTCATTTGTACAGAGGTTGTTCTTGTCTCCACTTTTATACACCATGAGGCTGTCTGCATTACCAAGGAGTTCAATTAACCATACACCCAGCCCATCTACTGTCTGTCTGTGGAGTAATGATAAGGCTCAGATCCCACTCGGTTCCAATAAAGAACTGATAAATAAAGCTGATAATTGTTAATGATAGTAAAAAGAAAGAAAACTGCCATTAAAAGAAGAAAAAAATACTTCTCATTCCATTTAAGAATATGGATGAAAGTAGGAGAAAAACAAAAGCAACTTCCCCCACCCCCCAAACACTTACTAGGTATGAGTGATAAAACTGAAACAAAGCACAGCATTGCACAGACTGATCTATCCCTGCTTTGCATTAAGAACATTCTACTGGAGAGCACAAGTGTCAGGATTAATAGAGAGTGGAGTGGAGGTTACTACAGACTGAGAGGAGAGTTCAAAAAACTACTCTGATGTCAGGTAAGCATATGGAAAACTAGTAAGTAAAATGCACCCTACTGCCCCAGACAGGCACATCCAAGTTGTTTTGATAGGAGTGAAAGCTCTGGTTTCCATTAGTGATTTTCTGTGGTCCTTAGATAATCTTAAGTAACTCAGGCAGGAAATTTAAAGCCAGGACAACACATCTCATCCTCCAATCACATCAATATGAACAAGAACAAAAGAAGAACCTGCTGGTGGATGGAGTATCAGTCTTAGCTTTGAATTTCCTCCAATCTTTTGTCATTTTCTGACAACTCCAGTTTCATAAGACTGTTTTGATTTTTTCATCGCTTTGTTTTTTATTCTTTGAAGAGTTTGTATTGCTTGTATGACAGACAGGAGAATAAACAAGCATTTTGCACTACTTGCTAAGTACATGAATGCAAGTTACATGAAATTTTTCAAGCCATGACCACTCTTGAGACAGACCACATTTATTTTTAAATGGAGGTGTAATATCAAAGTAGTCTATGAGGCTAGTCTAATTGCTTTCACTAAAGTGCTAGAAAATTGTTTCTTTATCAACAAAGGATGCCATGTCTTTACAACATTATATGCAACTGTAAAGGTATGGCAGTAGAAAAAAAAGAATGCATTGTCATTCCTATTTACAAAAAATAAAAAAATAAACAAAGGAATTAATGAATCTAGACATTTTAAAAGAATTAAAAATTGTGTCAAGGCATTGTAACACAAGTCTGACACAGAGGGTTCATTTAAGCACTGGAAGTCAATAGAAAATTAGCTGCTTAGGTACAAACACAGAGGCCAATGAATTCCAAGGGGTGAAATTCTGCCTTTGACTGCATGGGCTGACTCCAGATGCATAGCTCAAGAGAGAACACGCTCAACAATGTATGACATTGGTTCAGGATACTGGCTGTAGTCTTCTTCATCTCTGTGTGCAATCTTTTGTGAACTGTGGGGGTGGGAAAGGTTCCTATTTCTTTTGCCATAAGTGGAATGAAATCCTAAATAAAGCATAAAACTTGCTTTATTCCAACATACAAATCTGCTAATAAGCCAATCAACAGCCATGGAGTTGAAGTCAGCATTACTGAGTTACTTGGAATAAAGATCTGGTGTTATCACAGAGCAGGGAATGGTGAGTTAAGGCTGAGCAAGGCACTCTGGAGTGAAGAGTAAGAAAGGCCAGGCTCAGCTCCAAGACAGCCTGAGGTACAGCTGAGGTGGGGCTGGTGGGCAGGCAAGGGCTGGAGCAGGACAGAAGGCAGCTTCTCCTGATGTGCTGTGGCTGCACCTCTCCTACCTCTCCTACCTCTCTTACCTGATCGTAATTGCTGTGATTTGTTTTGCCAATGTAATGCAGACATGCCCGAGTTTAAAACATATTCACTTTCATGCAGTATTTTGAACAAGAAATACCCCGTGGATTAGGCACAAGTCTGTGTTCTCTGCCAGGAAGCACTGCCAGAGTAATCACACTCATAAAAGAGAGATATTAAAATGCCTATTTTAGATGTTTTTATGCTCAATACTTCCTAACTTTACTAATAAAAATAAATGCTCATTTCTGAAAGAGGAACAGACTAATGTATTACATAAACACTGCCTCATTATTGCCTCTAGAGCTGGAACTATATTAATGCTGTTATTCCTATTAGATTAATCCAAGTGCAGAGCTAATGCAAATTGAGACTTGAATGCTGTCTCAAAATAAGGGCAAGAAATGAGACAGCAGCATTTTGGATGCCTTTTATCAGAAATTGCACATTATTTTTTAGTTGTAAGGCACCACAGAGCCAAAAGCATCTAAAGACAATGTTTTTACATGACAAATTGATGTGACTTTTGGCTTTCCATAAAAAGGAAATGAAATCCTGCACCAAGACTTACAAAACCAACAGCAGCAGATGACAATGTTTAAGCTGGTTTATTGAAGAGAGCTACTGCAATGGACTATCGACAAGTGGCCAAGGTGGCTTTTTACAGGGCCAACTGGTCTGCAACTATCTGATCTGGGCTTTTTTCTTTATATGCAAAGCAAAACCATACTTTTGTATTTGAGGTTGAAGAAGAAAATAGAAAATCAAGGGAAACCTGAACTCATTATTTTATTCTGTCATCAAAGAATAATCAGGCTCCAGCAAAAACTGAGATGCCAGTTACTCTGTTACTTAAGAATATTCCTTTCCTACCTCTGGATATACCATCACATCCACAGAACACAGAACCACTGCAGACTCCTACTGCAGCTGGTTCATCTGCCCATGATGACCCTGGTGGCTTGAGGCATCAGTTTTGGCAGTGCTAACCCAACACTGCAAATGTAAAGACAGCCCACGTGTCATGCTCCCGTAACAGCTGCAGAACAGCTGTCCCAATCTGACCCCTCACTGATACACTGGATTTAACCATGGGAAAATAATTTAATCTGCAGCAGAGATGGGATCAAGGCTGAAAATCAAGATCCAGGTTTTGCAGGACCAGAAAGCCTTTTCTGGGGTTCAGCTACAGCTGATAGCCCTTTGCAAAAAAGCTGAGTCCATCTGGACTTTGAACATACTGAACTTGGTGAGGGTGCTTATCATTGTTGGGTAGCTAGTTATGTAAATAACTGTAGATACATATGCATATATTTGCATGCTTCAGTAATTACGTGGAAAATTACACTTAATACCCACTATTTAGATAACTATTCCAACCCTAGTATAAACTGATAGAGGGAAGAAAAAGGTTTTATCATTTAGTGGAAGTCACTTTGAACCAACTAACACAGTTCAAGCCAAGCCTCTTCCACACAGTGTTGTGCCTAACCCTGGGCTCCAAGCTGTACTCTCAGCATGAGAAAAAAATAAAAAAGAAGAAAAAAACCAAAAAAACCCAAAACAAAAAACAACAACTCCCAAACCAAAAAAAAAAAAACCCTTCTAACATATCAGCACAGACAGAAATGAGGCTCTGAAAGTAGGACCACTATTGCAGCAATCTAACACTGGTTAGGACTGAAGCACTGAACACAAAAAAGAGTGTGTTCGATGCCGAGGTACACACCTCTTCCTCTGAACTGTCACTCAGGTCATTGGCAAGTGAGGCACTCAAGGAGGCCGCCTTGGGCTCCAGGTAGCAGAGGCACATAGCCAGAGGAAAGGAGAGAGTGAGGGCGTATGGCACTGAGAAAGAGGCAGAGAGCAGAAAGAAAAAAATGAAGAGGAAGCAAGGCACGAGGGAGGGGGAGCGGATGGGGAGGTAGTGCTGCACACTGGCAGGCAGGAGGTTGGTTTCGGAAGGTTAGGGAGCGACAGGTAGCCATCGTCATCCAGGAGGGAAGGAAATGACTCTGGAAGTTGCAAGGAGAAGGAAAACAGTGTTCCGCCTTTGCCAGCTTTTTGCTTGTAGCCAAAAGCCATGTCCTGCTGGGCGGAGCAAACTCGCCCCTTTCTGTCAGAGTCGGGCTCCGACTCGCTGTGCTTGGGAGCGCTCTCTCTGGGGGCCTCACAGCCTAAGGACTTTGTGCGAGTGCTCTCCTTGCATCTCCTGCGGAGCTTGGCTGAAGATACATGGGGGCCAGGCTGAGAGGATGGCGAGGAGTGCTGGGAGTCAGTGCCAAGCAAAGATGGCTGGTGACAGAGAAAGAGCAGCAAACAAGGCGCAAAAGCAAAAGGACAAAAAGAAAACTGTCATTAGTTAATTTTCTTCCGTGATGATAAATAATATATATTATATATATAATTATAAACAGTATTTTAAAACCACAGCTTTCCACTGAATTGAACGGTGCATGTTCCCATGCCGCACACCACAGGTATTAGTGAACCACGCTTCCAGCTTACAAAAGGCAACTTCTTGATTCAACATTTGTCTAGTCCTCTGCAGCACAGGATTTACAAAAAAGCCTCCATGGCCACATAGGGAGTTTCAGGTGCTGCTGGTTTCCACTTACTGCAAGACTGGTTTCCAATCATAGTTTTCAAACATTAAGTACATGGAGAGCAACAAAGAAGGAAACATATTTCTAATAGCAGAACTATTTGTGACACAATTCTTGCAGTCAGGAGGAGATCTTGTAGGGGCCAGATGCTTCCATCAACGCCTTGGACAACCTCAGCAGTAATAATTAAAAGTCCAAGGGACTTTAAATTCCTCCACTGTAATATTTAGGAAAAAATCTAGGCCCTAAACCAAGTTAAAACACATTGTTATTTGGTGGGGGGAGTAGAAATCCATTCATCAGCTGCTCCTAATGGAAAAAACCAGCTCGACAGCTGACCCAGCAGCCAGTTCCTCAGCACAGCTCCCACCAGTGGCCCTGCTGGGCAGCCCCACAGCCCTGCCCTCACCTCTGCTCACTGTGAGCCCAGGCAGGCACTGCTGGGGGCTCACCCCCTCCCACCCAGCCCCTCCGCACTGCCACCTCTGCGGCTGTGCTCTGAAAGAAGGGAGCTGAGCCTTGGGGCTCAGCAGACCCCATCATCTCTCATTGGGATCTGAAAGGGGGCTGGCTAGAGAGACGTCCTTGCCCCACACAGCCATATCTTCTCATAATCAAAATGTGACCCTTTACCCTTAGTGAAGAGGCAAAAATGCCCCCCATGCTTTTGCTATAAGTTTTACCACAATGCCAAGAACACTGACTACCAGCAAGCAGGATATTTGCTTTGATATGTCACTAGTAGGACATTCAGCTGGCCTTTCAAGTCATTTGAGGACAAAAAATTGGTAGGAGGAGGGAGGTGACTCTGCAGAAATGGTGACTGTCATTTCACATGGTCCCTGCAAGCAGACACCACTGCTCTTTAGAAGGACAAAAGCCACTGACATCACCAAAATGAATACTCCAGTACAACACATCTGCCACAATGCTGATGGATCAGAGATGTTTTGGCCAAAATCCATCAGCTGCACGTAGCTGAAGTGGCTCACTGGATCCATGACCAAGCCCTAAGTGCCTGAGCTGCTCCATCCATAGTGTATCTCCCCAGGGAGCCATAATAGCCATTTCACTTTCACTTCAGGCTCCCAAAAGCAAAATGACTTTAAAGCCACAACAGCATTTTCCTCCAGATCAAGTTGGTGTTGAACTGGAGGCAAAAACCAGATTCAAGTTTTAGACAAAGGTTGCTACTAAGCCTGAACTTTACCAGGTATATTAATGATAGGAATGGGATGTAAGCCAAGTAATTACATGGAAGAACTGCTTTCCTTCTTCTTTAATATTTCCCTTTCTCCCTTCTCTAACAATCTATCAGTTCAAGGAACCTGTATTCCCAAACTAAGCAATCAGAACCAAGCCTAGCTTCAAACCACTTACAAGTGCCTTTATGGGTTTAATGCAGTAAGCTCAAGTCAAAATTTAAAGCTGATGGACTCTTTTTTTGTGTGTGTGTGTGAGCTAAATACACACAAAAAATACAACTTCTCTTTATATTGTAAAGATAAAATCCAAAGTAAATATCTTTTCTAATATAGACTATTCACTTACTGACATCTTTACAGTGTCAATGTTTAGAATAACTTCTGGTACTTAAATACACATGGATTAAAAAAAGGCAAAATGTCCTAATGGAAAAGCTGTAAACACATCTAAAACATCTATATACCCTTAAAAAGGGATTTGATTTCAAGCTTGTCTTATGTTTCTTGAGACCTTCTTTTTATGATGGCAGACAAATCTGTTTGCAGGTCCATGTGGAAGCAGGACTGAGATCTCTGTAGGATTACAGAACTGAAGCTCTATTTATGGTGGTTTAAACAGAATTAATCTCTTGAGTAGGGGTAAAAATCAATCATTTGTGAATATTTAAGTTCCATCGAATTAGTCTCCTAAAATAACTTCGAGTACTCTATAGCCATATATAAGGAACAGCTAGATGATCTTCAAAATGCAAGTGGATCCATTCACTGACTTAAATTAACAAACACTTGGAACAGAACTAGCTTCTATTGGATGTTTTTACATATTTGATTTTCATCATTCTTTCTCCATGAAACTAATGGAGTTTCAAGAAGACCACAGTTAAATTTTGTAGAGATTATCTTTTAAATACTACAATTTCAAAAGAAAACCTTTTCTCACTGGCAATTTTCAGTAACTGAATTTATTTCTGGTTTTCAGTATCTTAACTGCAATTCTTTATGAGGACTTGATCCTTTCACTATGTAGCTCATCCCGGCCTTATATGATAAAGCTAAAAGTTCAGGTTCTAACATTTGCCTGCTTTACAGTTCTGTGGATGTAAATACATATATCAAGGTTTTTCATCCTAAAAAGTGAGGGTAAACCTTACTTGTTTAGCAAGTGCATTCCACAGTACACTTTCTGAATGTTATTCTACCATATTTCTTCACTGTCAATCTCTACTCACTATTTTCTACATTCCCCTTTTTCATTTACCCTGTATTAATATTAGATATTATGCACAACCATGTGTGTATATGTGAGTGGTGATGGTGAGATTGAAGATGATGAGGGATGATGCAAATTTAACAACTGAGAAGAGAACCATCAATAAAAACTGCTGTCTTCAACACAAACTTCAAACAAGTGAAGCAAATGCTTTTGTAAGCCAGAAAAAATTGCTTATAACAGCCGATTAATATCCATAAGTTAATAGAGAAAAAATGCCCACTGAAATTTATGCAAGGAAACAGTGTTATGAGAAGTATAGGAGGAATAGTTTACAGCACAGAGCTACATACAAGAATACAAAATTATTTTGTTGCCTTGTCAAAATAAAAAAATAGGATGGCCTTACTAAAGTCAAAATATGACTGAAAACCAGAAGAACATATATACACCACCAGGCTACTTCTGGGCATTTCCTAAAGAGCTGCTGAATGCTGTGTGAAAAACATCATTCTGACTGTTAAATATATTTGAAAAATCAGTCCAAGGCAGGAACTTTTACAACATCGTATGAAAACTGAAAGGACTACAAAAACACTGATTCAAGACATGTATATACACATAGTATATTTCCTTTCACAGAACTATTTCCTCCTTCTCTCTCCATCCCTAAAGATTCTGTGTTTCTCCAAGCACTCTCCAGGCAGCCCTGTTTAATACAAAACCCTGAAAATTCTACCTTGGTGTCGTGGCGTATTGCTGAAATCGGGGTGACTTCCTCTGCTCTCTTCTTTTTGCCCTCTTCATCATCTTTGTCCTCTTCTGTCTTTTTCTCTGGAGTCACAGTGGTTATCAAGTTGGTCTGAGAGATGCCCTTTGTTGTGGCGTACTGGCCAGTACCAACCTCTGCAGCAGACACAGAATCCTTCATGTACATTTCATGGTTTTCATTCACTGATGCTAAAAGCAAATATTTAAAGAGGGAAAATCTGAAATAGCTTTTGCTGAGAAGCTGCATAAAATTAAAAAAGCTGGTTTAGAAAAACATTTGAGATAATGCTGAAAACAGAACTATGTCATGTTTCAGGAAACCAGAAACATGTGCATACATTTAAATAAACTGTTTACTTGAAATGAAGCTCATAGCTTTTCTATGCATACACATATATTATGGATATGTATACACACATTACTGTAGCTAATGTGTGCATTACACAGTTTTAAATGTTAGCAAGCAGTTAAAATTACTACTGTAGTAAAACACCAGACAAAAAAAAGCAACGCATTGCCACAGTTATCAGGCAGGAAACATAAGGAGAACCAGCTATGACATCAGCCATGGGGGTGGAAGAGATGTGTTTTTTAAAATCTGTCAGAATATAAAATAGCAGATCAAATGCAGATTTAGCAACGTGCTGCATTACAGAAAATTACAATATTGATACAACACAGGCATAATACCTGAGAAAAAATAAATGTGATCCTTGTATTATTCAGTACTAAAGTCTGCCAGTTAGTTGAGCTCATTATCCTAAAAAATTCTGCGAAGGGATGACATTCAGTTCAGTGGACCCAACCAGAATATTTTAGGATGCAAGTGCTCAATAATTAATCAGATTTAAATATATGGAAATCATTTTGAAAGAAATAGTACCTTTACAGGTAGTATATAATCAAGACTTTAACATACGCCCAGATCCTGCTCTTGACTATTGGGTAACTAATTTCTAAACCAATAGGAATATTCAAATTTATAAACTCACTCTGTAACAAATGACAGAGTCTTAGTCATAATGTAAGCACAATGCAGAATGTTACAGACACATCTTCATTATAGTAACAACGCTAGTGAAGAGATGATAAACATTGATTTAAAAAACCTCTTTCCCCCATTTGCACTTAGGCAAATTAACATCATGAAAACCTTGCAGAGCCTAACAAATGCTGGGTGAAGCATTTCAGGTATCTTGTCTCTTGGGATTAAGTTTAGGAGGCAGGAGAAAGCAAAGGGAGTAGAGGGAGACATCTTGTTTAGATGTTACAAACAAAATAATGCAGAAGGATAATTTCTGCTTTGAAACACATGCACAGCAATCAGGTCACCAGTTGCTTGGTAACAAGCAAGAAGCACATCAGAATTAGAAGATTCCAAAATAATTAATGACAAGCAGTACCTTTAGAGGGAGAGAAAAAGGCTTGTCATTTTTACATCAAAGCTTTTCCCCATCCCCACCACCAACTATACTCATTGCAATTTGTGATATTCTGCAAGAGAATTCACCTTTTTAAAAAATCTGTAATGGATCTGAGTTTAGTCTCAGTCTTTTTTTTTCCCTATAAAAACAGACTACAAAACTACAACCTCTTTTTACTCAACAGCTGACACCAGTAATAACTGATGACAGTAGCTGATACTCTGAACTACACACTGATTTAACCAAAGTCAGCAGCAGAACCATGACCTCCATGAACCAAGGATAAAAGAGGAAGGATGTACTATTAACCTATGTATGTTACTCTCCATTTCATACCTTCAAAAATAACAGATGAAAAAAGTCTCTTAGTGCTCACTGGAGCAGGATGCAAGGTAATTGGAAGCAAGTGTTATTACTCAAGGGAAATAATTAATAATTTCTGGATTGTAACAAACTTAAGTGAAAAAACTATACAGGAGAAAATCTCAGATTCAACCAAAACCCCAGTAGTCACTCATGCAAACCCTGAAAAAGTGTTGAAGCCTAACTTTCTTGGGCAGGCAGGTCCATCCCATCCCTCCCCAAAGCAGGGAAGCAGATACAAGGCCAAGGACAGAGGCTCTGTGAAGAGTGGGCTCCAAAAGACATCCTCCAGCCAAATACTGTGTAAGGACCACAGCAGTACATTTAGTACATTACGGAAATTCTCTGCACCCTCCTCTACCCCTGCAGTGAGCACGCCAGTACTCACAGCCTCCACTCAGCCAAATCTGGAGGAGAGGAGATGATGAGGTTTATACCTGATCTAAAGCAGTGCCCACTGTGATGAGAATTTTTGCCAAGGCCAGTTGAGAGGACCTTACCCCCATCCAGGCTGCGAGACATGGTGTAACGCTTGCTGGAGGAGCGCTCAAAGTAAGGCGCGGGCCGGTCTATGAGCGCGCTGGCTCTTCGCGTCTGCGCCTGCGTCCGGCCGCTGTAGCGGAACTTGGAGCCCAGCGTCAGGAACTTCTTTGGAGGTGCTTCTGGCAGCAGGAGCCTACAACACACCAAGCAGTGCACCTGTTATCCCCCCTCCTCCCAAATCCACCGCTTCTGCAGAGGAGAGAAGATGACTGGGTATCGCTCTCCATCGTAACCTGTGCCTCGCCGGTCTGCGGCTAAAAGGGAATCAAAGGATGCCCCTCATACAGCATGACAAAACCACTTAGCTAAAGCATTTGGAGACCTGAGTTCTTCCAAACTGGCAAGAATCACTCAGCTCCTTCATGCTTGAAAATCAGATTTACCATTTTCTAAAGTACTCTTTTAAAAATAAGGTGTTTCTTGTACCAGAGGCCCTGACTGGGCTGAAATGAAGAAGGATCTCTTCAAATTTAACATAGTGATGTTATGCTAAGGACAGGGCCAGACCTGATTTCCAGTGAATGACAGGCAATATTCATTCACAGGGGTGTAGACATTTTTCAGGTTTGAGCTCTCTCACCCTCTGTACTTTGGGCATGGTAGCTGGCTGAAGAAGCCATTCTCCTGCTATGGAGTCTATGCTTCAGACATTGTTTTTTCAATAAAATAAGAAAATATCCCAAAAATGCACACTCCATTTATCTTTAGATCTTTTGCTGCTAAGACTGCATTTCATACGAATGTACAGACAGCCTGAAACAACAGTTTTAAGAAAGGAGTACTCCCAGTCATTCTTCAGAGGGGGTTCTTAAGCACTGGTCACCCTTTCAAACTGTTGAAAATCTCACCCTTTTGGGTTTCCCTTGGTAAGTATCTATTTAATGACCATATTAGCACAAACTAATAAAAGCACTTATTTCACTATCCCAAACTTTTCACAGTTCTTCACAGAAGTAAAAAAAATAGCTGCAAAACTCCTTAGTAATCCAAAAATTACAGCTATGGGTTAGGTATTCTGGGTGACCAAAAAAAAACCCCCATGACCTACTACTGTCTGTACTTTCGTATATAATTAAATAAAAATATTCTTATTTTTAAAAATCTTATGCACATCCCCCAGCAATCTTCCATATTAGTTGTTCTCCCTATTCAAGCTTATATGCAGTAATGCAGCAGAGTCCTTCATCTCCTTAATTATAGCAGTTGATAATATCGTGGCACAGATAAAGCAAAATGAATAATTAGGACCATATGGTGATTTTAAGCAGTATCTATCTGAAATAGTTTGAATAATTTGGGTGCAACATCTCAAATTTTTTAAAAGCAATAACCTTTCTTATCTACTCAGAGATCAAAAAAACACTTTGATTTGAAGGGTTTTGTCTCTGCTGATACAATTGATATTTTCTGCTGTGTTTTATATCACACCTTTAGGAAAAGAAATCCACATACCTGAAAAATGTATGGTGTTCAACACACACTTTCCATAAGCGCTTTGCAGCACGATGATTTGGCAACTTAAACCCAATAGTGCTTTCAAACTGCTCAAACTAGGTAGGAAAAAAGAATAAGTATGTTTTTGGTGCTGTGCATCTATTTTTAGACAGTGTACACAGGTTCATCTTCATTTCCTCCATCTGTATCACCTCATTGCAAGGGCAAATGTATATGCTCATGTATATAGCCACATATATAAATATTCTACAGAAAGAATTCTGGGAAAGAAGCTGTGAATGATAATCTATGGCAGCCTTTGAGGATCTTTTCTGGGGGGAAACATTGGTTGTGAGCAAGATATTTCTTATGGTGACAGTGATGTTTTATATCCTATAGTAACAAAGAGATCAGTTAAGACTAGGGAGACTTCTGCGAAAACATCATTCAACTGTTTTACCCTGTTGATTTATTTTCACCAGTTTAAATTACAGTGGGAAGCCTGCTAATAGCTGGAGGTGGCCAGCAGTCCTCAGGGACTGATTTGGTCTCACATAACCTTAGATTAAAGATATTTACAGAGAAAGTACTACTGTTAGTAAATCACAGTGGTTAAAGCTAATTCATCTGAGGAGGATGAGGCAAGACAGGTAATTTAAAAGAGTCATTCAGAGATACAAAGAGACCTCTTTAGATTGTGCTGCAAACTTATATATTTCAGATGCAGAAGCTGTGCCAGCTATATCTGCTGTAACTACAGATAGCTGAGTAGATTAATATAGAATTGCTGTGATGGGGAAAGATAGACAGAAGGGCACTTGTAAGGAACTCTGGATCCCTACAGAAGCTGACAGGGAAATAAGGCAGGAAACAACAAAATAATAAAGATGATGTGGGATAGTGAATCACATTATCACCAAATGTAATTTGGACAGAGGCTGCATTGATTTTACACACAGAACTATGACCTGGTCACAGGATACTGTGTACCAAGACCAGCAGAGATCAACAGGGTAGGAGTGGTGGAGAGCTTCAGTGCAGGCATTGGGAATGACTGTTTGGGTTTTTAAAATTAAACTCAAGGCTCGAAATTTGGTTACTGAAACTGTGTCTGCTTAGGGGCAGGAGATGTAGGTTTGTGGATTTTGGTTTAGGACTTTAAAAAAGGCTTAGCCTAAGAGGTGGGGAGCCCCAGGATATTTCTCAGGTCTATTATGAAGTCAGTCCCAGAGACATTAGCTGCATTAAGGGAGAAATGCCAGTCCTCATCTAAGTGATTTCTATCCTGCTATACAGCTCCACACTCTAAATGGATATGGGGTTTTCATCTATTACAGGCCAATTATTGCACCGGCATTTAAAATGGAAATCCTCCTTTCCTGTGATGATCCTGAATTTCCCAAGGGTTATCACTCTTGGATGGAGCTCTGAACAACCTGGTCTAGTGGATGGCACTGCTGCCCATGGTGGATGGGCTGGAGCAAGGTGATCACTAAGGTCCCTTCCAACCCAAACCATTCCATGATATCCATGATTTCTGGGTGAGAGCATGCTCAGCCCGTGAGGTCGGTATCTGCTTCGCATCCGGCTGAGCCACGAGAGGGCACTCACTGTACAGGGTTTCATCACATCCCCTTCTCCAGAGCCAGAACAGGAGCTCCTGAGGGCCTGAATGTGTGTAGCTACCCAAAATGCTGTAAATGTACTGTTATATATGTTTAGAGAGTTTGGTATGGCCTGCCTACATCTCTTAGTGGGTGAGATAAATGAGATAAATGCCAGTTTCATGTACAACATGAGGGAAGATAACAAGCTCTCCACGAATAAGCAATATGCTACTTAAATGCCCAAAGTATTCATAACATGGATGAGCTTTTTATGTGCAGATGGCCATATTTATTCCTTACATTAGTTCATGGATGTAAACAGAAAAATACCAAAGTTGATTTTTATCTGTATTTTAAAGATATACCTAACCTCCCCTAAGAAAATCAGCATAAATTAGGAAATATAAATGGAGAGGAAGGTTAAAAGCTTATAAGACAAAACAAATCAATGAATCAGCAAAAACTCATGTTTTTTTCAAGAGGTTCATCCACTTAAGAGATTCAAGATGCCCTTACCTCCCCTGGTCGGATTTTGATGTAGAAGTTGTTCCTCTTGTAGGAAATTTTCAAAACCTTTGGCCAGGCAAATCTATTTATTCTGAGTCTGTCTCGATATATTAAGAGTCCACTTGCACAGACTCCTAGCATGATTTCCACTCCTTCAGAATCCTGGAATAGCAAGCAATGCACTTTGTTGAGTATTTCTATCCTTGCACCCCTACAGTACCACAGATTCTTCTGTTCCGTGTTTCTATCTGAGTTACGTCTTTTTAATGCATCAGCTGTAGTGACCTGATTTCTGAGTGCTACCCTACTCACTGAATGCATTCATGCAAATAATAGTAAGGTTGGGCAGGGTGAAGGAAACTCAGGGCTTCCAATGTTTCCTTATATTTTACAAAGACTCCAAAAGGAGAAGGGAAATTTTACATGTCATTAAAAGAAATACATCAATCATATAGCAAAGTTTTATTTGCATAATAAAAAACCTTTATTAGCATAAATACCAGATTGAAAGTAAGTATGACAGCATACAAATCTACTTCTCTTGGTATCACTCATCTCCATGACTAAGCCTTGTGAATCCTTAGATAAATTTTTCTTCTGTAGTTTGCTCATCTTGGCTTTAGTAGGTTTGCTAGTTGCTTTAAGGCTTTTGCGCCTTTGCTCGGTATTTTCACTTTGAAATGCCCAGTAGGCATAAACTTGGGCATTTGGATGAGAAAAGATTCTTTTTTAAAAGTGTGCAACTGCCCCTGTGCTATAACCTAGATTTGGCAGGAAGCTGTAGCTCAGACACATTAGCACTACAAAAGATTTGTCCACAATCTTATCAGAACTTACCCATAAATATGTGGTTTTTAAAGTAAGAAATATAGATTTTCTTTCCTTTAGAAGTCTTCAAATAGTCTAAAACCCATCTTCACTATTTCCTATCACTGTTTCTTTGTTTACTTGAGTACTAGTACTGATTGAGAAAAGAAAAATCCACCTTAAAATAACTGAGTTCTTCACAAATTGTTTTTAAATAACCTAAAGTCAAAAAAGCCTGATAGCAGAAGCTTATGAAGATGTCACCCTCTGATAACCATGAAATGAATTCATCATTTTCCTCTGGTTTTCCCAGCCAGCTCTCTTTTAGGTACTCGGTGGAAATCTGATTACATTTCAAGACCAACACAATGGTCAGTCATGATGAAACAGCTATGGCACAGCTTGAAACAAAAAAAGTCTTAAAATCAAAACATAGAAATAGTGCCACAAAGTCAGTCCAGTATTACAAAACACACCAATAGAGGACATATCTATCACCACTTAAAGATAGAATTTTTCTAAATATAGCTCATGCATGGTATCACTATCAGGCACTACAGAAAAGACAAAGCTAATTTTTTCAGTGTACTTCTGTTTCACTTTCCTAAGCAAAGAACAATGTCCAAATACAGTGAATACATTCTAAAAAATGAAGTCTCATTGCAGTAATCACACTGTCTGGTGAATGCCTGAAATGCAAGTGTGCTCATACATGGCACATTTCTGTAGGTGCTTCTGTAGGCTTCTTTGTTTTGATACACTTTCTCAAAAACTTGTTGAGAAGTGCCTCCTTCCCTTATCTCCACCTTTGCTGCAGATCAAAGTTTATTCAAGACTTCTATTACTTGTTGGTGTCAGAGACTGTTTCCCAATGTGATACTACTAGTGTAAAATGAAACCTGAATAAAAGAATTTGGCTTTTTCAGGAGCCATGTAGTTACATGGGACAGAAACCTGTTAGCTGTAATGTCTGAGGCACATCCCTCTAGCTCTGCATATGGAATGGGGGGGGCTTCCTCAGAATGGTGAGAGTCCAGAGGACAAATCTGTCTATTTGAACATATTTTTCATCACAGCCTTGCATTAGATAACTGAGAGCTAGTTTTAATGTGAGCTGGTGAGTCCAACATCTGTCCAACACTGACAATATTGGCACAGTCTTAATGAACTGACATTTACATAGAGACATTTGCCATGACACAACTTCCAAAAGGCATGCAGAGAGATACTTGTCCCCTAGCCTGACACCATCAAATCTCACTGGCAGACCTAATTAAAACTAAACATGAACTTCTCACTCAGAGTCTACTTTTCCCACCTTCAGCTCACTTTTCAAGATAACTGTCAGGTTTCTTAACCCACAGAGATATACACCTTGGTTATCAGCGCAGCTTTTTAAAATAAAAAGCATCAGTTTGGAGAGAGATTGGCTTTTCTACTAACTTCTCTTGCTCTGAGTCTTTTGATATGAAAAAGAAAAAAAGAAGAGCAAATCAGCATACTAATACTTTTTCAGGAAAGAATAAATAAAATGGTTATCTTATAATTTCCCATGTTAAACTTCACAGCTTTTGTACAATATTCTGAAAAATATTTAGGCCTTAATGCTATGTTATGTAAAATTTTCAGTAACAAAGCCTGTAACTTATTTAAAACAATAATCCATTTTGTTCATGGCTTTGGATATCTTTGCCTCTGAAAAAAAGCTATCAAGTGACATTTGCCAATCCATTTCTCTTTGCTCCAAATGTGCCTCAAGACAGTGAGTGTATCTGCAGGATACAGGGAAGGCAGTGGCATCCCTCCTGCTTGATATTGCCCATTGAACTGTACACAGATTCTTCATTTTCAGTGAAGGCAATTAACAGAACACAAAAGATTGCCTTGAATCCTGTAACACACATGTACAGCTCTATGAAATGCCCCAGGGACACGGTTGCAGGCTCTTTCAACATTTGAGCTGCAAATTTATCTCAATTCTTGAAAGGATCTGCTGCAGCAATAAGCCAGGCTCACAATAATTTGACCTTTACAGAAAATGCAGTTCTCTCCACAGGGCAGAATTCTTTGGTTCCATATTTGTTTGCCAAGGACGCTTACTAACCTCAAAAATGTTAAAATCCATTAGTCTTACTCTGAAGAGTGAAGAAATAGTAATTATTTATTTGAGGAAAAAACTCCTAAAACAAAAAATCAGACAACCAACACAAGGCTAACAAGTGACTCTCCCAAGCCACAGTAAGAATGACCATGTTTTATTCATAACTTAGCCTGCTGATGATTAGAGGAACTACTTGATCATGGGAGAATGTTTCCAGGAGAATTACTGCCCTCCCTGTCAACTGCAACAACTACACTTCAGGAAAGAGACAAGCTGCTGTCTCCCCATTATCATCAATCTGATTAGGTTCCCAGCACAGCTAAATAATTGCTTGAAAGTCCTTTGCAGCATAGAAATGATCTGCTATCCAGTTAAGATAGCATGGCTGGCCTTATTAAACTGGAAAATGTAGCTGAATTAAAAGAAAATTGACCACTCTCTGGAGATCTAAAATCCTCCCTCATCACCTCATCCTTTCAGTATTTTCCTCAAGGATTGCATTGTTTAATCAACATGAAAGTTGATGTGAAACATCTTTGAATCTACAGGATAAGTTATGCTATGGCTAGAATATTTTTATGCTTATTTCATGAGTCACCTTTCCTCATTTCGACACGTGATTCATCCCACAAAATTCCCTGTCCCAAAAATACAAGAAAAAATAAATGAGAGAGTCCATGCAGATCCAAGTACTATGCCATGAGAGAATCACAGTACATACCTTGGCATGATGGAGATCTACTCCATACATTGATAGTTTTTTGGCATTCTCCAGGAAATGCATCTCAGCTTCTGCAGGTGTCATTCCCCTGTGGAAAGGTAACCAGTTCTAGCATAAATGTTAAGGAAACAGAATCCCAGTGAAGATCCAGCAGCTGGAAAACATTTTCAGCCTGTCAGAACTATAGCCATACCCCTTAGGTAGCTGGGTGCCCACCAGAGCCAAAGCTCTAGTGCAGACCCTGTTAGCTCACATGCTGCAAAGCTCTTCTCCACCCAAAGACACACAGAGGAGTCTTGCCAGCAAAACGTGAAGTTTAAACACTGAATTTAGCATTTCCCGACGCACCAAGAAGGTGCCTGAAGCAGTCTGGAGCCCACGCTGATGCTCTCTGCTCACCTGTGGCTCTTGTGCAGCTCGATGACTTTGTCCTCCAGCTCCTTGGTGTGGTTGGGCGCGAAGCGGAACTCGCTGACGTAGTCGCTGCCGTACTCGTCGGGGTCGTAGTCGCCGAGCTCCGACTGCACGGTGTAGGAGCCCAGCAGGGCCAGCGTGACGAACGAGCAGGGCAGCCGGCCCGACACGATGTCATCTCTCAGCTGCAGGCACAGGTAGTACCTGCAAGGCAGCACCACAGCAGCTCAGAGCGGGCTCCTCCACCGCTGCCCCCAAAGCAGCACCGCCCCAGCACTGGAAAGAGACCTCGGTTCAAACGGGAATTTGCAGACAGCCAAGCCCAGAGATTTTCAGCCATTTACAAGGACAAAAATAAATTTGTAAAAACAGCCCCAAAATCCCCAAAACACCAAGCTCTTGCCTAATTTGTCAGTAGGAACACCTAATTTATCTTTATATAGTAGCATGAAGATCTCTTAATAAAATAGGTTATTACTTGTTTAGTGACCTAGATGAAGAAATACCCATTAAACATACTAGATTTCTATCATAAATCACTTACATATAAAACTACCTGATCATTCTTTAAGGAGAAAAACATAATTAAACCCCCCATATACTGTTCATTTAAGAACAGAGAAACCTCCATGCCATTAAAAAAACATAAGCTGTCTCTTTAGCAATATGTTGTGCTTTCTCAAAAATACATTTAAACAGCAAATGCTGTTAAACCCACAGAAATGTGTGGTGCAAGGTTTCACCAGATAGATGAAAAGATTAAAAAAAGTGAAGAGTATTGGTTTGGTGGCAAAGGCAGAGTTCCCAAGGGAAATTTAAGAGTCTGAAGAAGAATAAAGCAATTCTTTCCTAGGAAGTGCTCTGTTCAGTTGTGAACTCTTGGCACACTGTCTTTCTGCACAGTACCTACCACAGGGCACCCTGATCTAAGGCCAAAGCCTTCATGCTACCTTTAGAGCAACAAGCAGTCCACAAAGCCCTGAAGGTTAAAAATATTCAAAGGTTGCAAAATGTTGCAACAGGCTGAGGAACAGTTTGCTAATGGCACAAAACCTCATCACGGATCAAAGTCTTTGCGCCTCCTTCCAAGGAGGAAATCAGGTGAGGTTTTGCTTTTTTTTTTGTTGTTGTTGCAATGTGAATACAAAACCAAAGAGCAGAGGTGTAGGGTGCATAGCTGAGTGAATTGGAGAGCAGGGAGCAGCTATTAATTACCACCATATTCTCTATTCCATGCACATCGATTACTTACTTTGTCAAATGATACACAAAATTTGCATACATGCTTATTCTCATCTATCCTGGTTTCAGTTGGGAAATAATTTTTCCTTAAGTAGCTGGTACAATGCTTGCTCTGTTTTGGATTCAGTATGGTCATGAAACCACAACATTGTCTCACTTATTTTCTTTCATAGTCATGATTTTGCTTACAGCAATAACTTGTTACCACTGGAAAAAATGGGCATCAGGTATCTTTGTGAATATTAAAATCAACTCTAAGGAATATACATATTGAAAAAGCTGGGGTTTAGGCTTAAACTACACAAAATACTTAATAACAGAGGACAGACACTGTCTTTTCTGTCAAAGTATTGCATCTTTTCCATAAGCTCATATGAAAAAGAAAAACAATTGGAATATAAAACATTTATTTTCTTGTATAATTAGAGTGTAAGTGCTACCAGGAACAGATTTTAAGCCACTTCTAAAAAGGTATTTAATGTTTAAAACACCTGGTAATGTCTTCAGATAGCTGGGCAGGGTCTGGAGGGTAGAATTTCACATTAAATGCAAACTGCCAAGCACCACCTGGAAAAGAACATAGTTTGACTGAAAGTACATAGCAAATGCAAACAGAGATGCTCATGCTATTCAATCACCAGCAGACTTAAAAATATCCCAGACAAGTAATTAATAAGAAACAGGTTTTAGAATATTTTCCCATGTCGTACTGAAGATACTCCATCAGATCAGATTTTACAGCTCTTTTCTTATTAGTAGGATTTCCATGAAGTGAGGACTCTGAGTGAGCAGTAACTTATTACTAATACTGAAAAACCCCCTTAGTCTGAGAGCAAGGTTAATTGAAAGTAAGCCCCACACAGTCTGTACAAGCCCTAAAAACCAATAACCCAAAACACAGAGACGCTGGAAACACCACAAGCCAGATGGGCACTGGAGCAGGGTGATGTGCAAAGGTCTAGCTGCCCAAATCAGCTCACAGCATCCTCTCAGAGTGCTGCCTCAGCACACAGCTCCTTTCTCCAGCAGACATAAATTATGGTACAGACAAAACTGCAAGGACAAACAGAGAGTATGACTGCAAAAGTACATAGCACTGGGGAAATCTTATTTAATTATTTCACTAAATTTAGTT
Source organism: Muscicapa striata striata (assembly GCA_030060385.1). Lineage (NCBI taxonomy): Eukaryota > Metazoa > Chordata > Aves > Passeriformes > Muscicapidae > Muscicapa > Muscicapa striata. The sequence goes on from JAREIS010000324.1 coordinate 463,010, forward strand.
GACCCACAGGATGGATACTGGTTTGTATCTCCAGAGCAAAATTATTTCTGGAGTGTTAGCTTTAATTGTTGTAAAAAAGTAAAATCAAGATTTAAAAATAGACTTGAACATGGTATGTAAATATAGAAGGTATTCTGAAAGAAAGGGTTAGTTTACACCAGCACATGACTTGAACGCTAATGAAAAGCAATAACAAAACCCCAAACCACACTGTTCTGACAAGCAACAAGGAAATTTTATCCCTTGGGAGGCCCCATCCACTTTGGTCATCCACACATCTAATCTCAAATGTTTAAGGCCAGGTTGGATGGGGCTTTGAGCAACCTGGTTTAGTGGGAGGTTGAAATTAAGTGATCTTTAAGGTCCCACACAATCCAAATAACTCAATGATTCTATGAATGTGCAAGAAGAGTTTTGATGTTCACCATCAGGACTTCAGCTCTTGGCAAGACTTTTGGAGTCCTTGATTCTAGGAACTTTTCCATTTTCTTGGGCCATAAAAGATGGTGAAAGGAAGATTTGGCTGGCAGTGAGGATGTGGCATGGTCCCACCAGAGAGTAGACCAGCCCCAAGGTGGGAATGCAGCCAGAGGTGACACCTGGTTCCACAACAGATGGAAGGGACCATGGCCTGTAAACCAATTCCTTAGCACAAAAAAATTCATCAAACCTATGATAAAGCCTATCAAAATAGTACAGATGGTTAAGAGAGAGGAGTAAGCAGACTTCACCCCATATTTACAGGGTTGGAATAAAACCTAACACTGTGCAAGTTAGTGGGTTATAACTAATGGGGTGTGAGGCAAGGGCCTTTCTCAACCACTGGGATGAAGTCTCAGCAGTGTGGTCTGTGTGTTGTACAACACAACCAGTGTTTAGCAGGACTATATATATGTTTTGGAAAGCATTATGGGTAACAGCACTACTTTTCCATTGTTGGCCTGTTCCAGACTTCTGGGATGAATTGTACAGAGAAAGCAAATTATTAGTCATCTTCTGCAAATACAACTGTCCACTGTCTCAAGTCCAGGATGAGTCTCTTCTTCTCTGGTTAATCTCCCAACCTTTCATTGTCTATTTCCTGGTTTGGGTACATATTAAATGCATTTCTAATATATGGTGGGGAGCTGAGCTGCTTTACTTGCCTTGACTGTCTGTGTAACCTGACTCATCGTGGTCTAAAGCACCTTCCTTTCCAGATCCATCCCTTCATGAGATTTAAAAAAAGGCAAATGTTCATTACTTTGTGTTGCAGATCACTTACTGGTAATGAAAATAATACTGGAGGAAGGGGAAGCTGCTCATAGTAAGTGGGGAAATTTTCCCATCAGTGTAAATTAACCCTTTGAATCTTGGAGAGGGAGGGGATTTATTTGCCAGGCCTGGCCCAACAAATGTGAACTACCAGATACATTTGTTTGTGAAAGCACAAGTGCTAGAAGAGGTAATTTACAAAATATGCAAAGAAAAATAATTACTTGGACTTTTCTGCACACAGAAGGCATACACATAATCATTTTGTCAATTTTTAAAAGTTAGGAGAAGTTAAAAATCTCAAGTCAAGTTTTGAGCCCAGCAGTCTCCAAAAGGTTTACCTTTGAGAGGTTTTTGAATTTATAATATAGCAGATGCCTAGTTATAACAATTGAGCTTTTAAAAAGATTCATGTGAATCAGAAAATTGACTGAATGGTCATCTTAGAAGTAAAGATCAATCTTCTGAAATGCAGAAAGGAAAAGTATTTTACATAGACTATTATCCCCATATCAGTGAATTATTTCAGTATGGGGCATGAGCAGTGTTTCTGGATATGATATAAATATCAGCAATGTGAGAAATAATTCATATACGTGGCATAGTCCCTAAGGTTACATTGCTTAATGTCAAACTTCAGGATTTTGCATCTCTGCAAATGTCAAGTTGTTTTCAGCAATGCAAGTTCACATGTTACAAGCATCAGTAATGCCTCACCATCATCATAGGGTAAAAAATCTAAAGGATTTAAAAATATAAAGGTAGATAATTCCTTTGCTAAAGACTTGGGACGGGATACAAAAGATGACTGTGAAATATGCTTTGTCCCCATGGGGGGACATGTAGAAAGGGGCAATGATAACAAACTTACTTCGGATCTGCTTCTTGATTTCCTTGGCAGGGTCCAACCAATTCTGCAAAGAAAATGTTTCCTTTTTTCAATTTGAATTAGAAAGCACAATAAACATTATTTTTAAGCAGTGGTATGAGTCAAAGCAAGAACACGTGAAGCTCTCCCACCCCATTCTCCTTGGAGCAGTAGTAGGTAGGACTAACATTAATTTTCAAGATGTAGAAACAGGATTTTTATTAACCTTCACAGACTTTAAGGGCCTGAATCATTTGAAATGAAAAAAATAAAAAATAGGAATTTGTAAGATGAATCCACAGAGATCTTTTTGCAGAACATCTTCCGGTAAAACTAAATTTCTACAAGCTTGTTACAAAGAGGTGTTTTTGATTTTTTTTTCTCCAATCCTGGAAAGGCTGAAAAGACTTTGTAGAGGATAAGCAGGTGCAGGGTAGGGCACTACCCTGTTTCCAACACAGCATGGGCACAAGGGGCTCCCCAGAGAAAACCAGAGGCAGCACCACAGAACCTCTGCCCCCATCCACACCATGCAGAGCCCAGTGACTGTGCAAGACAAAACCCCTGCTGAGGTGGTGGAGAATTATCCCAGTGATGTGTCAGTACTCCATGGATGCCAAGGAGCAGATGAAATTCCTCTGGAGGAGGCACACAGCAGCTTGGGGTCTCAGTGCCTCTGCTGTTTTGACCTCTAAGAGAATCAATTAATATTTAGAATGCATCCCAGGCCAGAACAAAAAGTTCGCTTTCCCCATGAAAGTTCCACTCTCTCCAAAGAAAGATAAACAAATGTATCAGAGAGACAATAAAACACTAAAGAGATATCAAACAAGCAGAACACAACAATCCCTCCCCAACAAAAACAACCAGTTTGCAGCTGTCCAAACCTGCTCTGTGGTGCAAAACATGAGCCTGAAGATCTCCAGCTATTACTGAGCACAAAAGCACGCTATGCACCAAGAAATTAAAGATGCATTAGGATTTCTGTTTACAAAGATGACATGGGATATGAGCAAATAGGTTGTCTGGCTGGAAGTTATGGGCCAGAGGATGGAGGTGAATTGATAAGTATTTTGACATTGAAAATATGCATGTTATTGATCAATAAAAGTGGTGGCAGGCAGTTGTTCTTTTAACTGCTTAGCTCTGTAAATTAACTGGTGACCCATAAATGCTTTGCTCTTCTAAACTCCATATTTATAATGAATCCATGCTTCTCTTTCCTGTATGAAAGCATACCTAGAAGAAAATGCACTTAGACTTCTGCCTAGCTTTTCTCAAAACTCAAAACTAAGCATATGCTAAAGCATTATCTGGCACTTCCATGGACCAATCATCTGCTTAAGTGATTTTCTGAATTAAAAACAAATAAGTCTGTAAAGAAAGGCAGAAAAAGAAACAAAAAGACTGATTTCTTTCATGTCATATATATTTGAAAGAAAAGGAAGCCTAAAAAACACAACTATTGCTCCCACAAGACATAAGCAGCTAAAAAAGTAGTAATAGCTTCAGCTCCATCAGGGAAGACCTTTCAGGCCACACAAAGCACAAAATACTTTCAGCTGATGAGCTCTGCTGAGCTACTGTGCATATTGATACGTTTTGTACTGGCTTCTGTCAAAATATTTATCTCAAAATGCCAAAATAACACAACTTTTTTTTTAATTATCCTTTGATACCCTCTCTTCCACCATACCATGTCCCAAACAATGTATGTTTGGGACATATCACCTGCACATTAGATCATCTTCAACACTTGTAACACACAGCTTGTTTCATACTGAAGTTGGAATGCAGGACAGCAGAATGTGATTCACTATACTGCTACCAATTGCTTCTGAAGATTAATGTCTTTAGTCAAATCAACAATAATGCCAAGATAAAGTCAAGGCTTAGAGCCTTCCCTTATCTTAGCAGTTAGCAGGAGCAGTCAGTTACCTCCTGCCTATCTGTGTCCCAACCACTATTATTAAGCCATATTTTAGCATTACATATATTGCAGTGTATCTGTGAGTGTAAATCTGACTTTCATCTATGACACTAAAGGAATAAATCATACCAGAAAGAGAACTAGCTATATGATTAATATCTTTCATGTCATAAATAGCCAAAAGAGAGGGAACCCAGGGAAACACAGGAGATGCTCTTGAGAAGTAGAGTCACAAAAAACAATTGCTCAAACTGTGTCTGAAACTTGGCAAGGAGGATAAAACCAACTTCTGGATTGTCTGCAGCTGTCTGGGGAGGGTCTCAGAGAGTTCTGATGTTCACATGCCAAAGGCCACCTGCAGTGTTTTGGGTTACCTTTTGGTTTTCTGTGTCTCTGTATGTTAGTCCAAAGTAGTCTTTTTCCAAAAGGTTCAGATGCTCGCACACTTTGTCAAATAGCACTTGACCTCTGGAACGTTTCTGTGGGAAATGAACAGAAAACAAACAAAAAAGACATTTAAGTTTGCAAAATTAAGCATTAAAATAACACCTGTTCTGTCAGACCAGTAACCTCAAAATTCTTCAAATCAATGCATCCACCTTTCCAACCTATTGGCCTGGAGCTTCATAAGAATCTGCTGAATGGGGTAAGACCTCTTTTTCTGAAACCTCAAGTCTTCTTACAGAGTTAAAAATTAGTCACACATCATGTTTCAACTTCCAATAGGAAAATCTCTTCTGTCTTTCAGAAACTTTAAGAGCATGATGAAGTCACGCCTCTGCAAACCAAAGCAATTCTTTATGTGCAAGCAGCAACAAATAGCAGTACAAATTATTCCTGGTCATGGATTATCAGAGCTGTGACTAGGGGGGAAATCCACTGGAGGAAAAACCAAACATGGACCTACTTTTTGCTTTGGTCACAGTGTGGACTGATTTCAGGACCTGTTTTTGCCTAATACACAGGGAAATGTGATTATGCCATCTATAGAAACCACAGAAAGACCCTAGTATCTAACTGGGAATGCAGCTGGGCAAAAAAAAACCCAGCTTTCCAGTGCCCCACTAACCTTCTTTACTACTGGCATGTCAGATGAGAAGACCTCTCACTGTCAACACCCAGAGCCCTATGAAGCAAAAGCTTCATAGTATCTATCATACTGGACAGTAAAAATTCAGGTCATCCTGTTTCTCAGGGTTGTATGTGAAATTGAGAAAATCTCCAGAAAACCAAGCAGACAGAAACATCCTCTTTATAACCTACACATGCCAACTTTGATAAGCATTAACTGTGATAAACAATTCAAAATTATGTGGGCCATATTCATCACTGTCTTCTTCCCTAAGTGCAACTCAGGTGAAGGAAAAAGTCTCCACATTTTATTCTGACCACACGCACGCATAAATATTTTAGTTGACGTCAGTGCACCATTTTCTTTATCTGTAGCATACATGTGACTAGAAGTAGACTGGAAATACACTACTTGTTTCAAAGGTAATGCAGGCAGTTGACAAAAAAAGAGGAGAGAATGCCACCTCCAAATTTACGTGCCTCTGCCGACAGAGCTGTGCCTGGACTGCACACCAGCCCAGCAGCCTTGGCTGGGAGAAAGCAGCTCAAAATCCAAGCAGACACAGCTATGCCAACAAACCCATGGAGCCCAACGCTGACCTCAAACTATTTTAGAAGTTGTAAGCAAGCCAAGCCAAAAAAAAAAGGAAAGAGCTGAGAGTTGCTGCCTAACACCCAGTGAAAACATTGCAAGAGATAATGGAGAAAGTTGTGCAGTGTAATCTAATTTTTGTTAAATTTGGTACCTGTACTGGCATTCAAATGGTATATTGAAAAGCACACTGAAAAACATCCTTATCATTTTTATCAATGGAGAAATTGAAGTATGGCCTAAAAAATGTTCTCCAGCTGAGGAAAAAAAAAAAAACCAAAAAACAGGCCCAGAAGTGCATTACAAATTTATTCCTGTAACTTCATTTACTGTGCCTTCCAGCATTATTTGAGCAAACAGCTCTAGGGCCTTGTTCTGCATGTCACACACTTTCCACCCTGTAAGTAGGAAGCATAAATATGTCCCAGCTCCTTTATAATGTCAAACAAATGTTTAGTTAATTTTTCACGCCCCAAACTTGAAAGTGGGTAACAATAGGTTGGTGGTTTTATGCTTGGTGCTCTCTGTAGAGGAAGAGGTGGATAAAAAAGATCTTAATACTGGTTTGAGGAGAGGAACCAACTCAGAAACTTCAAGCCAAAGTGGTCACATTTCTGCTATAAGCAAGTAGTACTGCATTTTGCCAAATTTCTTGCTCTTCTATTTCTTAACAAACTAAATAGTTGTATCAGATAGAGAAAAAACAAGTATGTTAGCTCCAGAGCAGACCAGCTTTGAAAAACACTATGTCTGTGCCAGTCCACCATTTACATGTATTCAAATTGTGGCACTTCAGTGCTCTCTTAATTTTAAGTCACTTAAGGCCAACTCAGGAGCTGCTCTATGTGGTCAATTTTGTAGCTACACAGATGTCTTTTTTGAGAAATAGTAGCTAGCAGCTGCAAGGTATGGTGTTTTAACAGGGAATTACAGGAAACAGTTGTGCAGGACTGTGCTGTAATAAAAACCAAATGCCCAGAAAACCCCCAGTGCTCAGTATTTCTTGTTTGGCAAGAAGTGAGAGTATCTATGGCAATCTGGAGCAATTTTCATGGCAATGTAACCTCCTCTTCCTCCTCCTGTATGAAGATGCCCAAGTCATACTTAGTCATTTTCCACAAAATTCCTGCTGCATTGGGATATGGGAAAACCCTGCTGGTGGTGCAAGAGGACAAGAGAAATACAACATATAACTGACAGCCCCTCCTGGCCAGGGTCTTCTCTTCACCATCACAAGGTAAGAACTGGTGATGGTTAAGGGGAAGCTTTGCCAAGACCACTTCTCCTACAGAAAAACCATTAGTGTCCAAACACTAATGAACAGATGAATCCAAATGTTGTAGCCTCACCACTGCTCCTGAATGCCTGTTCCCAGGTCAGAGATGACCTGTGGGAGGATTTAAAAGACTCTGGTCATCTGAGGAGTTGGGGCTGCCTAGCAATGGAGTCACCTCTGCTGTTCTCCTAATGCAAGAGAAATCCTCATGCCCCTGCATACAGGCAGCACTCATGTGCACCCATGTATTGTGAGCAGGCACACTGTTTCTAAAGCATCAATGCACAGGAACACAATGAAGGGAAGCTATTGAATAAATTCATGTGAAATTAAGAGGTTCAATTAGAAATATATAATTAAAGCCGTTGAACAGACCTTTTTTGCCCTTGTTAATTGTTTTTATCATACTGCATATCCAAATAACCATGCCATGAAAGGAAAGGATATCATTGCTTTGGCAGGGAGAGAATGGGAGGACGAGAGAAAGATCAACTTACAAATTCATACAACTCCTCAATCCATCTTAAACTTTTGCTTTCCATTATTTTGGAGTGACAAGTCTAAGACGATGAAGGATTTACAGTCTGCTGGTTACTGTGGATCACAAGTTAATGCCAAAAATGCCAATCAATTCTCAGCAGCCAAAAAATGGTGGATTAAAAAAAAAAATTAAAAAATCCAAGACTTTGAGCTAAAAAATACTGACTTCGTAAACAATAAAAAATTCTGAAAGGTAAATCTGGCTAGAGTATCCACTAGAAATATTCTTTGATATTTTTCAGGAATTAATGGGTTGAAACAAAATATGTGTATGTGAAAAAAGACGCTTTGCTTAAGCTCTGGGAAATCAAGTAAACTGAAGGAATACAACAGACAGATTAAACAGTATAAATGAACACAAAGGTCTGGGAGCAAAAATGTTATGTTTTTTCACAGCCTCATCCCTGCAGGTCTATAAAGACCAGGGCTCTTTCTTGAAGCTGGAAAGGGAATAAGCCGCCTCCTGGTGAAGTTCACAGTGAAAGGAGCCAGGAGCAGCAAACTTGGCAAGCCAGTGCCCATCAGTAATTCTCACACACAAGGAGAAGCAGCCTCTCTTCTCACCAGCTTCTCCTCAGTTAAGAAACTGAGTCTCTCTCTCCTTGGGATGCTGAAGGTCATAAAAGGCTCTCTTGTCCCCTGATTTGCTTCTGCACCATGCTCAAATCTTTCCACATCATCTTCTTCATCCTATATCCCACTATCATATATTCAAGTACTTCCACCTTTGCTTTGCTTGGATAACAAGATTATTTCCAAGTCAACCTGCCCTGTCCCTGAAACACAATCATCTGCAGTCTTCCTGCAGGCCATTTTGGCACCCACCCTGATCATGCAGCCTGAGCCTCCCCTGATGCACCTCACCCTGAATGACCCACTTTCACTTGTTGGGTAACCTCCAACCTACAGGACCAGCCCTCTTTCCTAGCTCTATGCCAGCTAGAGCCATCCATGCTGAGGACCTGTCAGTACTCAGGCTTCTTTCAGACAGAAACCAACGCTCTGTCTGACAGATTTCTCACTGGAGGGGCAATGCCACTCTGGGACTGGTAGCTCAACAAGGCTGAGGAGCCTCTGTTCTCAGGGGGTTTCAAGGCATTAGCCAGGCAATGCCACAGCTGGCCTGACTGCACTTGCTCACTGCCCTGGCCACTGTCATGCTCATGTCAGGGGCCTCTCCAGTCCCTCTGAACCAGCAGAGCTGTGACACTGGGATCCCTGTGCACCTCCCCAGGTGCTAAGGGGTTCAGTGTCTGATTACAGGGTACAGTGTTGGTCTACTCTCAAGGCTCTATTTTTGCTCACTAGATTACCCTCCTCTCACTGAGAGGGAAACAGGATGAGGAGCTGACACACAGCAAGCAGCCCTCTCTGCTTCCTAGAAATGAAAACTATTGCAGCCTCCAAAGTGACGCACTTTGGGGCGGTTCTACTTTGGCATTCAATGCTGCAGTCTCATGTGGGTGCAGAACGCTGAGCAAGGGCTGCTAGCAGCATGGAATCAATTACAAGAGATCACATTCAGACCAAATTTTGCAGTGCTAGGGAAAACACAAAGTGAGAACAGAGTTCCACAGCCAAACATCTATAACAGGGGTCATTTTTGCCACCAATAACCATCAACTCCGCCGCACAGTAACCGCAAGGTCAGGACAGCCCGATGGACTGAAACTCCACCTCCCTTTCCAATCAGTCAAGGAGCACAGCAAGATGGAAATACATCACAGCTGTGGACCTGGATTTTGAAAGGGAAGAGTTTGCATGTAACTTTCTGCACAAATGCATATGCAAACAACCTTGCTGCTTTCCTGGGAAAAGCTGCCAAGCCACCAGGGAGCAATGTCACATTAGTGCTAGCCTGGCATCCAGCTCCATGCAATTACTGTAATAACTCTAGTTAGGCAGGATCGCTGGAACAAGGACAAACAGATCAGTATCATGAAATCCCAGTATGAATAATTTGACTCAAACTGATGTTGAGGTTATCTGGTTCACATTCCTAATTAGCATCTGCACTTTCCAATGGATCTCAACAATGCACTGTGTAAATGTGTGGGCTGGCTCTAGCCTTGCATGCTGTAATGTATTTTGGCATGTGGCTGTACTAACCTCTTCCTGTTCCCCTCTTCCTTCTGCTGGGGGAGAATCAGCTAATTTTTTTTTTTTTTTTCATTTGAAATGCTTCAATTTTTTTTTAATGAAAAAGATTCCAGTTGTGTGCAGACCACTGATTTTATTTCATTTTACTGTTTTCATTTAAATTTTTTTTTGCAATTTAACTTGGTTGGTACTTTCATTTTCTACACCACATGGGAAGTCTGGTAGTTTCCTACGTGCAAACGCAAGTAAAACAACTGCAAAAGTTAAAATGTATACAGCAACAAATAAGTAGCATACACAAGGGGAAGATTCTCCATCCCCACATTGCAGATTCTGCAATTGTTCTTGCAACACAAACAAGTGAAAATGATTAACTGGTTGTCAGGAATACTTTGTACTCACCACAGAGAGCTCTCTCTTAACAAAACTCCCAAGCTGAGTCTCTGAATTCCTGCCTCCTGACAACACAATTTCTCATTCTTTCCTTTACCCAATTTACACAAAATATATGCCAAATCCCAGGAAAGAAAAAAAAACAAACAAAAAAACCCAAAAAAACCAAAAGAAAATACTTCTGCAAATACTCACTACTTGCAAGCTAAAGTGACCAACCCTGCCAGATCATTTTTGTATCGAGAACCCCATTTCTGGGGAAGGGATATGAACATCACACATATGTCATAAGTTAATATGCATAGGCAAATATGTATATAATTTGACACATACAATGCATGCAAACAGATATGAATTTGTAAGTGGATGTTCATTGTAGTTCCAAATACAGAGAAGCTTGTGGCCACATCTTCCTGCTTCTCCATCTACAGAAAGTCAATCGGAGATTTAAACTCACGCAGTCATTTTGTTAAGGAGTGATTTTTATCTGTGAATAAATAATAATCAACATACCATGACATTTCCCATGTTTTTCCTGAAAAGAGATTGAGCTGTTCAAAAACCAAAGAGCTGAACTGAGAAATTCTAAAAGCTGATCACTGCACTTTAGGCCAGAAAATTTCCAAATGTGGAGAACATGTTTTTTGAACATGTCTTGATTGAAGCCAACAGAAAGAAATAGCATTTTTTTTCTCTCAAGGAAGATAAATGGAAAATGTAACTACAAAGAAGTTGAATTTCACTTCACTTCTACACATATGTAATGTGCATTTTCCAAGGATTTACTCTTTCCCTGTTTATGCCTCTACACAGTTTCTTTTCACAGGGAAAAGAAGATGAAGCAGAAAGGTAACAGGAGAGAAAACAATCCCTGAATTTCCTCAAACCTATTGTTTCTCAACTGAAGTTCCCAGCAGGAAGCTAAGTGAGGAGAATCCAGAAAGTAAAACAGGACAGAGAATCTTTCTTGGAGTCTAAACTGGATGAAAATCAGCAAGTTTTCCTCTGGTTTACTGAAGTAATTATCACATGTGTAATGTGTAGGATAAAAACATCTGTGAGCATAACATGACTTAACCACTGGAATTTAGGTCTCTAAATCCCCTTCCGTGCTTGCTGAAAATGGCACTGGCAGCTCCAGAAGCATCATCAACAGTTAATTCATCTGAAAGCTCAGTGTGTTGTGAGTCATTTTCTTGGCATTCCATAAAACATTTTCAAGTCACTTCTGCCAGAGAAAAAAACCTTTGCTGAAGTTAGCAGTGCAACACTGTACATGAAAGACAAAGGTGGGATATACAGTGACAAAGCAAACAACAAATGCCCTATTCTCCTCTCCCACACAGACCAACAACAACAAAAAAAGCTCAAAAATAAAAAAAACTCAAACTTATATTGACTTTTTATTCCAAATACTCTGTTTCTTGCAGAAAAAATCTGCATATGCAAAGTATAAATGGATGGCTTGGGTTGGAAGTACCCTTAAAGTTCATCTAGTTCCACCCCCCTGCCATAAGCAGGGACACCTTCCACTAAGCCAGGTTGCTCAAAGTCCCATCCAACCTAGCCTTGAACACTTCCAGGGATGGGGCATCCACAACTACTCTGGGCACCCTCACAGTAAAGAATTTCCTTCTAACACTCAATCTAAATATTCCCTCTTTTATTTTAAAACAGTTCCACTTTGTCCTATCACTATCTGTCTGAGTAAAATACCTCTTTCCCTCTTTTCTGTAAGCCCCCTTTAACTACTGGATGGCCATAATAAGATTTCCCTGGATCCTTTTCCAGGCTAAACCACCCCAGCCCTCTCAGTCCTGTCTTTACAGGAGAGGTGCTCCAGCCCTCTGAGAATCTTTGCCACTCTCCCCTGGATGAGGAGGAGACATAATTGTTCAAAATACAATATGCAATCAGTCATTAATAATAAATGTAAATGTATCCCTAGGATGGACAGAACACTCTTATGCAGTTTGCATGCAGTTGGCCAGCAAGTATAGGAGATATTGAACAATACATTTGTGCCAGCCTTTCAGGATGCAAAGGGAAAAAGGACACACTCCAAGAAAAGAAATGTTCAAAGCAAAATACATTCATTTTCTGGTTCTCAAATGTCCTTCATACTTCAGTGGTAAACTGTATTTGCAAATGTCTCAAGTCAAAATTCCAGATAATATTTAGTGAATAAAATATTTAGCCAAAAGTGGGGAGAACTAAGAATTAGACAATTTCAGAAAGATTTTGCTGAGTAAAAGCTATTTAAATAAGACTTTTTTTTTTCCATTTTGAAGTTACTTCATGTAGAGAAATGCTTTTCCTGAAAGCTGCATATCAGTATAAGCCCTCCAACCGTTCTATTTCCTTATTAACTTCTTTATGTATTAGCCTTCATAAAACATCCCACTAGGTGACTGATATAGACTAATAGTTTGAAATAAAACCTGCAATAACATTGTGCATATCTGTCTCTGCCTTTTAATTTAGAACAGTATCTTATACTGCTCTGCACATATAAATGAATGCCACATAAGGAAACAGAGTAGATGAGAAGGTATTTTAACATACAGTGATGACTGATCACTTTCGTTTTCCCCCCATTATGGTAGTACTACAGTTCAGCATCTTATTGATATTTATTGTAATACACCATATTGAAATGTATTACCATTCCTGAAAATAACTTTTTCTGTCAACTGCTAAACAAACATTTAGATAAACAGATAAATATGTAGCACTGCCTATGCTACAGTTACATACCTCCAGCAAATGTCAATGACATTGTATAATATGACACAGTTTTTATCAGGGCAACCTTCTTTAATGCCATTTGAGCTCACAATCCTAAACAACCAGCACTAATCTAAAAAAACCCAGAGGACTGCTAAATCCCAGTAAGAAGATTGGTGACCTAGTCCCGATTCTGGCACCAACCCAAATTAGGGTTTTGCCTTCTACATCAGCAGCAGAGATCACACCAGCACTGGCACCACCCAAGCTCTAAGTGTACTGATGGGTGCTCTGCACAGCTTGCATTCTTGGGAAAAATGAACTCCATTCATGATAAAGCAACTGTGCTGGAGGCACTCAATAAAAAATAAACACTTTATTTTTAATGTTTTTATATGTGGAATAGTGAGAGCCATGTCTGCACTCACACAATGGCTACAGAAATACCTGTCAAATACGATTATCAAATGCATCTCAAGTGCATCAACAGCATACTGTATAAACTGAGGTCTGCTACTAGCTTACCTGCACTACTCTCCAATAAATTAATATAAAAACAGTGGACACAATTTCTCAATTAGAAGTTCTGTTCTCAGCACATTTATTAGCTTCATGCATTTGTTAAATCATGACATAAAATAATAAACAGTATTCCATTTATGAAGGCTTTTCAGCAGAGAAAGTAACCCCCTCACTCAGCTTTCTTGAGGGCACAGATTGTATGGGCTTGGATTTTAGCTAGACATGCAGCTGATCCACTGGCTTAATGCCTCCTGACTGCCCTGCCATCTCCTCAAGACACTCTGAAGTAACTCAGGCAGGTCTCTTGGGATTCAGTACAGCAGCTGAAGCTTTCCAGTGGCAGCTATAAATATTTTCCTTATTCTACCTATGGACAAACTCAGCAAACACTCATTCTCCTCATCTCACATGCTAACTAACTCTGCACAAGTTGAGTACCAACAGAGTAAGGGGAACCAATCACTACCTGAAATATAAATAGTCCTTGGCATATATCAACAAAAAAACAACCATAAACAGTTTGTTTATTTTCAGCTCAAAAAAGCTCTACTGTCAACATAGTCCGATTTACAGAATAATCTTGCCATATGAATTTAAAAGCCACAGAGCTCTCTTTGACCTACATTGCCAGCCTAGAAAAAAAAAATACACTGCAGAGAAAGATGCTCTTGAGGCAGAAGAGGGAGCAGGATGATCAGGCTTTTAGATCTGGGGTACCTTGGTATTGCACCATCAATGCTGGAGTTTTTGTGAAAACTAACATATCCTGTTCTCAAGCTAGATCCAAGCTTTATCCACTTCAGATCAAAACCATTTCTGCCAGAGTGAGATAAACCATGAGAGACAGACCTTGCTGCCTATCAACACTTTTTTTTTGCAAGCAGATATTTCACCACCCGGTCCTGTCTATGATATTCTGTTCACTGTATCAACAGACAAGGATAAGAAAGCATAAAAGCAGCCCAGGGCTGCATGAGGCTCAGCTGGAAAAAAAAAAAAATCACCTGTATGAGGCATTAAGATTGTCTTTGATATGCTAATATATTTAGAGGATGGGTCTGGAAATGGCAACACAGTGTAAACGTGGGGACAGCACCTACAAATTGAAGCAACTAGGAACAGAGTTGATGATTAATTTAGACAGCTTGGTTGGGACTGGAACAAGCAGCAGGCACTTCAATGACACAGAAACAGAGACAAAATGCATGGAGGCTTGGCAGGAGCGTGACTGGGCAGTGACATGAAAATCAGCAACTTCTGTGTTGGTTGGGCATGAGGTAGAGGGGGGAATGTACACATTGTACAGAAACAGCAGAAGGGTGTGAGTGGCCATTTGGAAAAGGGAGAAGACAAAGCCACTCTTTTCATCCACCCTTTTTGATTTGTATTCCAGCACTCATTAAAATTACATGCAGAGGTTGGTTGCTGGCTGCACAAGGCACTCTGGTAAGAAGCTGGAGGCTCTCTGGGGCAAAGACCACCCCAGGCAATGAGCCTGAAGAAGACAAACATGATGCAGTCTTACCCTGGTGAGGCCATCAGCAAGGATGGTGACAAGGACAGGATTCCTGGAGCCACCAGGACTCCTTGAGCCAGCAGACCTCTATCAGTCTGGGGTGAAAGGCAGGTGGAAGATCACTCTCTCCTGGGCTCTTGCAAACAGATTAACTAGCAATGAACCATGCAATACCTCAGTTTGAGTGTGCATGACCAAACCTAGTTTTTTAAAATCTTTGCCAGATGGAGAACCACCTCCTGTCGCCTGGCTTGTGTCCAACTTGTTCCAACGGAGAGAAACTGAGGTAAAACTTCAGTAGGAAGTTTTCAGCCAATCATTTATTCCCAAAATATATGCAGTTTCAAGCAGCTGAAAGTATTTGTCCATGTAGGTGAACCCGTCACAATAGTTTTCAATATTATGAAAAATGTCTGGCACCTCCAAGGTATCAAAATGAGTATTTTTACCTGATAAACTCAACATTTCACAGCACAAGTAATTTTCAGAAACTATTAACAAAAGGCAATAGTTAAGAGGACTAGATGTAGAAAATGTAGATGAGGAGAAAATGTGTAAAAATTTTTTTTAAGCTTCTGGCATTTGATTGTGACTGTGTCCTCTGCTGTGATAAAATGTGTAACTTAAGGTCCCACCTGCTGTTCACTTGGTACATCTAAAGGAGCGACTTGGTTTTAATTCTTGGTTCCTGATTCAGTCCCTAAAATACTGTATTAACTGGAGAAAATATCTGTCTAATCATTTAGGTGTGTCCCTACCAAGGTTATGAGAGACCTTCTCCCTGAATACCATACAGCCCAGACATCTCCAGTCACAGGAAGCTGTGGGGGACCTGAGCCTCCCCTGGCAAGGCAGAAATGCTCCAGCCCCACTCCCTCAGCCTTGTGCCATTTCAAAAAGGCTTAGCACAACCTCACTTGTTTTGATTTAGATTTCTTTAGCTTCAGTGAAATAAGAATAGAAACAATAATCATAATCACTAAACAGAAGCCCAAACACTTTAATTTTTGTTTTAATTACCAAACTGAAGGAAAAAACCCTTTCTCACAGTTCATCATTATGGACTGGATAACATTGGTGCTGATTTACAGATCACTGTGCTTCTTAAATTGAAGCATCTGAACTCATAAAAAGCAGTATTTGGAAAAAGCAAGTCAGAAGAACTGCATATTCACTTTATTCAGCTGAAACATATTCAGGCAATACTCAGACTCCTACTGACATGTGTCAGGTAACATAGATCTTAAGTGAATCCCCTGGCTAATCCAAGTCAGCCCTAATTAGAGGGTCTGGGCACAGAAAACATGCTATGCAAAAGCAATGATGCCTCTCAACCCAGTCTCTTTTACTGAAACATATCCTGGGGAAGGAGCAAAACCCAAAACAAAGGTCTTCATATTAAGTTAAGTGAAATGTAAGCAATGAGTAGGTCAAAAGGAAAAGACATATTAAAAAAAGTCCCTCTTGCATTCAGTAATCAGTTTCACATGTAAAGCTACTTGCAAGAGACTGTGTGGAATCCATTATACAATTAAAATGTGCAAGGGGTACCGAAACTGTATCCTTCAGAATGCGGAGTGCATCTTATTACAAGGTTTCCTTCCTGACCTTAAGACCTACCTCAAAAAGGGGGAGAAATTTGATGTTATTGAACTCCCCGTGCAAGAGCGGCTTGCAGGTCCACACACGGAACCTCCCAGGGAAGGGTTGGCTTGGACACTGTGTGGGGAGAGGGACCACAGGGCCATGCATTCCCCCTCCATCAGACACAAAACAGGAGGATTTTTCCTCCAGAGGGAGTCTTGCAGGTCAGGAAAAGCAGCACAGGCGGCGACTGGTGTCTTTCGTTGCTGGCAGAGGTGGCAGTGCAGAAATAATTCCACTTGTTCTCAACTCTTCAAGCCTGTCCTAAGACATTCTTCAACAACTTATTTTTTAAGGAAGCATCCTGTATTCTCACTTTTTAACAGGAAAATGATAATAAATTCATGCAAAATGCCATACTTCAACTATTAGAGAATCCATTTATATCATATCCATTTTGTCTTCAAAAAGGATTATCAGCTCATACTTGTGTAGGGCAGAAAGGAAGGGACCAGTTCACTCCAGTCTGCTTTGGTCCATGTTACGAATCCTGCTTTCAAATGTCTGAAAACTTCCTGCTATTTCAACTCAAGCATGCTACTCTGATGTCACCTGAGGATGTGGGGAAGCCCATTAAGGTAGGGGGTCTCCACCAGGGAGGATGTCACCAGAGATTATTACAAAGGTGTAACAGTGGCTGCATCATGGGACACTGAACCACTGCCCAGGTTGCTGTGGCAGCATGACTGAGAAAGCTGGAGTTTAAAAACACCCACATACAGTGTATTTTTACCAGTCCCTTCCTACCTCAGCTGACCCCCACTCACACAGAAGGGGGGTTAATAGTAATACTTTGTGAGATGTTGTTTCTCCATGTGCTGTGCAGCTTATCTGGATCCTACGTCAACTTGCTGTTTGATGTAGGGCTGCAGAGATGCCACAGACAGGCTGCCATGGAAACATTTGTTTTCATTCACTGGTGGCCTGCATGATAAGAAAGTCTGAGTGGTATAGGAATGACGAAAGAGTATAAATTACCAATGGCCTCAGACAGCTGAGCCTTTCAAAATTAAATCTAATTATTTTATCATTTATTTAGACAGATTATGTTACAGCTTTCTGCTCTCACATTGTGAGTGACAGCATGTATATATTTAGAGCAGAAACAAAGACAAATTCCAACTTGTTTTAGGAAGACACTTTAAATTAGGCTATGTGTAACGGAGAGAATGACAGCTTGTTCCACTGCATCTTTTAATTAAAATGCAGTGGTCTAGACAACAGAAAATTGAGATGGGGCAGATATGGACAAGAAGGGAAATAAATCCTAGAAAAAAAAAATTTGTACTACAGCATTTGAAAACTCTGACTTAAAACTGAATAAACCCATAAATAAGTTATTTTTGCTTGTTTTCTTGAATCTCAGGAAAAACTTGAACTAGTGTGTTCATTGTCTTTTTAAAGGTTATCTGAAACGAATTTGCCCTTTTGGATCTTGCTTTCTCCTTAGCTCTTCAAACCAACAAATGCTAGGTCTAACTTGCTTAAAAGAGAAATCTTCCACTACCACTTCAAAGTGCAGTTTTGGCTGCAGCTCTGGCCTTGGGCAATTTGACAATCAACATTTCTGAGTCTGATGCTGGCTGGAAGAGCACAATGAACAACCCAAGGAGAACCACTGCAGCAGGGGTGGACACCTAGGTGGAAACCACCACCCTGTGTCCCTCTGAATGGACTGCATTGACCCCTGTGATCCAGCACCCCTCAGAAATTTCCTCAGGTTCTTCATGACATGGGAGAAACACACAGATGTGGGAGAAAAACAGCTGCCCTGAGGCTGTTTTTCTTGGCAGGGTACTGGGAAGAATGTCAGTGTACAAATACCTCTTCTCCAAAAGGCAAGAGCTTTCCCTGGGGAGGGGAAGCACCATTAGGTGGCCATCTCACCTTGGAAAGCAAGCCCCCTGCTCTGAGACAAGGTTGCCACTACCACCTGCAGGCTTCCAGACAAGAGCAACATTGAGGGTACAGATGGTCACACTGGTGGTTTATGGTTTTGGAGGAGGATGAATGAACAGGTTGGGTTACCTCCTTAACCTGGTTTTGGCTTGTAATGTGTTACTGCATGAAAGACTTTCTGGGTCAGGATGGATAGAGCACACAGGCAGTAACACTGCAGGGCTCAAGGGAAAGCTTTTACCTGGTATTTGCTTAAGATCCTTTCACTGAATGGAGACTACATTAGATGACCCCCTATTAACCTCAGCTTTGAAGTTAGCTCTACTATACTTTCCCTTGTACATCACATACAACATGAAAAGCCCCCAATGTCACAAATGCAAAGCACTGAATGTGAGAGAGATTGAAAGATACAGCAGCAGACAGCAAAGATGCTCAGCATTCAATATGGAATAAGAAAGAGGGGCTTCTGAAACAAAGGACAGCAAGGGCATAATGGATTAACCAAACTTGCCTCAGAAGTGTCTCAATCTGTGAGTACGTGCCACGTTGGCTGCCAGGTCATTAAGGGGATGAACACATAATTGATAAGCTGCAGGTTGTGCTCTACTGGAGAGCAATAAGCTCCTTTAAATTACATTAATATTTAACATACATAAAAAGCATCTGTCATTTGCAAAGCACTTTATAGAGTAACTGATGGATTCTATAATGATCCTCAACTCCCAGACTAGGGAATGCAATTCTGGAGAGATAAATATCTGGCTGGCATCCAAATCAAGATTCACTGACAGAGCCATTATTCTAGCTCAAAATTAGTTTCTTAGTTTCTGGTCCTTCTAGATTACATTGCTTTGCAGCATTAAGTAGGTAGAAGCATGATACACATGAAGCAGAAAGAAAGGACAACACAGACAAGACATTTCTGACTCACATCTAAAAACAGTCACATCCCTACTTTGGATCACTGTCCACTCTGAAAGATGCAGTTATGTGGGTTGAACACAAGCAATGGAAGTATTAAATATCTGATTGCCATGTTGTCTGTCCCTCTCCATTTTCTTTTAAAGAATTAGACTTGGGGAATTTACTGACCTCCATAATTTGTTGGGTGCCTTAGTATAAAAGGACTGAGATTTGCTCACTTGCTTACAGCACGGTGATAACAACACCAAGGGGTGGGTTCACGCCATGTATTGGCCATTCACTTAAGAGTTGGACTTAATGATCTTTGTTTGTCCCTTCCAACACATAATATTCAGTAATCCCCTGAAAACTGCATGGTTAATTCCCATGGGCTAGAGTGGGCTGTGCCAGAGAGGCACTTGCAGTTCTATCATCAATACATAAAACATACTGATAATACTGCCTAGTATTACCAGTATTATTATTATCAGTAATTATTGTTACTGCCTAATTTTGCCTAGAAGGCAAATCTGAATCACACTGTTCAAGGTATGTAAATTCATGCACCACTCCAGCTGCACAAATATTCCCTGAAATATTTGTTCCTCCTAACTAACTTTGTTTCAATGCACCCCATGGTCTGCTCATCATCATAGCCATACAGCTTTGTCATTTGAAAATTCTTCCTTTTAGGAGCTCTATTCTCATCAATATTACATTCTGCCTGGGAAGCCTGATCATCTTAGAAGCAGATAAAATGATTACTGATGACAGTCAATACAACTTGAAAATATTTCAGCAATGTAAGTAGAAAAAATTCATACAAAACTTATATTGGACATTATTCAAGAGCTATTCAAAACTTGCAAAGCAGAAAAATCTGACAAGCAATAAAACATGATGGCTTCCATATGCCAGCATTTTGACACTTTAAGAGAACTCAAGTTTAGTGAAAGAGTGAA
This sequence comes from Muscicapa striata striata, assembly GCA_030060385.1. NCBI lineage: Eukaryota > Metazoa > Chordata > Aves > Passeriformes > Muscicapidae > Muscicapa > Muscicapa striata. The sequence goes on from JAREIS010000324.1 coordinate 483,210, forward strand.
ACTTCCTATAAAACTATTATTCACAGACTTTTTTTTGCATAAGTTGAAATCTAACATAACAGACCTCCCTTTCTGTTGCATCTTAGATTCTGATAAAGCTCAGCCTGCTAGACAAGATTTCCATAGAAATATTATTTGGTAAGATTTGCTTGATTGTATTCCAATACAGTGACTCACATTTTACAAGCAAGTGGCAAAAGCTGAAATGAGTTGACTCTTTCCATCAAAGCCAGTATGAGTCATTCCTCTAGCTTAATGGCTCCCACACTATCCCTGAGTGACAAAAATGAGGTTGCAAGTCAAGAAATGACCGTTTAATAGTCACAAAAGATGTGTTCAAATAGCTAGTCCTGAACTGAAGGGACTTGGACAACAAGGGACTTGGTCAGTGACATTAAAAGATACTCAACCATTAACGGAGAGCTAATTTGCTGTAATAGTAATAAAATACCAGCTTCTGTTTGCAGCACACTCCTAGCATCCCAACATTTGGCCCAAACTGTAATGCCAGTGTTAACTAAAAATCAGTAAGGTTTTTCCTCACCTGCCACTCTCCAAAGCACCTAAAATAAGAGCAGCTGAAGGACAAATGGGCTGGGCACAATTGTAAAGATGCTATGATTTGGCTCCCAGTCAGGTTCTCCTTTTCTCTGCCCTTTCTCCTTCTCCATGCTCCCGTGGATTTCCCTTTCAAGCCTGCAGACTATTTAATCTCTGCCTTTAATACTCTCCTGTTCTTCCCACGTGGCTTTTCTTCTCTGTGGAACCCCAAAGTTACCCAAAGATGGTTGGCTTAGCCCAGCCCTTCAGGACACATCCTTCCTCTGCTTGGTCAGGTTCAGCCTTGTCTTGTGGGTATGACCTCCTGAACTAAAACAGGACAGGCTGCTCCACTGCCCAAAAATCACCTTGATGACAATGACTGAAGGAAGAAAGGGTCCACCCTGAGATGCTGCATTTTCTCACACTTACTCTGAGATGCTAAATGTGCTCACTTTTTGCCTTTTTGGGGCCTTATGGAGCTGAAGGCATCCTCTTAGCATGGGTCTGCTCACAGGCACAGACTGGCTTTTAAGTGACAGCAAAGACCATCCCTCCCAAAAGTAGGTTCCTGTCAGAGTCCCAGCAGGGAAGGCAAGCTTCCTTACAGAAGAATCACAGCATCTTTTTGCCAGTAATATTCAGACACAGCTATGATTCACAGACCTCATGGAAAAGCACACAAAACTCTCCATTCTCACTGCTATTTGTGCTTGACATTTTCCCTGCTTGCCCAGGGTGTCTCTCATGCCTGCAGTAATCACACAATTGTCAGAATTACTGTATGGACAATGACTCAATGGAAGACTCAACTCAGTAAAGCAAAAGGAAAAGAAAAGCCCAGTGAGATCAAAATCCTTCTTTGTTTATGGGCTTTGTTGCCCCTACTTTGTTTTCTCCATTCTGTTGTGGCATATGCCAACAGAAAAATAATTCAGAGTCTCAGGCTGTTTCAGGGAGTGCTCACAATCCCTCACCTAGCTCAAATCTGTGCGCCTTCAACAACCTCCAGAGAAAACAATGAAAGTATTTCTGTGCTTGGCACTGGTGAAATATCATGCCATTCATCATTTTTCTTAAATTAGAAATACAATTTTCACTATTTACCTCCTGTCAGGATGAAGAAAAAAGATGACAAAAAGCCATTTACCTCTACTTCACACGCATATTCCGATCCATCCAGGAGCGTCACTTTGCATTGCATATTTTTCGGTTTTTTGACAATCTTTAGAGGAGACTTGGAAAGTTTGCTAGATGAAGATTTTTGAGAGAGCTTGTCGTCCTCTAGCTGCTGATATTCTAGCTGTTTTGCACTTGCAGCAGCAAACTCCTGTTCTTTCTCTGTGGCCTATAAGAAGAAAGAAAGATACTTTATGAAGTAAGATAAACCAATCATGTCCAGCAGTTCACTGTACATGCTGCACCCTAGCATTTAATTGAGCCTTTTTTGGGGTTTGGACAAGAAAGCCCCTGATGCAGGACAGAGTCTTTACTGAAAAGATTTGCCATATTCCTTCCAGCCCTCCCTTCTCCCTCCGAAATGTACAGAATACCCATGAAGGAGGGACATATGGAAATATTTTAAGGTTTCTACTTTTTCCACAGGTACAAAACTTGGGCTTCCTTTACTTGTTTTTGGGGTTTTTTTTGTTTGTTTGTTTTTGGGTTTTTTTGGTTTGTTTTTTGGTTTTGTTTTGTTTTTTTTTTTTTTTTTTTTTTTTGTTTGTTTTTTTTTTTTCTGGTGTTTTGGAAATACTGAGTAATCATTAAATTTTGTTGATGAACAGATACTCCGACACTTTCCTGATATTACTTTGAAGCCCCATACCTGTTAAATTATATGATGATTCCATGGTGTTATATGGAATAGAAAAACACCATCAGGTTTGCACTAATTTGGCTGTCAGTGGGAAAACAGTCCCTGAATGAGGGCATGGATCCCCCCTGAACAGAGTGAATTTGTAAGGGGATGTTGATGTCACTGGGAGAGTGAAAGGCTGCCCAGGCATCCAAGCAAAGGGTTAAGAAAACATGACAGAAATGAGGGGCCAAACAACTTTAATGTGCAGCCAGCTGGCTAAATGGACAGGATGAGAGGATGAATTTTGCTCTCTGCTGATGCCCAGTAAGTCTCTCAAGCTGGAGAGAAGTAGGTGCTATATTTGAAAGACAAATATATGGCAGGAAGAGGGGCAAGAAGTAAACGACCATGGCTGGTTTTTCTCGGGTTTATCTGAGGGTCAGGCCATTTGAAGTTAACCATGATGCAGCACAGCCCACAGTCCTCTCCACAGCACTAGATGAAAGCCAGAAGGAGCTCTACAGCATTTCACCCTTCCTAGCAACAGCGCTGTGCTGCAGTCATTACCCTTCTCATCAGTTATATCCCTGATGAACTCCAAACAAAACCTCAACAGGAGTGCAGTAATACCTCAGCTAAAGCTTAAGTTAAATAAAAACATCTTTCTGTCATCTCACTACAAGGCAAAAAAAACCACAACCTGCTCTGGCTCTGAATTATTTCAGTGAAATAAGCAACAAGCATTAGTGGAAATATATTGTAAATTAATTCTGCAAGTCTGTTTCCATTCATTGTAAATAATAAACCTTTATGAGAATGAAGCAAATCCATCCAAAGGCTTTAAGCTGCTTTGAGACCAGAACAATGTTGCATCATATAACCTGAAACAACAGTGTACTTCTAAATTGCAGGGTACTGTCCCTGAGTGATTTTGTAAAAACAAGCTTTAAGTTTCTTCTCTGCCTTCTGACAATGGCGGAAAGGACAATTTGGATCTGGCTGTGATCCCTACAGTGTCAGTGCCCACCAAAGCCCAGCAAATTACAAAGGAGTGTGGCAAGACCTCACAGTCCTCCTTTCCCTGCAAGGAGGACACAGCAATGGCCTCCTGGGCTTTCCTGGATGTGGGGCTTAAAAGATAAAAAGGGAAGAGCTGCTTTCAAAATCTATTGCATCCCCTGGGCCATGAATGCTCTTCCACAGGAGCAGCCTAGCATCAGCCACCTCCTCCCCCATCTAGCCCCAGCCCAAGAGGAATTCCTCCTTCCAGCAGCTGGACACCAGCTCTGTGCCTGGATGTCAAGGTGCTCACATACCTTGAAAAGTGGTGGGAGATGAAGGCACAGTGCATGTAAGTGGGTCAGCTGTTTGCTGAGCATTTAACACTCACAGCAGCTGTGATGAAGAGGGAGAGTCCCCCTGGGCTCACAGCAAGGCTTGAGGCCAGCTAGCCTTCTACCACAGCCAGCTGGCAAGTGGTCCAGCTTTGTGGAATGAGAAATAATCAACACTGAAGATGCCTCCTGCTTGGGCCTCTGTGCAGAGCTGCACTGCTGCCGGTGGGCAGAGGGGCTGTGATGATTTCTGTATGTTTTGTCCAAAGAAATCTACCAGGAAAGATGCAGGTGCACATATGTGGGTAAAAAAAGTAATTCCAGTGAAGGGGAAAAAATGCACCGTCTTACCCAGTGGTTCATTACATTTCTCATGTGAGAGTTAGCACTGTGCTCTGACACAAAAACCAACCAAAAAAATATCCAAGCATGGAACTAATCTCTTTCCAGAAAACAGAAAAGCTGCTTGAGAAAAAAATCCACAACAAGGGCACCCATCATCCATTTAAACTTTAAAACCATACTCAGTCTGCAAGTAATTTATGTGAATCCCAATGGACTAGTCATTATTTTCCTTCATAAAGACATTCAGTATATTAAGACTAATGCAGATTTTTGCTTATTTATAAATATTAAAAAATATTACTGAGGTTATTTTGTTTGTTAAGGTTCCCATCTACATTAAGATCAGGGCAATGTGTCTTGGTTAAAATCATATAAAAGGTTTTCCTTCCATTTGTCTGGAGAACAAAACATGCCAAGAACTATTAGAGAAGATTCTCCCAAACTATGCTGACATGTTCAGGCATTGGGGTACTTTCAGAGACTATTAAGTCTCTTCTTCCTAAAGAAACCTGACATCCTGGAATCTAGGAAAAAAAAAAAAAAAGGCCAGTGAAAGACCCATGTACACAGTGAAGTATTTTGTACTCTGCAAACATAGCTCCATTTTCTCCTAAATTCTTCTCCAAGGTATTTCTGCACTATATTTTTTTTTTTGTCATTTCTGTGCTATGTTTTTGCAGTACTTTTTACATGCTGTGGATTAAATTCTAATGCAGCAAAAATTGCTTCAGGGTTTGCATTTTTCGAGCATAATCTCTTTCATGCATGACACAGTATGTTCAAGCCCTACTAGAGGCTGGACTCCCTCTCAAAGGGTGCCTCTGGAGTCATGGGATTCAGCAGCAGTGATCTCGGATGATTTGCAGCTTCTCACTGGGGTATGAAGTGATATTGCCACAGTTGCAAAACACATCAATCCCATCTACTTACAGTAGTTACTCAGAAACTTTGGTGCCCAACCTTGTGTCATGCTGCCTTCTCTTTTTCAAAGAGACAGGAAAGCAGGCAGAAAGTGAGGTTGCATTAATACACCTGATAGGAAGGAATCGTTTCTCTAATACCTGTTAATCTCAATATGAAAATGTTATTCACCTACATTAAAATGTTCAGGGGCTTTGTGTGCATAGGATGACCAAGAAAAGTTAGTTATGGATTGGTAACTTAAATCTTCCTTTCCAAGGTTCTCTCATACAAGCAATCCACTCCCTCACTGCAATTAGGGACAGCAAGAAAGAGAATAAACTCCTTCAGTTTTTGGCTTTTAATGACACCCTTGAAAGCAGCATTGTCTGTCAGTGCTGCATTTAAGTGTTCCTTTCCTGAGATACAGACACAAGCCACTATGAAATACACTGGGTCTATCAGTACACTTGGATTTGGCAGCCTGCTACAGCATGGACATTTGGAATCAGTCTGGTAATCTCAGCAGGAAGGTGTCACATATCCCTTTCACTAACCCAGTTCCTCTATCTTGCCTTCTACAGAAACAAGCTCACTGGTGATCCTTGGGAAAGAAAGGGATCATGCAGCACATGAGAGCACCTCATACCTCTAAACACATGTGGACAGACTTGGTATCTAAATTGGGGGGGGGGAGTTGCGTGCATGGTCTTTTTGGGGTTGGGTTAATTTTGTACTCTAGGGTTTTTGTTTTTGTTGCAGTTGTTTAATTTTTTTACATTTTTAACACGAAAAGAAGCTTGAAGTGGAAAGATTACTGAAGATGTATCAAAAAACATCTATATAAATAATAATACTTATGCCTAAGACTGATAGAATTACACTTTTAATCAATGACCAATTTATTCAACACCTATCTCTTTTGGACAAGCAGGTTTGCTTCTTTTTCTCAAACTAAATACAAGAAACTCCTGATTTGTTTAAGAGATCAAAACTGCCTCACTAGCACTGTCTACCCTAACCAAGTAAAAGAAGAGAAGCCCACCTCAAGCAGCCAGAATTTTTAAAAGGATGGAGGAGAGGAGGATCTAGACTGGCTTATTCCACTCTCCAAAGGTAAATGTGATTAGATGAGGGTCATAACCTTATGGAGCTAAGGGAAGCGATTTGCAGGTACCTCATTAATTGTGTGTCACTTGTCCATGAAGAAAAATGCCTGTTAATCCTATTGACTGGAAATTATTAACGGAAAGAAGAAAGCAGCTTCCTCAAATTTAATAAGTGCAACAATGAACTAAATGGAAAAGCACGCAATAGCTCTTCTGAAACCTATTACATGAATAGCTCAAGTAATTATAATGCAGTCATTTCAGACCCACGAGAAACTTAAGGGACCACAGATTCTTCATGGCTCACACATCAGACAAGCAAGCATGAAATCAGTGTTCAGCAGGTGTCAAAAGAAATGAACTCTGAAAACATTTTCAGCTTCATAAAAACTGACACTGTTTGCTATCTAATGCAAATGCAAGGTCGAAGATGCTTCCTTCTTAGTTAATGAGACTGCCCTCCTATTTAAGCACAGAAATACCTGCTGAGAATTTAAAAACATTCTGCATGAGAGCTATTTTTCTTTAGATGCTAAAGACCAACCAGCCCAGATCCACAGCATCCCATCAGACACCCTTCCATGCGTATCTGAGTATACACTGGCACTCCTAACATGCCAGGATGGTAATTTCCCAGGAGCAGTGGGTGGGTACAGAGTGCAGTGGGTGTGTGGGGGGCTGCCTTACCTGCTCCTTTCTCACCGGCGTGCTGTGCGCTGCCACAGCCGAGAACTGCTCGAGCTCGGTTTGCTGCTCTTCACTCGGCTGCTGCTGCTGCTGCTGCTGCTGCTGCTGCTGCTGCTGGTCCTGTGGCTGGGTCTCTGCTGCCCCTTCCTCAGCAGGGCTCTCCTCCTGATCCTGCTCTTTATCCTTGGACTCAGAGTCTGATCCCGATTCTGTAGTCATGGTTGGTTATTCTGCAAGACAGGGTGAGCAGACCTGCTGAGTACAATCTCACAGCTGTGAATTTGTAAGCTAGGCACACAAAACGAAGAAAGATCAGATAGTTTTAGTATTAATATCCTCAGCCTTTAAAACTTAAGTGCCTATCACACAGGCCCAACCGAGATCCCTAGGAAAGCTTCCCTGGTGCAAAAGACCAGGTCTAAATGCATCCATACTCTAAGGAAAAAACATGTTGCCAAAAAATCTTATTCTACATAGTAATACACAGACATTATAGGACTTATGTGCAAGTTAAATACAGAATACATAGTTCGTAATTCATAATGGGAGAGTAGTAAATTGGGCTTTAAATCTAATAAAACCCAGTGGAGTTTGGGTTTCTAAACCATGTGGAAACTCAAAACATTAAATCTTTCGTCCTTCACATTGAAATCAACAGGATTTGAGCTCTTCGGCATCTGCACTCCCTTTTGGAAATGTACTCAAGTACTTTTGATGCTTCCAAGCAATATATTAACGGTTGAACTAAATGACCTTTGAGGTCTTTTCCAACCTAAATGATTCTATGATTCTATACATACTAGAAACATCTGAAATGGGTCCACCAACAACAGTGCTAACATACAATTGCCCTTAAACTCAGTTATGTCCTTTCCACTTGACTTCATCTACACTTCTGTCATTTCTTTCTAAGTGCTAGAACAACCAAAAGAAAACATAAAGACTTCAATTAAGTCATTCTAAGTGTTAGATTTAAACTGAAGGGCATAAAACTTTCCTCGAATGTAAAAAATTTGTGTTTGCATTTAACTTTGTCCAGTACAAAATCAAAATGAAAATATTAGCAATATTTATTCAAAATTTTAACACTTCAATTAAATAGCTTGGTTGCAAATATGTGGTGGGCACCCAATGCTCAATCTAAATACAAGCAAACTGCAAATTAAAAAAAAAAAATACTGTGATTTGTATCAAAACAAGGACTTGTAAAAGCAGATTCTGCGTCAGTTCACCGAAGGGAGTGTGCTTTTATGTTTGTTACTCATATGTTCTCAGGCCTCACAAACTTATTCTTGAATATTCTGCTACTAAGCAACTTGAAGGCAAACCAGTCTGCTGCAATCTATTCTGTTAGTCATCAGGACATGATTTCTTTAACCTGGTAACCATGGCTACTGTGTAATTATAGGTGATTCCATAAAATATACATCTGCTAATTCACCTTCCAGGAAGTCACTATGATCTCCAAGCTTACACTACAATGCTTACTAGTAGAAGCAAGTTTACTATAGAACATTAAAAAAGTATAAACCTTTCTCTTTTTCTTCACTAAAATGTTTGATAAGCTAAATTGCTTGACTGAAAATGTTTTAAACGAGGCCAATTACTATTTTCAAACTCACTTGTGTATTCTGTACTTTCAAGGCTGAGCTCTCCAGTGAATACATGTCTCTGCAGAGCAAAGCAAGTCACAGCATTCAGCCTGTGCTCAGCTCCTGCACTGTGTGTGAGAAGGGGAGTGCATGTCCCCACCCCCTGCCAGCCAAAACAGCACGAGAGAGAAGCAGAACCAGAAAGCATACATGGCAGATTTATGCTTCAGGCCACATTTTCAAGGTACTAACATATGACACACTTGTTTAGAAACACATCGTAATTTTCGACACTCAAACTGGCACAACTGTATAAAAAATACTTTTCAAAATGTGTTATTTAACAAACTGTCTTTAACATCTACAAAAAGCAATAATTAACTTGAGTCTTAAAATATGACAGTGAGAAAGGCTTTCATTTAATCAAACTTCAGCTGTCTGTATCTGAGATGGTCACTTTAAATGAGGAGCAGAAAAACAGACTTTTCAGAGAGGGATTCATCTGACCTATTTTAAATTCCTGCTTTAAGCTGAGATAAATCACATACTAGAGCGACTTCAACTTGCTATGAAGGAAGCCTGAACAAGTTCCTCCAATGTAGATCATGCAAACCCATCCTCCATGTTCAATTCTCCTAAGCCATTATTTTTTGTATGCTTTAAACATTAAATTGAACAGCAATTTTAATCTCTCAGTTTTGCTTTACCCATCTGTCAACTGACTGTGAAATAAACTATTCTTCATAATATTCTTCATAACACTCATAATATTTGCCTTGCTTTAAAAGCACCCAGGTCTCCACAAATGTCTCAAGTTTGCCCCTGCCTGTGCCCACCCTGTTCTGTACAAGTGTTTGAGGACATGAAATGCAAATTAATACAATAACTATTTAAATAAACTCAATACATGTTCAGTTTTCTTTTCCAGAAACTACGAAAAGGTTAGGTTTTTACCAAAACCTAACTTACAGCTACAAAAATCATTGCTCAAACAATATGAAGGAGCATCTATGACCAATACAAAGAAAAATGCACGTAGTAAGTTGCAATACTTTTCCCCCCCTCTTGATATTACTTACAGCACTGTAAATGAAAAATTACTATCATACTTGCTGTTCAGAAAGAGGTATTATTCTCCATAGGATCAGATTGCCAGCTAATGCTAATCAAAAATCTGTCTCCCTTCAGCTGCCATCACCATGCCTCTGAAAGCTCTTTTTTGCACCCTGTGTAGCTTCTTTCCTAATGAACATTTGTACCCTGTCTGTTTGCAAGCATGGAAACAGACATTTAAATTAGCCCCATAAATCACAACTTCATGTAGCATGAGATGCAAACAAGTTTTACTTTTCCTGCCAGTTATAATTTTGAATCTCAGGGAACAACAAATGTGGTTCTTATATTCTTCTGGGACATTACAGCATGGAGCATAGACTTAAATACTGAGTTACTCTCTAGGAGTAACTGGTTTTCTCTCCAGTTCCATAAGTTCTTACTAGCTTTAGGAGGGCTTTATTAGGAAATTTTCAGTGTAAGGGATTCCCTGGATACAATAGTACCATCATTAGTCAGAGAGCAGATGGATTTAATTAACTGAAGGTTGCCCATTTGTAAATGTCTTTATTTCCCCATCCACGCAACACGTTTAGTAACAAACACTGAGAACAAAATACTATTCTTCTCACACTGTTCCCTTACAGGTGTCAATAGAAGCAAAGCAAACACATTACAAATCCCATTTCTTACAAACTCCTCGGATGAGAGCATTGTTAAGATTTATCTCCTTCTATCTAGTGCAGGTTGAAAATACCCAAATTACAAGGCAGAAAACAACATTCCTCTCTCGGTGCAAACCAATAAGTTGTTTTGCCTTCCTCAGCAAACAGCTGCTTATCCACATGAACTCTGACAGCATTTCATTTGTTATAAGTAGCGCAACAATCCTCCTAGGAAGAGGTAATTTCTCTTATTGAAAGAAATAACAGTAATCTTAAGAAATTTACCAACATAAATATTACTCTACCTTTGTTTGTATGCAGCAAACCTGACAGAATAGCTGGTAGTGCCTAAACATTGATCAAGCACGCAGCTGGCTGAGAATTTCTTATTCTTATTTGATTAGTTTATTTACTATAACTGGCTATGTACCAAAGCCATAACTTCTACTCTGAATTTCAGCACAGGAAGAAAGAAAGCTCTCAAGTTCCTTAAACTTTTTCTGTTGCCAGCACAGCCTCTGTATCAAATTCCCCTTTCCAGCAAACAGAAAATCAAGCAATGAAGAGAAATTGGGAGCACTACCTTATACAAATGAGGTAATACTATGCAAGCCAGATGTGCTCTTGGATAGCTGTGCTTTGGCTTGCAACCCAGTATTCAAAGATTCCAAAAGATTAGCTGAGTCCAAACTTAACACAGATGCTGCTATTACTGGATAGTCCGAGGCAAAAGTACATTTGGCTGCAGAATAAAAATCAGAATGAAAATTCTTTTGATTAAAGGGAGGGGCAGGGGGGGAGAGGGGAAGCCCAAAACTAGCTTATTTTAATCTACTACTAAAAATTTAAGTTAAAAATATATGCACTTTCAGCAGCGTAAAATAAAAATATCAGTAAAATATTAAAATGTCAGTGTTTTAGTGCTGCTGACAACAGATATTAATATACTATCAAAGTATTAAAACACAACTTCAAAAAAATCAATGTAGCATTCTATAGTAATTTTATATATATTGTGGACCAAATCACAGAAAATAAATCTTTTCCTACCCTCATGCTACATGAAGACATTACATAAGGATTACAAAACCTGCAAACCACTTATGCAAAACCCCTGCATCCTAAAACCTGACACAACACCTAGACCTTCAGCTACCCACCCACTGCAGCTTGGGAGACTCCCATTTCCGTTACCAATGACTCACTATAGACTTAGAGAACATTATTTACTTTTCTCCATAAGGGAAGTGAAACCATGTTGTCCTTTGTGTCACCTGCAGCAAGTGACAGCCCCAGTCTACTGTATAAATTCATACATTCAAGAACTTGACACTCTACCTCTCATTTTCAGAGCACAGACCTGAGCTGCATCCACAGGGCAACAAAATTCACAGCTAATTGACAGCAAAGCCCACAGTTTAATTAATGCTGCAGTCATAAATAAACCTTTATTTATATATAAATAGTGAAAATGTCTGCTATATTAAGCAAACAGAAGTCACACTAGACAAGAAATTGCAAATTAATTCCAAATAAATTGTGATGTAATGAGAAAACAAAATTGAACCAAGTATAATTAAATGAACTATACATAGCCACTAACTATTTCCTTAATGCACGGAATGATGATTTACATTTAAATGCTTCTTTGATCTAATTAAATCTCTTTGTAGAAAGTTCTCCTTTAATTACAGTAATTCTTGAAGATTGTTATAAATCTTTGCAAAGGTCCAAATTTGGAAATTATGTAACAAAATAATGATTCCATACTTCAAAAATAATGTTCTGCATAATGAGAGACATATTTATCCAATAACGATGAGATGCTGATGAGAAGAGCATATGGAGAACAATATTGCTGCAATGAGCAGTGACAGAAATGCCAATATATGTTTCAAGAAAAGAATACATGCCAGAACACTGACTTCTAAGCTTGAAATACAAACTGTTTTCATCAAACTGCCTGAACCTGGGCTCAGTTCATTCCAGTTGGGTTTCTCTTCAGGAAAATCAGCATTTTCTGTTGATCCTCTTTAATGTGGATATGTTTCAGCCTCACAAGCAGGAGGCACCCAAGCCACAAACACCTGGCATAGGGCCCCCAAGAGTTAAAACCAACCCTTTCTTGACCCATCACCAGTGCCAGCAGCAACTGGAAGCTTCTCAGAGGAGGCACTTCTCTGGCCTTACAGTGACTGCAGTGGACATCCACAAGCCAAAGCGACTGCAGCAATGTGTCCTGAAAGGACACAGGTGGGAACAAGCTCAGAAGGGGCCACTGGACACCCCCTCCCAACCACGTGCTGCTCTCACCTTTCTCATGCTGGCGCCTCTGTGACTTTGGGGGCCTGGTGGCCCAGCTGGGAGGGCTGGACCTCCCCAGGATGGGGAAGCGACAGCCCTCCTTTGGGCACTTTGAGCACAAACCCATTAGAGTCAGCACATTAAAGAAATTTTAAAAACCCACAAAATCCCATGAAAATAAAGTCAAAAAAGCAATAACAAAAGAGACAAGATAAAACCAATGGAGAAAAGGTGCTAAGCACCCAGATGAGCTGCCATGGTGCCAGCAGAGAGTGTTCCAGGCTAAATGACTTGACAGATCTGGTGGCAGAGGACATGGGCCCAAGCATAGAGGCAGGAGGGAGACTGCAGGGAGGGCAGGGAAGTGTTAATCAGCAATAATGAAAAAAGCTGGTTGGAGGTGTTGCAAGGTATAGCATGATCTAAAATACTTGTTTGGCCTTCCAGAAGGTGGATGATACAGATTTCTTTAAAGTTTCTTGATGAAGATGAAAGGAAGGAGTAATGTAATCAGGAGGAGATTGAGAAGGCACCATAAAACCACCAGACACACCTTTCAAAGGGGCTAAAAAGGGAACCGCAAACACGAGTTACCTGACAGGACCCAAAACTCTCTCACCCCAGGCACACATGCCCCCCTTGGTAGCACCACCACAAAATGAAACTGCAGCTGAGTGTTTCTGGAGAAACTTCAGCTAGCAAGCCTGGGGACAGAAACTGTCAGAAGCTTTGAAAGGACCTGGGAAGGGGAGGAATATATTAAAAAGGGATTGTACACCAAAGCAGAACCAGAGATACATGACTTGGGGATGAATATAAAAGGAGAAATGAAGACTAGGATGCCAAGTGACTTTGAAATAACCAAGAGATGTGGCAAACAGTAAGAAGAGAGTCTATATAAACACATTATAAGGAAAACCAGGCCTGTTACAAAACATGAGAAAGGCTGAATTCTCCAGTGCCTCATTTCACAGTAGCTTGCTGGGATCAGATAGTGGGGGCATATTTCACTTGACACACATGATGTGCAAGTTCAGGTTGGATGGAGTAAGGGAAGAACAGAGCAAACACATCAGTCAGCCAAGTGGTTTCAAGACAGCAGGAGCACTGAAAATGTCCCTACAGTGCTTGGGGAACCACCATCAATCATCTTTAAACCATTACCCACTGCTATGCAGATGCCAGAGAGGCCAGGTAAGGTCTAAAAGAAATGCAAAGACCAAACACAGCACCCAGTCTTACAAAGGAAAGTGGGAGCAGAAAAGCCAGAGTACTTCTAATACCAAAGTTACTGGAGGGCGCTGCTAAAGGATTTCTAATCCTGTAAAAATAATGAGATTAGGAACAAACCACAACAAATGGCCAACATGAACGTATCAAAAAGTCATGTCAAACTAGAGTAATGCCTCTCTTACTGTCTCTGACAGGGCATCTGTCCCAGCTGATAAAAAGGAAGTAGAGTAGTACAGATGACAGAGCCTATCTTTAGAAAGGCTTTTAAAACAGCCTCACATGACTTTTTCATGAGTGAACTACAGAAATAGCTTATGTTATCACAAAAAAAAAAAAAAAAGGAAACTCTGAGAGTAGAAAGGTGTACAAGTGATTAAAAAAACCCAAACCCTAACCTACATAGCCTAAAGTTATCAGCACTATGATGACAACCTGTGAAAACTTGTTGATTTCAGGAATCACAGCTATTTGAAGATTAGTGGAAGATGGGAGAGTGCCTGATCCATGCTCAGTATCACACTGATGAGTTTGGGATACACCACTGGCATCCTCACCTGACTCAAAGAGCAAAGCAGCCTGAAGGAAAACCATATATGTGCTGAATCTGACTACACTACTATAAGAACAATGGCAGCAGCAGTGGGGACCTTAGAAGTGAAAAGTGATGGGGAAGATGTGGGTTAGGCAGCAGGAATGAAGCATCATGAGGGTCTGATGAATTTCTGTGGGATATAATGCTGGAAGTGTTCTGCCTTCTGCAGCACCAGGGAGAGGTATACAGCATATCATATTTAAATTTGGGATTAATTTTTTTTTTAAATATGCACTAAAGAGTGTCAAGAAGGGAATAGGAAGAACAATAGCAGCTTTAGAAAATGTGACCAGAGGAAAAACATTTAAGGAGCTGGTTTTGTTTACTCTGGGGAAGGGAATAGAAAGTGGGGCTGATAAGAGCCTTGCAATATATTCAAGCTTCTTGCAGAGAGAAAGTAATCAAGCATTTTCTAGTGGAGCAAGAACTTGATTGGCATCAAGTGGGATTTAGAGTAGACAGCATATCAACTATAATGACAGTCAAGAAGAGGTTATCTATAGCTGTGTGGAGTCATCATGGGGACACTTACATACTGAAAAAAAAAGCAGCAACAAAATTCTCCATTTGCAACTTTATAAAGTATAAGATTTTAAGATTTTTTTTCTATTTTACTACCCCTTCCACTTGGGTTGACAATCCTAAATTCACAAAACGCATATATTCACTTCTGTTTCAGAGCACCTGGATGCACAGGGTGACATCTTTATCTCCTGTTCACCTTTAATTTCTAAGAGTCAATAAAATTACCTGTTTTGTTCTCTGAATGGGGGGCTTCACACAGCAATAATGCCCAGAATCACTGTCACTTCTGCTGCCCCATTTGCACACAAGGTTTCAGATCACCTTTTGGAGGTCATAACACCTACAGCACCCCAAGGCTACCCTAATTTCTGAATAGGAGAAGAAAAATCAGGCCATTATAACATATTTTGGATCATTTTTTCCTGTCCTGCTGATCCAAGCAGTTTTCCCCAGGGGCAAACGTGGATTTACCAGCAGAAGAAGGGAACTGCATTTTCCCACTAATTTCTCTGTTCAGGTCTCCAGGCATGGGATGCAGTTGCTGCTGCAACTACATCCAGAGTGAAGGCTGGCTCTGGCCCCCTCATCCCCCACTGCCAGGATTCATCCACCAGCTCCAAAAAAGCAGGATTGATCATAGCCACTGCCTACCACTCACACTGGTTCCTGCAGACAGCTCCTGTCTGGAGGAGCTCACATACACAAGCTGGCAAGCACACACCCCTCTGAGAGTGCTGGGTGTAACTACAGAAATGCACAATTTAAACCAAACCTGACAGTTGTTTTATTCATTAAAAAAAAAACCCAGGTTCCACTACAAAGAAAACCCAAAAGGTGAAAACAGAACTCCTGAAAAACACAATGAGCTGCTGCTTATAACAGACTTCAGCAAACAGTCCGCTTGCAAAAAAGCTTTAATCCACAAATACTGCACTGCAGGAAGGTAAAGGGAACCAGAAATAATGCACAAATAACTGAAGTCAATCTGTGTAGTGGGAGACAACAGGGAATTATAGGAAGGAGGCAGATGTGAGGAGGAGGAGAGGGAAATGTAGAAACCCATCATGGAGAATACAGCAACATCCCACAGATGTTGGTCATGAGAGAATTGCGTAGATACACACCCAACTTCACTCCCTAGTTCCACATTTCACTGAAAAAGTCTTGGCAAAAAACAAAATCCACGGCAAAACTGCCTGTAGTTTGATTACAACCAATTGATAAATACTTCATTCAGGAGCTAAAAAGGTAAGAAACAGCCCTCAATGGCACAGCCTGATTTTCTGCAAACAAGTGACTTTGATTACTTGGGTTACATTTACATGAGGTTTTGACCTTTCTAAATTGTTCTGGAGCCAAATGTTCACATGGGGCCCCCTCTGCACCATTCACTATTTGAAAGTTGTATTTAATGTCACAGAAGCTGAATGTGCTTCAGGTATCACATCATTAAAGTTCATATTCTGTTATATCGAGCAGAAAATAGAACCAATTCAAACTTTTAAAAAAAGAAAAAAAAGAGTTGCACGGGGTTGCTGACACATGGCAGGTGTGCTACATTATCACACTGCCCTCAGGCCAAAATACTGTAACACCTGTGAACAATATTTTTTGTCTCATACAGTACCTAAATAGACTGTGCTCCAGTGCTCCCAAGCCGGTGACCTGCCTAACCTCACAGAAACAAGAGAATCAGACAGACAAGGTACAAATCAAAGCATCAAGCCCAACTCCTCCAGGGGCTTCTGACTCTCTCTGACCAGACATTTATCATTCCAGCTCAGGTGATGGAAGAGCCTATGAAGTAAAAGAAAATTTGAACTGTAATTCAAATATATCACCTCAAATTTTCTGATTTATCTTATTAATTAGAATCCAGCAATGAAACTACTTTTTTTTTTTTTTGCTTTATTTTACTGAATAGTGCTTGGAAAATCACAAAGGACTGCTTGCTGATAAATTAAACCCTCCCTATCTTATTACTTGCAAAAGCAATATAGCAGTATAATTGGGTGCATTTAGATTTTTTTTCAGTGACTGGGTGTTTTCACCCCATTTTTATGGTTTGGAGGGAATTCACTGTTATGTTTTTGTATCCTTTTTTCCAATGCAGTGAAGTACAGAGATAGAATACAGGAAGACAGACATTTTGCAGCCAGTTGCCTGATGCCTCTTCCAGCTGGCCACAGCCATTTCCAGTGTCCAGCACTGCTCCTTCCCAGCAAGACACAAATCAGCAGTGAGGCTGCAAGCTCTGCTCCCAGCTCCCAGCCCTGGCACAGGCTGACAGGCACTGCTGCCCTGCAGCATGCTCAGCTTCAGCAGGTTTTCCATTAACCTCCCCAGAACTGAGCATTTTAAAAGCAGTTTTTGAGAGGGTCATGAGTCATTTCTTCTCGGAGGCAGATGTCTGACCCAGGTCATGCAAGGAAGGATGGTTGAGCAGTGGCTTCCCCCACAACATCCCAGAGCAGTGCTTGCTCTCCATCACTAGGAGCTCCAGGTGTTTATCAATGCTGGATTAAAATAACTGAAAAAACTTCAAAAATTCAGGCAGATGCTAAAGGAAGGAAGAAATCACAGGCAGTGAAAAAAGATGCAGAAGAATCATCCTGAATTTATGCTGGGTCCTTGTTAAATGAAGACAGCTCTCTGTGCTGAGAGCCATCATGCTGAGTCCTCAGGACAAAAGTAGTCCTACTTCACCTTTCTCTTTTCCTTTTGTTCCTTCCTCTTTACTAATTTACACTGATTTTACACCCCGTGTTTCAACTTTTGAAGGTGTTCAATGTGTTTGATGCAGTGACTTGATGGTGAGGCATCAGGGTGTTTAAAGTCATAATAGCTTTTGTTTTTCTGAAATTGATTATTCAATTCATATTTAGATTTTAATCTCCTGGGCATTCATGTCAGTTTTGAGTATAAAACACATCCTGCAATATCAAGTAAAAGACTTTCCACTATGGAGCACTGCATCAAGGAAACCACTGGCTCCCCAAACAAATTAAAATCTGTGAGCCTAAACAACCAAACCCATGGCATCAGACAGCTGGGTTCCTATACCTAAACTCTTCTGGGATCTCCATGCTCCCCAGAGTTTTAATTACTTGCTACAAATTACACAAATACTGTTCAATTGGCACCAGCAGCTAGCCCATGACACTTGTGCTCTAGGTTGCACTGTCACTGCAAAAACATTCTCCCAGCACCCTCTGAAAATGTAGTCCAACATTTCCCCCCACCTAAAACTCAAATGCTCATACCAGCAGTCAGCCCCAATGCCCCACAGACATCAGCTCTAAAATCATGTGTTGGATGCAAATCAGGATCTGAGGATGCTCTGGGAGCAAGGATTTCTAGAAACAAATTGGTCAGAGTAGCAACACACAAACAAGTATATTTATGGTGGGTCCAGGCATCTGTAGACTGATCTCATTTAAAATCAGCCAGAAAGCAGGATTCTTTTCCAGAGCCAGTCACACTTTGATTACATGCTTTAGAACCATTTATTTGTATGCTTCCAAAGCACGTTCACAGCTCCCAATGCACACCAGTTGAGTCCTGAGGGTCCTTTGCATGATCAGCTCTGTAAGGAATTAAGAGCAAGCTTTTGGTGTCTTCACGTAACACCCCAGTAAAGCCAAAATCTTTCACCATCTGTGCAGCTACACCAAACTACAAGGATTTGCAGACCAGTATCCAATACAGCCTGACAAAGATAATAGCTATCTTTTAAGAGGCTCTAACCCTTTTTACCTATTAAACCCTGAAATGCTCCACATACAGCTCCACAGTAATTACATTATATACTCCTGACCCAGTGTTATACTGGATTATGCTGTCTCTGAAGATGGATGTCACCAGATCTGGCAATTCCTCTGCAATGTGCATGACCTTCTTGGAGTTCAGACACATAGAAATGACAGCAGCTCAGAGAGGACAGAAGGGGTTGAAGCAATTGAGACAGACAGGTGGCCTAAAGTGTCCCCACAAGACAGCAGTCAGAAAAAAAAAAAAAAAAAAAAAAAAAAAAAAAAAGAAAAAAAAAAAAAAAAAAAAAAAGGACAAACTCTTGCAGCAGAAAGAGAAAGAAAAGCTCTTTGCAGTTTTGAAATCACTAGGGTTTCAAAAAGCAAGCCACATAAATCTAGGTTACTCAATAGAAAGTGACCACTTAAAATGATAATTAAAAAAAATGTATTCTGTATCATTCTGTATCAAGTTGATAATTTGAGAGGAGAAGTGAAGGCAATTAAGCTAGGTGCTGTAATTCCCAAACTCTGGAACAAATGATTTCAAAACTTAAATTATCTCCTTCCCCACATACTTTTCTTTAAACATACCTTTGCCAAATATTATGGTGTGTTTTTAAGGATACAAACCACTAATTCCGTCACTACAATCCACCTTAATTTAAGGGAGAATGCTAGAATTCAGAAACAAAGTGAGAGACTTTGATACCAGACCTATTTAGTGTGCTGAGTTTCAAACTTGCCACATGTGCTAATGAGATAAGTGCCCAAATCAGTGAAACAAGTCCATGAACAGTGGCTTTTGCCATCTTTCCTCCTGATGTTATGCAGGACCCTATGCAAGACTCCCTGACCAAGTGACAAAGTACTCCTGTGCATTGTAACTAATGATCATTTTATGCCAATCCATTTTCCTCAGTACCCTTCAGGTCACAGCATGTAAAATTCATTTACATTCCACGCTATATGCTAATTTGGGTGGGAAAAAAAAAAAAAAAAAAAAGAAAGGTAACTGGGTGACTGCCTCACTCCTTACTGGAAAGTTCTGCCCAAGAAGGCATTTATAATTTCAAAGTTTAATGTATCAAACAACTCTGATACCTTAGTGCACAATTCAGCCTTCTCAGGAGCTAATAAACATGTAGTGTAGAAAATACAGTTACTCCCTAGAGCATCATAAATGATGACTCAACAACCACAAGCTTCTCCTAGAGCCATGTCTGATGCTAGATTCACAACAGAGTCACATTTCACTTCTCCTGCCCCTCTTCTGCTCACTCTGTTTTCTGTGGGGACACAAAACTACATGCCAATATTCACAGGGCCATTACATCTGAACTAAAAAATGAATGAGGTAATCCACCCCCTCCCTGGATGTCATGAATGCTCCAGGGAAGTGGTACCCTGCAGCTGGGCTCCAACCCGTTCTGCTGTCACCTTCACTATATGTACATGTTTTACTACAGCTGGGGCCACAGACACTTCACCCTCAAGGAATCATTGCTTCAAAGATTTGCAAAGAAGCAAGAAACCAACTAACTCTTTTTCCCAGCTCCAGAATGGCATTAATTATCCCAGCAGCAGCCACCACATTTTCTTTGAGAGATGCAGACATGCAAACATGCCAAAAGCACCACCACAAAACAAGCACATCAGACACATATTGGATCTTAATTAGGGAGCTTGTCTTGTACACTGACTTCAATGAATGCTCCATGGTCCCCTTCCCAGCCCCCTTTGTCTAAACTCTACCTGACACATATTTATGTCACCTGCTACCAAAATCCCACAATGCTGAAGTGTACACTATGTTCCTCATAGGCCATTTATTGCAATGGTTCCCTAGCCTTACTGTTTAGGAAAATTTTCCCAAATGTCTGACCTAATTCTTCCCACTAGAAATGGACTGAGTTCTCCTCACCCTGACAATAGTGAATGCATAGCATGGCTCTGCAGCTCGCAGACAGCTGCTGTTTGCCCCTCAGACCACTCTCTCCTCTTCTGGCAAGTCCTATTTTTAGCCCTCTCTCAGGCTCTTTCTTCTCTCCTCTATTCTCTTTGCCATCAGCTCACCTCTTTCCTGAGCAATAGCATCCAAACCCTACTTTCAGCTGAAGATCCTTACTGATGCTGAATAGCTTGCAAGGATGGCTTTATGTCTGAAAATAATACTTTTCTTCATAGCTCCAGCTAGCAAAGAGTTCAATATTTTCACCGTATTATGACAATTATTGACACAGTTTTAACCTTTCATCCATTCATAATCCCACACTGTTTTCTCCACACTCTTGCCCATGGATCTCCCTAGTGGATAAAAACCACATTAGCTACATTTTATTCAACAAAAAGTGAGGAAAAAACTCCAGATAGATACCTACCAGATAGATATTACTTGATTTTGTTTTAAACAATTATACTTACACAGTCCCTTCTCTTTTATCAGGTATCATTCAAAAAATTAAAGCATTTATTACCACACAAGATCTAGTTTCAGTGACAAGAGTGCACATGATTTATGTTAGAGCAACTGCAGCTCCCTATATCCAAAGTACATAAATAAATGCCACAATACTCTCATATTTATTAGAATATTAGGGAGTACCAATCGGAAACATTCCCAATTTCACCTATAGTTTCCATTCACTGCTAACATAGGCACTCCAGTTCCTTGACAGGTCTTGGGGGCATTAGAAATTTGGCCAGGCTGACCCCCAGCATGTTTGCTGTAATGGTTTCACAGGAGCTGAGAACACCTTCCAAACAAGGCAGGAACTCTGTGCTTTTGTCCACTTTCAAGAGCCACAGGGCCATTAAGGCAACCTGAGTGGCCTTGCTGGCAGTGTCGTAACTTATTAATAAATTGAGAGCAAGCTCACATCTGCTGGGAAAGGAAAGTCTAGTCTACCTCATTTTATGGTCTCTAGCTGAGTCAAGCACATTAAAATATGTATTACCTCTGTCTACCTGTCACTTCGTGTAACATGCTTAGGTGAACCCATGGCTGCAAGCCAGAGCCCAAACTGTTCCAATTCAAGCAGTGCTTTTGGGGAAAAGTTATTTGCAACAGAAGTGTCATGTTCCTCTGAGTATGCTGGCAAATGTTTGCCTCAACCCTCACTGAACCAAAGGTTAAATGGTGAGGAAAGACTGCAATTTCAGGTTAATTCTGGGCATCATAATATACCCATGAAATGAACTACATGCTCTGCCTCACCAATGAAAAAATGGAAAAATCAAGAGAGAGATTGAGGCTGATTTTTTTAACATGTATTTTAAGAACAATTTTGGTACTGGTTTCTCAAGAGGGAACAAAAACCCCAGCCTACATTACATTGCCAAGGAGACCTTCTCTTTCTACCTTTGGTACTGGAAGTAAATGTGCCTTGGGGACATGAAGCCAAGAAAGAGCTGACAGGCCAATATAGGATACTGCTTCATTCCAACCAAGTGGCAGACAATGGCTGGCATTCAGACAACTGAAAACTTGCAGAGAAGCTAGTTCAAGCTGGCTCAAGTGGATGCAAGTGTGGGCTTGGATATTTAGGAGTTCTTAAGAAGAAAAGCAGCTTGCAATATTTCAGGGTGGGGTTCTGAGACTTTCTTTTTTGTCTAATCCATTAGTAGTAAATAAGACCAGGAACATATCAGGACCATATTTGCCCAGAACTGCATCTAAGCCTAAGAATTACAGCTGCAATTAATGGGTTTTCCAAGGGGAGGGGGTGAGAAGGGTGGGGGAAGGAGGGGAGAAGAATCAATTGGAGAAAAAAAACAAACCAAAACCAAAACTGAAACTACCCAGAAAACCACAGCAGCCTGCAGACTGAGAAAGTTAGAGATTTCTTCTCTTGCTCACATGCAAGCACACAATCAAGGGCACAACTTCCAAAACACACACATTTGAGGCTCTTCCGTTACACCCCATTTATAATCTTTTACAGTCTTGCAAAAGTGTGCTGCCTCCAAAAAGACAAGGATTCTTTTTATTTCTTATTATTTCATCTGCAGTTCAGCACATCACTTGACCTGCACTGACACAACCTTAAGTGACACAGGTTCAAGTATGCAGCTTCACCACCCCTAAAGTGAGATGCATTTTATTACTGATCTTTCCTTTTTCCTCTTTCTCTCCTCACGCTTCAGATGACAGGAAATTCCTGCTGTGAATTCTTGTTCAGTATTTTAAATAGCACATGAAGCACTTTCTGTCCAATGCCAGACAGCTTCCCATGGACTGTAAGGCCTCCAAAAACAAGAGGTGTGAATACCTTTGTCCCTCAGTGAGTGGGAAGCAGCAGGGCCAGAGAGGGAGCCCACAACCCCTACGTGCCACTGCACCCACCCAGCACCCACTCAAGCCAGCAAGGACAGAAGATACCACCAGCCCCCTCATTCAACCACCCACCTTCAGCTGTAACCAAAACTGGCAAGCACCCAAAAGATTCCAATGTTTTTATGATGATCCTTTTGTTATTTTTCAAGCACTCAGCTATATGACCCTAGACACCACAGCCACATACTCATTATGGTTGGTCACTTGTGCAGACAGATTGAATTATTTTTGCAACAACCTCAGTGTTGTAACACCCAGAAGTCTCATAGGAGACAGTTTTGCAGCTTATTAAACTAAATACATTTTTGTGCACTGCAAGTCTTAATTGTCAGGAAAGAAGATCACATATAGCTATAAATCCAAGAAATCTATTATAAATAAGGCACATGTTCAAATTAGTTCGATTTTAATGGAGAAGATGATTATCTGAGTTTATTCCTCTAATACTGTGGCCATAGCAGTCTGTAAGGTACAGTAGGTCTGCTACTATGGCTGAATGGAAGGCAATTTTTAAACTTCCATACAAGAAGGATAAATCCAAACTTCTCTAAGAGTAGAAACACCAACAAGCCATGATTGCACATCTGTTTCAAACACTCCTCATAATAAAAGGGCTGGATTTTCCGTTAGGATTTTGTGGGCTGGTTGGGTTTTTTGAGTTGCCTTTGGGAGTTTGTTTCTTGGATTTGGGGGTTTTTTATATAATTTCAAGGGGGTTTTGTTTTTTTTTCAAAAGATGGCTTATGTTATCATTCTCTGTCCTCTTGGAGGATGACATCTGGTTACTGTAGAAAGCAGGTTTTTGCTAGAAAGCAGACTTGTTAAGTCATGTATGTACCTAGCAAGCTTAAGTCTGGCACACAGCCCTTCCAACTCCTCTTCATTCAAATGAAACTTATATAGTGAAAAACCTATGCCACAGAAGGAAAAAAAAAAAAAAAAAAAAAGCAATTTAGCTATTTTCAGAACAGACTGAGTGTACTTGAATCAAAAAACCTTAACTGAGCACCTAGGAAAATGACAGAAGAGGAAGACTGATTTGGCCTTAACACTGTGTTGGCTGTAACAGTGCCCTTTGCACTGTTTCTAACCTCAGCAGTGGTGCCTGACCTGTACAACAGGATTTATGGGTACCCTGAGCAGATGCAGAACTATTTCCCAACGTATCACTTTCAAAGGCAAAAGTACTTGGAGTCTCCTTCAAACTGCAGGTGTGGTTCTGCAACACAAGGTACAATGTGCTTACAACCCCTACACTCCGTGCCATGGGTTTTCTAACCTGTTTTAGTTCACAGGTCTTTGCAGGCACAAGCAGTGTGTTGTTTGGGAAAAGAGCAAAGCCAGTGCAAGGCATGTGGATGTCAGGGCCTCAACCCAAACATTTCATTGTATGGATCCCCTTCTCTCAGGCCAATTCCACTCTCTCAATGGGGATATGAGTACATGCTTCTCTCCCAGTTTATATTTACCCCTGGCCCAGGTGCTGTTTTCCAACTGCAAACACAAGCTCCCCTGTGCTGAGGACTCTGAAACTGAAAGGAAGAATTTTTCCCCCCTCCACATGTGTGAGGTAGTAAAATGAATTTACACAAACTGGTCATGTGCCAAGGCACAAAGGCCTGGAGTTTTTGGATGTTCAAAGCCAGCATATGTTTGTCCCTACGCTTGTGTTCTATATGTTCTTTGCCTCACTGAAGCCTGCAGCAAACAGCTGTCATTAACATTCACCCCTTCTGCTAACACGTTCCTTAATCCCTAACTGACTTCCCAGCCTATAATTAAACTTTCCAGCTGCCACACTAAGAGATGGCACCAATATCCATCATTTATTTCTAAGCAGTCCTTAAAAAGCTCTTTTTCCAATTCCCAAGACCACGGACTAGAAACAAAGCCTCTTACCCTCACAGGTTTTTGGCTAAAAACCTTCCATTTACTTACAAACTGTCTCATCTTTTACCAGGGAAATTAAATGGCCAAATTCTAGTATCTTAACAATTAAACAAACGCATTTTTATAGTGCCAGTAGCTGGAATGCAAAGAGCTTGAAAACTGATGCATAAACACTGCATGTGTTTACACATTTTCTATGGAAAATATACCAGAAAGAGCTGTATAACCAACAGCATTTACAAAGCTATTTGATTCAAGCCCGAAGTTTAAGCAGGAACCTGAATTAAAATAATGAAAGGCCTAATACCTTACTTTAGATTGCAACAGTAAATTGGGGTTAGCACTTCAATCTTGATAATGTGTTTTTCACATTCACATAAGAGATTTTGAGCAGCAGAGCTGGTTGACAACATTTCCGTCTGGTACTATTCTTGCAGTGTTCAAGAGGACTTGATATTTTATAAGAAAATTACTGGCTTCACAGTTGTAAAAGGGAGAAGAAGTCTGAAGCAAATGCTGTATTTTTTGGTAACATGACATAACAAGGTCCCGAGGAAGCTGAACAAAGCAGGTGAAGGCAGTGAAATACCTGGTGGACACACAGCATGGGGTTCAGAAGACCCATCATCCACAAGCCCTTCAGATCCAGTACAAGAAAACTCCTCCTAACAGCCACAAAACGCTGTTATTTTTGTGAGCTCCAAACATCTGGGACAGCTGCTGAGCCTCTGAGCCCACAAAGTTCCCCCACCCCAAACCTGAAGGCTGGAGAGACATGTACATCATCCTCAATCCCAGAGCTCTGCAACTCTGCACCCCAAAACCCAGGAGCCTGTATCTCTAAATACTATCTGTTATAGAAGAGGGCAACATCTGCTTGACTGCTGAAGCACCATCACTGAAAACTGCAAGCAGTCTCCATTCATAGTATGACTGGCAAGTGCCAGCTGGCAATCCTGACAGCCCACAGCCTGTAGCCTGCTGATGAAGACTCAGGGATGTTCGGGATCAGCCACCTCAGTGTCTCCTTCCACATGTTCAGGAGCCACAGCATGCTTTGCTTTTGCCTTTTGCCCCATGTGGCAGAGTAAAATTGAGTGCCAAGATGCAGTTCATGAAAATGCAGGCTGGTTTCATGGGGATGAGGTGGCAACCTTGCTGGAGTTACCAGCCATTTCAACAAAGTAGGGCACCTTCAGGAAAGGAATGCATTGGTTTACCATGTTATACTACTGCTTGAGCTTAACAATCTAAGATTTTAATTGATTTCAGTAACTGTAGATTTATCAACTATTGTAAAGCTATTTTGGTAGGCTACCAGATTAATCATTCAGGTTTTGTCAAGACTAAAAGCATCACTTCTCAGCAAAGAGATCATGCCAGACAGGTGCAAAAATTCAAAGCCTGAACAGCTATGGCTTGTTCCTAGCAGCAAGGCAAGAAAGGTCAATATTTTAAGTGAAAATGGATACACTTTCAGCTCTCTCTAAACTATTCTCCCTCCTTACATTAAACATATAATTTTAAAGATGAATTTTGAGGAGTGTGTGTGACACTTTTAAGCTTCAAATACGTACGTGTTGAGAGGTTAGGAGAACATAAAAACAGTGTTTCATTGAAACCCGTTTGTCATTTTTAATCATAGGATAACTTTAGAAGAGGTGTGACTGAAGAAATTTAAATTTTCACCTGACAAACTGAATCATTCATCTTGGTGGTGCCTACGACAAAAGACCAAGCAGAGCAGTCAGTCAGCCACCAGCCCCAGGAGCTACTACAGAACATCCTTGAGAAGGGGAAGCTGTGTCTTGCAGCACCACAGGGTAAAGTTCCACTCCTTGCAAGCACAACATTTGGGAGGGCCCAGAACCTTGTCCTTGTCCCCACTGCTACCTCCTACCTTTTGTTTTCCAAAGCAGGGAAGGACCCTGGGCAGACCCACTGGTAAGAAATGCTGTAGTTTGCAAGGAAGGTGACAGAAACAAAGCTGAGGCTTTTATCTGCACCTTGAAAGAGCTGTGTGTTCTGTACTTGTGGTTCTGATTGGGAGGACTAAGGAATCTGTGGAGCTTTTTGCTTGAAACTATATGAAAACTTTACCTGCTGACAGTCACTAATTGATTTGCCAGTGATGGGACTTGATGGAATGGCTGAAGTTGTGTCAGGAGAGGTCTTGGGTAGATATTAGAAAAAGGTTCACCCAGTGGGTGTCTGGGGACTGGAAAGGCTCCCCAGGGAAGTGGTCACAGCACTAAGCTGGGCAGAGTTCAAGGAGGTTTGGACAATACTCTCAGGCACGTGGTGTGATAATTGGGGTGTCCTATGCAGGGCCAGGAATTGGACTTGAAGGTGCCTTCCAATTCAGCTTATTTGGTGAGTCTGTGAAATTCTCTAAGCTCACACTAAGTTTTCAAGGAATTGCCATATTCTAATGAAATGCACTTGTCATCATGCCTCATCACCCCAGTTCTGGAAGATACCATGCATTTTGCAGAACTGTTATCTTAAGCAATGCTATATATTACTCTTATGTCCCACTTTTGTACCTCTCTAGTACTAGTGATCAATAATTTCCTCATTGCATGCCCTACCAGAGTTGAGAAAGAAATAAAGTTCTAAAAATTTCCACAGAGTTAATAAAATGGGGTTTCCATACATCACAACTTCAGAATAGTAGGCTAAGAGTAGGCTCTCCAAGGTCTTCAAATGAAGACTAAATGCCAGCAGAAAGCAGTATTCCTTGCCTGGAAATGTAAAGAGGTTAGGCTTAAACATGAGATTAGTCAAAGAGTGAATTCTGCTCAGCCCACATCTCCAGTCTGTTTTTTAAGTAGGAAATAATTCCATTCATTATGTAAACTCTTATTCAGACTCTTGTTAATGTTTGTGCTATTCCTTCTGAATTTCTGGACAGTTTCTTTCAGGCTCAGCAGCCAACATTTAATTAAGAAATATTTAACAACTAGTGTTTTTTAAACAACATCACGTTTGCAGAAATAATTGCATATCACATCTACTTTACAAAATCAAAATACAGCCAGTGGAAACCAGATACAAAACACATGCCTTCAGTTGAGCTAGTTTTGTTTAGAAAATGAGCAGACAATGTATTTCCTTGGCTGAGACCTTGATCTGTTTGCCAAATACTGTCCTGCAGAGCTTTTTCTTCTTACAACAACATTCCAGGCACAGAGGACATTATCAAGGAAGCACACTCACAGTTCTGCAGGTTAGGAACAATGATAACCTTGGCCTGCCTGAAAAGAAAGGTGGCAAAGTATTTTCAGTAAAGAACATAATGTGGTATGTAGTTAATGTATCTGTTTTATCCCTTTATAACCGCTCGGAAGCCAGAGAGTGATGGGTATCTCCTTATGCAATTAGGAAGTTTTTAACATGATGCTTTGCTGCTGCATCTTCTACTGCATGCCAGCAATTTTTTACTGGGGGAAAAAAAAAAGCACAGCAAGATTTCTTACAAATCTATGGAAATATCAAACACTGGTATAGATTTCCATAGACTAGTTAAAAGAAGGAGGCATAGCTACACTGACAGTGTTCTTCAAAGCAGCATCATAGGATCAGAAGGTCACAGGGGCATCTCTTCACATACCAGCTACTTTGCTTTTAGATAGAAGAAACACTGGCTAGAGTTAGAAAAGGGCACTTCAGATGATGGAAAATGCAGGACACAGGGAAACAGGAAAATAAATTGCAATAACCAAACTTCTACAGGGGTGAGGCAAGGTGATTCAGAACAACAAGGGATGGAGAAAATACAGTGATCATGTCTGCAAAGCAAATAGGTAAAAATAACATTGGAGCTTGAGAGAAGGGGAGTCCAAAGTCAGGTAAAGAGTTTGCTTAAATACAGACATTCCTGTTACAGAAGCTGCTGGTATCCTTCTAGTCAGTGTAACCATTTTGCCCCCATGGGTAACCCCAAAACCATGCAGCTTGCCCTGTACTGACAAGAGACATTTTATGTCCATTCCTACAGCACAGCAATGGGAAGTTGGTAAAAATTTAAAAAGAAGGAACTTTTTTTATTCCTCAGCTCTGCATCCTTAATTCTATCACTGTCCCCTAGGGCTGAGAAAAGCACTGGCTTCGCTGCTCTGCATTATCATGTCGGCAGAGAAGCTACACAAAAAGTAGTCCTACTTAATATATGATGCAAGTGTAAGAAAAACAGTTTCAGGTTCACTCTAAGAAGAATAAATCAAGAAATCAAAGTCACAGAAGTAGCAGGTGAGGGTAGATTACTTTCCAACCATAAGGATGAATTTCTGTGTGGTTGAGCTTCACAAGAAGTGTGGTCAACAGGTAACAGATCAGAAATAACAACCTTAACACTTAGAAGTGTAAGGTCGGCTTTTCAAGTATGTTTAGTTTAGCTTTCAAGTAATTTAGTTCTATCAGCATTTCACCATCACAATAATTGTGTGGCATATTTAGTTTGTGCAAATAAAAGTAGGTATATTGTTTATGCAGACAGAAAGCCTGGCTGAATATATTTAAATATATTGATGAAGGAAGTGGGCGCTGTCTTTTCTCTCTATCTTGGAAAACTGGTGAGAGCAGAAGCATTGCCTGCTGGCTCTGCTTCTCCAATCCAGGCACAAAGGGATTCCCAAGATCAGGATAGTGAGACAAATCAGCTATTGTCTATTTCTTGAGAGTGTCATTAAATAGAGTGCCATGAGAATTGGCTGTGGGTGGTGGTTTGGTTTTTTCCAAAATATCCACTATAGCCGATGAACAGATGATTCTAATCCACAAATACAAGTAGTGGCACTGAGGGCAGGACTGAGCACAGAAAGCAAACTAGTGTCAATACCAGATCTAAGCTGGCACAGAGCCTGTCCCCAGCCTCTGTTTGCTGCACTTAGCACACTACCCCTGCAAGTAACCGACTAAACCCCGACAGTGTGCTGGCACAGTATTAAAGGATCCTCCTAATTGCTGCGCTTCAAATTCCAGCTCTAAGCCTGCTAAGAGAAAGTCTGCAAAACTCTTTAATAAATCATAGAAATCAGAGATGAAAATTAGGTCATGTCACCCACGCCTCATATCTGCACCATGAGTTTGTTACCCATACAGTGCTGCCGAGTGCTCTGTCTCGACAACTCCTAAATGATTCAAGTCCTGAGGTTTTTCCCAATTCCCCAGGCAGGCTGTTACACAGCCCAGTGAACATCACCATCATAGACTTTTCACTGGCCAGCCTCATCCTCTCCGTACCAATTTTGCCTCTGTCCCATTTTGTTCCTATTTATATCCTCCTCCAGCTTCCCCCATATCTGCTCTTGATGCTACCTCAACCACTATCCGGCAAAAATTGTTGCTCAGGAAACGTTCTTCTGCCTCTCCTGTAATACTGCTGTAGTGTGCTGCTATTTTTAGGAGAGAAAAAAAGGAGGTGGTAAGGGAATGAAAGGCTGCCAGCTCCAGCTGTACAAGAATAATGCTCCAGTACAGTGGAAACTACATTACAATGTTTCTCTTTAAGCACATATAATTGACCAAAATGTTAGTCTTCTGGAATGATCTAAATGGGAAAGACAGAAGAAATGGAAAAGACAAATTCCAAGGTTAAAAAAACCTCTTGTCATCTCATTTCACCTTTCAACCCCACAGCTGGGCTCCTCCTTCCAGGATTGTTCCTGAGACTTTACAACAGCACTTGCCTAGTGAGACACATGGTTAAAGTAGCCATGTCCTACCATTATCCTAGAATAGTTTAGGCTGGAAGGGACCTTAAAATTCAGCAAGGTACAACATCCCTGCCATGCACAGGGACACCTTCCACCAGACCAGGTTGCTTAAAGGACCATCCAATCTGGCCTTTGGCAGTGCTTTCAGGCACATGGTGTGAATCTTGGGGTGTTTTGCACAGGTTCAGGAGTTGGACTTTAGGATCCTTGATAGGGCCCTTCGGTATATTCTATGATTCTATGACTTTCAGGGATGGGGCATCTACAACTTCAGAAAACCTGACTATTCCACCTTGTCCTATCATGTGCTCATGTAAAAAGTCTCACATCTTTTTTCTAAGCCCTCTTTAACTAAAATGTCCCAATGCAGTCTTCCCAGAGCCTTCTCTGCTCCAGTCTGAAAAACCCCAACTCTTCAGTCTGTCTTCATAGCAGAGGTGCCCCAGCCCTCTGATCACATTTGTGGCCTTCCTCTGTATCTGCTCCAACAGGGCTACACTGTTCCTGTGCTGGGGACCCACAGGTGGAAGCAATATTCCAGGTAAGGTCTCATGAGAGCAGAGAGAGCCACACCCCTCAGCTGGCTGGCCACACTGCTTTTGATGGAGCCCAGGATGCTGTTGGCTTTCTGGGCTGTGAGCATGCCTTGCTGAGTCATGCTGAGCTTCTCTTCCACAAATACCCCCCAGTCTTTCTCCTCAGGGCTGCTCTCAATCCCTATCTTAGCCTGTATTTGAGCTTGGGTTTGTCCTGACCCATGTGCAGGGCCTTGCACCTGACCTTGTTGAACATGAAGAGGTTCACATGGGCCCACCTCTCAAGGTCCCTCTGAATGCCATCCCTCCCTCCAGTGTGTCAGCCACACCAAACCACTTGGTGGTGTCAGCAAACTGTGCCATCATTGAAAAATGATCAATAAAGAAAGCTGCTTACAAGAAGCCATGATGCCTTGGGCCAGCCCCTCAAGTGGAAGTGAGACTTGTGTTTTATGCCTACTTCAAGACAGACTGACATGCTGACCTCCAGAAAGGCAGCTGAACATCACCCCCCAACCTCCCTGGTCAGTGCCTATGCCAGATGCTCCACACAAAGGGCTTTGTGCAGCCAGTGCCTGGACTATCAAGACTATCTGGCCAAACTAAAGGACCCTGCTTTCAGAGGGACACATTTTTATACATCACCCACTGTCTTTATCAAACCTCATATTTACTGATATGCAAGGTTAGGAACCGATACCAGGAGTTGAGGCATCAGATTTCTTGCTACAAATAGTTCTCACAGGCAAGCAGTGATGCTTCTCTTTGAATATATGCATATGTGCATGCATGGACTTCAGTGCATCTGTGGGGCACCTTTAGCAATCATACCATGCTGGGAAAAGAGGGGCTAAGCTCTGTCTGCCCCAACAGTTGCTCTGCAACAGCAGTAATTTAATTGAAAGAAAGCAGTGATAAATACAGAGCACCTGGTGAAGTAATCATTTCCAAGGTCCTTAGAAAGATTACAGCTTCCTGACCTAAGCTATGATTTGGCTGGGTCAGATTTTGATACCTTCATCTAAACCGAACTGAGCCTTGCTTCATAGCCAGGCTTACCGATTTCCGTGGGCAGACTGGCAGATTAAGGTACTCCCCAACATGAGTCAGGGTGCAAGAACAGGTCTCTCAGTTAGTATAAACATATGTTTCTTAGATCTGGAAGAGCTGGGTTTTTGTTTTTTTTTCTTCTTCTTCTTCTGTTCTTCACAGCCTGTTTACATTTGCTGGCTTATTAAACAAGATTTTATTTGCAGCCAGTACATCCTAGGAAACTGGAGGTGTTACAAATAATTGCCCTCAGATTCATAAGGATTTAACAAAGTAACTCCACCACCAGGGAGTCCTCCTGCTCCATTGCTACCAGCAGCCACAAGTTCCCCGGCTGGCATGAGCAGTGTCACCTCCTGCCACCAGGGAAAGGGCTGCTGGAGCACGTGGCTGTCTCCCAGGATTGACTCATCTCCTCCAGGGAGGTGGAGAGTGCTGCGACTGAGCCACTGCAAGGGATGAAGCTCTGAGGATGAGGAATACAAAGGAATAATCCCAGATGAGGAGAAGGAGAAGCAGGGCAGCTACTTGGCCACTTTCTTGGGTGAAGGGAAGAATGGAGAATGCCAGAGGATCGGGTTCCAGCAGGGATTCCACCAAGGAGCCCAAAGACAGGGGGACTGCAGCCAGGGAAAGGGCACATGCAGGGGGGGTGATAGGCAAGAGCCTGACTGGAGGAGCAGGACACCACTAGAGAGCAGAGGAAAACCACAGGCATAAGTGTGCATCTTGCTGACATGGGCCAGGTGTTTTCCCTACCTCTCTCCCATGAACATCCCACTGTTCGCCAACACAGCTCCAAACAAAAGCCCACCATGGTCAGCTGTTGCCATCTCAAATTACTCTCTCTTACTTGCTACCTGCAGACCATCTGGGAACAAAATCCAACCCCTGTTTTGAGAAAAAAGCTGCAGCAAAAGCCAGGCAATGGGCACATGCTACAGCTTGGTAGTCCCATTTTAACCAGCCCAAAACTAGAATCATCAACCATTCTCTATTCCACGCAGGAGCTTTCTTCTCCCAAGTCTCACCTAATAGAGCAATGCTGTGACTCCTTCCTCCTGTCCCATTTGCCAATAAACATCTGTTTCTTACAAATACATGCACATGAGCAGGTATCCAAAATTGTATCCTGTTTTTCTCTTTTCACATTCTCTTCTCCTTCCTGTAAATACGTTTTTTTTTAATATTCACATATGCTTTCCATTTATTCTAGCCCTTTATCCCCGACACATGCTCCGAGTCCCCAGTTTCCACATTTTTCTTTAACCCTCTAAACCGAAATACTTTTCTCAGTGGGATCAAACATCTGGTGGGTGATCCTCATGCAGATTTCAGTACTTCTTTTGTTTCTCAGCTTGCCAATGGATCAGTTTTGACAGACAGTGAAGCCACTGAAAATGATTCCCTGTCTATGGCACACAAACCATTTCCAAGATTTATAAAGGAAAAGGTAAAAATTGAAGAGGTCTATGTAGAAAAGCTTCTCCCCCCAATTTTTTTTGTTTTGTGTACTTTTTGAACTTTTATTTCTGTAATACTCTTCCATGTACTGCATCCCATAGGATGCAAATATGATTTAATCTATTATCCATTATAATTTCCTTCTTGCTTTTATCCGTTTTATACAAGAATAGCCAGCTCTGCTGATGCAAAGACAAAGTAAAATTTAAAGATTTCCTTTTCCTCCAGAGACAAAAAGCTGACAATTACTCAAATTGCATTATATCAATTACTCAGGAAGGGTGCAGGAGATACTGATTTTGCTGTCTATACAGCACACTGTCTCAGATTAACTCAGTTGTCCCAAATACTGACCCATTTCTGCTTTTCCAGAGGTCCTCAGTCCTCAGCAATCCTCCCGAGCTTCCTCTGCACTGATGGTGATGGTGACAATGATTGAGAGTGGCAGGGGAGGGAGCAAAGGGCCTGTAGGTTTTTCTCTTACCGAAGCCAAGAAAAGTGCTTATGCTCCTCTTCTCCACCACCTGGGCTGTTCCCTTTAAGAAACTGAGATCTTCCCAAGGAAAACAAGCCTTTCTTTGGGTGTTTCAAGCCAGCTATTGAGAGAAGCAGTGCTATGTGTCCATATACTCATTTAGACTTGGACCATTCCCCAGCCATTATAAATGGCTAACACTGGAGATTGAAAACTTAGAGAAGCATGCTAGAACAGCTAGCTAATCTATCATTCTTCCAGTGGTTCATCTCTTTAAAAGACTTTATGCTACTGACTCAAACTGCTTAGTGATGCTTACTTAAGTCTAGTTCTGGGTAACACTCTTATACTCTACAACTTTTGTACCAAATAAAAACAATCCATCATCCAGAATTTTCAGTCTCATTTACAGATTAGTTGACAGCAATCATATTTTTCAGTTATAGGCATGCATTTATACTCACGTGATTAGAGAGAAATTTTGTTTGAACAAAACACTTTGAACATTCAAACACTGCAGTCATAACATATTTCCTGTTAAAATGTGATAAGTAAGAGGCTAAACCACAAAATCCTAGGGCCATGCTATACACACTGAAAAAACGCAATCCTGCAGCTCGCAACAGCCCTCCCTGCATAGACTAACCCTTCATTTTCAAAGCCCAACTTATATTAAACATGCACTGAACACACACAGATTCTCAGCCAAGGACGTATTTTGATGTGACAAAGCCACATAGTTTCACACTTTTGTGTTGAAAATGCTGTAGCTCAAGAAATAAAGCTGATGCTTCATCTCATGAGAGACAAGAAGTCTTTTATAACCACTTATAAATGGTTTGATGTTTTCCTTCAGACAACAAGCAGTCATTTACTGGTACATGAGATTTCCATGAAACAAGTCTGAATGTCATCCACCGTGAATAACACATTTAACACATTTCAAGAACTTTCTGTTAACTCAAGATCATGCCTGAAACACAAAGAAGTGACATTTTGCATATTTTAAGAAAACAACCATGCATAACCCCCATGGAACTCACAAACATGCATCAAACAACAAATATAACAAACATAGGTTTGACCACGTTGCTGTGGGACAAATCTACTATCACCTACCCTTTCCTGGATTTAAAAGAAAAATCTCTGAATAACAATTCTTTCTCATCAAAGACTAAATATTCAGCAGGTTTCCACTACAGACAAGAACAGATTTCACCCTGATTAAGTGAAATATTACATAAGTTGTAGCTTCACCTTCACTTGCTCCTTCTCGGAAGAGAGAACAAAACCCCAACCCAAACCAGCCCTCTCCAGTTTTGGTGCAGCTCTCCAGCAGTCAGACACAGCCCTGCCCAGCGAGGAGCCGAGGCTGAGGCGCAGGGGGAGGCTGGGGATGGGTGCCACACCCTGCGCCCCCCCTCTCCACTGCTCCTCCCCAAAGCTAAACCTGCCCACAGCAGCAGCAGGCTCCCATGGGATGAGCTCCTGATGCGCCTCCGAGCGGCTCCTCGTCCTATGGGGAAGCCTTTGGGGAGAAAAGGCCATCAGCTGCACCACTAACAGAGGGATGTGACTGCAGGCAATCAGTGAGGGGAGAGGCCAGGGCTGTACTGGTCTGATTAAACAGAACCAGTGTATTTTTAATGTTTCCCAATGTGTTTCGTGTTCTCTGCTGCAGCAAGCAGGTCTGCAGCGTGCCAGCAGCTCAAGGAGCCTTCCTGCTCATGCAGTGCCATAAGGAATAAACTTCCAGCAGCTCTTACCCCACTGCAGTGCTCTCAGGCTCTCCTCTCTTCCCCTGATTGCCATGCAGGTCTCATCCTCACGCTAGAGCTGAAACTTTCCTACTCAAGGAGACCAGCATAGCAGTATTTGCCTATACTCTATTATGCATGTACACACTCAGAGGCGCAGCAAGACCAGTGAATTTAACAACATCAGTGATGCAGCATGATGATCTTGACATTTTAATACTCTATCAAAGGACTCTTCTCCATAGACTTAGAGAAAAAGCATACATTCAATTGCATCTGACTGGCATTTACTGCTCCAATCCTTACATAGTTTGCTTATATTCACATTTTTATGGGATTTAATTATACTTGCTTTCTTTATACAAACCTTTCAGCTTTCTATGGACAGAGACAATTGCTGACAACATTAAAAGTAAAACAAAAAGGTATCACTCAGCTTACCAGGCTGTAAAAGAACAGATGTGCACGGAACACACCTAACCCAGTTTTTTTCTTTCTTTTGGCAAGCGGCCCTCTGACTTGCAATCATTTTGACAGAAAAGACCTCTAACATTATAAGTAGTTTCCCTTCAACTTTGAAGCAACGTGCATGTTCAGTGGAGGAAATACTTTCCATGTCTTCCTCAAACAGGGGCATACGCCGAGAACAGTGGTGAGAGTAAGAGCCGCCTTGACCCAGCGCTTTCCTCCTCCAGCACAACCCCAAGAGAAATTAAATGAAGATAGCGCAAGGCCAGACGGAGGTGCTTTGCTACTGCGATCACCATAAGAGTGCGAGTTTTTAAGCTTCTCGCTATATGTGATGAAGTTTCGCCTTTGAATGAAAAATGGGACAACCGAAAAAGACAAAATCCGGTTCCACCCGCCCGCCCCGGTCCCTGTCCGGCAGCCCAAGGGCGCGGGGCCGCACCCAGGATGCGGGCGCACCGACGGACCCGCTCAGCCCGCACGCTGCTCGCACCCGCGGCTTCTCCGCTCCCCTTTCCCCACAGACCTGGCCGAGCCCCACACTTCCACGCCGCGCTCCGCGGGGCCAGGAGTAGGGATGGGGGGGAGCGGGGGGTTTCAGCGTCCGGGCCGCGCTCCCGAGCACCTGGGAGCGGCGGCGGGTCGGGCGGGCAGGGCGCGGGTCCCGCAGCGCGGGGCGGGGCGGGGCGGGGCGGGGCGGAGCAGGGCAGCCCGGCCCGGCGGGGCCCCTCGCTGCCGGCCAGGAGGGGCCGGGCGCTGCTGCCACTGCAGCGGTCCGGGGCTGCGATGTGCTCCGTGCTAACCACACCCACCGCATTGCAGAAGCCACGGCCCGGGGCGGGGGGGTAGGGGGTGACCCCCCCATGGCGAGCAGCGCAGCCCCGGCCGCCCTGCACCGCCCCAGGTGTGTTGTGTCCCCCAGGTGAGCGGGGCACTGGGGGAGGCACGGCCCTAGGGGGGCTCGGGGTGCGCCCCACCACGCCACTCGCCTCCCCCGCCCCCCTCCGCCGTGCCTCTGCCGCCTACAGAAGTTTCCCCAGAAATGCGTATCGCCCTAAAAAAATTTAAAATTGCCCTCCCGGAGCCGCGGCGGGAGCAGCCGAGCCTGTGTGTGCTCCCCGGAGCCCCCAGCGCCCTCCCGCTCTGCGGGGCGCAGCGCTCGCTGCCTGCCCGGCTCCCCCAGGCAGCCTGGCCGCACGCACACGCCTCCCCCCCAGCTTAAAAATGGCTCCCAAGAATGATGTAAAATATATATATACACACATATATTTATATATGTCTATATATACACACGCGCACACATATAAATAAAGAGGTGCATATCATAAAAAGCGGGAGATGCGGTCTGCCCGCGCCCCCCCGGGCATACCCTCAGCCCCGCTGCGGGCGGCTCCGCAGGCGGCGGGGCGGAGAAGCGCGGAGGATCCTCGGGAGCGGCGGCGGGCGCGGAGCTGCTCCCGGCGGCCACGCGTCAGCAGCGGCGGCAGCGCAGCCCGGCTCTGCCCAGAGCGAGCCTCCGCCGCTCCGCGGCAAATCAGGGCCGCCGAGGCTCCTCCGGAGAGAGGGAGGAAAAAGGAAAGGGGGAAGGAAAAAAAAAAAAAAAAAAAAAAAAAAAAAAAAAAAAAAAAAAAAAGGACCGTACGCTGGGGAGAGCGGCAAAAGCTGGATGCCAGCAGGTTTTGGAAGCAGCATTCCCGCCTGCCCTCCTCCCTAGGCCACCGAGGGCTGCTCCCCGAGCCCCCCGCCACCTCTGCCCAGCACAGGGATCCCCACCTGGGTCCGGAGGGATCCGGCCGGTTTTTGGCTCAGCTAAATGAATCCATCTATTTAGGGTTTGAGTTTAGCTGCAGCAGTTGCAGGAAAACCCCCGCGATGGAGAAGTTTCCTGTCAACTTAAAAGCAGCAAGCTGTGAGCTGGCAAGTTCTGGCTTTGAATTACACGTGTTTTTTTGTTTTGTTTTGTTTTGGGGTTTTGGGGGTGGTTTTTTGGGGTTTTTTTTGTTGGGTTTTTTTTGTTTGGTTGGTTGGTTTGGTTTTTTTGGTTTTTTGTTTTGTTTTGTTTTTTGGGTTTTTGTGGGGTTTTTTTGGGGGGGGGGGTACCAGCCTTTTCAATTTTAATTTTCACTGGCAAACTACATATTCTTAAAATATGAACCATATTTCCCTCAACAAGATCGCCGAAATGGAAAAAAAAGTAATTATATAGTTCCTGTTGCACATGAGCTCCCAGTCCAAAAGGGATAATGTAAAACTGAAGACGACTTTCAAGTTTGTACTCCAGTACAGACCACAAC
Organism: Muscicapa striata striata; assembly: GCA_030060385.1. Taxonomy (NCBI): domain Eukaryota; kingdom Metazoa; phylum Chordata; class Aves; order Passeriformes; family Muscicapidae; genus Muscicapa; species Muscicapa striata. The sequence continues at coordinate 521,626 of JAREIS010000324.1, forward strand.
ATGCCACATGTCAGAAAGCATCAAAAATGTGTAGTGCATACAAAAGCAGTTTGGGAGGGGATTAATCTTACTTGCACCATTCCAATATGGTAAATACATAGCTTCTCTTAGAGCACAAAACTGACTACTCCTCTCTACACACATAGAAGTGGCTGATGGGTTTGAGACTCTGCTGCATCACTGTGCTCAGAGGCACTACTCATTTGCTTCTCTGGGGGACCAGAAGCAGCTGGACTTGGTCTTTTCCAGAGGAGGAACTGACCACAGGAAGGGCAGTGATGGCTTGGCTGCAGAAGAGTGACAGATCAACATGGTCTGATGCTGCACCTTCAATCCTGGTACAGCAAAGTAGATAAATGAGGCTTATTCTCTTTACATAGGGCACTTTGAGAGCTCCCAAAACTTATGAGATCCAAATTGTATATACTCAGGGCTCTGACATGAATCAAGGGGGGAGGGAGTGGCAGGGGATAGCTCTTTTAATTAGTAGCATCTCTGAGGGATTTAAGAAGAGAGGAGGTTTTGACAGGAGGCAGAAGCATACCATTTCTCAGATCTGCAAAACTGTACTGTTCTGTATTTCACATGGAATAGTAGCCAGACACACCCCTCCCTCTTCACCTGCTATGCAGGAGTGCTGGTGAGCAGATCTGGCACACTGTAATGTGCCTGAGAAGGAAAGAGAGTTCAAAAGGAAAATGCATGCCATCAACTAAGAGAGGGCATACCTTTGGTCACACAGTTGAAATAACAAGACTTGTATACTATTTTCCACCAGGAGCTCTGGAAGCCATCACAAATCACAAGGGAATGGACTTGACAGCTAAGACACACATTAGAGTTAACAAGGTTTGATTTGAAAAAAAAAAACAAAACAAGAGGAAAGTAAGAAAAGGACTTAGTTGCTCTGAATCAAATTGAGTCTCAAAAGCAAGCTAGGAGACTTGAGAAATATTTGTGAAAAAAACAGCAAGAATTTACCAGCTCAAACTTTGGCAGCTCTTGCACTGCCCATTACAGAAGTTGGTGTTGACATCGCTTTTAAGCAGACACATCACAGGAGTATTAGTGCTCCCCAGCCACCCACGTTATCCTTGAGCAGTACTGCAGGCAGATTTGCCCCACAGTTACACTATTCTCTGTGATCCCTTTTGTGGATATTCTGCATACATAATGGCATCTTTCATCTGAGGCTCCAGAAGGCTTCCAGCACATTGATTTAACCTCAAAGCATCAAGTGGTATTAACAAGCTGCTCCTAAAAACAGGAAATCTTCGCAACAGATTAAAGGCAACTGGTACCTCTGGGCTACCAATATAGGCCTAAGTTTCAGAGTTCTCAGCACTCACAGTGGTTTGGTTTTTTTCCATTTCAAATGTCAACTTATATTTCCAATGTGGGTATGTTGCTCAACTTGTCATGACTTTTGTCAGAAAGAAGCTCCAAAGAAGTTTAGGTTTCCATGAAGTTTTTAATTTTTTTTTTAATGTTTTTTCAGTAACTTATAACGAACCTGAATCCATAGTCTTCTTACATAGGTGGGAAATGTGAATTATCCCCCTGCACTTCACTGGAATTAACATAGTGTCCATTTACACAAAAGGAAGACACTGGATGACAAGTCCAGGTAGCACGAGAAGAGACTGATCTCCTGCCTTCCTATGTAATTTTATTTTTGCTATTTTCTTTTCTTTCTGGAGGTGGTGCTTTGGACCTAAATGCCAGGAGCAAATGGTGCGATTTGAGTTCCATTCGTCTCAACTCCCAGCACATCAGGCTTGGTGCAGCCCAAGGCAGTCCCTTCTCACCTCCACATAAGGCCCTGCTGGCAACAAGTCACACAGCCCTGCTACCTTGCCATGGAGGAGTTTTTAACTCCTACAATTTGCTTATCTAAAAACAGCACACCTTGGGCAGGATGCAGGATGTCACACACTGGCAGTCACTATGATCACTCGGCCTTTGAACCCCCTGCACCCTGCTGTTCTGGACATGAGCTCCCGGCGTGCCACTACCCACACACCATCTCCTCTTCACTCATCCCCTTCCTCTTCTCATATCCAGTTTGGTCCATTCTCCCCCTCTCTCCATTAGCACCATACCTTCTGGCCAGGGATTTCCCAACCATCTATTCCTCCTCAGCCCTTACGAGAGGTATCTCCTCATCCTCCCTCCGAAGCAGTTTCCTTCCCCCTGTACCATATGCCTCCCCCATATTTTCTCCATTTTCTCTATTGAGATGGCAGGACCCAACTGTATGAGCAGGAGTCAGAGTCACTCAAGAGAATGGCACAGGGAAGGCAGGGGAAGGCAGTAAAATAGGTGGAAAGTTCTGCCTTCCATTCTCTTTTCTATCCCTCCACCCCTTTTGCTGTTCCAGTTTCTCCCCTTTGGTGAGCACTAGCAACTTGCTTTGAAGGGAAGCCCTTCAAAGGGAGGAAGAAAAGGCCAGGGAAGAATAATAGCAAACAGAGCCTCTGACATGAAGTAGGTAAACTAGAGGTGGGGAAGGAAAAGGTGCCAACACACACACACACCACACACTCTTTCCCCATGGGGTTCCACTCAGAGGAAAACAACTGTAAGGAAAACAGCCCTGTGCAAAGCATTTGGCTACTACAATGACTTTTTTTATAGGGGAGAGGAATGGGGAGACACATGGTCTCTGCCAGGAAAAGATGAATAGGCAACCCTGGAAGAACAGGGACAAGGATTATTGCCCAGCTCTGGGAACTGATGCCTAAAACATTCTTGTGATTGTCTAATTGATTGGACATGGCATTCAAAATAGCACATAACAGAAAAGCAAGACACAAAAATGCTATCAAACTCAGCAAAAAGCCGTCTCAAGTCCAGCCAACGATGAATTAGCTGGGCACAGCACTTTGAAAAATGGCAAGTACTATAAAAGTACTAGCATTAATACAGCATTATTAAGAAGATACTTCTTAGCAGACAGGAGCTTGGCACTATCTGTCTAGACGAGCAGATGGGTTTGGAGTCAAACTGATTTTTTTTTTTATTATTATTATTATTATTACCGTATCCACTTCCATTTATTAAAAGCAAACCATTCTGTCCATGACTCATGCAGCTTAACTTTCTGCATGGCAATGAAACAAAATTCTCATAATTAAGAATAATCACTGTGAACAGATGAAGGTAAGATTTAGAAATCAAACCAAATCTTCTATTTCTGTCTTGACTCAATACAAACATAATGCCCACTAATTGGCCAATATTACCATTGCCTTCAAATATGTCAGTAGTAAACCTTTAGATGAGCTATCCTTAAGAAGAACTCAGTGACACAGCAGGTTGGATTCATTCTTGACACTGGTTTACTAACCTCAGTGAAAAGATTTATTTGGTCTGTTTTCTCTCACTCTGCCAGTCACTGCCAAATCCACCCCATTTTAAGACTACTGAAGGAACAATAAGTAAATTTGGCCCCGGTGCTTTGCAACTGAAATCCTGCCTACAGAAGATTTACTGCAATTAATTCAGCACTGCCCTTTGACACTTTCATATCTGTGGGTACTTTCTGACTGAGAGCATTAACTGGATTATCAAGGATTACCTCCTGCTGCAGTTCTCCAGCCCCCATTGTAAATCAAAGGTAGCCACATTTTATGGATATGTGATGATTTGTGATGTACCTGAGGCTGTGACCAAAACATACAAGAGTTAGCTTTCAGAGAGAATAACAAACCAAAGCTTTTAATCACAGTTAAGGTTTTAATTTTTGATTTATTTTGTTTATTCATAGTCATTAATAAGGTTTAACTGTAGTCTGATTTAATATACACTAACTACAGGAAACCAACAATGCAATATGCAGTCAGTAGAAATTTATTTTAATTTCAATAGGACCACCATCTTCCCAGATGGCAACCATCTCTGTGGTGGTGAACACAGACTATTTTCCTTTACTGGGTTGCTTCTTTCATTCTTTCCCATACCATTAAACCCAGGGTTGCATTTTAATTATACAACTATTTTTAGCTCTTCTATGTATTTTCATCTAATTCAGAGAATATTTTAAACTGAAGTTTACCTTAAGCATAAGCTAGAGTCTCACTGAGTCAAAAGGAATCAATGCTCATATTTATGGACTACTATCAGAAATAGAAATGCCATTCTGAATCATAGCTGTCTCCTACAAATCCCATTTAAGAAGCCTCTTCCTCATGATGCCTATAATAAAATGACTTGCAGTGGCCAGGTTAATAGGCACAGACCCCACTGCTTTCATATCATTTGTCTTCTTTAGCTGCAAGATTTACCAGGGAGGGAAGGCACTTTAATGAGTGTTTGCACAGCACCCAACACAGTTCAACTCTCTTCTTAATGAAGGTTAATAGCAATTAAAGGAGGCAGTAGTAGGTTCTTGTTTAAAGTACAATAAATGCATATGTTTATTGTCATACTAAAATGTTACTGAGAAAAAATAAGAAGACTTGCTCAAGAATGAACACGTTTATCCTTTATCTGTGTTGTCTTATATGCTAAGATGTCACAGGTTGCTTTCTTCAATGGTTGAAGGATTCCTTACAATTAAAACATTTCTGACCTGGCATGCCTAAACAAGAACTTTAGGTTTGCTGACTATCTTCCCTGTCAAGCTATTCCTCTCCATTTTTATTCTCTCAGAGTGACAGGAGAGTAGAAAAACCCAGATTGGACAACAATAAATAAACTCGCAGAAAGAGGAAGGGCTGGTGTTTTTATTTATCAAATATACTTTTTGAAAAAAACACCGACAAAGCAAAACCCCAATTTATTTAATTTCTCTGTCTCCAGTTAGAAAAATGCACAGTTGCTCCCAGTATGCTGCTTCATCTTGCTCTTACATCTTTCCACAAAACTTTACAGCAGAAGTGGCTGCTCTTCACAAAACAAGGACCTGGGGCTGTGCCTGGTGGCTCCAAGCCCAAGCCAGATGTCACCCTTGTTCCTCAGAGCCTGTCCCTGGCCCAGTTTGCCACATTCTTCCAGTTAGACAACTGCAGTACCAACAGGAGAAATGTCTCCATCAGTTCAACAATTTCCCTGCTGCTCCTTTCCACCTCCATCCTGCTCCTGCCCTTTCAATTACCACTACAAATATTTATCAAGGCTGTGGGAAGAAGCAGGCAAAAAAAAAAAAAAAAAATGGAGGAGAAACAATAAATCCGATCAATTCCTCACTATGATTCCCTGTGAGATCTCATCAATACAAGACTGAGGAGTGGGTGGTGTGGTGTGACATGAGCAGTGAGAATGACAGCAATATCACAGCACTGCCTCTGTCAGGGGATATGCCAGCTTGTGCTGGCATCAGATGATGATGTTGTTGGGCATCAGCCTTTATTTATGTGAGCAACTAGTCAAAATTATACCACTATCCTCAGTCCCCACCTGAGTGGGGTTCATGGGGACCCGCCCACTTCCAGCAAACAGCCTCTGGACAGAGCCAGGAGCTCCTCCACCTGGCATTTATAGCTGCTCAGATGCTTTCAAAATGCATTAAAACATGATCTGATTCAGATTACAGTTTAAGTCTCACATTCAGTTCATGGGAAACTGCCAGTAAAAACGAAGGTAGTGAAGAGACATTCATCTCTTCCTTCTGCTTCAGCAGCTTACTCCCTCTGCAACTCGCTTTCACTATCAGTACTCACGGGGAAAAATCAGGGGTTGCTTACTGATCCAGGTTTTCTGTGGTTTTTTCTCAGCAAATATAGTGGCATACCTTGAAGTTAGATGCCTTGTGTGCACCCAGGATATTGTATATCAGGATAGAAGATAGCAGTGTCACACTCCACTGTTTTCTCTCTAACTGAAATGCAGCCTGTTGCTAAATGGACCTGCAAAACAACCTGTGATGTCTGCCTTGGGATCTCTGAAGGGTAAATCCTCTTAATAGCATGAAAATGACACTGGAACAGCTAGGGAGTGTGGAAAGGCAACTCCAAAATATGCCATCATCTTCAACTCACAGCTTTAAACTAAACAAATTTCACTCACCCAAATAACAAGCAGTGTGTGTCTGACTCCTAGGCACTGAAAAATAGCCAGAAAGGCATTTCAGCCTCTCACCTTATGAAAAGCTTTTTACACTTTCCAAATAACGAGGATCATGAACAGCCTCTCACAGTGCAAATGTTTAATTTATTGCACATCCCTTGAAACAATAATTTTATGACTGGGTTTACTTGGCCACCAGCAGGCACTGCTCCCAGTCAGCCTGTGTGCAAACATCTGTCCAGCTGCTCCCACAGAAAGACATGCACAGCCCAAAGTTGCCAAGCAACATCCTCGATGCCTTAAGCATCAGGCCAGCTTGCCTGCCTTAAAAAAAGTTACTTGGAAAAACAGACTGATAGGAATGCACAAACTTACATAAGGATCCTGCATTTAGAAAAGAGGTGCTCTGCTGCTTTCCTAGAAAATTTTTGGGTGCACAATTCGTTCTTGGTAGAAAAGTAAATGTAAACAAATATTCAGGTTATTAGCTGGGCAAAACCACACTAAGCACATGCTGCCTTTCCATTCATTACCCAAATCCAGGAGTAGGCAAGCATGCCTTCAGTGTACCTGAGGGCTGATACAGCACCACTGGTGACAGTTCAAGTCATGCACATCAGTGGTTTCAAAAGACATAATTAAAATTCTGTATTTACAAGGGGCCTATGACCAAAAGTACCAACCTACAGTCTCCTCCACATTTGAACTCATTTTGCTCAAACTTGAGTCATATTATTTCCAAGGCCCTCTTTAACACACCAATCACAGTAGCCAAGAACCTGCACCTTTCAGGGTTTTAACGTAGCTCCTCTCTCAAAACAAAGTGACAAACAGAAAAAGTGGGACTGGAATCTCTGTTTCAAGATAAATCATATCAGGAGTGTCAGGGATTAAAAACAGGGCTGGTCCTCAGTTTCCCAACTTGTCTGCTTGACTCCTATGAGACCATGGTGATGAATTGCATCACTCTGCACTTTGATATCTTGCCCATCTACTTTAGACAAATTTGCAATTGCCATTGCACCTGTTAACATGCACCATGAGCAGTCCTTTCTCAACAAAAGTAACTAGACCTTGTTGATGCTTGAGGTGCCAGAGAAGGGCAATGAGGCTGGAAAAGGAGCATTTTCAGTTTAAGACATTGTTTTCTCCTGACAAGACATGCACTGTAAGACAATGAAACAAAAATATTTTCTCAAAGAAAAGACACAGTGGCATTGTTGCAAAGCATTACACTTATACGATATATTGTGCACAGTTGTTGCCTTTGCAATGGCAAGAAAATTCTATAATTCAATTAGTTTGGAATAAAATGTCTCAAACCCCTCAAATTCTGACTTTTTTATTAAGTCCATTCCTAGAGGTTTGGGTCATTTTACTGCTATTTGTACAGCAGCTTATCTATAGTGTAAGAGTTATTTTTGGCAGAAGAAAGAAGCTACAAAGAAACACTAGCAAGCCAGATAAATGAACTCATAAAACAGCCTTCAGAGGGTTCAGATGACTTCAATGGGTTGCTCTCCTATCTTCCTTTCACATTCTGGGGAGAAAAATTGGAAAGATGAAAATGAAGTATGGGAAAGGTTGGATTCATAAGGTTTTATTACTGCTCCTAGTCCTCTACACTCCATGGTTACCCCACCAAGCTCAGCTGTCTGAGTGCCCCTCTGGATCTTTCTGCAAGGCAGGAAGGAGCATATGCCCTGGCTGTGTGCATGCTGACAGGCAGCCCTGCTCATGCTGATCGTCTGTCACAACATAAGCTGCGATTAATCAGACAGGACACCTGCCTGCCAGGGCCACACAGGGCCAGCTCATGCCAAAACAAAACGTATCCCTTAGAGAGAGAGGCCAGCTTTGCTCCTCCAGGCCATCCATCCTAGACCACCATGACTACACCACCACCACTTGTCTTTATTTGTCACTACACAGGGTGGATCTGAATGCTTTAGCATCAAAGATGCTGCGGCAGTGCCTCGTGGTGCAGAGCCTCCGTGCCTCTCCCTGCACCAGCCACCCTCTGCTTTGCATTAAGCAATATGAAGTCTTGCTTTATTTTCCTTTGTGGGGGATTCTGCCGTGCTTTGAAGGAGCCTGAAAGTGATTATACAGACGAATGATGAAACATGAGCTCTTGTTCTCATGTTCCACTCAAGCAAAAAGGCAGGAGATAGAGTGATTTATTCTTGGAGAACTCAGCCTTGAGTATCCTCTACAACTGTGGTGACGCATTTCTTGGGGTGCAAGAGTGCCAAAATGCTTCAGAGAGCAAGATCATTTTTGTGTAGTACTCTGAAATTATCTTCAAAAAGAAAGTGCTCTCATGTCATCAGTAAATTCCTCTCTGGTAGGTTTTTGGTTTATTGTCCTTTCCCCTATTTTTAACAAGTAGCAAATAATAATGATAATAACAACAACAACAATAATAATAATAATTTTAAACCCAAACTTTTAATGAACAGTTCTTGGAATAACATGACAAAAGGTCTAGCCTTTGAGAGAAATAATGAAATATACCCCACAACACCTGTGAAATCAAATACTCTGATGTATGTCCACTATGATGATTAAAGTAAGGACTTCTGAAGTTAAACTCACCAATGATGAACGTACAAAGTAAAGCAAAGTAAAATTTTTGTGATCTTGAAATGCACATGAATTATAAGGTCTCTTGAAAAAGCTGCATCATTAATGCGGATATTTTGTTCACTTACCCTCTTCAAAGCCTCTTTAAAGCTAAAATTATGTTCCCTATTACTTATCAATTTTATTTAGGCTAATCAAATAAAATTTTCACATTGCAACTTCCCAGACATCCCATTATGTGACGTGTCTAAAGTTTGTATAGAATTCATCAGTCAATGAACGTAGCAATGCAATGTTCACCAGGCAATTACAGTATCTGAGAAACTCACCATAAAACACAGTTACAATGCATTATGCACATGCAAACTGAGCCATTATGGTAAAATAATGTAGCATGTTACATTTTACTTCCTTATCTTTGAAGTCCTTAACACCCTCAGCTTCCCTACCATGAATAGAGACACCACTCTTAACCACTTCTTGTTACCTCTTTCAGTGTCTGAAACCTATAAAACACTTGTATTGTACAAGGAAAAGCTACTTTTGCTTATTTACAAAAGAAAAAGAAAGCTGTGAAAAATAGAGACATTTTTGAAATGTCTACAGCCATGTAAAGCTTACTAAGTTAAAGAATAAGGAATATTTTTGGTACAGTTTACTTAGCCTGCAGAAAGCAGTTATAGCTGTGCTTAAGCATTCACAAATATTTGAGAGTTTTACATATGGAAATAAAAATACACCAGGCCTTTTTGATAATTTCAATTCCTTCTTCCTCTCACCCATATCTTTGTACTTCCACTTTGTTTAAGCCTTATGGTTCCAAAGAGCAGTAAAGTAACTCGTGGAAGGAAAGCTGAATGTTGTAATAGCTACTCAAATGAGAAAATTAAAAATGGAAAGGAGAGGTGCAATGAATCATGCTGAGTCATGTGACAGTTCTTAAATCAGAACAAAGAAAAGTTTTAAATTTTTTTAGTTAATAATAGCATTGTATACCTCAGACTTCTTAGTGGACAGCCAATATTTGGAACCTGCTCTTATCCACGCTTCTTATACCTCTGTAGACTATAATTTTCCTTACTTTTTGTAGTCTTCATTGTACTCTGATGAAGTTTACTTTCTAGCATAGAAGAAAATCAAACTAATCATGGCTATGAGAATGAGAAATAAAAATCAAGGCATTTTGCCCAAGTGTTCACTATTACACTGAGAATGCATCCACCTGTTCTAACACCTATTATGTTTTCTAGTAAGTGATTTTATGAAGTGCTATTCTCCAGTTATTCTAAGCAATAGAAGGATATTAGGAAAAATTTCTTAACTGAAAAAATGACAAGCACTGGAACAGGCTGTTCAGTGAAGTTGTGGAATCACCACCCCTGTCAGTGTTAAAGCAAACATGTAGATGTGGGACTTATGGACATGGTTCAGTGGTGGATCTGGCAGAGCTGGGTTATTGGTTGAACCTGACATTCTTAGAGGCGTTTCCCAATCTTAATGATTCTATTATTTTTAGGACCAGAATCAGAGCAAGCAGTTTGCTTAAACAAACAGGTCTCAAATCTGATTTAAAGGCTGCACTGACTCTGAGCACATTGGTGAGAGGAAAGGAGGGGTTCGACAGGAGCAGCTCTGCTTCCTCCATACCATTTCCTACTGCATACTCTGCTCTCTGGCAGCAGCCAGTAATTATATGGGATTTCACAAGACAGCTTCTCTGCCTGAACAGTTGGGTTGTTTATAAAACTATGGATTAAGGCAGCATTATAAACCTCACAAAGAAGCCACCTCTCCCCTTGTTTGCACATGGGTTACCCATGGGCAGTACTGACAGGCCTTATCTCAACACATTCTTTTCCAACCAAGCCACTGAGAAACAGCAGAGACTTTCTAAACCTCTGTTTGAAAATCTTATCACTCACTCAACAACAGCCTTAAACAGACTATCAGGAGTCCCACAAGTACAGCACAGGTGGAAAAAAAATAAAGTTAGTTCTATCCATACTATCTGCCACAGTAGCTTTGCATAAGCAAACATGGTACTCTCCCCTGCAACAAAGAGGTCTGATCTCAACAGTTCAGTGGGTGAAGCCCTCATCATTGAAAAGGATGGGAAAACTCATCAGTTTAATGGTGCAAATGTGTCCCTGCCCTGTGCAGTCTGATATTCCTGGTGGCCAAGCCCAACAAAACCAACAGAAATATAGTGTCAGGGTCTGACACTATATAAATTTGACAATTTTAATAGCTGTACAGTTTTAACTCAATTCCTTTTTTTTTTTTTTTTTGCTTTTTGTCCAAGAGTAGCAATGCTGTATTTGTGCAGAATTTTTTAAATTTTTTTTTCTAAATAAATGAGAAGAGTATATTCAAGAGAAACAGCCACATTATGCTTAGCAATGAACTAATTATTACAAAATATACACTCATCCCAAAAGAATTCTAGCCTACTATTTAGCCCATTTGATAATTCAATTCAAATGCAGACAATATTTGAAAATTACACAAACACTCTTGCACGTAAAAAGACAGCAACTGTGTTTAATATGGACAATTAGTACAATTACAGTAATTTCTCATCCAAGTTATGTGTGCAGTTGATTCTGTGTGCATCTCTCAGCATCAGACCTGCTGGGCTCCCCCACTCCTTCCACAGCACATGAAGGTCAGCTGCTTTTAATGCCGGAAATTTAGTGAAACAGCTTGGTTTGTTATTGCAATGGAACTGGTTTTAGTCAGGGCAGCTCACAGCTAAATGGAACTGGTTTTAGTCAGGGCAGCTCACAGCTAAATGGCAGGCAGAACAAGCAAATTCGATTAAAATAGCTCTGAGGCAAAAAGGAGATGAGTGTATCAGGAAAATATAAATGGGATTTAAATGGGTGCTACAAGAGCACGACCAGCCCACATCCCAACCCTGTCTTTCCCTCTTTCATACCCATGTTTTTCTCTAGCAATGAAGAATATTTTTAAATAGATTGCTCCATTTCACAAATTTACCTTATCTCGGCATGCAGCAAGCAGGCACAGAAGATTTGGCTTTCACCAATCCTGCCACACCAATCCTTCCCTGTGTAGGAGAACTTTTCAAAACACATAGTCTGGAGTATCCCTCTTTCCCAAGATTATTTTTTGTCCCCCACCAGGGAGAGAAAGCACACAGAGCATCCTTTCTGCGTGATCTCAGTCTGAGCAGGGCATGAGCTGCCACCAGCCTCTGAGTGAAGAGGAGGGGAAGAGTAGGGCACAGCCCTCACAGCCTCAGGACTGCTCTGCCAGGGACTTCAGAAATTAGCCTGAAAGTTATTCAGGCCAGCAGAAACATTTGTGATTCACACAAATTGCCATGGAATCTTTTTTTTCCCCCTCTTGCTTTAAATCATTGCAAGCCATTGCTGCATGTGTGATCAAGGGTAGTATAGCATTTTCTTGGGCTCACAACTCAGGATGGGAGTAGTTTGGGGCCTATTCTCTAGAGCTCACTTTAATCTAAACAGTCCTAGAGAAGAACTTCACCCATGAACTGTGCAGTCCCCCAAGAGCCTTGTCTTCTGTATATCCATGCCTCGCTTTACAATTACTTAATGAAATCCCTTCCCTTCTTCATTGCTTGTGGCATCACTTTTATTTCCCTGCTGCAGAAAACTATCTAGATAAGGGAGAATCAAACCCTTTTTAGTCTTACCAGACATCAGAGAGTCCTATATCATACAGAAAAGCAGCAGGAATAAAATTAGCATTTTTATATTCAACTACTTCTGTGTCTCTCAGTGAGACTCTCTCTTATTTTTTAATTTTTAAATCAACTGCATATGTGTTTGCATAACATCTGCCCTAGATCCTCACAAAAGTTTGATTTCAATGGGTCTCTGTAGCTATAATAACTGTGATGTGCAGCTACATCCTTCTGCACCAGTACTGGATCAGATAATAGGATTCATCCAAATTACCAATTCAGACTGCTTCTGTGACTCTGCCACAAGTTTAAAAAATAGTCATCAAAGCAATGTTCTAGTTATGTAGGTTACACTCATTCAACCTCAAAGTTTTACTCATCAGAGCTAACAAAAACAGGTGTTTTCTGAACTAATGTGAGTCAAACAAAGTTGTTTGTGATTGTCATTTTGCTGGGTTTTTTCCTTTTTTTTTTGAAGTAACACTTCTTCAAGCACAAATATTTTATTTTCTCAAACCTGGCCAAATTTTCCTTGTGGTTTATATGATAGCCTTAATAATCAGTAAACTAATGAACTTGAGATGAATACAGACCTTAGAGAACAATGAATAAAATACTTTCTGTCCTTAGTACCATCTACTACTAGGCTACCTTCTTTTTAAGAAGGATAAGATAATTTTCTCTTGTATTTTAGTTTTTCCCTCACACCCAATTTATTTCACACTTTTAGTGATCTCTTTCAGATGTCAGTATGAAAACAACACATAATACACATAAACAACCATTAATACGCATAAAGCCACTTCATTAATTCTTCTCTTGCAGCATCTCAGAACTCCAGGCAGTGAAATGAGCTAAAGCACACCGTAACCTTTACACATCAACAACAGGTAACCCTAGCTTTAGACAGCCAGGATTAAGACTAGAAACAGTACTAAAATGAAATTATTTTGAAACTAAACCCCCTTTTCACAGTGAATCCCAGCAATTTCACATTTCTTACAAGTAATTATGTTTATGTTGTGTCTAGAGCAAATGTAACTTGGCAGGAGTGCAACACTCAGCAGACAGATATGGCAGCGGGAGAAAAGATAGCAACTCTAAAAATAAAGGCTCCAACAGTATCACAAGCAGGAGCCAAAATTCAGAAGAAATATGTATTCACTGTCAGTGAGGTTAAAGAACTGTTGGAAACCTGTGCAGCAGAACAGTCCACTCAGTCTCTGAAAGACAATTTTACTTTTTCTTTAAGTGAACTAGACAGGACAACCTGGACCTCTCCTTTTATATCAGTAATGCTGAGTAATGCAAGCAGACTGAGAAATTTCAGAAGAATCATTAGAGCCAATGCTTGCAACAACAACAAAAAAATACAAAACTAATAGGAATACAATTATATAGGTGAAATTATCTGCCAGAATACATTAACATTATACAGGTCAATACTTAGAAATGCCAGAATTAAGTTGCCTTCTATTGATGCGCTATGTTCAACCTTCATCTTTCTTTTTTTTTTGGCCTGGAAGGAACTGCTGCTTTATCCAGTGGAAAAGGTAAAAAGTATTTAAGGAGTTGAGTCATGAAGACAGAGCTATCAATTTCCTTGCTTTTTTACTTGCTTTCCTGTGGTGCTTAACACTGAAAAATGAGCACTGCAAGAATAGCCATCAATACTGATAATCGCCATCTTTCCAGCCACATTTTCTACACACAGGACTGAGCCACACACATTAATGTCAAAAGCATCCATCAGTTTGGGATGCCCAACTGGTGCCACCCAGGTGAGATCATACACATTACATGGTGTCTTCCAGCACAATCCCAATACTTCTCAGCTGCAGCTCATCATTTTTGTACTGGGATTCTCAAATCACAGCTCAGACCTCAGAAAAAGGGAAAATTCAGATAATTGACATAGCCTCACTAGGGAACTTCAGGGCAATGGACAGGACTGAATGGATCAGTCCAGTCCAGCCTGTCACTTCATCACGCCCATGGCCTTGCCCTATTTATTGCAGGCCTTCTGCAAAATATAAACAGGAGGCTGGCCAGCTTCTGAACACACCACTAAACAAGTCACTAAACTAGGACAATGAAAAGATATCACTCTCTAGTCCCTTCCCTTGACTTGTTTCTGTCCTGTTTCCTTCTTTTCCCTTACTTTCTGATCTTCATCACACTCTCTACTCCGAGATTTCTCTTCCATCCATCCTTAGTCTTACCAAGTCACACTCAAATTCTCATTGAACATAAAGTTTTTGTGCAGTACTTCACACAGTAAGGCCTTGCCAAAAAGCTGTGCAGCCTGCCAAGCTAATAGGCTTTGCTGAAAGCACAAGAACAACAGAACTTTTGAGAAAGAACAGGAAAAAAATCCTGATACAGGTAAAACAATATATTATCTTTTCATTCATGAAAGCAAATTTAAGGTAATTTTGGCTTGGGAAAAAACCCAAATCCCATGTCTTCCCCTCCAGGTGAGGCATACACTCCTTTTGGATAAAAGAGTTAGCTGAAGTATTTCAAATCAGGAGTAATTCTAGGATGAAAAATACTTTCCATGAGAAACACCTGACTAGCATAAAAAATGCTAAATACATGAAAAAAATGCTAATAACAGGATAAAAATCAAAAGAGTTCAAAAAAGCATAGGATTTTAATTGAATCATCGAATAATTATGATTGGAAGAGGCCTCAAAGTCATTAAGCCCTATCTCCTTGCTGGAAACAAGGTTAACTTCAAAGTTAGATCAGACTGCTCAAGCATTTGTTCTGTCAAGGCATGAATATCTTCAAGGATGAAGACCAAATATTCTCTGGGCAATGTGTGCTGATATTTGATCATCTTTACCATGAAATTTGTTTTTTTATACCTAGCAGGAAATACTGTGGCTGCTGTACACTTTCAGGATGAGGCTGATCCACCTGATTTATAAACCATTAGTAAGATTGCACTTTGATTAATTTCATCTCTGGGATACATAAAGTCACACTTTCCACCTGTCTTGGTCCTTCATTTCATTCTTCAGCCTCCTTGCTATCTAGACAACCTTCATTCTGAAAATGAAAGCCTTTCTTCCATGGGAGCAGGACCCCAAACTGGGCACAAGACTCCAGATATAACCTGCCTTTTGCTGACTAGGGGGGACTTCTCTGGACATTCCATCTGTGCTCTTTTTAACATGGACATGGTTTAGTGGAAGACTTGGCAGTGTTATGCTTATGGCTGGACTCAATAATCTAAAGGGTCTTTTCCAACCTAGATGATTTTATCTGTGATTCTGTCGTTGCCCTTCACTGCTGACTCACTTTCAGCTTGCCCACCAAAAGGACTCGTAGGTACTTTCCTGCAGTCCTGTTGCAGCCATCCCCCAGCCAGTGCTTATTCCCTCCTAGGTGCAGTTCTCTGCATTTTTCTTTGCTGAGCTTCATAGGGTTCCCTCTTGGTCCACTAGTGCAGCTTTTTGTGGCTCTCCCTAACTCCTAAAAACTGCAGTCCTCTGTGTGGCACTGTAATGGTGAATGGGAATCACACTCACCAAGGGAAAAGTCTTTGGAACATAAAGTCACTTGGCAGGATGGCTCATCCAGACCTGGGTCCTAGCACCTCTTAATAGCTCGTGTCCAAGCCTAGGATTGAGACACTCCTGCTCAGTCAGGGAACCCCTCAGTGCCCACTGCTCCCAAAGGCAGCCCCATTAAAGCAGGGCAAACTCTGTGGGTTCATGAAGCCTTCGTTAGAAAAGGTCCCCCAAACCACCTCCCATGGAAGGAACAGGATATGTATCTTCCATCATCACTTCTGGAAAAACTTACTACCCTCATCTGAAGGCAGAACACAAACTAGGAAGCACTAAACCAGATGTGCAACAAGAAGAAGTGATGGATCTTTTGGGAAACAAGATGAAGGATGTAGAATTGACAGGTTTCTTTTTCCCCTCTCTGAGAAGAGCATGAAGCTGATGGATGATTTTTTTTAAGGAACATGCTGTTAAAAACGTTGGCAACATATTATCAACCTCTGGGGTCTACTTAATCAATTAAAATGTCTGTCTCTGGAAGAATCAAATTAATATTAGACATAAGAGTTGAAGGAAAAGGATGAAGCTGGAGAAAGGAATAGGTTTAGCTGATTCATCCCTCTGAGATTCTTGTTTAATGACACTTTGCCCACAATGGAGAATGAATTGTTCCTCAAGTATAAAGTTCATGAAAGGTAAATCCATCCATTGCCACTGCAGCAATGTACTGATGGTAGGGTGCTGTGTTCCTACAATATTTAATTGAGCCAGCAAGTGATGTGACTGGCTTCTCCCTAGACCTAGTGTATGGCCCCACACCAAACAGCTGATGGTGATCTCAGCTGGGATGTAATCACCTCCCCCACCAAGGGCATTGCAGTTGTACTGCTTGTCTGACAAAATACTTTAACAGTGTCCCTGCTGTGGCCAGCTTTGCTTCCTCATCCTCTGCCCCTTCCCAAACTATTAAAGCACCATGTGCTACATTCCTAGGGGGTTTTGGTGTGACTGCACTTGGTATCTCACCCTCTGCTAGAGTGGTGTGAGGAGGGCTGCTACAATAGCACATGAACTACACTATTTGTACTTGGCCAGATGTTTCTACTGTGGAACAAAAATAAAAAGAGAAGTTGCTGTTTGCTAGCAGTTCAGCTCCACTTGTGGTTACTGGATTGGATATCAGGGTCAAGAACTAGATGTGAAAAACACAGATCTGATGCTCTCTGTAGGGAGCCAGTTTCTCATCTGTCCCAAGCTGGCACAGCTCCACATTGGCAGTCTGGCTCCCAGTATAAATGGGCTATAAACATGGTCTTTTCTTTATCTGCGAGGCTTGGGGTATCTTAAATTTTACAGTCACTGTATGAATGAAACCTTACTCTGAAGTTTAGAGGAAAATTATTGAACTGACTTGTTAAATTACATTTCATTAGCTGTAGGAACATTACAATTTCAGCCTTTGTTATTTGAGCCTTCAATCTGATTTTGTCAAGACTCATTCACTGCACAATTTTCTAAAGCAAATTATTCTGAAAGGTTGTGCGAATGGCATAAAGAGCAGCAATAGAGTAATGACTTTCTAAGCATTAGCCAGGGGTGGTGTGAATTAATTTTTTTTACATAGCAAAACAAAAATTTTCGAAGGCTTCTCAGATCAACAGTTCTCAATGACTTCATATTCTCAAACCAAAGGTGTAAACCCCAAGGAGCATGGCAATGTGAGAGCTTTGCACTCCTGCTTGTGAGTAGCCTCAGTCAGCTGAGATTTGATATGCATCACAGCAGAAGAATTGCCTGCTGCCAGCAGAAAAGGAAAAGAACTGGAAAACCAAGTTTGAATTACTTCTGTAATTCATCAGGTAGGTATTAAGGAAAAGAAAAGAAGAAGGACTGATTCAAAGCCTGTAAGGAATTACTAGGTTTAAATTTACCTCTGGAGAGAATGAAATCACATCTGGAGCTCATTAACTTTTTCCACAGAAGCAGAGCGTATTCACTTGTGAAATCTTAAACAGCATGAAATGATAGACATGTAAAATAAAATTTAAAAAAAACAGATTGCAATAAAATATTTTGAAAATAACAGCTTTAGGCATCATAAAGACCATGGTCCTACAGAAGTTATTAAAAAATTTTAACAGAGTTTATTAACTTCCTAATATTATTCTGCATATTCTCATATATGATCAGGTTTTGTTTTCACTGTACTTGAGAATAGCATCCCTTCATGACAGTTTTAAGCTGTAGGTACTAAAACTGCCTGATGAACTTCAAGACCATGCTCTGAGCACAGCCTTGGCTTGGGAAGTTTTCAGGAACAAGAAGAAATGCAGCCACTGAATTAACATGTGATATTTTGGATCATATTACTTATTACCAAGGATTAAAAAGATTTGCATTTGCTTTTGGGTTGCTTCAGAGACTAATTCAAAGAGACAGGCTCAGGTTTCAAAAGCACTACTCTTAGGGAACCTTATCCAAGAGGATTGCCCTCACAATCATATGTGACCTCAGAGAAGGTGCTGAAGCTCCATCCCTGTGAGCACCACTCAGAAAACATGCAACACAAAATCTCTTCAGCACCCCAAATCTTTCCTGCTTCAGACTGATTTCATTGCTGTGCTTGGGCACTACTGGAGCACAATGCCAAGGACACAGGGGCTGGGATGCTGGCTCACATTAGTTACAAATATCCTACAGAACCTAAGACAAAGTTTTCCATTCCTGGACCTGCAACACAAGTGAATGAAATCTCTGTTGAGGTGAAGCATATTCTTAAAAAAGCCAAATTAAATCTCAAAAACCTACTAAGGGCTTATTTGTCCTGACTGATCTGCATTTACTCCTCCCATCACTACCACTAGCACCAGAATGAGGCATTTAGGTAGAATAAAAAACAATAATAAAAATGAAAACCAAGTCTGAAAATGTTTCAGAACCCTCTGTGACTTCTTGGGGAGGGAGTGGTGTAGGAGGAGCCCCTAAACCTTAATTTCCCACTCTAGTTTGAAATTGCTACAAAATGCAGCAAAATAAAGCCCTGCCCAATGATAGAAATTTATGGTGTAAACAAAAAATTTCTGCAAGTGCCAGACAGGCTCCTGCTTACTTCAGGATGCCCTGGAGCAACCCACAGCTGGATTTGACCTCAGCTTTGTTTGACCACATCAAACAAGGACCTCTTCCATTTCTGCAAACGAGTGTTTCTCACAAGTATCATGGCTGAACACCAGAGTAAGGTTTTGGGGACAGTGGACAAGAGGCATCAGATGAAGCCATGAAATCATGAAAAATACAGTGTATTTAAGGAAGTAAATGTTTATGATTTACAGAGATGTCACTGCTGGATTTGGAGCACAGGAGGTTTGTACTGCCACAGCCCAGGCACCTTCTCTCTGCACAGATCCCAGAGCTGCTGTACCCCATTCCAAAGCAGCTGCTGGATATACAAAACAAAGCATCCACAGCGTGCAGACCCCAGGGCTGCCATGCCTTCACACATATTTCATCTGTGGTTCCTGCCACCTGAGAATGTCTCTGATTCACAGCAGGGAGGCCTCACTGACCAGCCAAAACACTTCAGTCAGATCACCAGAACTAACTGAGAGGAGGAAAAGAGTAATTTTAAAGTAGCATAGCCTAGAAATTTAACCCAAGCCTGCTGAGCAGGGTTAAATTCTCCAGGAGAAATATTTCACCTTGCCAAAACCATCTTTGTTCTCCTGAGTGCTTCCTAACCCACAAAGAGTGTAAAATATTATAGTCTCCTAAGTATGACAGAGTTCTCTATTAAAGACAAAACCACAGCCCATGCTTTCCTCCCCCCAGCAAAAAAACCAGAAAAAAAACCAACAAACAAACAAACAAACAAAAAAAAAACAACCCCCAAAAAAAAAAAAAACCCCAAAACAAATCAAAACAAACCTAAACCCTACCTACTAAAGAGCTCTACCATTACTGAAAACAGAGATAGCCCAACACTACTCACCAGTGGCACCCACACTGTGGAAAACTCAAAGAACTCTGAACTTTTACACTATAAGGATGAATATTATAAGCTCAAGGTGATCCTTTTCTTTTATTATATTTATATTTATTTATATTTAATAAAATATTTATATTTTATTCCCATTCCTCTTAGTGTGTTTAGTAAAAATGCCACTTGTATAGGGCAAAAAGTCAGGCCAGAAAATTCTACATGCAATATGTGAATAAACCAGATCATCATTTAAGTCATTATAGACTTATATAGAGGGGAAAAACATTTACATATAAGGAAAAAACATATTTTTACAATATACTTGGGAAAGAACTTGCAGTTACCAGCTGTTAGAGCTGTTTCAAATTTACTTTGGGTTTTCAGCAATATTCATATTCCTACATCATGAATTTGAGAGAAACATGAGAAAAAAAATTATTAACCTCGCAAAATGAACTACAGGAAAAGACCTGCACATAATTCCCATTATTGTGTTAGTGCTTTTAAAGTATGTTCCTCACATCTCACAATTTTATCTTATACACTCACTTCCCTTTCCAAAATTTCCAATACCAGGGACGGAACACATATCAGTATCACGGGAAAAAACCATTGCAACACACTTTCTTTGGAGAAAAGGTAAAATTAAAAAAACATGTTTAACTTCTTCCCAAAGGATCAAGAATGCCAGGCAGCAAAAACTGCTCACCAGAGCTGTCACAGGTGTTGGGGTTTTTGAGGATCTGCACCAAACCTGCAGGAATGCAAGAGCCATTCCTGTAGCCAGCTGGCTGTCAAAGAGTGATGGATTACTTACTCAGCCATATTACAAGAACAACCAATTTTGAGGTGATTTGTTTGATTTTAAATCCTTATTGTGACTTAAAACTATTACTCTTAACATCATCCTGGTACCACTGTAAGAGAATTCATTAGGATTTGTGTTTCCATTAGGCAAAAAAAAAACCACAATCAAACTCTCCAGCTGTGCTCTGCAAAGAGCAGCTGCACTTTGCCAGGACATATTCTGAACCCAAGATTAAACCAGAGCCTCTATCCACCCTGACTGACAAAACAGAGCTTCACAACAGAAGTAGGAAGTAGAGAAAAGTCTCCATCTGGGCTGACCCATGGACACTATTCCTCCACTCACATGCAATAATATATCCATGTATACACAGCCAGAGCACAGTATTGGAGAATAGGACATTTTTATTAGTTCTTAATGTTTTACTATCTGTCCATGCCAAGATAATCACAGATCGTATCTCATCAAATCCATAACGAGCCCCATTATACTCTACTACTGTAAATCAGTGAAGGTCCATTGATCTCATTACAGGAGAGCAATTTGCACTTGCAAAGATGTGGGGGAATATTTCTAAATGAGGAAAGAGAACAAATCCCTTAATCACAGGAAACCTAATTCAGGAACAAAATGCACACAGATCACTGCCCTTTTTTTTTCCAGCTGAACAGCTGTATTTACACCAAATATTCACACTCAAGAGTTAAATAGTTTTATAACAACTTACTGAGCTTCAGAGACTTCGAGGACTCTCTGCAGTGTTTGCAGAGTTGAATAAAAGCAGTTTCCTTCCCCTGCAAAGCCACCAATGCCTGGGACTCACTTGGCATTCCTAAAGCATTCCTCCCTCCATCCCTTAGCAATGATAGCAAGGGCCACTGACCACCAGCCACCCTATTCACCCTCTCCTCTGCAGCCACCTCGGGGGGCACTGCCAAATGCAATGCAGAAACCAGAGCAGCACTTCTGCTAATGTAATTGCCAAAATGTCTGGTGAACTCAGTGCATGTATTTTATAAATTCGGGGTAGGGGGAAGGATTCAGGGGCAAATAAGATACCCTGATCTCTCTGCCATGCCTTGCCTTATAAAAGCTTCTAAAAAACATAAAGAAGTAACACTTTAAAAATCAAAATATCATGGATATTTACTCTATGAACTGATGATTTGTTTACATTTCCTCTTGGCATGTGATAATATATGTCTTGCTACAATGTAGGCTAGGTAGGAAAACACATTTCAACATGAACTTATAGAAACTGCTTGTAAGTGAACGATCTGATATATCAAAATTACTTATTTTCACATTGTGTATTAATAGTTTTCAAGCATATTAATCTAAAAGTATTATTTTTAAAATAGCATAATGAAGAACTATTCCTATTAAACTTGATTATTTAGTATACACAGTCTTAAATGGAAACTTCCAAACCAGCTTGATAGAAGAGAGTTAACTCCAGTACTCAGCATGAAGTTGAAGGACAAAAGAACAAACCAAAATGACTTCAACAGGTATAATGCAGTTTATTTGGCAGAAGTAACATCTCACATATAATATTAAAATATAATGTTTATACAGCTACTTTTGATTGCATATGCAGCTCAGAAAAAGGCTGAGAAGATGCTGAAAGAAGAAAATTAACTCAGGAGAATCTCTTCCTATAGTCCTCCCAGACAGTTGTCATTAGAAGTTTTTTCTCTACTGGGCAAGATGCCATAGACATCACCCAGTATCTTATGGATTTCTGATGGGATGCTTGTAAAACCAACAGTACATTTGGGGGGATTTCTTAGTTTTTTGGTTTTTGGGGTTTGTTTCTAATGATGTGTGCTAGTATAGTGATTTTCCATCAACTACTGCTGCTCTGACCAATGGGTTACCTTCTGAGACCCAGAAAAGAAGACAGGATGTCTCTCAGCTCCATACCAGGTAGAACCTACTCCAAAGGGAGAGAAATTCACCTCTCACAAAGCTCCAGCAAAAAATAAATATTAATGTTAAAATAAAAATAATCATCACCACTGAACTCAAAGAACACCATCCCAGATGGGGAAAGCATGTGGAAGAAGCTGCAGAGTCTGTGCAGAAAAGATCTTTCTCTCCCATACAGAAGAAAGGATAATAGATATCTCCATATAAAAGCCCAACCTCCTGCTGGTGGAATAAGGATGTTTGGATTTGATTAATAACTGCGAAATGCTTTTCTCTACTTTACAAGAGCCTGTTAATGGTATATTACTTTCATTATCAGGAGGAGGTATGTCACTGTAGGAAGGAACAGCAGTTGCATCCCTCCCAAATGCTGCTTCAAGGCAGAGATTGCAACTGAGGCATAGGAATGGAGCCAGAGCTGGTTCCTGGGACACAGCAGGGCAGGCAGGAGAAGCCCACAGATGCCCAGCAAGCCCATAATTAGCAGTCACAGCTTTTCTCTCAGTGTCACCACAAAAGGGAGCTTTAAGAAAGATAAAAAGCTCACAAGAGCCATCTATAATTTTGAGGTACTGGTCTGAAAACTTGGCAGCTATTAAAAGTCTTGTTCTGGCTATATTTTGTACAGAAACTAGGGGTAAAGGAGAACCTAGAGAAAGGCAACAGGCAAGAGAAATGGTTTAGTAGGTAAAAAGACTAAAACATAGAGGATGATAAGAGGGCTATTCTGCATTTTATCAACTGTCAATCTAGAAGAAATGTCCAAGTGAAAGCTGAGGTACTGAAGGGAGAGGGAGAAAAGGAATTGGATCATGAACATGAGATGATGATGGCAGGAAAGAGTTGAGAGAAGGATGCTCTCCTGCTGGACTGGCAGAGCTCCAAGCTAAAACCATGATACCAGAGGAGGAGAGAATTAATTTATCCTGAAGAGACAAAGTGGCAGTGCACTATCTGACACACACACTCTGCAGCACATTTGTGTTATTCCGGTCAGTGATGACATTACAGCCTGGGCTATCTCCAGGCTGCCATTCAACCATGGTTAGAAAGAAACTCTCCAGGAGGTAAAATCTCCTAGCATAGGAACAAGCAGCATCACATCCTGGGGAAGTGCAAGGGGAGGATATTTTCACCAGCAGTAGTGATACATATTCATTCAATCCACAAGTAGATCTTTATGTTGCTGGCCAAAACACAATTCCTAGTTCAAAAGAGAGTATCTCATGATGGATGAAAGAAGCGTTTATCTAACACGTTGTATGTGCAAAATGAAAACAAAAATAGTTAAGCTACTGGAATTCAGTGTATTCCTATTCAAAAGTTCAGAAGATTTGATATAATAAAAACATCTACAGAATAAATGTGATGAGCCAGAAAGCTACTAATTCATTTGTGCCTGACATAAGAACAAATCTAGCTGCATTAAAATGAGATAATTAAAGTTTCTTTCGGTAAATATGAACATTTGGAAAGTACACATCAGTAGCTAAAATGTTAACTTTATTGCAATGGTTTTCTTCTCCCCATGAGACACCATGTACACATCTAAGGTTGGCATCAGACATTAATTACAGGCAGGGAACATTTTGTAGAGGTTAAAAAACAAAAGCTATCTTCAGTGACCACTCTAGATAGCAACAAGAAGCCAAATGGCTCCACTTCTGGGACACTTCCAAATCAGTTCTCAGCCTATAACCATAAGAAAAATGCAAAGCTTTTAAAGGAAAACTAATTTTTCAAATCTTTAATGCAGTTCAAAACATTTCTCCTGGTAAAGGATCCAAACAGAAACAGCTTTCCAATGCTGCTCCTGGGGTCCTGGGCCTTGGGTCTCCATTCTGGTCCCTGTCAGTTTCAGAGGGTCTGCAGCACTCTGCTTCAGCCTTAGGAGAGCCACAAAAACCAGAGCAGGAAGGAAATGAGAAGAGCTGGTAAAGGCGGACATAGCATTTAAATTAGGGAAAGTGGGATACAAGGGAAGGACGGGAAACCATCCAGCCCTGTGTGAGTCTGCACAAAGAGAGTCACAGCCTCGGCAGCACAGCACCCCGGGGCCAGCACAGGGGTGGCACCATGGCATGAGATGGGATCCCAGTGGCACAGGGCTGAGACGATGGGCAGAGCCCTGCCAGAGCCAGGAGAGCTTGGTGAGGGACACCTGGACTTCCTGCAGCATGGCAGGAGGGCATGGAAGGACTGCAAGGGCTGGACACAGCTGGGAGGCACCAAACACATCAGCAAGTGCAGGTCAGGAGCACTTAATCATGAAGCAAGGGGAACATCCAAAGGAGACATCTGTATGCACATGAAAAGTGCCTCTGAGAGTTGTAACAAAACAACAGGTCAGGCAAAACCACAGCAAGACTTCAAGGGGAAGACCCAACAAGGAGCTATAGGTGTGCTTTGGGAGGAGGGACTGCATCTGTCAAAAAAAAAAAAAAAGGCTCCAAATTTCTCTCTCATTATTTGCTTTCTCTAATAGTGGAATAGGTGGTTTAAAATTTTTCTTTCCTATTTCAAGCAATAAGAATTTATTAGCAGCAATATCTTTCCAAGACAGCTTGGGACATAATCAGAGAATCATAGGATGGTTTGGGTTGGAAGGGACCTGAAAGATCATCTGCCTCCAATCCTGCCTGCCATAGGCAGGGACACCTTCCACTAGACCAGGTTGCTAAAAATTTTGTCCAATCTGGCCTTGAACACTTCCAGGGATGGGCCATTGACAGCTTCTCTGGGCAACCTGTTCCAGTGCTTCAATATTTTCACAGTAAAGAATTTCTTCCTAATAATCCAACAATTATAAATTCACTTAAGCATGTAAGAGGGCCTCTTGACCTTGAGACCACCCATATGCCCTGTCTCAGGCAAATGTGGAGTATGTGCATGAACACTGCCTAATCTAATTGCCTAATGGCCTCTGCACCTTCTGCTTCACTTTCAGACTGCAACTCCTCTTAATGCACACACCCTTCTCTCACCTCCCTTCTTGCCAGCAGGCTTCAAGCAACAGGGTTTTCCCATTTTCTTTTTTTTTGTAAGCTGGAAATGTTGCAGAAAGCCATTTTAATAATATACAGAGTAGTACCAGTGTAACATCAGCAACACTAAATTTTATATGCCAAGCAATTGAATCCCTACTACAATATATGTATGAAGCTATTAAATAGGCTGACCTGAGATGTACTGCAGCCATAGATTTTTCAAGGCATTTCCTTGAAATGGAAATCCTTTAAATTTTTACAAAGGAAAATTTTCTCTCAACAATAAAATGACAGATATTAGGACTAAATAGAGATCGGGAAGAAATGAAGTGATTCCCTCACACAAGAAGCCCCCCCCCCTTTTTTTTTTTTTTTTTTTTAAGATTACCATCAGATGATCTAAACCAAAGTTTCCTCATGCTTTTTTTTCCCCCACCTTCATCCAGAAAAAAAGAAACAGCAGTGCATTTCATAATGGGTGTCAAAGTTCTCATTTTCAAATATCTCAGAAGTGATGGTTTATTTTCTATTCAAAAATAAACACATTGAAATACAGCAAGTAGAATAAGCCCAACCAGGAAAGCTGCCACTCCTGTGCAGACTAGCATTGATTAGCTCTTAGGAGCTCTATAAATACACTTTGGTGACAATATCACCTGAAATATCTCACTTGGTGGCACCATCATTTATCAATACAGCATTTTTCCTGCTCTGATTGAGCTATTTTGATGTAACAACAAAATTGTTCTTGAAATATTCAAAACTCTGATTATTCCACTTTTCTGAGAAGCATACTTTTTTTTTTTTTTTTTTTTTTTTTTAATTTCTCCTGGTACTGATAACATTTACATTTTCCTTTGGAAGAAAAAGATTTGCCTTCATAGCTTCTCTTTGTATTTTGCTTTATTTTATCTTTTCTAACACTGAGCACAGCAAGGAAGAAATATGCTAATGAAAATCAAAGCATGAAAGCCATTAAATCAAACAAAAAATAAAATCATCTCTGGAATTAATGAAACTAGTCTTCTTCTTTTACAACATTAATTCAACACTTCCTTTTACACACCAGTTGACTAGTTGTGAACTCTTCCCTTAACCAAAGTTATCAAGAGAAACAAACTGTCATGAATTCAACATTGCATTTTTCATTAAAAAAAAAAAAAAAAAGTTCTACTTTCTTGTATGCAGGGACATATATGTTTTAATTGACAAATTTAAATTACATAGCAGTTTTTCTGGTATCAAAAACTTTTAGGTATGTGTTGCACCCTTATAACTTCAGAACAAAGCAGAAATTTGAGAAGAAGGGTAAAACCATTACAAATATTATTGCATATTCCAGTTCAATCTAGTCTTATATTGCTATTTACACAGAAATCAGCTCCCAAATAACTCCAATTAACCTCATGCCTGTTGTTTTGTTGTTTTTTTTTTTTTTTTTTTTTTTGGGGAATAGCTGCAAACCTGCTTGGGCTTCGAGCAAAAGGCCTTAGTGCAAGGGCAGGCAGCCTGGCAGAGCAAACTAATAAAACCTGGATTACTTGTAACCTGGAAACTGAGCTGCTGGCAGAGCCGCAACTTTTGGCCATTGCATTACAAAGTATCATTTTAGAAGGCTCCCGCCTTGGGTTTTGTAACAAAATAAACCTCAAATGATTTTAAGGGTTTGTATTCAGCTTTAAAAATGCTATTTAAGACTATATATAAAGTTGTGTAACTTCTACCTTCAGACCAGGCAATTTCATTACTTTCCCCTATAAAAAGTGGCTTTAATAACTAAGCCTTTAAATTGTTTTCCCCATAATAAATGAACGACGTTAAAAGGCACTTGTCAGCACTGAAGATCTGGATCCAGTCCCAGAGTAGACATTAAGGACATAGATTAGATCAAGCCAACAAAACACTTAAAGCAAAGGTTTTCTCTATTAGCTGTAGCAATTTTTAAACGAGATTCAGTAATATGATTTTAATGCTGGGTGAATGAGGTCAGATAAAGAAGAAATGACGTCAGCAATAAGAGGAAAATTTGTAGCAATGTCATGTCTACAAATTAGAGCAAGCTTTCCTTCAGGACTGATTTGTGTCTCAGCATAGAAGAACCCAAAAGCAAGACGCTTCACAGCATCAAACTCGTGAGAACAGAGCTACAATACAATGATGTTTGCTATTATTTCTTATGGGCACATTAAGAAGGAGGACAACAGCATCTCTTTCCCAACTAAGAGGAAAATGTAATGATAAAAGCAATAGTTTAAGTCATGAAACCAATCCTCACAGTCTCAGGACAGGAAAGTTGCCTTCCTTATTGCTCTTCCTTCCATTTAAATGAATGTCCTTTTAGCAGCACATTTCTGGCTCATAAATTTCCAATGTCACATGCTACCATGGCACAGACCCAAGAGGTTATGCAGCTACCAAAGACATCAATCCCCAGCAGAGCAAGCAAGGAGTTCAGGCGAGGTAACCAAAACCAGTGCACAACTGTAGGTGCCAGCTGGGTCCAGCTCCCAGGCCAGCAGGCTCAAGTTTGTGTGGGGAAAAGGGACAAAAGTGGGAGAGAGGTGAACATATATCTACTGCTGTGCCCACCGTGCTGAGGAACATTAACAGCCAGGACCTGATCAGCTCTGAAATGCTGATTGCAGAATGGTTTGTGTTGGAAAAGGCCTCCAGGACAATGGAGTCCAACTGTTAACCAAATCCACTGCTAAACCACATCCCCAAGTGCCACAAATACACACCTTAAAAATATCTCTGCTTTAAATTAAGGATCTTAGCACTCTTAATCTAATTAATTGATGCATTAATATGTTCTCTCTGTCTCTCAAAATAAACTGCCCAACACATCAATTAGCTGATGCCAACTGGCTTTCCTTACTATTTACTTCCACAGTGCACTATGTATTTGTTACCTCTACCTTAAAAGAGAATAGGTAGATGACAAAGCATTTTATTCCATAGTTTTACTCAGAGACACAAAATCTAAAATAGTTAAGTAGTCTTAATAGTCAGCTCCTTTCTCTTCCTCCTCCCACACCTTTTATTTGTAGCTTTTTCTTTCAGTTTAAGTAGGTTAGGAATAATTACATCATCTTCATGACCTGCACTACTTCAAACCATGAATTATTTCTGCTCTTTTCCACTCCATCTCTGTGTTAGCACTTTACTACTCTAACAGTGCAACATGAATGATCAGAAAGCTCCAAACCCAATTTTCATGTACCAGAACCACCTTTCCAACCTCATGTTCTCAAGACATTGCTTTCCTTTCCAATTTCTGTCACAAACTCTGCAACAGCTTTCCAAGTACAGCAGAGCATCTCTCTTATAGATTGCCCTCAGTTTTGCCATTTTTGCAGAGCAGAGGGAATCTCTGGCATTTGCTTTGTTCCCTTAGTCTCTTCTGTGCTCAGCAGAGGGACCTGGGGGGTGCAGCATCACTTACAAGCTTCCCCTGGTGCCACCACCACAGTGCCTGCTGTTCAGTGTCATGACTAAACACAGCCTTTCTGAGGTTTTCCCTCCTCCATAGAGCTTTACCATATACTATCTTGGACCCAAACAGGAAGTACTGGGGCAGTTGTGCCATGAAGCCATGCTGGGGGAGAGGAACAACTACTTTGGGACCTTCTCTCCCCTGCCAACAGCAAACCATCTCCCTTGGTCATGAAACACCACCACTGCAATCACAGTGCTGTACATGACAAGCAGAGGTTCACAGCTTACCTCTCACAGATTCAAAACAACAGTGTGAGTGAAGTGTCCTATCCTGTTACCTGGTGGGTGACAACAAAAGCAACTGTAGGACTTTTGTGGTCAATTTTAGCCTCATCTCAACGTGCAGTGTTGGTTACCATGAAAAGGGCATTTGTGTGTGGTGCAGCCTTTGAGTTGATGGCAGACAAAAAAAAAAATTAAAAAAAAAATACTGCTTTCCCCATTTGGTCTGCAAATTTACAAATACATTTTAAAGGTACAGCAGCAGTTTAGATTTGGCCCAGATGTTTAAAGTGACAAAAGGATTTAAGGGAATTTAAGGTATTTCCAACTTTTGTTTAGAAATTGAAATATAACTACAGCTTCTACATACATAACTAATTAACACAAACCCCACAAAACATGTAGTAATCTACTGGATTACCCTAAAACCCAGAAGCCTCAAGTGACACAAACATGTTTGCTTTAATTTCCCTTCACTTCTAGAAGTGTGAAATTAACTAACATGGAAAATTAAACTGAATTTAACAATGTAGTATTTTATATTTTTAAAAAACTCAGCAGAAATGTTGGTTTGCTTTTTTTCTTTCCCTACAGAAGATAGAATTTAATAGTAAAAGCAATCCAGGTGTCTGTTTCAATGCTATCATCTCTTGTGAGGCTGAGAGACCAAGTTTACTCCTATGGGGTAGTTTAGCAGTTGCAAAGTACACCAGTGTCTCAAAAGCTAAAAAAAAAAAAAAAAAAACAAACCAAAAAAACCCAGCAGATTATGAGCAGTCAATAAAGTGTGTGTATGTATAGGTACATAAGCCACCCCTCCACAACTTCTGGCTGCCTTCCTTAGCCAAACAAAACCAGCACAACCCAACACTGGGATGCTCCAGGGCTTGGCAGTGGTGCCCCATGCCCAGAGGGGGTTTCAACACCCACATCCCACTTCCCTGGCTGTCCTCTTCAGCCATGGCTCCCAATCCTTTTCCCAGCACTGCAGACACATGGGCAGCCCAGCACCCCACCACAGCAGCTGCCCATGTTCACATGGCCAAGGCACCATCTCCCTGCTCCCTCCTGGCACCAGATGCTTCCCATTAACTTTGTCCGCACTCAGCTCACAAGTGTCAGCTGGGAAGCCCAGACCCCAAATATTTCACAGATGAAACAACAACAGGCTCATTGCCAATGACTCAGGCCTGGATCCCAGCCTCTGCTCCACACTTCCCAGGCAACTGGAGGAAAATAAGCCAAGAGCTGTCTGGGGATTTGCGTGGAGGATCTCCTCCACCTCGCAAGGGCAGCTCTGCAGCGCTCAGCATAAACAAGTGAGAGCAGCACTCACAGCCCCACCGTGCCTTTGGAATGGCAGATCTGCATCAGCCCCATGCAGGCAGGGAGGGAGGGGCTGGGGGCTCAGAAAAGCAGACACACTCAGCCCAGCCGTGGTGCCCACCTGCCTCTTTCCTCATCAGTCTCCAAGTGCTGCCAAGTGCCAGACTGCTCAGGGGAAAAGCTTGTCTAAGTGGCCCCAAATGTCTCTTTAAAGAGAGGGAAAAATCACAACAGGACAAAACTCCACTATACTTATAATTAAATAGTCCTCAGACAGCCCAGGTTTTCCTCTCTACAGGTTTGCTGCTGTGCCCTCTTGACCAAAATTCTGAATTCCTGCTTCTTCAGTATGGATTGCTATAAGTAAATCTGCTTTCAGTCTTAAGTATTCAAAAACTTTCTCAAGTTGTTCCAGTTTCATAGAAACAAACAAACAAACAAAAACAAACTTATTGGTGCTTCTTCTCTCTCTTTCACAGCACTTATTATCAGGGCACTGGAGGCATGATAGATTAACTATCAAATACTATCCTATTTTAGTTGAAAATAGCTCTGAATGTGATATCCTTTTTAATTAAAAAAAAAAAAAAAGTAGCATTTGACAGAGGGTTAAATATCACAAAAACTGAAATACTGAGAAAACAATAAAAATTGTTGGAATCCCACATACTTCTTTATGGAAGCATTACATATTGGAAGATATTCTGTTGACTGGATATTAATACCCAATGCACATTTCAAAATTTGTTACTTCAGAAAGAACCCCACAATTAGTTTTCTAATTTTGATTTTATAGACAGACTGGTTTCCAACATGCCACATTGAACACTGTGAGAGGAACTAACCACAAAATATTCAAGGATCACATCATTGCCATGCTGGTTTAATTTATTTTTATCCATGTGCTACTTAATAAAATAATAATTTTCGTTTAATTTGCAGGTGTAAAACAGATGCATGTTTCAGGTTGCCATTCCCATACTGACTGTGCTGGAAAAAGTCTCACTCTAAATAAGCATCAGTGAAAGCAATGCCTATCACAATTTCTCCTCTGTGTCCTTTATCCACACTGCAAGGGCATTTAAGAAAAGGAACTGGAGTCTAATCTTTAAATTAAACACTAGATGGAGCCCACTTCCCAAGACTGAAAAATGAAAACTCTCCTTGCAGCAAACTCTTACAGCCTATTGCAATGTCTGGTCATGCATAAACATGACAGGACTCAAACAGCTGCAGTGACTGTCCTTAATGCAAAAATATATACTGTCCAGCAATTATGTCTCTGCATAAAGGGACAGTCTGCAATACCAGGCAACTGCAAAGGAATTTTTATTCCTTTACAGATATATTAGTTTGGAGTAAAAGACCCACAATACTCGAAATAAATTTGACACACGTGGATTTTTGTAATAGTATATGACAAAAAATGCTGGGTTGAGAGAACTATGGCTGGGTCTGACATCCCTTTATTTTGACAATAAACTGTACTGATTCCAACTATATGAACATTTTGCACATGTAAACTAAAATTAAATGGGAAGAATCCTTTCTCAGTTGTTTTGAATAAGCTCTAGCACGAAGGCTCATTTGTGACATTTGATAAAATGCCGCCTCTCTCAAATGAAACATACCACACATTCAATGAGAGATAAGTGAGCTTTGGTGTTAAAAATAGGATGCAACAACACCAAACCTCAGCACAGCTATTCTGGTGAGAAAGAAAAAAAAAAAAAAAAAGAGCCAAGTAACCAAGATCTAAACTGAGCAGCCTCATGGATACTGGATAAACCCATTTATCTCAGGCTCTACCACAAACAACTGCCAGTTCTGCAGTATTTTGGCCCCACTCTGGACTGGCTTCACAATGCAAAGGGCAGGCAGAAATTGCAGGCAGACAACCCTTGGCCTTTCCTTAACTTGCTGAAGGACACGCTCGCAGGAACAGCTGGAAGCCAAGCAGACAATAAAGTTGCCTCAGACCCCATCCCCAGCAGTGCAATTCTGCTGACAGCCAAGCTATCACTGATTGCTTTAACCTTTGCTCAGTCCAGGCCACTGCCTTCAGCTCATTCCTTCCCAACAAACCTATGGCAATAGCTTCATCGAGGTTAAGATAAGCACAAAGGTAGTTACCTTTACCACTGAAAACTACCTTTTGCTCACAGTGATCCATCCTGTTCAAACAAAATTAACCACAGTAACCCAACTTCCCTTAGGGCATTTTATGAACTGGCTGGAAGGAGAGACAAAGGGAAATTATGACCTACCACCAACATAGATCCTAATGGCTATTTTCAGAAGGGGATATACAGTATCTGTGATGATCAGTAGAAGTTCTCTTTTTTCCCCTGAAAGGTTCTACTCACTCCTTACTTCTGTGAAAAGCCTGCATAGAACATTTCCATGGTCCCACATCCTTGTGGATGAAAGATGGTCTCTGGGTCTTGCAGATTACTGCTGGGATGCTCTAAAACCAAGCAAAGCTCTTCAGACATGAGACCTGCTGCTAAGAGATCATGGCTTGTGCTCACCATCATGCTCAACCCCACGAGGAGCGTGCACAGGACGATGATCACATCTGTTTGTCAGAGCTGGGGCTCGTGAACAAACACTCTGCAGCCATAAAAGCAATGAGCCTTGCAGCTGTAGCAAGCACACAGCCAGCTCAAACATTGATACTTCAGTCTGTGATTATCCTGGTTCAGTCCTATTACATTAAGTTTGCCTTCCAGTAAATCTAAACTGGACACGTATCTGCTCCCATTTGAGAAGACTGATTTGTGTCTTGGTTTTGTTTATTTTTTTAACAGTGGCAAAGCACCTAATAGCAAGCACCTTACATTTCCTTTACAAGTAAACCTGAAAATAATTAGCAATTGTTTCACTCTTGACCTAAAACCATCTGGGAGAACACACCCATGTACTTCCACAAGCTTCTGGTTCAATAAACCAGAGACTTTATTAGCAGGAAGAATATCTCACCAACCACACAAATTAAATGTCAGCAAAAGGAGGAGACAATTGAAGTACCAGCCACAGTTGTAGGTTTGACTAAATAGCAATGTTTAACTACTTCCTTATCACAATCCTCCTATACAACTATAATTTAGGAAACCTTTGCCACTGTAATTTTCCCTGCTTCATTTTCTTTACAGCTATGCTTTTATGTGTCAGACTAAATACTTGTTCATCAGCACTATTATCCATGCAACAGCTGAAAATAACCAGCTATCAGAAAAACACAGAGAAGAACAAATACAAAGGCTTTGCACATGTATACAAGAAATTAAAAGAAAAGGCAAATTACCCAGTGTAGTATCTGATGCTGTAGGGAAAGTGGACACAAAGCCACTATAGTTACACAAATGTAACTCTGAAAACACTGTGCAGACACATGGAGGAGAGTGGTTATAGACAAGGTAATGTTAAGCCTAAAATCTAAAGCTTTCAGTTTCTCACAGCAATAATCCTGATGGCTCTCAGTCTCAGAACATGAAAGGGATGAAACTCTGGCCTTGCTGGGAGCTCATCCACTGACCACATCCCATCACAGCTGGGGCATGACTGGCAAAAGTGACAGTTCTCTAAGTATGTGGGTGGAAGCAGACAGAATAATGGTTTCAAAAGTGCAAAAATAAGCAAAAACTTTTAAAATCCCATTTGGAATTACTAATTGTTGCTTTCCACATTCACCTGTATTGCCTACAAACACAAAGGAAGAAAATCAATCTATAAGTTAAACTAATGCCCTTCCAGGAAAAAGAAAAATTAAGCAAAACATCAAAACCAGACATTTTCTGTTTGCTTTTACGTGTTTGCCAGACCAAGTCCAATGTTGCAGGCCACCTTCCTGAAAACACAGAGGAAAACATACCTGGAGGGTTGTGTAAACCATTAGCAGTGCTTTGGTCCTGACACATCCACACTCCTCTTTACAGGCTCACCTATTCCATCCTGCAAGGTTGTGTCCATACCTTGACCACTTTTCTCCCCCTCTACAGAAGCACTGTTTGGATTCACATTACCACCCATAAGCACCTACTTCACTTTGGGGAGCTGGCTCACATTCAGTCTGATCAACCCACAGATTTTCATCTGCCTCCTACTTGCACTCCAATGCAGTTTTTGAAGGAATGCAAATAGCCAAATATCAATCTCTAAAAAAAACCCCAATCAATCAACTAAACTAAAAATCCCTGAAAGACTGGAAGTCTTCTGCATGAAGAGTTTGCTTCTCCTGAAATCTCTTCCCACAAGGTAAGTGGTGTGTTAACCAATATAAACAAAAGTCAACTGGTTGTTTCCAAAATTTTAGAGATTAGTTATACAGCCACCATTGGCATAAAACAAAGAGCACAGAGCTTCTTCAGAAGCAGCAAGTGGCAGGTTTCAATTGCTTTGCTCAATTAAAAACCAAAAGCAACAAACTTTCACATCCCCAGACAGCACTCCAGAACAAGCCTGGCCAGATGCTACGTCCCTTTTCATCTTACAGCAGCCACCACCAGTTTGCTGTTACCACAACACCCTCTGTCACCACACCACTTAACTCTACCAGCTTTACTCTTTTTCTTAGCATAAATATCCCGCTAAATTCAAGTGTTTTTTAATGGATCACAAATAAGGCTAGGAAGAACCTCATGAGGTCTCTGGTCCAGGCTTCTGCTCCAGCTGTGAGATCTAGCTCAGGGCTTTTTTTCAGTCAGGTCCTGAAAACTCCCAATGATGGAGACTTCACAGCCTCCCCAAGCAACCTGTGCCCCTATCTAGCTGTCTGTCCTCAGCGTAAAAACACTTTACCCTTGTAACCAGTGTGAACTTCTCTCATTTCAACTGGTGCCCACTGTCTCTTGGCCTTCCACCACTGAGAAGAGCTTGCAATGATGTCACTCTTTTAGTGAAAAGAAAGCACTCCTTATACTTTTAGCTCTGCTATTTATCTGTTTATGCAAAGTACACTTGCTCTGTGATTCAGATTTCTGTTTCAGATTTTAACTTTTCTAACAGCATTTGCCAAAAATTCAAATATAACCAAATCAGAGTGAAAGTGAAAAACAAATCTAAGAATAAAACTTGGGTGGAAAGCTCACCCATGTGATCACATCAAACTTTCCCTGATGTGCCATGGTGATGGCAGCACTTCAGCACTCATTACTGCATTTCCAGATATCGAAGAAGCATCTCTTTATATAGGTGCAACATGAGAGCCAATTATTCATGCAGATTACAAAATAGGCCAAAAAAGCAAGATATGTGCTGGAGCAAAGCTATGAGGGATTCAGTCTGCTAGTTTTCAGAATCAAAGAGTTTTAAGCAGTATGTCCATCACAGTAAATATGCATTGCTTCCTGGGCCCAGAAGCTATTGC
Source organism: Muscicapa striata striata (assembly GCA_030060385.1). NCBI lineage: Eukaryota > Metazoa > Chordata > Aves > Passeriformes > Muscicapidae > Muscicapa > Muscicapa striata. The sequence continues at coordinate 557,538 of JAREIS010000324.1, forward strand.
TTTCTCAGGCTCCTCAAGGCTCCTTTGCACATCAAAGGACAGCAATCCAAAGCAGCAGTCTCCTCACAGACCTTACTGCTACTCAGCCCCAAATTACCCAGTACCACTCATGCAGAAGGCTTCCTAATTGCACTCTTAAGCCATGCAGCTGAGCAGTAAGAGACACAAGAAGAAATAAGAGTGAAGATGAATGCAGCAGTGCAACAAATGCTCATCCTGCCTGAACAGTCACGTGATATGTGATTAATGCCATTATCCTCCAGGACTCTGGAAATTGCCCTGAGACAACAGCTTTCCAGCATAAGCTATGGATCAATAAAAAGGATTAAGCAGCAATACTTCAGAAATGCTCAAAAGCAAACTATCAGGCTTTATCTCAAATTTCTGCTAAATCTGTCCCTGATAAGAAATCCTTAAGCTCAATGTCCATCTTTTGGTCTCAGCCTCTTTGCACCAGTGCAAGAATGCAGGTGACGCAGACTGTGCACACTCAAGAGACTGAAAAAAAGGAGAGGGAAAAGAGCCAATGTCAACCTTCCCCCCTCCCCCCCAAGGGGTGTGTTCCAGCTAAAGCCAGCCACAATCTGTCAGCAAGTAGCCAGTGCCAGCCCTACGCTCACTCCCACGTCTTGCCCAGGACAGGGCCACCACCACACCAGCAACACTCGCCTCATTCTGGGATAGGACAGGTGGCCACCCCCACCCCAAACCACATTTGTCTTGTCCCTCCTAAGGCTCTGCATAAGCAAGGTTGTCACCACACAAGTGAGAGGTGAAGCAAGTTGTTTTCCCTAATTAAACCTATTAGTAGTAAGAGTCACTCCTGCTAGGTCTAAATAGCTCAGAGATAAATCCCAAGGCTGCTAAGCTGCCAACCACCTCCCCTCAGTGCTCAGAGGCAGCTTTTTTACTCCTACAGACAGCACTGGGTAAATACTACCTCCTCCAACCATGCTCCTGGAGCAGATTTCCAGGTTGATATATTTAAAGCAAATGTCTTCCCTGCAGCTGTCCAGTCACCTTCATTGAAAGCCCAAAGTGCCAAAACCTCCTCCTCAGGGAGCAACAGCAGATACCCCCAGAAGAATATATTGCAAACCAGGCTTCTGCACACAAGGAAACAGTATGACCCTGACAGAGCCTTGTGGGGTTTTCTTAATTTTAAAAAAAGGAGCCTCACTAGAGGCTACTTGGGATGGAAGACCTTTTCATGGAAAATCCTTCTATAATATTTAATGCAAACACACCTTCAACACATCATCTCTTAAAAGTTCACACCATAGGCAACACCAGTATTAAGAACAGTAAGGAGAATGACACAGTGCTTTTCTAAAAAGCCATCCAATGAATCTTCTGTCTGAACTATTTGCAGAAACAATTGAATAAGTCAGAAAAGAAAAATTAAAACGTTCTAAGCTGTTGCTTCACAGCATGTCTTTCAGAAAAATAATTTAAAATTTATTATAAAGGCAATCACACTCAATCTCATAACATGACACTATTTCAAATTAATCCAGAGCATGTTAATTCCTTCATCTTTTCCAGTGATAAAACAGAATAAGGAAAAATAAAACCTATGCCATCAGAAATAGTTTGAAATGTAGTAAGCTTTACTTGTTGCACTGACAAAACCAACACCACAAAACAGTCTTAGCTTTCATCAAGCACAATTTCCAATACATAACATTCTTCCTCTACCACCCAAACAAGCAGAAGTAAGTAAAACTTATTTTGCAGACTCACCAAAATTATCCATATTCCAAGAGGCAGCCGTTCATCCAGTTTGTGAAGTCCATGGTTTCAGCAGTCATAGCCATCAGCAGGAAAATTAAGGGAAAAAGAAGAAAAAAAAACTCTCTTGAGATTCAATGAACAACACAACACTACTGCTTTCTGTTTAATCTGCATTACAGAACAGTTTCAGGTAACCCATTGAATTGACTGAACACAAAGAACACCCCACTCCCCAATTTACTAGAAAAATAAATAAAAACCCCAAAATATTAATGTTAATAAAAGAATAATAATAATTACAGTCTAATAAAGATCTGTCAAGGATGACCTCAGAAGGAACATTTTGTGAGGGTGGAAAAATGTATTTTTAAGAAAAAAAAAAAACAACCTTCTACTGTACTTCCCCCATCAGGCAGTAACAGGTGTGCAATATCACAAATAGAAGAAGGTATAATATTTTCTCTTATACTGCTGACATTTTGAAATCTTTAATGAGGAGATGTAACATTTGGCAAGGAAGTAAGGCAAAGGCACCACAGCGACTGCTCAGTTTCAGAGTCCTCAGTCAAGGATGGGGGATTTGTAATTTATTCTTTGCAATTAAGGGGGCCTGCAGCCTACCCCACAGCTGAGTATCTACGCACTGTTACACATCTGCAAGCCATCAAGAACACCCAAGCTGAAACAACTTTTTTTTTCAGTTTGGACTTTGAACAGTGTCTGAGTGACCAAACTCAGTGTGTGTCACTTCTCTCCTACTAATAAAAACCCAAGAAAGAATTTTACAGCTTTCCCAGGCTTAGCATTGATTTCTTTTGGCAACTGTTCCAAAACAGTCGACCGATTTAGCGTTTGGGGTTTTTTTGCTTTTCTGTTTGGTTGGGTTATTTTCATTATTATTCCTTTGGAGACAAAGTGCTTCAAAGAGATCACAAAATGCCAATTGCTCTGGGTTAACCTAAACAACTGCATGTGTGTATGTAAGGGCAGACAAAGGCATGCTCTTCTTTTAACTAGAGAAATCAATTGCATGTGCAAGTTCAGGAAGCACACAAGGTCCTGAGCACAGACAAGCAGGCAAGGAGAGCCATGAAGCCTGCAGTGGAAGGAAAGGAGACAGTGAAGGAAATGCTGTCATCAGTTCCCAGCAGCTCTGTGACCATCAGATTGATCACCAGGCCCAGGCTGACAAGATGTCAAAAAGCCAAAGGCCACTGCAAAGTCTCTTCCAACAGATTGGGATATGTTGTCTCAGTTCACATGTTTCAGCCATCCAAATTCTCCAAAACAATTGTTCTCAGGAAGTCACCCTCACAAGTCAGTGCTCTTCTGCTGGGTCCCAGCAAAGGGGCCTGAGGCCACAGCAGCATTTTCACCTCCATAAATCTCAAGGCAACTCAGGAGGGCAGTGAGCCACCAGCACAGCCCCTGATGTGGCTTCTATTTGATCTCTGCAGAAACTATGCCCATACCAACGCAAATTTATCTGTTAGTGTCAAAAAAGAAAATGAAACTGGAACAAGCAACTAATTTGCAGCTCCCCCCTACTCCATGGATAATAGCTGATGAGTTACCTCCTCCTCAGCCTTCATGGCCCATTAATTAGACAGCCCAAAAGGCTGCAGAAAAAGAAGGATGATTGCTCACTTATTTACCACTTTGCTAGCAAACAACTTTTTGTTGTTGTTGTTGCTGTTTTTGTAGGAGTGCTTTACAGTAGGAACCTTTCCAGTGCCTTCACGTGAAGAATATTGGAGAGGAAAGGGAAAAGAGATAGCAAAAGATTTGCTTTCATTTCTGATTTCTCTTGTCAGTCTTGTGTGCCTCAGTCCTTCCCCAGAGCTGCAACCATGCACCTTTACTGTCAGTGTGACTGTAGTTACAGATTGCCCTCCAGATATCACCTGTCTTTTACCTCTGCAAAGGAAACTGAGATTACTGGGAGAAAAATTTTGCTGGAGCAGACAGAACTCCAAGGTACTCCCAAGGACTGTAAAGGCCATTAAGTCACCTGATTGGACACAGGACTTCATATTAAGGAAACTGAGATTTTGATGGTGGCATGGAGCAAGCTGCACATTAATGAACTTATCAGGATATGAGAGGTCACATGAAAACAGGTGTTGAGTAGGTGGGAATGGCGGGAAACGTGGTGTGCAAAAACACAAGGAAGGAACAAAACAGAAATGTATGGATGACTCAGAGCTGGCAGAATTCGTGCAGGAGAGCTGCTAAACTGGTTGATTTAGAATGGGGAGGGGACAGGAGAGCAGTGTGCCCATTGACAATACTGCAGATATACTTCTGAGTGAAAACAAGAGGTGGCTGCTGAAGTTTGACATGTTATAAGGAGCAGATTTCCATTACCAGCTCAGAAGGTTTGTGGGGGGCAGGGGGGAATCACAATATACCATAATGGGATGGATGGATGAATGAATGAGATGTAAATTGCCTTGAGCACTGCAGCAGCATCCACTGCCTACACTACATGCCAGTTGCTTAGGTCAGGGGGAGGAGAGATGCATAAGAGCAAGACCACAGGGACATTCTGCATTTCCCCTGCTCCTCTTCACATACTATTTTTGCATGACACTGGTTATGAAACTGAAAACGTTAGTTCAGCTTCAGGCAGCAATTTTAGGGTCAATTGCTTCTTCACCAGACACTGAAATCACAATTTGTCAAGCATCAAATTAACTGTGAATGTTTTAGGGGACAGTGAACTTGAGTTCTGCATTATTATTGGGTCCCCTTCCTCAAAAGCCTATCTTGTAATCCCTCTTGATATGGCAGGTGCCTTTTCTTTTGGCTAGAATCACACTTTAAGATGAACTCTGCAATTACACCACTTGCTTTTTGCTCCATCAACTTATTCCTGACTGTTATGCACTCTCAAAAGTACAGATCTCAAGTGGTGGAATAAGCTTTCAAAACCATGTGAAGCGTTTTATCCATTTATGACAAGAGTATATCAATATAGGTTTTCCAGCTGAAAGCATTTGAAAGTTTCCTGAAAACTTTTACAGTTCAGATTGGACCCACTCCTAATCCACAGACAGGGTAAAAAGACTTATCTGGCACCAGCACACCACAAAACAAGTAAGTAATAAAGCTTTAATGAGGTTAGCTGACCAACAAAGCCCCAATACCCAGGGCTGCATCTTTCCCTAATGCTGCCAGTACTGCAATTGATATCACTCTGCACCCAGCTGAATCAAATTGGCATTTAAACATCATTCCAGCCAATGCCCCAGCAGCCTAGGAGAGGTGGAAGCTAGTGGAAATTGGAAAGTCATTGCTAGGAATGATGTCAGATTTGGATTTATTGTATAATCTCCAATAGCAGTTCTAGGTCCAAATCAAACTTCCATATTTTACTCTTCTATGCAAATGCTAGAGACTGAATATGAAAAATGTATTCCTTAAAACGGAAAAAAAAAAAAAAAAAAAAGTCCAGCAGTATGCTGTAAGTTCTATAGGCCTTCAGTTAATTTAAATGAGAAGTGATATTTTGTATCCAGGAGGGATGCTTATAAATCTTTTGGAAATATGTGAGTTAAGATGAAAAAAAGATGAAATCAGCAGTGCTATGAAGATTTTACATTTAAGTGATACATGACAAAGTTGAGTTTGGTTTGTTGGGCCTCCATTTCAGGTCTACCTAGCCAGCCTGACCATTTAGGTGCTTGTGAAAGCTTACCACACCATGAGCCATGAGCTATACTTGCCTTCAGTAAAACAAAGGCAGCATTAAATGCCAACAGTATCAAAATTTCTCCTCTACTCCTGGAATACAAAGCCCGAGTGCCATCTGAGTAACAAATAGTAACCAAATACAAGCTGTACTAAGTCCTCAGAAGGTGAGCAACTTCAGGTCTTAGCAAGGTTTCATAGTTTCACCCGAGAACATATCTGTGGAAAACTGTACACCTGTATGCAAATAAACACATACACAAAGATAGCATATGTATGCAAACAGAAATGCACACATACATATGAATAAATGATGTATAATTGATATAAAGTGGCTCATCACCCAGCAGGTGGCACTCATACCCTGGGCTCCCGAGGCTGGGACTCAGCACTGCTCTACAGGAGGCACCATCTTCATGAGAGGTAAGAACATAATGGGCAGGAAAGCACTCACCTCTCCCTTCTGCAGGGCCTGACATGTCAAGCCCGGCATCTGGGCCAAAATCCCATTTAGCTTACTGGCCAGGCACCCCCTCCATTAATTCCTCTGACAGCTGCAAGGCCCCCCCTAGACTCCTGCTGATTCTCAAGTGCTCTTGCAGCCTTTCCAGAGAAGTAGCATTTTGGGGACTGAAATAGAATATATGGAATATTTTCCATATAGAAGCATCACATTCTGATATCAAGAACAATATAACTAAATGTAAAGCTTCCTTCAGACTTCATCACTTCTTTTCTCCATTTGACACACCCAACTAGCTTTCAATTAGTCCCACTAATAATTTGGGCTTTTGAAGATCTTATGAATGAGCAAATCAGAACTGGCAGAGGAAATGTTGTTTTCCTTTGATTAAAATTAAAGATTTGTTTTTACCCTAGACTTAAGTGTCACTATCATATGTACATTCTTAATACACCTCCTTCTAAAGCTGAGTGGTGCTTCAACTTCAGCTGAGTGGGTTTGTTTTTAAAAAAATATTTTCTTTTCCCATTCAATATTCCACCCATCTCCCTTCCCTCTTTAAAAAAAAAACAATAAAATCAGTTTAGAAGCATCAATTTGAAAATATCAGCTCTTCATGGAGCAGTGCTGCTCCCCGTTAAGAGAATGCTTCATGTCAGATTGAAAGATACCTTTCCAAGGTCATTTCATGTTCCAATGGGTTTGTTATGAAGTTGTGGAATGGCAGATAAGGTTGCATGAGATAGTAAAGTGCCTTCCTAAGCTAGTTCTGGGCAGTAATGTGCAACCAATATTTGAGCAAGGGACTTCATGCGCTGAAATAAATGCTGCTGCAGGAAGGACAGAAGTAGTACTGAGATAGTGGTAATCTGCTTCCCAATAAAAATAAGTTAAAAAAAATCCAAAACTATCAGAAAACAACCAAAGAACAACCCATTTTCTCAAATTTGCACAAACTGCACACGTTTATGGCACTTGGCAAAGGTTGGGTGCTTCTAGGAATATTAGGGGGGTAGCTCTTCAGCAAGCTAAAATACCCAACCCTATGTAATAATGAAGATTTGGTGCTTAAAACTGCTCAATTCAGAATCAATAGTGATGCCTTCAAGTTGCAAGATCAAGGATACAAGAGTAGCTCCCTGTTAAGTACCAGGACTGATAATTTGCAAGGTTAAAAAAAGGGTGGGGGGAGGGAAATAAAAGGAGCATAACTAAGAACAGTTCTTTGAAAGTCTTATAGTTACAAGTGTGAGGAATGATGATCCAGTGTTTTTAAATTGCTTCTAACAGATCCCAAAAATGGAGGAAACCATATAACAGTATCCTCTTAGCAAGCTTTTAATACTGCTTGAGCCTATCCCAAACTCTGAAAGAAGGTAAGCATCTGGCAGCGCACTGAATTGCGTGCCACCATTTCAGCCATCACACTAGGGACTAAATCCTTCCCTGGAAGTAACAGAAGAACATACATACAAACTCCAGAGAGAAGGGAGAAAAAAGATCCTCCTCCAAAATTGTTAGCTACATCTTAACGTGCTTTAAAGCTTGATGAAGGATCACCCGTTTGGAATACAAAAATACAAGTATTTGGCACTGAAATAACCCTAACAAAAGGGTAGGGGAGCCTGAGAGGGTGTTTTTTCAAATCCCGAATGAGCATTTTGGGGGTCCAACAGCCTGACAGGAAAAAGATTAGAAAAATGGCCACCCAGCACTGAACTATGCACAAAATGCAGAGTTTCGGCGCTTCTAGTTCTGCATTGCACCCTGTGCTCCCAGCCCCCTGCATTCCCACAGGCTCCCAAACGCTCTCGGCTTCCCCACGCCGCTGTCCACTGCCGGGGAGCGGGGGGGTTACGGTCCCTCGGAGCTGTCTGCAGCCACCCCCGGGGCTCCATTACTACTACTTTTCATTTTCCTGCTAGTGTCACTTTTCTAATGAATTGCTGTTACTACAGAAATGTAAATGTCGCCTGCTGAATAGTTCGGGGTTTTTTTAAACATCCGAAAAGGTAGGGGAAAGGGGGGGAGGGGAGGTGGGGAACACCTCATTAATATCCACTATTAAACATCTTTAACGCTAAAGCAGCACCGACTCCGCCGCCCGCAAAGCCCTGCGGCTTCATCAGGACTGGCCCCAAGCCCCAAAAGGGGTTTCAGCGCCCCATTAGCACACCAGCGGATGCTCCCGCGGCCGCGCTCCGGCTTGCGCAGCGCAGCGCGGCCCCTCCGCGCCCCCGCAGCCTCCCCGCCGCGCACCGCCCGGAACTTTGCGGCGTCCCAGCGCCCAGGCGGATCTCCCGCGGGAGATGCTGCGCTCCGCGGAGGGCAGAGAGGCGGGAAGGGCGGCTGAGGGACAGGGTCCGGCAGGAGCTACACCCCGCCTGCGGCATTCCCGCACCGCACCGCGGGCAGCAAGTGCGCCCCGCCACCGGAGCGCGGGCAGACCCTGCCCGGGGACCCCCGAAACGACCCACAGCCGGGACGAGCGGGGGCACGGGACAGCCGCCAGGAGAAACGCGGAGAGGGGAATGGAAAGAGGCGGAGATGCCCCCGCGCCGCAGCCCCGCGCCCCAGCCCTCCCTCTCTCCCTCCCTCCCCGCGCAGCGGCGCGGAGCGATGCGCAGCGCGCCCCGCGGGGGCAGCGCAGCCCCTCGGCCCTCCCCGCTGACCTCAAGCCAAGGACAGCTCCCGGTCCCGCTGCGCATCGCGACCCGCGGGCCCCGCTGGACGCAGCCAGGCCGGGGCGGCAAGGGCGGGCAGGGGAGCGAGGGGAGCCGGGCTCCTCACCTGAGCCTGTCCCGGGAGGAGCTCTCCGCCGCCGCTGCGGGAGGTTCGCGGCTCCTGCCTCTCTCCACAAGCACAGCTGGCGCGGACAGACCCGGCCCGGCCAAGTTACTCGCCGTCGCGGAGCCGGGCTCCCACCTGCAGCGCCCGTCAGACTCCGGCAGCCGGCGCGGCTCAGCACGGCTCGGCACGGCACGGCTCGGCTCTGCCCGCCCCCCTCCTCCCCATTGGAGCCGCCGCCGCCCCGCCTCCGCCCGCCCGCACGGAGCGCCCGGGGGCGGCGGTGGGCAGCGCGCTGCGGGACCCTCCTGCCGCGGGGCTGCGGCCGGCCCAGGTGAGGGGCTGTGCGAGGCATCAGCTCCTCTTGCCACCCCACCGCGGTCCCTGGTTTCGTTCGCTTTTTGGTTGGTTTTTTTTTTTTTTTTTTTTTTTTTTTTTTTCTTTTTTTTTTTTTTTTTTTCTGGGGAAGAAGGAAAATCCTGAAAGCGGGTCCGTGAGGTTTCTCTGTGCCAATGTTTCGTGCTGCCAGAGCAGACACTGAGAGGCTTTGATGCAGGCGCTGCCGCCCGGTCCGAGCCATCTGAACATGGTCACTAATGCCCCGAGCGGGCAGCGGCAGCTCAAGCAGGATGTCACAGGGTGAGTAGTCCGTGACAGATCCAGGGAAACCACAAACTTCTGTGCAACAGCTAGAGAATAGCTTCCCGAACAATGCTGCCCGCAAAAAACCCGAGCACCTCATCCTTTCAGCCTGCTTCCCTTAACAGCCCGCAGCAACTTCTGGCTTTTTCGTGTTGTTTTGCTTTTCTATTTAAATTATAGGTAGCCCCTTAACAAATGCGCTCTACATACATAGAGGGAGAGCACTTGGGAGCTGTGAGACAGAAGCAAGAATGCAGCTGCACTGGCGGGAGTTTGAAAAAGCAGTTTCCAATTAGTGGAAATTCCCCCTTAGATTTGGGAGCAACCACCCTGAAATTCTGGGGAAGTGAGGTCGCAGTTCCTGAGAACGCAGCTGTCTCAGGATGGGAAATTTTCAGCCACATTTGGAGGTGACAGGAGTACCCATGCAGAAGTGAGAATTTCCCTGGACCGAAGCCTACCGGAGAAGAACCAGAACCACTCTCAGCTGGCTTGCTTTTGGCAAAATGATAGTGAGATGTCCTCCCAGACAAGCGGAATTCTGTTCCCAGACCAGGAGCTTTGGGTGTCACGCCTAAGTCATTAACACCAAGATTATACCTGACCCTGCCAAGGTCTGTAAATCACGCCGAGGCTGACTTATCCCCCGTGGGAGGCAGCCAGAATTGTTGCATTTAGAAAGCCTGCTGGCCGCGTAGTGCCCAGCAAATCCCCGTGCTCGGCAGCAGGGAAGGCCGTCTCCCTTCCCGGAGGCAAGCCAGGGCAGGGAGGGCTGTGTCCCAAAGGCCACCGTGCAGGGCGGTAGGAAAGGCTGCGGCGTCCCTTGGCGCCCGGCCAGCAGCCCCTGCTGGCACCTCTGCCTGAAGTTTGCCCGCAGTGAAAGTAATTGCTGAGATCCATCACATGTAGTCTCAAGAGTACAAAGGATACCCATGGGGGAGAGCTCCTTGGGAGGCGGGGCACGGTGTGCCAGCTGCCGGTGGCAAAGGTTGAAGTTCCAATGGGGACATTTTTGTTCAGCACATGAGATAATTTTCTGCGATAAGTTATGCTTAGGTCGGCTCAGAGAGAACATCCTGCCATTGAAGGGAGTTGTGTGGCAAGCAAATTTCCTGGGCGCCTGCATTTTTATGTTTTAAACTGTGGATCTATGAACAGCTATTGACTTTTACAGCTTTGCAAATTGATATGCAAGATGTGCACAGGACGAGGTGAGTGAGCTGGGACACGACCCTGGCCGATGCATCAGCAGGAACCCAGTGATGCCAGCAGAGACACGGCTCCAGCTGGGAATGGCGAGGCCAGGCTGCCCAGCAGGAGCAGGGCTGCCAGGCAAGCAGTGAAGCTGTGAGCAGGAAAGCAGTTTTGTCGTGCCACACACTGGCTATTACAGAATGGACTGACAGTGCACCCCACAGCATAAGGGGTTTCTCATCCCAGCTAAGGTTCAGGTGGGCTCTGGGAAGGAGCCACGTGTGTAGAACAAGTGCTATGAAGTGAGTGGTGGGTTTGGGAAGGCTCCTGCGGGAAGCTAATGCTTTGCCAGGGTGGCAGCAGATACCTGAGGCTTTAGGGGAACTGGCTTCAGGTAATTCATAGATGATCAGCCCTGGGACAAAATGGCTGAAGTGTATTTTGTTCCGCTGATGTGGGAAAAGGCCGCGCCAGTCCCTGTCGGAGAGGCATTAATTAAAGGAACTAATGGCGAGTTCCTAAAATATCTATCGGAGTGATCAGGATGTCTGCTGAGAGAAATCTGACTTGCTAGGCTTCAAGTTGTGCCAAGTCATTGTGTTCATCAGGAAATGAGGGTGTTCTGGGGCAGGTAAAACAGAAATAAATCATGCTGACCCTCCTCTGGTGTTTTCTGCTCCTATTTCCATAGCCACATTTCAGGAGGTGGCTTACATACATTTGTTACGTCGTTACTTAAGAGGATGTAACAGCTCTAAGGCTTTTTTTTTTTTTTTTTTTCTCTTATATTGGGGCTAATACTTTTAGCATATTATAGAGGAATCTCTCCTTACTAAAATTACCATTCTAAGCACCCCTTTCTGAAACTCCCCTGCCAAGTATTCCCTGAAAGTCTGCATTAGAAGAATGTTAATCTGATTTACAGTAACCTGACATGACAACTTGTGGTAATAGGTGATAAAAAGTTGAAACCTTGGACAGAGAGGATGTTCATCTCTGGCCATGACGTGAGCATGGGATGTCCCAGGGGGCTGTCTCAGTATAGCACAGAGCCAGTGAGCATGGGGTGATGAATGAAGGGAAGAATTTGCAGCATCATTCTAAAGAGACATTTACACCAGAGAGCATCATTATTTCCACACATTTCAGCAGTTCCTGGTGTGGGCTGGCCTCATATATCCAAACTTCTATGGGCCCTCTGTATTATTCGTGTGGCAGTGGTGGGTTTTTTACTTTAAATGGAACCCAAGTAATAATGCTTGATCTGTCACTGCTTATTAACACACATCCAGGAAATCAAGTGGTGGGAGAGGGGCTGGTGGCTGAGCTGAACTTCACACTCTGCAGGACGGGTCCAACACTTTCCTGAGATCTGTGCTCTGAGGGTGAGCCCAGAGGTGCAGATTTGCAATTAAGTTTAGGTTCACAGAAAAGTGGTAATGAGTACTCTAGCAATACACCATGCAGATGATGTTTTCTCTGCAGAAAGACCTTCCTGGATAATCTCTGCATCCACACCATCACACCCCAGCACACCAGCTGCCAGCACTGGCTATTGGCATCCTCTGGCACCAGGGGCATCCTGCAGGCCTTCCACCATGGCACTAATCCTCACTGCTGTGCCATGGCAACATGTTCCTGAAAAGTATCCTGGTGTGACTACTCACCTGCTTACAGCAAAATCCAAGAGCACTTGTTTAAATGCTCTGTTTCCAGTAAAGGAAACTCTACACCACAGTAGCAGCTTTGTCCCTGCCTGGTCATTTTATATTGGAGTTAGTAAGAGGGACCAGGGCAGTGTTTGTTATAATTTGCCAGTCCCTGAGGATTGCTTTCAAATTGGAGACTATTATTACCTGAGATTAGAGCTGTCCCCAGTTTTATTTTTATACCATCATCAGTGCACATGATGTTTAAAGACAAAAAGACAGGAAGAGGTAGCATCTCTTCCCCAGCTAATATATGGTTTGGTGACTGAAAGAGATTTATTGAAATCAATGTGCACTTTACCATTGATTTCTTTGTGCAGTGAGGCCTCCTTTAAAGCTTGTCAGCTTTTTCTTGTAAAGCTGAAATGAGACTAACCTGATGTATCAACAGTGAGTAGTTTGAAGTGATACTTCTCTTTCTCTCTCTTTCTCTCTCTCTTTTCCTCTCTCCAGGCTTCTGAGACACCACAAAATAACTTTTATTTAAAAATGTATTTATCACATTTACTGAAGGTGTCTAAACTGCCTAAACAAATAAAAACTGCATGCAAAATTCAATTTAGCATTGTCTGGGGACTTGACCAGATGATCTAACTGGTCATTTATAGCTAGCTATGACTATAATTGCATGTCCACATCATGCTGTTTAAAATTTTAAATTCAACCCACACCATATTTTCATTCAGTGAAAGGAATTTACTTTAGCATCTTTCTTTGCCCATGTCAGGAGAGCAATTTTTCACTGCTGATAAGAAAATGTCATTTTTTGTTTTAAAATTGCAAATGAAAAAAATCATTTCTATGTCTCCCAAGCTTTTATTTATTGATTATCTCATTATTTAGTGAATAATTTCAATTAATTTATAGTAATAACCATCTGTAGTGCATATCCATCAAATTGTACAGAAAAGACTTTAAATAAACTATTGTGAATTATGATCTTGTCATAATGTCATGAAATGCTGGTTTTTCAGCCTCCGTAGCTTGACCCCTAAAAAGAATAGCAAGAAATCCATTATTTGACATTTTAAGTGGACTGAACAGGCTTCTGCAATGAGGTGGCCTGCTCAGAGGATGAAGGGGGAGCAGGGGACATTGTTCACCCTGAAACATTTCAAGGTAAGAAAGGCATTTGACATTGTTTCCTGTAAGACCCTCATAAATAAGCTGCCAATATATACGTTAGGTAAAAGGACAGTGAGGTGGACTGACACCTGTCTGAATGACCAGGTCCAGAGTGTTGTGGTCAATGGCAGTAGGTCCAGCTGAGGACAAGTCCCTAGCAGTGCACACAAGGGCTCAGTGTTGGGGTCCACTACTTTGTAACCTCTTCATTAATAATTGGGATGATGGGGCAGAGTACAACTTTGCAAATGAGACAAAACTGGGAGGAGTGGCAGAGACACCAGAAGGTTGTGTGGCTGTCCAGAGGGACCTTGACAGGCTGGGGAAATGGGCATGTAAGGATCTCATGCACTTCAATAAAAAGAAATTGCTCAGTGTTGTAACTGGAGAGGATCAACCCCAAGAACCAGTACAGGCTGGGGGTTAATCAGCTGGGTCAGCATGGAAGTTCTGGTGGACCTGGAGGTTCTGGTGTGTGAGAAAGGCCTGGAGGTTCTGATGCATGAGCAGCTGATCCCCAGCCAGCAGTGTGACCTTCACTGCAGCACCTGGCCCTTGCTGCAGAGATGGTCAGTGGCACCTTGGGCTGCAGGTCAAGGGGGTGATCCTTCCCCTCTGCTCAGCACTGGTGAGGTCTGGAGTTGGAGTGCTGGGTCCAGCTCTGGGCTCCCAGCACAGGAGAGATGCAGATGTACTGCAGAGAGGCCCAGCTAATGGCCCTAAAGGTCATTAAAGCATCTGAGTTTCTGGGGTGGGAGGAGAGGCTCAGAGAGCTGGGACTGCTCAGCCTGGTGAAGAGAAAGGGCATCTTGCATATGTATGTCAATACCTGATGGGAAGGAACAAAGATGAGACAGCCAGGCTCTCTTCAGTGATTCTCAGTGCCAGGACAAGAGGCAGCTAGCACAAATTAAATCACAAAGAATTCCATCTGAACACAAAAACCCCCACATTTTTACAGTGATGGCAGTCAAACACAGGCACAGGTTGCCCAGGGAGGTTGTGGAGTCTCCCTCCTTGAGAATATTTAAAAGCCATCTGGACAGGCCCTTGGGCAATCTGCTGTAGGTGTCCCTGCTTGAGCAGAGGGGTTGGACGAGATGACCTCCAGAGGTCCTTTCCAACCTCAGCCATTCTGTGATTCTGTGAGCAATTCAGACACCACACAGAACACATTCTTCCTACTTCTCAATGAGAAAACAGCAAATGGCTCCACTGCAATTCCATTTTCTGACTTTGATGAACGGAAATATGTTACGCATCATTAACAACATGCCAGCATATTAAAACCATATTATGCTTGTAAAATAAAGAGCATTTTTTTTCATCCATTGCCATCAAATTTATTTCTGAGTTAATCTGAAAAATTAAATAAGTCCACATGGATCTCCCAGTTAGTGCTGCCAAGTATGTACATTCTTTAGTTTGAAATGAAAATACTTCTGTTCAAAATTTGAGATGGAGCACATACACTCCTGTGTTTCAAATTAAAACAAATTAGATGATTTTCAGTCGGAAAGCTATGTCAAAGCAAAGGAGATGGTGGTATTGCAGATTGGCCATTCTACCTTATAAAGGCTCATCAGTCCAGGCCAAAAGCACAATAAAACCAGAGAAACATCTGTCCTTGGTCTGGCTGTCGTGAATATGCAGGAGGCATATTGTGTTTTTGGACAGAACTGGTGGCTGCCTGCAAGTGTGAAGTCTGAACAATCCCAGACCACACTGAAGTGGAAGAGCATGCTGATCATCTTTCTTTTAGATGAAATGAAAGAGGAATTAAAGCCTCATTTATTTAGTGGTAATTGAAACAAGCCACCGCCCAAGGTGCAACACAATATAGGAAGGCTGGATTGGAATCTCAGCCATGTGGCTAGAGGGATTTCACTGGAAATTGGTTGCAAAACCAGGAAATGGGGCATTGATTTGGTTGAAGCTTTGCATTAGCTTGTGGGTGGAAGGGAGCACAAACCAAGCAGGCAACCGGACATGCAGAGTATGTGTGTGGCCCCAGAAAGGTAGCCAAGAACAAACGACTTTTTTTTCTTTCCAACCCTGAAAAGCCCAAAAAAAGACCTCACAAACAGGAAGACAGCTTCTAACTATCATGCCCTTCTGTGTTTCAGTGGAAAAAATATTTCTATTTTAACAAACAGATTTTTCCCAACTTGTAAAAACAATGTTGACTTGAAGCAAACCTAGAACTCTGTGAACTTTGGCTTTCTGCAAGGAGCAGCCTTATCTAACTGCAACACCATATAACCTACAGCACTTAAATCAGTCTTCCATAAAGCAGGCTGGAGTCTCATCTCGCTGTCAATTAGAACTCCTCTCACAAAACAGACCGAAAAAGATGTGTATTGCAGCCTTGGAGCAATACAGCTTCTTCCACAAAGTTATGAAACCTTTCTTCCTTTAGGGATAAACAGTAAAGCAACATCTAATTTGTATGAATAACCCTTTCAGCTGCTTAAATACTTCCAGTCTAATGAATTTTTAAGCTGAAAGAGAAATTTCCGGTTTTTCTGAATGTATATCTTTCACACCTATTATTTTAATGCAAACAATGGATCATCCCATGCTACTATGTTTCACATTTCCTACAGTGCTTTTTTTAAGATTTGTGATTTGTCATCTTTTTCAAAATAGTAAAATATTAGCCAGCTGTCCTGTAGATGGTTCTCCAGGTAAGGATTTTTGTCTGATGCTCTGTGGCATGGAAAAATATTCACTTGCTGACAAAGCTGTTCAGTCTACTTATGATCCTTGTTGGACTGAGAATTTGCAGAAATGTGTAATGGTGCATGGACTATGGTTTTTTCAGTGCCAACTTCATCTCTAAATGCGATGCCATTTGTGTACAGAGCTATCCAGATGTGTGTCACAGCTTGATTTCCTGAGGCTGTCTAGGGAAATGCTTCAAGAGAAGCACTGCTCTCTACCCCAGCAACATGAAAAATCCCTTCAGGATGCTATACAGTACCAGAGCAGCAAAGCTTCATTACATTTGCTTTTTAATGTGTCCCTTTTCAGTTTGTTGAAAATCCATCCTTTCTTCTGAACATGTTCATGAAGCTGACATAAAATGCTTTTTGTCATGTCTGACTAAACCTTTTTTAATTCGACGGTGGAAATTATGCTTCTGTACTCTTCTCTGGCTGTTTGTTACTTGGGCTTTTTCACTGATACAACAGAAATAGCTCCAATCTGAAGGTGAAAATTCTAGCCTGCATTTCTGTGCCAACACTCACAGAAGAAGTCTAGCAACACAGGGGGATACAAACATATGCCTTAATCCTCTGAACGAACAGGTGCCTCATAGTTAAAGACAGATGAATACTTATTTGGAATATTATTTGGCATATCCACCATAGGTCACTGCCTCTTACCACCCCATTGCAATGCTAAGGACTCATATCCAAAGCACAGCATGGTAGCTCCCCCATTTTTGTCTTCTCATGCACCTGGTTTGTGCCAAGGGCTGAGCTGGGAAGGGTACATAGCTCTCGGAAATGGGAGGTAAGCTTTGACATATAGGGAGAGGGGAGGAGAGGTAGAAGCATTCAGATCCTCAGGAGTCTGGGATGAGCCTGCAGACTGAAATCTAACAAACATTTGTAAGCTGCAGATACCTTGGTTTTTTTCTTTGTTTTGTTTTTTTCTCTCTCTTGCTTTTCTTTTTTTTTTTTTTTTTTTTTTTTTTTTTTTTTTTTTCCTTGCAATGGGCAGTAGTAGGGGCTTATAATTTCACTTTGCTATAGTGCTATAGCTGGGAATCAGAGCTAGCTCCTAGGCAGTGCTGTGATTTGTGGGGTTTGCCCTGCTCTGCTGAGCCTGTGCTTTCCCTCTCACAGTTCCTGGCCACATCACCCACTGGGTGGCCCTCAGAGGACAGTCTCCAGCCAGATGGGCGCTGCATCTGCTGACATAGGTGGGCTAGGATGGATGTGGTGAGCCAGGTCCAGCTGTAGGTAAGGCTTGTTTTGATATCAACTGCCAGAAGTCTAAGAAGACATTTAGCAGAGCATGCTTGCATAGCTGCCTCTTCACTATTTTCTTTTAAACCTTTGGCTTTTATAGTTGAAAAAATAAAGATGACAAGGGAACCAAAAACATTCCAAGGATCAGAAAATTTGTAGAAGTGCCTCCTGACAGCTTTTATATTATGGCTATGTCATTCCTCAATGACACTTACTGTGACAGTTACTATTAAAACCATTTAGATTATTGTATGTGATTCAGCAGCATGGATCATGGATTGATTGCAAAAGAATCATTTCAGATACTTAAGATTCATAATCTGCAGGGCGTGTTATATGCAAAAATAAAAAATGCTTGAAGCAGGACTGTCCAATGAACTTACACGTGTTTTCAGACCATACTATTATCCCTCATTAGACCATGGATTTCAAATTCTGGAGAGGAAGGATTAAATTTCCTGACAGCTGCAAAAGTTATCACAAGACAAGTGGTACATATATCACTAAAAACATCCAGAGAATCAGTTCAGCCCTTCCACAGTAGTGACTGAAAGAGAGAAGATGATAATTCCTTAGAGAGATAACATTTGTCTTGCATCAGTGTCAACACAAAATCTGTTTTTAATTTAATTTTCAATTTTAACTAAAAGGATGAAAACTAATGATTAAAATGGGACCTTAAATAGACTTGTTACTTATTAGAAAAAAAGAGGCTATTAACATTCATACTTAAAAAACAAAAGACTTCAAGTGAGCTGAAAGATGAAATAGGTCCTGCAAACAATAGGTAATACATTAAGAAATACAGAATAGCATAAATTAGTTTCAATAATTACAAATATGTTGACATATGTAACTGCTTTTATGCAATTTATTAACTGAACACACTAAAATCAAATGCACACAACTGCAAAAGCAGCAGAATAGATATGTCTAAGTTCAGTAATTCTTTAACACCCCTAGCATCATTCTTAATCATATGAGTGGAGGAAAATAGCTTTTCATAACTGAGGGCCTAGTTTTTCAAGTGTTGCTGGAAAGACAATGGAGCCATAAGAAGAGGATACAGCTTCTTCACTTTGGAGTCTCGGCTCAACAGAAGACAGCAATTAGCTTTAATTATGACTTCTAGTATGGATATCAATGTGGAGACTAGGTGTAAAAAAAATTCTAACTATACAGCCAAACCCTACCTGTAAATCATGTGGGGTTTATAGGTGAGACTGAATGGGTACTTCTTGTGGTCATCACTCCAGTGAGACAACTGAAAAGAACATATAAAGAGCAGAAGGCTTGTATTCTAGGATATTAGCAGTGCAGGAAGGGTCATATGCTTTCTGACTTCTGAGTGTTACTTGCATGAAGACTAGAGAATATATAAAATCCTTAAAGAATAAAAGTGAATATTCATTTCCATATATGTATTATTTTAGTGAAAGCTGTAACTTTTCCATGAATTATTTATGGCGTTCAGGCCCACAACACTATATCTTACACAGGTAATCTAGCAGGCTGTCTTGCTTGCAGCAGTTAAGACTTGTTTTGTCAGTCTGCTATGCACAAATTTGTGTTCTAAAAATCTTTCCAAACTGCTTGCAGCCACAGCTGCCATCCCATGTCACACATGCCATATGCCAGAGCCATGGGCAGTGTAAAGGCATGTATGGCACTGGTTTTGGTGGAGGCCCCATGATCCACCCTGGCAGGGAGCAGAGCCTGGCACCCCTGCAGGAAACTAGAAAGCCACTGAAAAGTGTGAAAAGCAGTTTGGGAAGAAGATCAGTCATGTGGTTTATGTGTCACCATTTCTCTGATAAGCCTGTGACTGTGAGCCTTCAGAGGATGTACTGTGCCTTCAAAGTTAATATTAGAGTAAAACTTGTCAGTTTGGATTTACTGACCTTTTATCTTGATAACAGAAACATGCACGTTTTTATATTGTTTATGAAGCTTTTTAAATATGTTTTACATTCTTTTGATAACATTTTGGGCAATTTTAATCCTCAAGCACCTTGCTCAGTAAAGCATCTAAAGGAGTGCAATTGCTTTTTTATACAACCATTAAGTGCTCCCCTCTATTAGAACATTATGGGCTATATTTCATGCCCACAATAAAGCTAATAAAGCAGGTTATTGGAACAGACTTTGAGATTTTATTTCAGATTATTATAAACAGAAGGAAAATACCTAATGTGTACTGACTTCCAAAGGTTACTGTGATGTAAGATAAAGACTAAGAGAGAGTTCAAGCAGCTGAGGGACTTTTCATCACAATGAAGATGAATTTGTGATGTTATGGACTGTTGCAGACTAAACAGGATAATATTTCCGAAGTCTTACACAGAAACTTTTCATTTATATTCCATTAAAGCATTCTACATCAATGTCAGAGATTTGTAAGAATTGCATTATTTTTTTCTGTCTGTTATCCTTTTAAAAGCAAGTCACCACACACAGAGAAAATCCAATGGAATAACATTACCATGAAGTAAGAAGGATGTTGCAGTAAAAGTAAGTAGAAGTTCAACTCTCCAACAAATTTTTGTTGTTGCAGAAATGGTTTCTTTTTCCTGAAAAATAAAAGTCGTCATGAATGAAATGCAAAATGGAAAAAATAATCAATAGCGTTCCTTGGCAAAATCATTCCTTTTATTAACAGGGGAGAAACATCTCAGAATTAAAGATTTGACAGCAGAGATTCAATATTCTTAACTTCAGAATTCTATAATTAAAACTGTAGATTTATAACCTCAGTCTTACAAACACATCTCTAGAAAATGTTATCAAAAGGGAATACAATAAACTAGTATAATTTATTATCCATTTTTATCTGTCCCTCAGTTTAACTGTATTTTGGTCCAGAAAACATTACCATTTCAGAATAAAAATAGTGCCTCAGAATTGTAGATATAATCTGTTTTTTCTTCCTGCTAGGCAGAAAACCATCAGCAATTGCTCCTAAAGTATTTCAGATTTTGTTCCAGTTGGTGGCTGGCTGATGCAGACACCGATGGCCAAGTTCAGACTTGAGAGAGGTGAATATTGTGCTGTCAGACTCAAATGCAATTTCACTCTCTATTTCAGACCCAAACTAGGCCCCAGTAAATAATTAATCCCGTGAAAAACTCTAAACTTCCAGGATGTGAGACATGGGTTTGGATGTCTCCAGTTTCCTTTGAACAATAATCCTTCAGGATTTAAAAGTAACAAACTGCTTGGCATGACCAAATGCATCCTGCAGGCTGCAGACCCATATGGGTGTAATAGGAGGGGCCATTTCTCAATCTCCACATTGGTATTTGGGACATAGAGAGATAAGAAATATTTCCAAACACAGTGAGTGTTTCCAGTAAAGTGGAAAACTTTATCTTCTCTGGTTATTAAGCAAACAGCACATCTGAGTAACTTTTACCAGGCTGATGATAACCCTTGTGGTTGGTTCTTATCTTTTGAGTTTTTTTTCTGAAAAGGAATAAGGCTATTCTCATTAGTCTTGATTAATTCAACCATGTAAAAATGATAAGAAAATAGCATTTGTTAAGAAATAAAAGTGAATTAATAAAATAAAGAAAATACATCTGAATCCTCTTTACCAGCAGTTTAGGTGAATACTGTGGGGTACCTAAGAGGTTTCAGGTTCTTAGCTATTACAAGTACAACTGTTCTTTTTTTTCAAAATGGCTTTCTTTGTAAACTGCAATACTTATTTAAGAATTATATTTTCATAAAAAATTCCGCCAGTGAACTTTGGTACTGCTGGGAAACACAAACATGAGGTTTTGGGGAAATATTTTTCTTCAAAGACCAAAAAATAGACATTGCAATCCCTTATCTGTCCAGACATTATGTACTTTTCCTTTTACTAAAGTCGACCTCATCCAGTTCTGCACTGCAGCTACCTGGGGTAGTTTTAGAGCTGCCTACAATCATCTCTGGGTGTCTCCAGCTTTCACACTGGCAGAGGTTAATATGACTCAGCTACTTCCTCAGCATTTGCTGCTCCTTGTAAAATAAATAATGCAGTAACAGTACTAATTCCTCTAATTTCTACATTTAAGCAATTTTTTTCCAGTTTGTGTTTTGTATTACATATTTTATTTATATATTTATTCAAATGGAAAGAAAGAATTGCGGAAGAAAAGAAGGTCCTTTTACAGTAGCTGAACAACATAAAATTACAATAGCATACATGGATAGAATAGGAAAGTTCATTCATTTTTTATTTTGATTAGTAGACCATTTGAAGGAAGAAATAATTTATTAGAGAAAAAGCTATATCAGATAAAAATACTTTCTTGGTTAAAATTTTCTCCTTTTTTCAGTGAAAATAGTTTTCAAAGTGGAAACTTTATCATGTTGCTTTATGCAAACTATCTGAGCCAAGGAAGTTTTCAAAGAGTCTCCAAATACTTTTCCACTTTAGCAAAGACTTCTGCCATTGATTTGATACTCTCTTTATGGATGAAAACCTTATTCACAAATGAGAAATGTTTCCACTGAAATCACTTATCAAATAATAAGCCATTAGCGTGTTTTCTTTCTGGAAGGGATGATGCCAAGTAAATTACTTTCATTATAGGTCAAATATCACCAATACTAAGAGCCTTGGACATAGTTTTTAAATGCTTTGATGGATCTATATCAATGCACTTTCTACCACTGAGGACTTCTGAGATCTCAACTCATCAAAATGTATTTATTCAGCTCAGCTTGCCCACTCAGCTCCAGTTCAGGCCTCTTCTTCACAGAACTTCACTGAACAGTCAGAGGACACGGGAACAAAGAGAAGGGTTTTGTTTGTTTGTTTATAATTTTCCTTTGTGAGATCCCCAGAGCAGGAAAGAAAATAGTTCACAGTCTGGTAAGATCAGAACAGCAAAAGTATTTGCAGTGTGGCACACAATAAAGCATTGCCTGCTTGGAAATACTGCACTTCCAGCCAGCACCATCCTGTGAGACTCACAGATGAGCTCCAGATCCTGCTGCAGACTTGCTCCAGGAGCTGAGATTCCACTCACCTCTGGAGACTATTTTTCCCTGGAGAGGCTTAAGATCTGACCCACTATAGAGTATCTGGTTATTTTTCTAATTTTTTCTCTATGAATGGGTAGCTTTTCAAATAGCGTTTTAAAATTTGGGTTGGTTTTCATTCCCACTGACAATGCTCATATCCAACTAAACTTTATTTTACTAGTCTGTTTTCTTTAATCTTGTCATGGAGCAGACCACTAATTCTCTCCTTCTGGATGGCTGCAATGAGACCACACACCCTCTCCTCTGAGCATCAGCAGACTGGAAAGAGATGAAAAGACATAACAAGAACAAAATACCGTTAGAAATCCAATACTGTTTCCATCTGAATTGTTCTCTTATGGTTCCTCACCAAGTTCCTCACCAGAGATCTTTGGTCTCTGTGGACTGACTACTAATTTTTTTTTTTTTTTTTTTCCATTGGTGTATCATTCCAAAAGTGATGGCAAAGCTGCATCCAAAGAACTATCAATTAGCTCTTGGAGGCAGCCCCAAACAAGCAGTAGCCCATGCTATACTTTTTGGTTGAAACATCAAGTTCAGAAGAGGAGGTACTGAGCTGATCAACCTAAGTGAATAGAGGACCTCTTTGGAGTACCAAACAAGGGGATTTGTGAAGTTATATGCCAGTTGTATGGGAGATAAAGTCCCTATGCTAATGTTCTTATTGATTAGTTGCTTCCAAAATCACTATTAGCATGTATTTGAAGTCTACAGTGGGTACCAGTGAAAACTCTGCCTTCCCTTTTTCGAGCAAATTGTTGAGTTGGAAATCTTTGGGATAAATACACAGACTGCAATGGTCTACATTTTAAAGGGAATTGCAATTTGAATCTCAACTAGAGATTATTCTGGGAGAGCACTCATGTTTCCTGATTTGAAACTACAAAGTATTCACTTTGATTTCGACAGCAGTGATATTATCTAAAGGACAGAGAGAATAAGGTTAGTACAGCTGCCTTGACATAAGAAGCTCTCCTTTATCTTTCTGTCCAAGATGACATCATGAGGGAGGCATCTTTTCTAACCTGTGTCTCACCTGAACATCTGGAAAAAAAGCTATAGTTAAGGACTTGCTTTGGCACATGAGCTGCCCTGCATGGGCACACTTTGGGCATGGCAGCAGGCAGAAAGGCCAGAATTGTGCACTTCCAACCACAGGGTTTTCAAGGGAATCCAACTATTCAGCAGCTCAGAGCCTTACAATGGCAGCTATACATCAACCCATTTCTTCAGCTCTTAATTTTTCGTGCATAAAATGTGCATTTAATAATAATATTTTTTGTCCACACTTTGAGCATACAAACTCTAGGTCATTGCAGGCTTGCTGCTCAAGGCCTGTCAGTCTATCTGTCTGATTGGGGTTCTGTAGAAGCTCATGGAGCAGACCATCTTGAATGGCATGGCACTTGCAGGACAACCAGGGGATCAGGCTCAGCCAGCAGGAGTTTGTGAAACACAGGTCCTGATTGCCTAACCCAGTCTCCTTCTATGAAAAGACAACCTGCTTAGTGGATGAGGAGAAGGCTGTGGATATTGTCTACCTAGACTTTTGTAAAGCCTTTGACACAGTTTCCTACAACATTCTTGTGGAGCAAGTGACTTGCCATGGATGAAGATGGGTGCTCACACCTTCACCAGCTTCATTGCCCTTCTGTCAAGACCAAGTCCTGCAGAACTACAGGATGGGACAAAGTGGCTGGAAAGCTGCCTGGAGGAAAAGGGGAGCTGGTTGACAGTGCCTGAACATGAGCCAATGTGTGCTCAGGTGGCCAAGAAGGCCAATGGCATCCTGGCCTCTATCAGCAGTAGTGTGGCCAGCAGAGCCAGGGCAGTGACCATGCCCCTGTACTCAGTACTAGTGAGGCCACACCTCAAATCTCAGTTCAGGAAGGACATTGAGGGGCTGGAGCGTGTCCAGAGAAGGGCAACAGAGCTGGGGAAAGGTCTGGAGAAAAGTCCTGTGAGGAGGAGCTGAGGGAGCTGGGATTGTTTAGCCTGGAGAAAAAGTCTCATTTTTCTCTACAACTAACAGAAAGGAAGTTGTAATGAAATGGTGGTCAGCCTCTTCTCCCAAATACCAGCCAAAAGGAAAAGAAGAAATGCCCTCAAGAAGTGCCAGGGGAGGTTTAAAAAACTTCTTCATGGAAAAGGTTGTTAGGCAGTGGAACAGGCTGCACAGGGAAGTAGTGGTCACCTCCCTGGAGGGGTTTAAAAGGTGTGTGAATGTGGCACTTGAGGAGTGGTTTAGTGGTGGGCTTGGCAGTGTCATTTTGACAGTTGGACTCAATGATCTTGAAGGTCTTTTCCAACCTTAATGACTCTATGATTCTGTCATTAGTAAGTCAAAAAGTTGAATTTTTATTTCAAACAGCCATTTGATTCAAATGTTTCAAGCAAAGCTTCTTATCTTCAACAAGAAAAAAAAAAGCTTTGGGTGAACAGTGAAATAAATCACGAGTTTATTTGCAACTTTTTAACAGCCATTTGCTCAATATGGCCTCTGGCACAGCATATGCAACAACCAGTGAAAAGTGCTTGCACTGAGGAACCAGGAGCAACTATTCCTGTGACAAATATTTACCCTTACGTGTTGCCTCATTTTTCTAGCCAGCATCTTTGTTACCAGCTCCTCAACAAACTGGAATGAAACTGTCTGAAATGCCATCAGATCCTGATGAATGCAGTCATGAATATTTTACTGTGTCAAACAGAATGTAAAAAATAATATTAAAATCAGTATTATATTTAATCAAATTAGTATTATTGCATGTAAAAGGTTCTTTGCTGTCTTAATTTCAACACCGAATTTTATTTACTGCTCCCAAGCTTTTCAAGATGTATCCCAGGCTATCAGACTGACAGTGCTAAATTGCTTTGTAGTAAAAATTGTAGGGAGGAATCTGGAGGTTTTGGTGACTGGACAGTTTTTGGTGACTGGTACATCTGGCACACAGTGAAAAATATGGGAGATGGTTTGGGAATGTAATAAGGGCATATTAGCTGAATGTTTCTGTTAGAGTATTCAGTAGAAAAATATTGAATGATGCTGACATTTAAATTGTGATAATTAGATTTCCTAGTTAGCACCACATTGAGAAGAACGGGAACAGTTTATATACTGCTCAGAGCTATTATCTCAGACTGTCTACAAACTTGGATTGGCAAGAATGACCTGGTTCACATTCTATTTATATAGGAGTTTTATTTTGGCATTAATGAAAGCTTAGCTTTTGGATCACAGTCCTCTTCTATTATGTGGCTCTGTGAGGATGGGAATCACAAAAGGCTTGCTTCCAGCCAAGCTTGGATCTCCTCTAGTGAGATAGCCACACAAGGCATTGCATCTGCAAATACTGGTCTGCATATATGGTCAGGACAGTTCTCTTTCAAGGAAAAGGAGGTTATCTAGGTGTCTTAGAAGGTACACTGGGCATTTGAATAGAGGACATTTTCTTTGCAAAAGGATTGTGGGAGAAGCAGAGTAAATGCTTACCATTATTTCCTCTCCAAGACATTTTTCCCTTCCTGGCAGAGGTTTGCCGCAGCAGGCAGAGCAGAGAACTACCCCCACCATGAGACAGACTGACAGTCTACATCTGACAGTCAGTTTTGCTGCCTTGCACTGCAACTGTGGGGCAGCAACCTATGTAACAAAACATCTCCTGCCAGCTGACTTTCCACCCCTTCAGAGTTTTTGCAACAGAACAGCTTTGGTGGATGGGATGAGGAAAGAATCTACTTTCCTGTTCATTTTAAGAAATATTATGAACAACCTCTTATTTTTCTCCTACGGGCAGGGAACTGGCCTCACCATTAACCTCACCATTAACTCACCAACTCACTTGACAAATGAATTATTTCAGTTTAGATGTCCTTGTTGCAGCTTTGGGGGGCGGGGTGTGCAGCTTGTCTTCTGAAATTCTGCCTGCAGCCAGCTTACTCCACAGCTAGGTGTGGCTGTGCTCAAGTCAGAAACCTGTAAGCAGGGAACTCATCACCTTGCTGTAGGGGCTCCTGCCAGCTGAAGGGGCAGAAACTCCTGCCTGGGATTGAAGTTAAGAAGGAGGGTTAAAGGAGGTGCATCTGAGAAGTGTCAGGGCTGGGGGAGGATCCATTTGTAGGAAAAGAGGGCTAGAGTAGGACCAGAGAGGCAGAACAAGTACACATGGGATAAATATTGGGACACTGGGGTGTGTGGTAGAGATGGATTGATGAAAGACCGAATTGTGTGGGTAAGAGCAAAATGAAGAGAGAGAAATCATGGAGGCAGACAGTCTGTAGCCACTGGGGTAATCTGCCCTCCAGGAAGGCAGCTTGATCCCAGAAGCATCTCTACCCTTCTGCTGTTGGTCGATATGAAAGAAATCCAATAACAATGTGTGAATCTCACCTTCCCTCATTTCCAAACAGCTGGCTTGCAGTCTAGCACAACCCCCCACTTTTCCAGAAGCAAAAGTGATCAGGAAGCCAAGATTTATGCTGTACTTGTGGGTATAAACAACACTGCTGCTAAAGTTCAAAAGATGCATGCCTGTTTTTTGAAGAAATCATTAAGCCCTTCAGAGCAATTCCAAATGAGCCTTTTTAAGGGGGAAAAAGAAAAAGCACTTCAGAGAAAGCACTCAAAATTTAAGCAAAGCAGACAGACTTAAGAGACTCAGAACACTCTCCATATGAGTGCTCTGAGAGACAGTGTTTAAATAGGTGGTCATGTTATATTTCATCCACATCACCTTTGCCTGATCTCACACACAGGGCAATGAGTCCTTTGCTAAGTAAATTTTTTGCTGCTCTTGTAAAGCATATTTCTGTAGCACACATTTTGTTTTGCTCCACAGTAATAAAATGTATTTATAGAGCTGTAGTAGGTTAACAGAACTGTCAGAGGAAAAGCAGAAGGGTGGAATAACTTGATGAGTAACTAATCACTCATAATATTCTTGTAATGACAATTCCTACAGGTATTTCTGAACTACTTCATCTTCACTGTGTTTTTTATTTTGTTTGTTTGTTTTTTTTAAAGTGAGCAACCCAGTCATTATTTACTTTGTCAGGTATATATCTATATATCTATATAAGGGGTATAAATACATAGCTTCTCCTTGGAGGAAGCACTAAGATGGCCTTTTGACTTATATTTCAGTTTATTTTCATGAAACTTTCAGGATGTGAACATTGCATAACTTTGGACCTGCTGTCAGATCTGGCCAGTGGCAAGTTTGTGAGCTGAGACCAGCTCCCCCAGCCCACACTCACACTCACACCCACAGTCACTCAGTCACATGAACACCCAAGCCTTCTTTCTCCAGGCCAAATGGATTCATTCCCCATATGGCAGCCTGCAGAAGTATTTTTCCAGTGTTTACAGCATTAGATTTGCTCAGAAAGGTTTGAGTCCTGCATTTTTGTGAAGCTTTGTCCTGGGTTCCTGGGCAGGGAATGCCTGGCCACATAAAGAGCACTGGTGCTGCCAAGCCAAGTTCACAAGGGAGGGAGGCCCCAAAATGCAGCCTGTGAATCCCTGCTGGGTGAGGATCACCAGCTGCACAGCCTTTAAAACCAAGTGCACTGTTTCATTAGAAAGAATACCTCTGACCTTACACACTCCCTTGAGCTTGGAGAGTCTGCAAACAGGCAATTTGCTCACAGTGTGGAAGCTTATCATCAGGCAACTAATTCAGCTTTCCTCCACTGGGATAATAAATTCTATTTACTTACCTGTTATCAGCAACAATAGTTGTTTAGAAAGAATGAAACAGAACATGATTGATTAGTTATTTCTCCAGCTCCTCGTGGATCCAAGGTTATTTTTTTCATCCATCATGCCACATTAACAGAAGCACGATTTCTTTCAAGGTAGCAGTGTGGCTATCATGGTAACGGAGTGGATTATTCAGTGACGTGTTCAGCAAGAGGAGCTGTTTTTCTCCCATCTTCACTGCAACATGCATTTAAGATTTCTAAGGCTACCCTATGCTTACAGCTTTTTCTCCCATACTGTATTTAGACAGGAAAACCTGTTGGTTTCTGTATAAATTTCAGTGTCTAGAAATAAACTGCAATCCTCTGAACTAAAACAGGAGTTCAGATATATCTCTTTGCTAGAAGAAAATAATTAAAGGATAGCTATTATATTTGTTTATTTACTTCCTTATCCTTTATCTGTATGGGCGAACACTGAATTTTCTCTTCTGCTTTTGCTGAAAAGTCTCTTACCAGGGCTTAGGTCCTCTCTTCTCCCTTGGGCATTCTCTTCATGGAACTGCAGCTGGTGAAAACAGAGCCAGCAGAACCACAGCCATGCCCTTGCTTATTTGCTTGCAATAAAGTCTGTTGTTAGTTCTACAATAGATAATATGATTTCCCACTTGCAACAGGTGGTGGAGCAAATGCAATCCAGACAGGCACTCACCCAGCACAGCAGCTGTGGCTTTACCTCCCCTGGGACATGCCATGAAAAAGTTAATACACATACAAGGCATGTTTTTTTCCTAAAAACTGTGTGCTTGGATAGGGACAACCTACTCCTCCCTTGCTCTGGCCTCACTCATTGTCCTCCATCTGTAATGTTCACACTCTACCATGAGTCTCTAAGCCAAGGCTCCCCCTGCCACTCACCGTGGATCAGCACATCAATGCTGAAGCAGAAGATAAACCCTCCTTCAGCAAGGTGGAAAGGCTGTTTTGTTGTTTTTTTCTCCAAGGAGTCTTAAGGGATGGGACTATATACTCTGTGGGCCATTTCTTTTGGCAGTCAGATTCTGGAGGGGTAGCACCAGTCCCATCTCCAAGTCTTCTGTCTGTCTTTTCTGCCTTTGTTGCCCCAAAAGCTCATTGCTCATTCACCTGTCTCATGGACTAGAAAAATTGGGGTGGTAAGGGAGGGAGGCAGAGAGGGTAGGAAGGCATACAGATGATCACAGGACAGATTCTAAGTGGTGCAGTCATATTCCGTCCTTTTAGAAACACCAAATGTGTGCTGTCTCTTCATGTCTGATACTCATGAAGTTCTCATCTTGCAATTCCTGATCAGCAACAGGCATTGTGGAAGAGTACTGTCATTTAAACTTTCAAAGCATGTCCATACTGTGTGGGACTTCACATGGAGAAAGAAGACCTATGGGGGTAGTTCTTGACTTGAGTGATGGAGGATTATTGCTCTTTGTGGGAGAAAGGTGAGTGTATTATGCAAGAGCCCCATTAAAAAAAAAAAAAAATTAAGAAAGATAAATGACTGTGAAAGAACTTGACTAAAGCACTCTGAGGCCCCAGCTCAGTTTTCAGCTGAACTAACAGTCAAAACATTTCTTAACAGATTTAATTTTAATAAAGTGAGAGGAGCGACAGGAGTCTGAGGGGAAAATTAAACAAATGCAACTGAAGAGGAAACCTGCTGCTGCACTGGCTTCATCACACCTTGCACTAATCCATTCCCCTCTGCACTGTTGAGGAGGGAGAGGAAGAGCCTGGCTTTGCAGCCAAAGCTGACCCAGCACACTTTGAGACCAGGGGATCTGCCCTTGTGCCCACCAGGACCAGCGCTACCCAAAGTCATATCATGGGTGTTGGATAACAAGCAAGAACTGTCCAGGCTGCCCCTTCAACCCAAGATGCCAGAGCAAGCAGTCACATACACATGGGCTGGCAACTTCAGCCCCTTCAGGCTGAATCCAGGGCACCAAGCTGGAGTGTGGAGGAAGCCAGGCACTCCCTCCCTGGCAAGAAACCAGATGTTCCTGCTTCAGCATCTGGGGTTTTACTTGGGATTGCCATGGCAAGCAACAGCAAGACTGCATTGGGTTTTCAGGACTGAGCCCTTAGTCTGTCCTGCTTAATGAGATCAGCTCCATGTAGCAAAAACAGTCCCCAAACCCAGGGAGATCTCCATGTCAAAGGGATTTCAGGGTATTACCCTGACATACTAAAATAATTGGCTGTAATGGGAATGCTGAAGAAGATGATGCCAAAGTGACTGTGAAGAACGCTGAATATCGCAGAAAAAATGGCTTCACAAAATCAGAACTATAGGCATTTCTGTTTGAAGGTGGAAACATACATTTTCCACATGAAGGTTTCATGGTGGTATTTAAAAAAATGCTTTACTTTATACCAATAAAAATATCAGAGGGTACTTAACTTGATACAAAACATCATAATTTCTGAGCAGTTTATACTGAAGATGTAATATCTTGGTGCTCTGAGCAACAGAAGACCAGAAATATTGGAATGATAGTGATCCTAGTCTAAGGAAAAATTAGTCCTTAGCTTTTAGTAAAAACCTATTTTTTTTCCTTGTTATTTATAGTAATATTTCTAGTTCCAAGTTCTCATGCTGAGAAATGTGAATGAAATCAGCACTGGTCTTGTTGTTTTCTGTAAAGAGATCTGACCTGGGACCTCTGGTACAAATGGTGTTTCACATGTTTCTGAATCTGTGAGAATCAGAAATGCCCAGACATATCCTGATGATTAAAAGTAGCTACAAAAATAAGGCTATATCTACAAAATAACGAGTTTTCCCAAATTGTCCTCACAGATTTTAAACATGCATTTTGGAAAAAATTCCTTAGCAGTACCTTCCTTGAATCAATTGAGAGTATAAGCCAGACTATATAAATCTAGACACAAACATATATTAAATACTAATATTTTTATTAATATTAAGTAGCAGAGACCCTCCACCTATGCCTCCATTTGGTCCCCAGTTATTAGAGTAATCGTGCATATTAAAAGATTAAGCCTTTTGGAAGCTGCAATAATTTTTTGCCAATTTATTCTATACTGCTATATTTTTAATGAGGTCATTTACTGGAGGGTTTTGGGACAAAATCCAGAGTATTTACAGATTGGCATGGATTGCCAAGAACAATTGTGGATAAAAATAAAGTGTATGACTTTTTCATACAGGGAAAACTGAAATCTGTAAACTCATTTTTAATTAAAAGGTACTTGGTCTGGGAGATGTGTAATGTATTCCAAATCTAATTAATGATTACCTATTTTTTACTATATTTATTCATTCTTGAACAGTTTTCAAATATTATTCTCTGCTGTTAAATACAGTGGGCCTGATGCTCATGAACAATAAGTTTCTGTCCCCTTCTGACAGCTCAAGAATCCCTGAAAGTGAGCAAAACTGGCAAGAGAATTTTGCAATTCTTTTTCATGCCCCCATAATTTCAGAAAAAGTCCATTGCAAGTGAGAATAAAGCTATCTTTGCTTCTTAGAAGAGAACAGGCATATCCTTTGCACAGGAGCCTTATATGTCTTCAGCAAAGCTTTGGGTTTTACACTGGTTTAGGTGGGCAGATAAACACTCGCAAAGAGGAGCATTTGAAGGTTATGTTTAGCTATTCTAGCTTAGTTAGCATCTGCCAGCAGCCAAATTATCCTAAGACATTGCTAAGTACTCCAAGAGATGAGCTGTATCCTTGTTGCATTATTTTATTTCTGCTCTAGTAGCACTGGTCTGAAATACGAAGGTCACTGACTCTCCAAAAATTCCCACTTTAGTGTGACTATTCATATTATGCCAGTTCAAGTCTATATCCACAACTTCATAAATGAGGGTCACTCTTGAGACAAAAGTAGACTGTCTTGACTACCTCTATCTGACTCTCCAGATTCTCATTTAATTTATATAAAGTGAGATTAAGCTCATGCTTTAAGGTTAATGGTGAAATCTTGACTGGAATAAGTTTAGTCCAGACACTCTCAGAGTCATCCCTATTAAAACAACAGAATTCAAAGTGTTATATTTTTGAATGTCAGTCTGTACATCCCAAGATTTTCTTGAAGGGGAGCTTGAGTTCAGCTAGCAGGTTTAAATTGACATCTAGTTTGATGCTGATAATGTGTGTCTCAGACTATGCACAAGTTATTTCAGTACCTAAAAACTCCTCTCAAATTGATTATCATGTTTCCAAACTTATTTTATGCCTTGCCTATTAACCAGATACTCTCCATTGTGGCCTGATAAAATCTTCAGTATGGGAAACAAAATTGAAGGATAAAGAAAACTGGGAAGAAAAGTAATGATGAGAGCTGTGTGCTGTTCTCTGTTAGCACAGGGGAGGTTGATGAACCACCCAGAGCTGTTTAAGCAGGCAGTGTCGATAGAAGGATTGGCTCTGGTGCTTGTGCAGCATTGACTGGTAGAAAGTAAATCTTTGCTATTGCTTGCAGTGCAATGCCTAAGGCACAGTGCTGTATCATAATAGGGAATTAGAGCCAGACTATGAAAAGCCTCGTTGCCTGCAACTAATCTACAGGATGACAGTATTAAAAAAATGGATAAATGCTACCTGAGCAAAGGGGGGAAATTGCAATATCAGAGAAGACACAGCATATTTCCCCATCAGCAACAGAGGATATATCTCACAGTGCTCAATACATTGGTTGTTGTAATCATACTCAGTACACCATGTGATTGTTTTATGTGGTTGATTTGCTGTTATCTTTAATTAGCCACAATTCTGTCTTTTTGAACATTAAATGAGTTTGGTTTAGGAATTCTAATTGTAAAAGTCTCTCCAATTAACAGAAAGGAAAAAATACATTTGCAATGAACTGAATTTTAGATTACAATAAGCTATTACAGGGAACAGAACAAATGTGTGCAGGAAAATGATTAAACTGCACGGAATTCTTCATGCTGTACCACGTTCTCCCGCCTTGCCCATTTTGATTCCTCTTCTAGGCTCTTTCAGGCCCAGAGCTTTCCTCATCTACATCCACAGTCAGTTTGTTTCAGTGGAGACAATTCCTGAGCTGCAGCCACCCAGTTAAGGGAAGGATATAAGCAGACTCAGAATTTAGATCATAATTTTCAAAGGCTAGAGCGACTGGAAGATTTTCTGCCACTTAATATAGAAATGGGTGTTATCTTCCAAAAGAAATTTCACTCTCCCACAGCCTTGTCTTGAATCTTCTGTCAAAGGAAATGGGCTTATATATTGCTAAAATATCTTGAGCAGTTTTTGACACTTCAAAGCATCAATGTGCTCAGCACAACGTGGACTAGCTAACACTTCCAAAGTGACTGTACACTGAGGATCACACTGCTTTAGAGACAGACAAAATTCTTCCAAAACAGATGTCAAAAGTGACACAGCAACCATTCTGCTGTGTACTCTGGCTGTCACTTTTCTCAAGCCTGCCACAGGGCAACTATCAGCATACTTGCTATTCAATACATGTGTTTGCAGCTCTTTCATGATACATTAGAAAACTACCTCTGCAAAGCCAAGAGGACATGTGAACATATTTTCTTGTTCCACAAAGCATTTGTTATGTTCTTCGAAAGGTTAATCCACCTTACTAAACTATACAAACATTATTTCATTTTTATTGACACTCTTTTCAGACCATGAAATGACTTCAGTATTAATCTACTTCTTTTTTTTTTTTAATACTGAAGGGAACAGATTAATTTAATAAGCTTCACACGCAGAGGTATTTCAAAAACATGTTTTCCAAAGCTTATGAAGTTGCAAGGGGTAAAAGAAAATGGTGTGTCACAAAGAAAGTGTTATTGGTCAGATAAATAACAGTTCTGTTTACTGGGCTGGTATTAGTTCGTTCCCCCAAGGCTGTGTCCTTTCAGGGGAATGGGATGTCCATCCAATACACTTCACAGTGGACACTTCCATGAAAAACTAGAGTAGTGTCCTATTAATGCTCCAAACTCTCAAAAAAATATTTTAGAAGTGTGGGACATGGTGATCCTGCTGGTAGAAACTTGTCTTAACTGGGAATTCTACCCTTTATTTTTCTGATGGGGGGTTAGCTCAGGGCCAACATGCTGCAAATGCTCCTTTCAAATTCAGTAACAAATTTGAACACGTGTCTGAGTAACATATCTTTGATCTGAAGAACTGGATTTGACTATCTGCAGATCCTTGTGTTTCAAGGTTCAAGAAATTGGTTCATGTAGCAAAATATTAAGGATCTCATACAAATTCTACAGTCTATATTGATTAGAAAAATGGCATTTTAGCTAACAGATGCTTCATATTTAAAATGAAAAAATCCCTCAGCAGTTCAGAGAGCTCTATGGTAAGCCTACAAGGAATCCAACTTCTTGAAGACCAGGCTGGTCAGATTGACCAGAATAACTTCAGTCTATATTAAAAAAATTCCAAGTACAACTAAAAAAATTAGGATTTTGTTCTTAACAATACAATCAATGCCGAAATCTGTAGCTCCTTTGTTTTTTCCTCCCCCTATTTGGGCTGAGCATTTGGGCATTACTAATCCTTAAACAGCAGCAAGTGATCTTTATGATAAGAAAGACTGTCCCAGTGCAGCTGCCTATCTAAGGTTTCTGCTAGAGAGTCTGTGCCAAAGTGATCAGCACTGGTGAGGCCACAGAAGGAGTGTTGGATCCAGTTCTGAACTCCCCAGTATAAGAGAGAAATGAACACACTGGAGACTTCAGCAAAGTGACACAAAGTTGAAGGGACTGGAACATCCCTCCTTTGAGGAAAGGCTGAGAGAGCTGGGGCTGCTCAGCCTGGAGAAGACACTCAGAGGAATCTCGTCCATGTCCATAAACACCTGAGAGGATGGTGCCAGGAAGGTGGAGCTGGGCTCTCTCCAGTGATGCCCAGTGACAGGACTAGAGGCAATGGGCACAGTGTGAAACACAGAACAGCAGGAAACACTTCTCTGTCAGTGTCCGCTGGTCTCTTTACGGGCGCGAGACCTCCTCGGACTGACATGTAGGTGGTTTCTGAAACCGCTGGGGAGAGACTGCAGGAGACGATCTTCTGTTGTTGTTTTTCATGGCTGTTTATTATATCTTATCTATAGAGTGTCCCAGCCAGGCTGACAGAGGTCTGCTCTGCAAGGTGACCATGACCAAATGCTTTCCTGGGAGAGGCAGGACCTATCTTTTATACTCTAGACTACGTCTTCAATATTTACAATTACTTTCCAATACAGCACAACCTTATTACACTGTCCAGTTTTGTCCCCATCCAATCTGTGGCTGCCAGCACACCATCCAACATGGATGGCACAGATAAGAAGAAGGAAGTGGCACACCACGCCCCAAATTCTCCATGCTGACCACATGGCCCTTATCATAAACAATCCAAAAATCTACTTATTCTACATTCTAATACTGTAATTTACACTTTACTTATTTTTGTGACTTGTAATTCTTCCTGCAATGTTGGCAGATTTTCCCAAGGGTTTAAATTCAGCCCCTGAGACACCTGGGTCTCATTCCGGGGTCTCTGAGACGCCTGCCAGGGGGGCTTTTGGATCCCCAGGGAAGTCAGGGAAACGCCCTGGACTCCCACACTTCTCTACCCTGAGGGCAACTGAGCACTGACCCAGGTTTCCAGGGAGGTAGTGAGTTTTCCAACCATTTGTGGAATTCCAAAGGCCATTGGGACATAGTGCTGGGCAGCTGGCTCTCAGCATCCTTGCTTAAGCGGGAAGGTCAGACCAAAGACTTCCAGAGGTCATACCCAAAATTTCTAGAATAGCCTTGGATTTTTTGGCCCGGTGCAAATTTTACATATTGCTAAAATTTTGTATTAAATTTCAGCGAGTGACTACTGAAGTACCAGCTGCAAGAATCAAACCCCAGACCAGTATTCATTTTGGGTGTCAAATCAGGGAAATTTTTGTCTTTCAGTCAACATTAATTGACTCAAATTGTACAGAAAATTTGAAAAGGAAAGAAGGAATGAAAGGCAAAAGCTTCTTTTACTTCTATGTACTCAGTTGATTTTTGGTGTTTCATTAACATCCATAGCTTCAGGTGCCATGACAGAAGATTAAATAAAATACACATTTAATAATGTTATATTTGTATTTTACCTGAGAAGTTCCTTGCCAATGTCTAGCCATGGCATTACATACCATCCACAAGAGCTGCCTTGATTGATAGTAGAAAACACCACATGTTCTAGGAAAGAAATAGAGTCTTATGTGCAGTGCACGCATCAAACTGAATCCTGTGTTAAATATGAAGATAATCGTATTTTCTAACAACTGCTTTACTGACTCGTTACATTTTTAGGGCCAGACTCTCTAAAAAAGAATTACTAAAACTCAAACTATCCTATAAATTTTAGATATTTCTGGAACTGTAAACAAAGCTAAAACTTTCCCACTTAGTCATAAAAAAGAAGTAGTTTTTTGTTTTGTTTTGTTTTGTTTTTTTAACATAATAGCTTAAAGTTTATTCTGCAGCCTGGAACAGGTATTTAAATACTGTTTCTTCCTGCAATGAATTAGGAATTCCATTTTAAAACAGCTGTATATATTTTCTTTTATCACATTTTAACCCTTTGTTTTCCTTGTCTGAAATCCCTCATACTCCCAAGTACAGATATTAGGCCATGCAGTCATCTTTTCTTTCTTCATTGGTTTAGATCTGTTGTGGATAGCTCAGGGTCTGTTTTTGCCCAGAAGTATGTTTTTAGCAGTTTTTAAAAGCCAGACCTGTGAGTAAAATATGAAAATCCCAACACACTCGGACAGCTTGGGCTCTCTCACCAAACACTAATGTTCATAGAAGTAGAAAAAGTTATATACTTCTTAATAAGTGGGGCATCATCACAAATACACAGAAAAATTACACATATTTGAGAGCGCAATGTACTCAAACACAAAAGCATAATGGCAGTTTTATCTTTTTAGCTGATGAGTGTTGCTAACATTTGGTTATGAGCACACAACTGGGGAAATGTGTATCATATTGTTGAGGTGATTCCTGCTATCTTCACAATTAGTTTGAGTATTTGCAGTAGTTGGACCAACCAAGAGAGGGAGAAGAAGTGAAGAGCTACCAGGCTGTTTCAGCTAAAGAGAAAAAAGAGGTAGAAAAGAGAAGGTATCATATAGATCTATTTACAGAATTTCTTAAAAATTTTGGATAACTGAATATTTCAAAATGTTATTTATATTGAATTCTATGATAAAAATCAAGGTAGATCTGCCTGACACTAAGACTTAAACCCTTTATATATTCTGTTGCTTAGTAGCAAAAAAATAATGGAATTGGTATAAGTTATCAAATATATTTAATGTAGACTGATTTTTTAAAGTAGTGACTAGAATAATTTGTTAAACCTGAACTTTGAAACTATTATTTTTTAAAGCTAGGAGGAGAAATAAGCATTTTTAATATCTTTAAGAAGTATCTTTTTGATGGACTATCTCATTTTCTACAAAGTCAAAAGTTATAGTATTGTACAAACTCTGCACATCATATAAGTTCTACTTTTACAAAATCTGCTGATTTTCTTTCAAGGCTTCTTTCATAAGTTCCTGAGACTCAAAGACTAAGCAAAGACATTTTAAAGTAGCAAATAAAACAATTTAGAGGTTTAATGGTCTGTCACTTGGTAGGAAAATTATCTAAATACAGGCAGCGTGTTTCACTGTAACCACTCCAATTTCAGCCTTCCCCATTACCTTAACTTTCTGGGCTGCAGTTAAAATAAATTAACAAGAATGTGAACATGGCTAAAGTGAGAATTTAACCTGGCAAGATTCGTGGCTCTGTAAAGTAGATTTTATTAAAAAGTCCTGTTAAGACAGACAGAAGTAATTTGGTTCCATCCTCCCCTGATGTATTCAGCTGGATTTGAACAGCAGCCATTCAATTTGCATAGGAGCTTACATTACTAATAAATAGAACAAAACATGGCATTAATTACAGTTAGAAACTTGATTTCCATGCCTGTATAGCGAATGGGCATTTGTTCTCTACTTAAAATACATGGTAATAATATAGGAAATATTCCTCTTGTACTGTGTTGTATTGCAAATACTGCATGAGAACTAGTGAAGAAAATTTCCGTGTTTACCTTTTCTTTTCAGAAATCAAATCAGATGTGTGAAATTCAGCAAGAGAATGTTAAAGCTTCATTGTAAATTCAGTATATTTTTAGAGATGTGCTATCTGCTTTAAATACTTTCTAATTTGGATCTAAGCAAACAAAATCTGCTGGCTGAGATAAATACCTATGTAGGATGGAGAAGATTTTGGCTGGGATATATGCAATCAAGCATATTAAAAACCTTTAATAAAGCATTGAAAATCTTTGCAGTGCTTTATCAACACATAATAATATACAATTTTAGGATTCAATTTTCATTTACATTTTGCAGATCAGAATTAAAAAAATATTCCTCCCTTGAAAAATGGTGCATTTCGACGTGGATACTGTCTGTATCCACATTACCACTGTAGTGGTTTTCCCCCACAAAATTCAGTGGGGTATGAAAGTCCCCAGCAAGGGTTGAGCAGATAAAGCCCACATGGGCATCTCTGTGTCCACAGCAAACACTGCCCCAAAAAATGACAAAGTGGTTCAAGAGCCTTGTCATCGATGTTCAGAGCTCACTGGATTTCCAACAGGTTTCCTTCTCAAAGGGCTTTCCAGAAGAGTATGGGATTCCTGAATGTCAGGATCACATCACTTCTGGCTGCACAATGCAGATTATTTAGGTACCATCAGGCACATGAAAATCTGACCTTAGGCAGCTGACTCCCATCCCAAGCCCTCTCTACATTCATAGGACTGAGTCCCTAAATTTCTTCAAATATCTAGGCCTCAGTATCTAAAACTCGGTGGTGGCACCAAATTCATTATACTGCACCATACCAAAAATTGTAAGGACACTCTGACAGCTATTTCTAAACCCACTGCAAAAACGTCACCAAATCTGCATATGTCAAAGCTGGTTTTATTAAACTCAAAAGCTCTCTCTTTTTACTGTAATCATTGTTGCTCATGCTAAAAGCTGTATGTTTAGCTACAGAAAAAACATAATGATCAGAACACATTAAACACTGTGTTCAACAGTGCTTCCTTTCTCTTGGGCTAAGTGTTTTTGGGACTCTTGTGAGGTCACTGTGGGAGCATGGCTTCTCTAAAGCTTAAAGGCTTGTGCTACAGGTAGGGGAGAGAAAGTGGCAGCATTATGTACTCCCATCCATTCAGCCAAACCAATCTGCTGTGTCAAGGGGCAATAAGTGACCCTTCTTTTTCCTTCTTCTCCCAACAGAGCCCACTCTCCTAGGCAGTACCTCACTTTCTAAATCACAGCCCTGTTGGAGTGGGGATCCCCACTTATCTCCCCTCTCTGGTCTCAGGGTCATTCCAACTCTTCTGTGATTGCCTAGGGCAAAACAGCCCTCCAAAAGCAGAACTTGCCTGCTCTCAGCTACATACCACAGAGCTAAGAAAAGTGGAGTCAGCTTCCTTAAGACCTCCCTTCTGGTTCAATGAATTTTGCCCTGCTGTGAATCACCTCATATGCTTCCCTCAGGCACCTTGCCTCAAAAGAGGTCAGAGTCCAGCTTTCACTCCTGTATTAATCCTTTCCTTGGGCTGGCTGGAAGCAGCTCTTTTCTCAGTGAGTGGTTTTAAATCATCTCCCTTGGTCCTTGGATTTCATTGCGGTCAGCATGTGTCTGGAATGAAGAATTGCAGCATCGCAGTTATAAGCGCCCCAGGCTTTTATTAGCTATAGTCCTAACAGCCTAATTCCGCGGTTTAATCATTAGATAGGTCTTCCTGTTAGAGATCAAACTTCAGTCTTAGGTCATGTTAACAATGTTTGTTTAATAAGTGTTCCCCCATACCAAACCACGTACTGTCAGAACATTAGTAATCACCCACCACACCGCTTGCCTTTTGCACCTCTTGAGTAAATTGGCTTCAGAAAATATCATAGTCAATAAATGTTTTTTTCCATCAGCTAAGATAAAAACTCACATATTAGAAGCTACAAGTCATCTTAGGATGTAACAAGTACCTGAATGAAATTTGTCTCTCTTGTGAATGAAACTCATCTCATTCATGTCAGAAGCAGTGTTGTGGTAGTAACACAATGAGCCTTGTAAAAAGTTTTACATAATTATGATAGTCTTCCACTATGCTTTCGGGAGGAATACCAGAGCTCAGTTATGGCAATATTTAATACAGTCTTTTTCTTCTATGTGAGTTTGGGGCACATGGATGTTTTGTTTTGGGTACAAGAGACACACAGAAACTAAGCATTCTTCTAATTCTCTGAAAATGACCAAAATAAATGTCAACATTTATCCCAATGTTAGGGATAAAGGAATGTTATTGTAGGGCAATACAGACAGCAACACTTCAGCCACTCAGTGTGCAAAGGCAAGATTTTAAAAAAATATTTGAAGTGATCCTGGAGTGCTGAAAATACTCTATCCTTACAAAGTTCAGTCTTGGACTCTTGGCAGCCAATATTCCTCACAATAGGAGGGAGATTTGCCAAGGAATTTTGGATTAGGTTTCTTCACTTACTCGAGACTTTGAAATGTGTTTTGCAACCCATGAAGGAAAAAATAGGGAGAAATTAAAACTGTGACTCAGAACCATCCCTAGAAGGTGTAAATTAAAGGGTTAGAAGACATCTCACTTTTAAATGGTGTTCACATTCAATAGAGAAAAGCACCCCTTGATGTTGCACTGACTTTTTGATTTAGAGCTCAGTAATTAAAAGCAGCTATTTTTAAAATGGCTGTTTGTTAATCGAAGATGCTGTTACTTTGCATTTCATTCCAGGCAACACTTTTATAAGTTTGCTTATAAAAAGCACCCCAAAAGGACTAGTTTTAAACCAGAAAGCCTGTGAATATTTATCTTCTGGATTTAAGACATGATGAATTTAGGAAGCTTAGGAAAATGCCAGCAAAAGTCCACCAGTGCTTTCTAGCACTGCAACTGATGCAATATAAATTGGAAATTAATTTCTTTCAGAAGAGAGGGCTTGAATTGGAAATAGTACTCTCTCATTGCAGGTCCAAATGAAGAGGAGAAAAAAGTTGTGATTCTGCCATGTTGGACCCCTCATGGCTGATCACCCCAGGGGAGGGAACTGGGTATTCTGCATCCCCTGGAGGAAGAAAATTCTTAGGCCTTAATTTTTTTTTATCCAATTGGATCAATATGAATGGTCATTAAGGTTAGATTTTAGACTCAATGGTGGCTTTTTGTTACCCAAAGTATGCAGTGACATCTTGGTATTTCAGATAATCTGTGGAAAAGCATCATGAGGAAAACTAATATGGATTAGCTGCCTTTAACTTTTAGCTCCAGGGTCTATTCTGTGCAGCTAAAGCTGGGTATGTGAGATTATGAGTTCTGATTATGAGATTTTGAAAGAAGACT
Source organism: Muscicapa striata striata (assembly GCA_030060385.1). NCBI lineage: Eukaryota > Metazoa > Chordata > Aves > Passeriformes > Muscicapidae > Muscicapa > Muscicapa striata. Next base: position 599,069 of record JAREIS010000324.1, read on the forward strand.
TGATCTCTGTCTTCTTTGACTTTTCTGTTTAGTCTTAATTCCACTTTATTTTTCTTACTTTACTCCCCTTACTTGTAAATTCAATTTTCCTCTATTCTCATTCCTATTGAATTGAGCTTTAATATTTTGAAGCCTTCCTATTATAGAAAGAAGCTTGAAAATGAGAGTATGTACTTATTTCCAGTAAAATCCAAGTTTCCAGGCGCCTAGTTAATGCTGGTGTCTTGCTCAAAAGTTCATGGTTACACCAACCTCTAGATCTGGAGTCTGAAGAAAATTTCCACCTCCAAACAAATCACCAAAGGAGTGTTAGAGATCTGGTTTCACTGAATGTGGAGCACTGAGTAGTTTCTGACCAAAGGCCTTCAGACAGTAAGAAGTTTTCTTTCATGGAACAGGCTTGGAAACACGCATGACCCTAGATTCTCTTGGTCTCATAACTGTATTTGCAGGTTTTTTGCTGAGTTTGGTATGGACTGCAGAGAAGTTACAGAATCTGAGTCATCAAGGGCTGCACTGCCCTCTCTGTCCAAACCTAAAGACTGTGCTAAAGGTGCCCCAGAGCAGATCCCTCAGCCCTTTTTGATCTGCCAGTGAAGAATGCAAACTTTCTGGTCTTGTGTATTCAAAGCTTTCCTGGGAGAACCCTCTGTGATCAGAAGATGCAAGGCTGGAACTTAGGTGATATTACTCTGCAAGTATGTTTGAAAAAGTCAACATGACTGTAGAAGCATTTGGTCTGAGAACTTCAGTAAGCAAGCAGAACTTCATCCAGAAATATTTTTATAGCTTGAATATTTCCCTTCTTTTGAGCCTATATTTTGTCAATCTTTGACAAATACAATAACTCATTTGTCAATAAAAATAAGAGAAATTTAAGTTCAGAAGAATGTCAACACCTTCTGTTTTGTCATCAAGTGTGATAAGGTTAA